>OZ002728.1:34322287-35522287 GCA_963924305.1 Polygonum maritimum
CTTATCCAGATTCTTAGATCTGAGAGGACCTTTGAGGTTCTTGAGCTTGCAAACTAACTTGTACATCTTGAACCCTCTAACAGAATTGATCTTCCAAGAATCATTAACCACATTGAGGAAATCCTTGTGATCAGCCCAAGAGTTGTTGAACTTGAAGGGGGGCCTCACAACTTACTTAGCACCACAGATTTTAAGGATGGCAGGGCTATGATCAGAGCAACCAGGGAGCTCAAAGCTGGCTTTGAACTTAGGGAAGGAGTCACTCCATTCCTGATTAGCAAGAATTCTATCCAGTTTGCATTTAACATGGTCATCTCCTCCTTGTTTGTTAGACCAGGTGAAGAAAGAGCCATAGTATTTCACATTAGATAACTTGATACTTGCTGAAGCTAGTGTTACTCCTCTGCCATGCACTTTTTCTCTTGGATCTTTGATAGCATTAAAGTCTCCCATGAGCACCCATGGAAGATCATTTGCATTGACAGCAACTTGGTCAATTAAGCTCCAGAGATCTTTCCTTTCCCTCTCATCATTAGAGGCATACACAAAAGAAGCTTGGATGTTTTTCTATGAAGGATAGTGGAATTGATGGAGATATGAACTAATTGCGCCTTCTCAATCAAAATATTAAGATCTAAACTGCCGTGGGATTTCCAAAAGATCCAGATTCTACCATTGGATCCAATGCACTTGGTACATCTTTTCCATCCTTTGAGCAAAGTTCTGGAGACTTCCTCAGCCTTATTCTCTCTAACTCTAGTTTCAATCAAAGCTAAAACATCAATATGATAGTCAATGACCAGTTGATGAACAAAGTCACTCTTAGAGGCATCATTGAGGCCTCTTACGTTCCATGCTGCAATGGAAAGACTATCCATAAGAAACTGAATTGTCATTTTCAGTTTCATCCAGGTTGGGATCTCCATCTTCATTTTCTCCTTCCAGAGCTGCATACTTAGATTTTTCTATAAGCACTTGCTTCCCTTTGGAGTTGTCAACTTTCTCAATGAAATTCCTAGGGCTCTTCCCTTTGACAGTTTCCCATTGATCAGGGAGGGGCTCATTGATTCTCAAAGCACCAGCATTCCTAGGTTTGGCTTCACCAACACCCTGGAATCTCACACCTTTGCCAGCTTCCCTCTTCTCAGCCACTTTGCTTGATTCTGGAGCCTCCAAGTTTGGCTTCTGGTAAGGTTTCTTGTGCCACACTTTCTTAGGGAAGTAGCTAGGCTTCTTGGTTCCAAGCCTTTGAAAAATAGAAGAGGACTTCTTTTCACATTCTCCTTCATTGTGACCAAACACACTACACTTGTCACACTTGGGAGGCATCCATTCATAATGAACATTCTGATCAACTTTCTCACCATCCTCACCATGAAAAGAGACCATTTTCCTGAGGGGCATACGAGCAGAGATCTCAACAAGCAGTCTAGAAAATGAAAGTCTGTCTTGATTCTCTGTCACCTTATTCACCAGTATAGGTTTCCCCTGGGCACTTCCCATTTTTTCAAAGAAGTCCTCATCCCAGAAACGAACATCTAGCTCCGGGAAATTGGCCCATACTTGAGTAGTTTCAAAGCACGAGGGATCAAGTTTGACACCCTCACTCCATCTCTTGAGTGCAAGGTGATCGGTCCGGATTGGGGGTCAAAATTCAATTAAAAACCGAACCCCGTAGTAGTATAAGGGTAGAGTGTCGAACGCTCGGGAGTTCGTGCGTTGAGTGTACAAAAAAGACTCAAAATAGGGAAAGAAAGGGTAAAACAAGGAAAATGAAAGGGAACAACTCGGGACCGACATGGGTCACTTCGGCCCGAGTTGGATCGACGAAGGTTTTGCTTGGGACCGACACAGTTGAAGTCGGGCCCGAGGTCTGGGAACGTCGGACTAAGCAATAGGAGAGATCAGTCTTGGGTTTTTGCGTTCCTTCCCTAACTAGATGTGGGTAATTCCACCCCAATTCAGTTAATGAGTGTTGATCCTTGTGAGATCGAGGTGGTTTGCCTTCGATCCCGCCACTCTACACATCGACCCTAGGGAGATTGATTTCCCTTTCGATGCAAAGTCAAGTGATGGCAATGAGTTGCTTTCACTCACTCTTGCCAATCACAAGCCCTTGATCCCTTGCTTTCACAAGAGATTGTAGCTCTATGTAGAGAGGATTCCTAGATCAAGCACTCAAGGCTATGGAATCTACTCTATGAGACAAGAGTAAAAAGCAATCAAAGGACAAAGCAAACAAATCTCAATCATCAATCTCAAATCAAAGCCAAATCTCATTCAATTCAAAGGGAATTCACAAGATCCAAACTCAAATCCACAAATTGCTAAACAAAACAAGTTCAAACTCACAAATCCTTCCTAGATCTAGCTAACCTCCACCGATTTCTCCTCTTCTTCTCCTCTTCCTTCTTCCTCCTTGCTCTCCAAGTCTTCCTTGAGCCTTTGAGAGTGATTAATTGTGTCCAAGCTTGGATAATTGTCTTCTAATCTCTCCCCCTTTTAATTAGAACCAAGAATATCCAAAAATGGAAGAGGGGCAAAAGTAGTAGATCACATTTGTATGCCTTGGTGCCCAATCCACAATTCCGCCGACTTGGACCGACGTACGTGTACCTCGGGCCCGACTTGCCACATCTCGGTCCGGGTGCCCATAGGTCGATCTCGGGCCCGAGTTGCTGGGCAACTCGGTCATGGCCTCGATCCTCTTCTCTTCTTGGTCTTTCTTGAGCTCTTCTTCGTTGATCGCTCGGCTCTTCCGCTCCTTGGTGCTCATGCCTTGCTCCTCCTTAGGGACTCCTTCCGACCCTTCCTCAAAACACGCCAATTTACCTACAAAACACAACAAATTCGCATAGTCTCTGAATCTTATAGAAAATCGGAATCTAAGCTAAAAAGGAACAAAACTAGCAAAGAAAGGAACAAAAGACACATATTTACAAGAGAAATTAGCCACTAAAACACCACCAAAGTGAGAGACGTCAGAATACCCCATACTTAAACTTGCTTGTCCTCAAGCAATAACAATGGAAGCAAGACCGAAACATAATCTTCAAGTAAAGCCTCATATGAAAACACAAGTAAGCACAAGTGATAGATATGCTAGCAAGATTACGTCATCACACATGATCAAGCGTTAGAGGAATAAAATCAATGCAACCAAGCCTCACTTTAGGGACATGGAAATGTGTATCACTCATCATGTGTTTAGGTATAGCAATAATCACTTATACTCAACAATCATGCAAGTAAAGGCTTTACTATTTAAGCTAATATCACCAATTCCTCCACCTAGAGATGCCTATTACAATGCACACAAAGAATATGAACTTGGCTCAATGGAGGTCCTCAAAGAGGTTCCATTCGGCCGGGTTGTAATGGGGCTTTTGGTATTTCTCAAGGTAGGAATCATTTTGGTCTTGTGGTGCTTACAATGGGGATTGAACTTCCTAATCTCTCACCAAACTCACCAAATTATTCCACTTTCAACTTTCACTCTCATCCAAAAGACTTTGATATTTCTTCTCTCAACCCACAACTTCACTTAACATTCCACTTCATCTTTGCACTACACTTTTTGTTGGATTTTTCAAACTTTTACACATAGGATCGACTTGCACTATACATCGGGCCCGATGTTTTTTGCAACTCGGTCGGGACCCTTTTTTCTCACTTAAGCTCTTTTGCTTTCAATCCACTACTTTTTCCAACATTTCTTTCTTTCTTCTCACTTATGCACAACAAAGATGCACTACCCACTTGGTTTATAACTCCATCTCTTGCCCTTTACCAAAGAGAATCTCAACTCTCCAAATACATTCCAAAACTCTCACTAAAGTCTAATCCCATAAGGGTCAAGTCATATAGGCTAGGAATCACATTTTTGAGGAGTTTCAAACAAAGGTCTAAGGCTAAAACGGGGCTACAAACAACGGTTTATCTTCAAGGTAGGATATGGAACATTTTGTGACTAAATGAAATAAAGTTCAAATCAATGTGACAATGCATAGAACAATTCTCATATTGGTCTTGGAAAATAGATAAACACCGCAATAGCAAGTTTTACTAAGCATGCATGAGTTAATCACACAAGAAACACAAGGGATATGCAAATATGAACAAGCATCCCTAAAATGGCCAAAAAGATATCTCACAAGGGTCACTCATACTTAGTTGCATCAAAACTCATCCTAGAACTCATGTGCTCAATAAAACAAGCAAGATATCATATCACATCAAAAACAACATCCATTTAGAGGCTAAACCATCCAAAAATATGCAAAGGAATTTACATGCTCACATCATCATTAGCCTTCTTTAGACATCTAACATGGGAATTCCTAGTCCAAAAACAAAATCTTTTTGTTGTTTTTAACCGAAAATTTTCAAATTTTTATGGATTTTTGCAAAAATTTTCTCAAAAATAAACCAAACTCATCCATTCAAACCATATCAAATTTCAATCATCATTCATGAAACATACATGCCACTAATCCAAAAGAAAACATCCCAAAACAAACTAAGAACAAACACAAGAAACTAAATATGAAACCGTGAGCAACTAACCCCACCCCATAGTTAGAATTTTGATGTCCTCATAAAACAAAGAGATCAAAACTCAAAAATAAAGGAGAAGAGAGTTGGAAAAGCTCACAATTTCTTTATTCTTGATGGCATGTCTAGATTTAGTTGGCTAGAATGAGAGCACATGAGGCTCTAACTTCTTCACTTGGATCGACCTTGTCGTAGAACTTCTTCAACCGATGACCATTCACTTGAAATATTTGTCCATTCTCACCAATCAAATCTACCGCACCTTGAGTATGGATTCGGTGAATCACGAACGGTCCACTCCACCTAGTCCTTAGCTTTCCGGGGAAGAATCTAAGTCTTGCATTGAAGAGAAGAACCTTATCACCGACTTGATAGGTCTTTGGAACCAATTTCCTATCATGCCACTTCTTGGTCTTCTCCTTGTACAACTTAGCATTCTCATAAGCTTTCAACCTCAATTCTCCCAACTCATGGAGATCTAGAAATCTCTTTTCATCGGCCAAGTTTACATCCCAATTCATCTCCTTGAGAGCCCATTTGGATTTGTGCTCCAACTCCACCGGAAGATGACATGCCTTGCCATAAACTAGATTGAAAGGTGTAGTCCCCAAAGGTGTCTTATAAGCGGTTCTATAAGCCCAAAGGGCATCATCAACCTTAGATGTCCAATCTTTCCTTGACCTAGATACCGTCTTCTCCAAGATGGCCTTGATTTGGCGATTAGACACTTCAACTAGCCCACTCGCTTGAGGATGATAGGGAGTAGCAACACGGTGAGACACCCCATACTTGATCAACACATTCTCAAAGCATCTTTCAATGAAATGAGGGCCGCCATCACTAATGAGTACTCTTGGCACACCAAATCTTGCAAAAATGTTGCTTTTCAAGAACTTCATCACCACCCTTGCATCATTAGTCCTTGTTGGAATGGCTTCCACCCATTTTGAGACATAATCCACGGCTACCAAGATGTACTTGTACGGCCCCGAGGTGGGAAATGGCCCCATGAAGTCGATTCCCCATACATCAAAGAGCTCCACCTCTAGAATTCCGGCTTAAGGAGTCTCATTTCTCCTTGACAAATTCCCCTCTCTTTGGCACTCCTCACATCTCTTCACATTCTCATGCACATCTTTAAACATGGTTGGCTAATAAAAACCACAATGTAAAATCTTTTCCGTGGTTTTGGAACTCTTGGCATGACCTCCCGTTGGCAAGGAATGACAATGGCGAATTACGCTCTCAACCTCCTCACTTGGAATACACCGTTTATAGATTTGATCACCCCCTTCCTTGTAGAGGTACGGATCGTCCCAATAGTATTGTCTAGCATCATGTAAGAATTTCTTCCTAGCCGAATAAGACAAATTTGGTGGGATCACTCCCCCTACGGAAAAGTTAGCGAAGTCCGCAAACCAAGGGGTAATCCCTCGTTTCACGGCACCAATAGATAGGAGATAAGTGGGAGAGGAAGAATTATTCAATTGAGAACGAGATGGAATGGAGACCGAGTTAAGAATCTTACTTGCCTTCATGGACCGACATTGCAAAGTACCGAGCCCGACATGATTGGACATCGGTCGAGTTGCACAAGTGCACAAATCCATCGGGCCCGACTTTGTGGACCTCGGTCCCGAGTTGCTGGAGCTTGCTTAGACATCGGTCCGATTTTTGACACCTCGGACCCGATACACCGTCTTGGTCGATCCTTCCTTCTTTTTCTCCTTTCCGCTCATGAGGCCTTCATCCGCCCCTGCACCATCCATTGCTACACCATCCTCCATCTCCATCATGTACTCAATGGGCAAACGAGATAGATGATCGGCCACTACATTCTCCGCACCTATTTTATCCTTGATCTCATGGTCAAACTCTTGAAGGAGAAGCATCCACCTTAAGAGCCTCGGTTTAGCATCCTTCTTTTTCATGAGGTACTTGATTGCCGCATGGTCCATGTAGACTACCACCTTAGAACCCACAAGGTATGATCGAAACTTCTCAAATGCAAACACCACCGCAAGGAATTCCTTCTCCGTTGTTGTATACTTGCATTGAGTTTCATCCAAAGTTTTGCTTGCGTAATAGATGGCATGCAACTTTCCCTCCTTTCTTTGCCCAAGAACGGCTCCCACGGCGAAGTCACTTGCATCACACATCACCTCAAAGGGAAGATTCCAATCGGGTGATGCCATGATAGGGGTCGAAACCAAAGCATCTCTCAACCTACAAAAAGCACTCATGCAATCCTCGGAAAATTCGAAGGGGACATCCTTCATCAAGAGGTTAGACAATGGTTTTGCAATTTTAGAGAAATCCTTGATAAAGCATCTATAAAAGCCCGAATGACCTAGGAAACTCCTAACATCGCGCACACAAGAGGGTGGAGGAAGTTATTCAATTATCTCAATTTTTGCCCTATCAACTTCTATCCCCCTACTACAGATGAGATGTCCTAAAACTATTCCTTCCTTAACCATGAAGTGGCATTTTTCCCAATTAAGCACTAGGTTAGTCTCCTCACATCTAGCTAGGACTCTATCCAAATTAGCTAAACAAGCATCAAAAGAGGAACCATAGACCGAAAAATCATCCATGAATACTTCCACTATTTCCTCAACCATGTCGGAGAAGATAGACATCATGCACCTTTGGAACATTGCCGGTGCGTTACACAAACCAAAAGGCATGCGTCTATAGGCAAATGTTCCATAGGGACATGTAAAAGTCGTCTTCTCTTGATCATCGGGGTGAATAGGGATTTGCCAAAATCCGCTATACCCATCAAGGTAGCAAAAGTATTCATGTTGTGCCAATCTTTCAAGAACTTGGTCTATAAAAGGAAGGGGGAAATGATCCTTACGAGTACCACTATTTAACTTTCGGTAATCAATGGACATGCGCCATTTTGTAGCGGTTCTAGTAGGAATCATTTCTCCTTTCTCATTTTGCACAACGGTTAGCCCACCCTTTTTAGGAACTACATGCACGGGACTCACATATTTACTATCCGAAATTGGGAAGATGATTCCCGCATCCAAGATCCTAAGTATCTCACTCTTAACCACTTCTTTCATGTTAGGGTTCAATCTTCTTTGTGGTTCAATAGTGGGTTTATGGTTGTCCTCCGTGTAAATCCTATGCATGCAAATTGAAGGTGAGATTCCTTTTAGTTCCTCTAATGAATACCCTAAAGCTCCTCTATGTTTCCTTAAGACCTCTAACAACTTAGACTCCTCCTCATCATTCAAATTAGCATTTATAATCACGAGTAATGAAGAATTAGAGCCAAGGAATGCATACCTCAAGTCCTTTGGAAGGTCCTTGAGCTCATGAGATTGTTCCGGTGGTGCTTGGGCTTCCTCCGTTTCGGCTTTGAACACCTCCAAGTAAGACATTGCGTCCTCCACTTTCTCACTCTCCACGGTCAAACCCTCATTGGTCACTTCAACTCCATAAGGTGGTGGGATGGCTTTCAACTCTAGTTTTCTTGCCCTTGGCTTGTTAGATGTAGCCTCCCATTGCACTTCACTTGGAAAGGATTGGATCATTTTGGCTTCTCTATGCAAAGCTTCCTTCGAAGTAGGTTTAAAGGAGAACTCGAGCTCTACTCCTCCAAATTCAAGGGACAAGTGACCTTTCTTGACATAATGATAGCCCCTATCGTAGCAAGGAAAGGCCTTCCTAGAATGATAGGCTCGCCCGGCACCTCTAGCATGTCAACCACAAGGGATAATCCTCTACCACTCCGATTGGCTCAATTGATGTTCCATCGGCTGTGGTCAATCTCATGTTAACCGGAGCGATGAGTCCCATGGCGGTAGAGTTCCATATTGTGTACGGTATGACGCTAGTGCTTGCTCCGAGACTCAATACCAATGGTAATTGCAAATCTCCCGGGGTCTCCCAATTTTTGAGGTAGCTCCAAGATTCTCACCTCATCTTGCATTTCCACAATCGACCTCTTCTTGCTCAAAATTTCTCTCAAGAGCTTTGCATATGAAGGCATCTCATTGAGAGCATCGGTGAACGGTATTTGGATGTTCAACCCTTGCAAAAGCTTCAAGAACCTCTTGAATTTTCCCTCTACAACATCCTTGGGCTTCTTTGATGGGTAAGGAAGAGTTGTGCCACCTTGATTCTTGTTTGGATCGACCTCCTTGGACCGGCTTGGCTCACTCACATCTTTCTCTGCTTGGACCGATGTTGGCTCGTCGTCGGGACCGATGTTCTGGTCCTCGGTCTGGGGGCAGAGTGGTGTCCGGGATGTCGGTCCGACTTCAGGGCATGTCGGGCCCGACTTCCTCTCTTCCTCAGTCCTAGGCAGGGGACCTTCTCCAACTTCTGGCTCGATATCTTGGCACGTCGGGCCCGAGTTGCTGGGTAACTCGGTCCGACTCTCTTCCCTTGGCTTCGACATATGTGGCTCGGGTAAGCTCCGACCACTTCTCAACCCATTTTGTTGTTGTAGGGCACGGGGATTCTCCTCGGGTCGGCCCGGGAGTCTCCCATTCTCTCTTGGAAGTTGAGTTGCAATGTGAACAAATTGGTTGTCCACTTGTCTTCTCCATACACCAAACTCCTTGAATTAAGTGCTCATCTCATCAACTCGCCTCTCAACATTGCTAAATTGAGTTTTCAAGTCTTGTGCCCATTGTGGAGTTTGTTCATAGAACCCCGGAGGTCGGTATGGTGGTGGTTGGGCCCTTGGCTCATTTTGGTTGTAGTTGTTGTTGTAGCCATTAGCTTGGCCTTGATTCCACCGTCCATTTCGTCCATTTCCTCCGTTGTTGAAGTTGTTTCTCCCTCCATAGTTTCTTTGAACAAAGTGTGCCTCCTCAATTTGCTCGGCCAAGCGAACTTGGCATTCATTGGGACACACTTGTGCATTGTGCTTGAAAGATCCACATTCTTCACATGCCCTTGAGGTTTGCTTGAGATGATCCATTTGCCTCCTCATTTTGGTCAACTCATCCTCAAGAAATTGAAGCCTCACATCCTTGTCGACCTCCTCACTCTTCGGGTCATAGAGCCTTCTTGTACCATCTCCTTAGACTCTTTCCTCCTTGTTGACTTGACTCAATCCGTACATAGCTTCGTAGTTGGAGAGTTTATCAAGTAACTCCGATGCTTGATCCGGTGGCAAATCAATGAACCCACAATCGGTGTGAAGGTTCAACTTATCCTTGGTCGCGAGGTTCATCCCTTGGAAAAATATGTCTTGGAGAGCATATGGTTGTTGCCCATGCGTTGGACATTGCCTCAACATTTCCTTGAACCGATCCCAAGCCTCAAAGAGTGGCTCGTTTGCTCCTTGTTGGAAACTTGCTATCTTCCTTCTAAGCTCCGTTGTTTTTGTCGGTGGGAAAAACTTCATCAAGAATGCTTCGTTGAGAGCCCGCCAAGATGTGATGGACCGAGGAGCTTGGCTCTCTAGCCAATGTGCCGCTTTGCCTCCCAACGACCATTTGAAAGCTTTGAGTAGCACATGCTCTAGCGTCTCCTCATCCGTCGAAATAGTCTCACACATATCCTTGAACCTCTTCACATGCTCAATCGGGCACTCATTCGGTCGCCCCTCAAATTGGTCCCTCTTGATAAGTGATATGAATTGAGTCTTGATCTCGAAGTTCTTTGAAACCTCCGGCAAGACAATGGCCGGCTCCGGCACCTTCAACTCCGGATGCATGTATTGGCGTGCATTCCGGGGTTGGTTGTTCAGTTGAGCCTCCAATCTCATCATTTGCTCACGCTCTCTCCTAGCTTCGGCTTCCCGGTTTTCCATCTCAAGTTGCATACGAGCCATGTCGGCCCTCATCCTAGAAACCTCATCATCATGTAGTGCTTGGTTCTCCATTCTCTTCTTCTTTCGAGCTTGCTTGATGATGCTCTCCGGATCACTCACAAAGTCAAACTCAAGTGTTCCTCGGGCGGAACGGGCTCGCATACACCTATAAGCAAAGACACAAACAAAACCAAATCAAAACAAACAAGGGGTTTGGGCTAATCCCTCACCCAAATCACTACCAAATCAAAGACTCAACAAAAGAGGTACCTCAAACAAGTAGAACTCCACGGCAACGGCGCCAAGATTCTGATCGGTCCAGATTGGGGGGTCAAAATTCAATTAAAAACCGAACCCCGTAGTAGTACAAGGGTAGGGTGTCCAACGCTCGGGAGTTCGTGCGTTGAGTGTACCAAAAAGACTCAAAATAGGTAAAGAAAGGGTAAAACAAGGAAAATCAAAGGGAACAACTCGGGACCGACATGGGTCACTTCGGCCCGAGTTGGATCGACGAAAGTTTTGCTCGGGACCGACACAGTTGAAGTCGGGCCCGAGGTCTGGGAACGTCGGACTAAGCAATAGGAGAGATCGGCCTTGGGTTTTTGGGTTCCTTCCCTAACTAGATGTGGGTAATTTTGTAAGATCGAGGTTGTTTGCCTTCGATCCCGCCACTCTACACATCGACCCTAGGGAGATTGATTTCCCTTTCGATGCAAAGTCAAGTGATGGCAATGAGTTGCTTTCACTCACTCTTGCCAATCACAAGCCCTTGATCCCTTGCTTTCACAAGAGATTGTAGCTCTATGTAGAGAGGATTCCTAGATCAAGCACTCAAGGCTATGGAATTAGGGGTTCACACCCAAACCTAGCTAGGGGTTTCCCCCATAGCCCAAGACTATGGAATCTACTCTATGAGACAAGAGTAAAAAGCAATCAAAGGACAAAGCAAACAAATCTCAATCATCAATCTCAAATCAAAGCCAAATCTCATTCAATTCAAAGGGAATTCACAAGATCCAAACTCAAATCCACAAATTGCTAAACAAAACAAGTTCAAACTCACAAATCCTTCCTAGATCTAGCTAACCTCCACCGATTTCTCCTCTTCTTCTCCTCTTCCTTCTTCCTCCTTGCTCTCCAAGTCTTCCTTGAGCCTTTGAGAGTGATTAATTGTGTCTAAGCTTGGACAATTGTCTTCTAATCTCTCCCCCTTTTAATTAGAACCAAGAATATCCAAAAATGGAAGAGGGGAAAAAGTGGTAGATCACGTTTGTATGCCTTGGTGCCCAATCCACAATTCCGCCGACTTGGACCGACGTACGTGTACCTCGGGCCCGACTTGCCACATCTCTGTCCGGGTGCCCATAAGTCGATCTCGGGGCCGAGTTGCTGGGCAACTCGGTCCTGGCCTCGATCCTCTTCTCTTCTTGGTCTTTCTTGAGCTCTTCTTCGTTGATCGCTCGGCTCTTCCGCTCCTTGGTGCTCACGCCTTGCTCCTCCTTAGGGACTCCTTCCGAACCTTCCTCAAAACACGCCAATTTACCTACAAAACACAACAAATTCGCATAGTCTCTGAATCTCATACAAAATCGGAATCTAAGCTAAAAAGGATCAAAACTAGCAAAGAAAGGAACAAAAGACACATATTTACAAGAGAAATTAGCCACTAAAACACCACCAAAATGAGAGACGTCACAAGGGGTCTTGAGCCACCCACCATCCAAGGTCCATTAGACATGACCCACTCCACGGTCCATTAGACATGACCCACTCCACGTCCTCTGCCAAATCAAATTTGAAAACAAAGATCCCTGCCTCTGTCAAAATGATCTTGGGAGGGCTTTTGACTTCCCATCTAGCATTCACAAAGTTCTGAACAAAATTGAACGTAGTTTTGCCTCCAGCTATCATCCCAATCAGGGCATTCCTCCATTTTTCTACGTTTTTCTCAACTTCCTTCTTTTTGAATCGAATGATCCCATCTTCACAGCCCTCCACATAGTTGAGACGTCTACCCCCTTTGTTAGCTCTGTTACTAGCCAGAGCTTCCCTGAAAGACGCCTTCTTGGGTTGCTCCGGTAAGCTATCTTCACTTTTTGATTCATTCTGGGACATTTCACGTTCCTCTGTTGCATGGGGGCTCTTATTCCCTCCTTCTTGAGAATTTCCCAAGTCACTTTCCGGTGCAGCCGAAGAATAAGCATGAGATTCAGGGACCACTTCCACAGGCCCTGGAAGGGACTTATCGGACTCGCCAGTGGTCTCTTCGACCTCTGTGGATTCACCACCGGTCGTCTTTTCCTGAGCCAAAGCTTTTGCAGAACTCCTCAAGATCTTGGAGTTATTGGCCCGGATGGTGTTGTCCGACACAACAACAACATTGTTCCCCGACATGGAGGAAGCACCATTCCCTGCAGGATTTGGTCCCTTGCGCTTTTTTGCAGAACCTTTTCCTCGTGCCATGGCCCTGGATCGGCCCCCGGCGGGGAACCCTGACACTTCCGCAGAACCCTCCAAAATCGCACTTTCTGTCGCGCGCGTGAAGCGCGTTCCAGCTCTTTTCTTTGTGCTTTATAATTCTTGATGAACCATGTATTGATCAAAGTAATAATGAGCACAAGCTCTCGAATCGACTTATATTGAGAACTAAGATGGAGGAGAGCCGGCCAAGAAATAGGCCTTATACGCAACCGAGCGAACCACATGGGCACCGCCCCAAGCCTTCTCGAACTCGGCAACCTCGGCATCCCCAAGCAGCTCAACACCTTTCTCCCTGGCCGTCACGAGCGCGGACCATGACCTCAGCATCCATAACTTTTTACTCAGGTGTCAGAATTGAACTTATAATATACTCCCTATGTCCCTTAATGTTTGTCTCATTTCCGTTTTCATCGTCCCGAAATGTTTGTCGTACTCTCTACTCTTTCCTGTTTAATCTACTACTTTATTACTTTTTACACTCACTTACACCATCTATCTACTTTTTCTTCTCCTTTATTTCTCTTTCCTCCTTTCATCCATCAACTTTCTACACCTATCAACATTTTCTTACACTCATATTTTATCGCTTTACTTCTTTATTTCTCTTTCCTCCTTTCACCTATTAACCTTTTTTACACGAAAAAAAGACTTTTTCCTTTCCTTAATCTACATGTGAATAGTGAAACAAGACAAACATATAGGGACGAAGGGAGTATCAAATTTAAGGTATCAATGAGAGGAACATATCTGTTAAAAAAATTGTATCCGAGAAGGATCGTGGTTAATGATACATGATGCATCGTTAAGCGTGAAGCTTCGTGAATGGCGACGTGTCTTGAAGCTTGAAGCTTCGTGAGGCTTGAGTTTTGTGTGTCTTGGGCAAAACTTTGGTGGTTACATTGGCCTTATTTTAATTAAATATTTGCTCAAATAAGTGAACTTTGTACATATAATATTTTTCTTACCAATGTGCTTAATAAATTTATTATAGTTGCACATACATGGTAGGGGGATTAAACTAGTTTTCTATTTAAAAGAGGAATAATTTGAGTCGTTAATCTATGTATATATATATAAGCCATAAGGTTTAGGGTGACCACATTACGCCACGCTCAAAATATTTGATTTTAGGTGCATTTTCCCACATGTCATTCTCACATTTCGCCACTAACGATTTTGACACGTGTAGGTTTATCGTTACTCCATGCTATTACGCACTCTTTCAAGGGTGGCTGCCACACATTATTTAATTTTTTTTATTAAGCCACATCATATTTATATATCTATGTCATATATATATATATATATATTTGTCCACATATAATCTTATTAAGTACCATCATATCTATTTATTAAGCCACAACAACAACATATACCCAGGGAAATCCCGCACAAGCAGGATCTGGGGGGTCAGGTGGGGGCATTCCAGACCTAGATGGGATGCGCCCAATACGACCCAGGAGACACGGACCGGACCATTTAGCAAACTTTACCGAAACCTAAAAACTAAAACCTATAAATCCGACAGACAAACAAAAACTACTACTAAGGCTAAAAGAAGAATGAAATATAAAACTAAGCTTAACAGAAACAAGACCAATAAGCGAAAAAACCACGGCCAACACAAGACTAAAAGGCTCCACTAGGCTCCATCATATCTATTTATTAAGCCACATCATATTTATTTAGGTAGATGAGATTTTTTTTCTACCAAAAAGGTAAATATAGAGTTTTTTTATAAAATATTTTATTTTGTTATAGTTGTATAATGTTATCTATAAGATATTAATTAAGATACAAATTAAGAAATAAAAGATTTTGATAATTATATATTTGTCAAGATATTCTTATCAAATAGCCGAAATCTTTTATTTCTTAATTAATATGATAATTAGTCTTTTATTTGTTAATTAAAGATGTGATTGTATATAGTTTATCCCTTTAATTCTTATCAAATAGTCAAAAAAAAAATCATTTCTTAAGTAATATATTTATTAGTCTTTTTGTTAATTAAAGATTTGATTGTATATAGTTTATCCCTTTAACTCTTATCAAATAGTCAAAAAATCATTTTTTTATTAATATGTTAATTAGTCATTTATTTGCTAATTAAAGATTTGATTGTATATAGTTTATCCTTTTCATCGTAATCTTTATTTAAAAAAATAACTATACAAACGAATATGATCATAATTTCACAAAAAATGGTAATGATGTATTTTATAGCACTATTAAATATATAAAAATTATATTTACATATATGAGATCAATATACTTTTTCTTTTGAATCAGAGATCAATATACTATTTATACTTAATAAAATATTATTTCTATTCAAATCACGTACGAGATTATATTTAGATTACAACTAGTAGCAGTATCCGTGCCTTAAAGGCACGGCTTTTTATATGTATAAAATCTAGTATTTGTTTGGTCTATATCTTTTTAATTTAGTATATATTTTTTTTTGGATGAAATTTTGTTTATTAATGCTAATTTTCGATATGTTTAAATTTATTATATTTTTAGGCAAATGATGGTTCTAGAGACTGGTCGGTTTGTCTTACTATCTCGTGGTTCTTGTTTAAAGGGTGTAAAATTTTGTATATTTTTTCGATTAATTTTTTGGCAAATCATCTCAAACAAAGATGTAATTCGAGTTTTTTTTTGGTCAAAAGCTGTAATTCGAGTTTTGAGTTAACTTTTGCTCCTATATTTCATCTCATGTGGGTCTTCAATTCCAATTGGATCGAACATCAAAATGAAATCCTGTTAGTGCTATATGAATATGTGATCGTTACTATGAATTAAAAGAACCAATATTAGAACATTTATGGAAATAACCAATATGAATAAGGGTATTTTTATATGAATGCGTATTCATAAGCGTCAGCTCTACAACCATAATATAATCCAAGATTTTTTTTTAAATTTGGCTAGATATCCGTTTTTGGATAAATTCTATAGCATATGGTAGTTTATTTTATTAAATTTAAATTAACTTAAATGGAAATTACTAATCCTAATATCTTTATTTCAAGCAATATATTAGATAGATTTTTTCTAAATAATTGGCTAGATATCCGTACTACTTCTAATAGATTTGGTAAGTTAGGATTTGTTTTTTTCTTTTGATAAATTCTATAGCATACGGTAGTTTATTTTATTAAATTGTAACTAATTAAAATGAGAATTAGTTGATAAGAAGAGTTATAATGTGGGGTCTACAATAAAATTTCAACCAATCAAACAAATTGAATTGTTTTATTAAAGATGGATGACGCGGTCCAATGAGGAGGTGCCACGTGTCGGGCTAAATATTAAATCTAACCTCCGCTTTAGTATATAGTTATTATGATTATGATGATAGTTTCTTATACATTTGGGAAAGGTCTCGCTCTTTCATTTCAATCGGAGGCTGTTGACGTCCTCACTTGCTTCAATTCCAAAGAAAATAATTTTAACCTTGTACCACATGACACTCAAATTTAGGTAGGAATAGGATTTGAGGAAATTTACTCATGAACTGATGAATCTTGTATTGATCAGAGTAATAATGAACACAATCCCTCGAATCGACTTCAAGTGCGAATGGTGGATACAGAGTCAGACACATGAAGGAACAAATCTTTATTTTTTTTTTTTATTTTTTTTTTTTTTTTTTTTTGAACTGGTTTGGATTAGGATCTCGCCTTAAGGCGGAATACCTAGGGCATCCTTTCGGATGAGAGCTAAAAGCTCGTGATGGTTCAAAATGGTTTCCCATGGGAGACTGCGGCCCAGAAAAGCAATTTTATCGGCCACAGAGTTACACTGCCTATTCCCATGAAAAATACGGACTGACTCGAAACCCTGAAGGGATACGAGAATGTCAGTAACAATCCTTTCTATTTCCCATGGGCAACGAATTTGTCCTTTAACTGCTTTGATGACTATAATGTTATCCCCTTCTATTTCAAGTTTTCTTATAGCCATCTGTTTGGCCTTCTTCACTCCATCCCATAATGCTAATGTTTCTGCCATTAAGACCGATACCTTTCCATATGATTTGGCTGACCCGACAATTGGATTACCATTCTCATCTCTTATGATCGATCCTCCGGATGCATTACCATTGCTAAGTTTAGAACCGTCAAAATTTAATTTTGCATAGTTCCAATGCGGTTTTATCCAACCTTGTGGTTTGTTTCGTGCTCGACCTCTTAGACAGACACCCTTGTTCAAATTCTTTCCTTCATCCTCATGCCATTTTCTTGCTTGTTTCCATTGCATTAGGTGGTTGCGGATATAAAGGCTTAGGTCCTGTATGAAGTCGTTATGCGTTTGCTGAAACAGTAGCTTATTTCTTTGGTGCCAGATGCTCCACCAAGCCACTGCTAACTCAATGAACTCTTCTTTCCTTAGTTTGCTACTTAGCTCGAATAACACATTTCGAGGGTTCCTTTGCGATAAACTATGTTCTCTAAGTACGCGTTCTGTTTTAACGTTTATGCTCCTTATTATTTCCAATGTATGCGGGCATTCAAGCAGCAGATGTATCGAGTCCTCATGCGTAGCGTTACACATGAGACATCCTTGGGGAACATCAACATGTTTTTCAATAAGCCTTTGTTTCGTGGGCAAACCGTTCATGTCAATTTTCCATAGAAAATTCTTTACTTTTGGGTATGTATCCAACTTCCAGATCCAAGCGTTGGGGTTCAGGGTCATGGCTTCTTCTTTGGTTATTAGGCTTATTGCTGAGTCTGTGGAGTACCATCCGTTTCTACTCGGAGCCCAAATCAATTTATCTTCAATATCATTTTCTGGGATTGGGATTCTTATTATTTTCTCTATCATTTCGTTAGGAATTACTTGTTGAAGTTCATGTATTTTCCATTTTTTGTCCGTAGAGATGAAGTGCTCGACTGTAGTTACCACGTTCTCTACATCATCTATAGTTGCCCATTCTGCAAGTGGTTCGCTCGTGAGCCATCTGTCATTCCAAAAGTTAATAGCCCGACCATTTCCTAATTGCCATCTCAAACCTTTCTCAAATTCTGGCTTCAGTTTCATCAATTGCTTCCATTGCCATGAGCTATTTGACTTCATTTTATACTCTGAGAGTGAGCTTCCCCTTAAGTATTTTTGGTTAACCACTTGTACCCATACATTGTCTTGTTCAGTAAGAATTTTCCACAAGAGCTTCATTTGAAGCGCCTTGTTCACATTTTCCGCTTTTCTAATGCCTAGTCCCCCGTAAGCTTTTGGTTTGCATATTCGGTCCCATCCGATAAGAGGCTTATGTTGTCTATCTTTATTCCAGAAAAAATTCCTATTTATAGTATCAATTTCGTCATTTATATGTTTTGGCAACATGAAACTTTGCATTATGTAGTTTGGTTTAGTGGACAAGTTCGATCTGATTAACACTGTTCGTCCTTCTTGAGATAGCGTATTGGCTTTCCATTTTGCTAGTTGTCTTTGAGCATTATCAATTATACCCTGAAAACTTTCTCTGTTCACTCTACCGTTAATGATCGGGCATCCTAGATATTTTTCTAAATTTGCCATCGTACTTATCCCTAGTGTTCGTTTGATGCTTTGTTTTTGTTGTCGGGCCACTTTCTTAGAGGTGTGGAATGCTGATTTATGATAATTTACCTTTTGTCCTGTAGCTGCACAATACTCTTCGATAATCTTCTTCATTTGATTGCACGCGTTCTGGTTTCCTTTAGCAAAGATAATGATATCATCCGCGAATGCTAAAAACGGCACTCTCGTGCCTCCTCTAGCTATCGGAAATCCTATAAGTGGCTTTGGGCACTCACTAGCCTTTTGAAGTTTTCGGGCAAGGATTTCTGCTCCAATTACAAACAAATATGGCGATAATGGATCTCCTTGTCTGATTCCTCGTTCTGGCACAAAAGGCGCAGTAGGTCCACTGTTCACTAAGACTGAAAAAGACACGGTACATACACACTCCCGAATCCATTCAACAAACTTCTCGTCAAAACCAAATTGATACAGGATTCGGAAAATGAACTCCCAGTCTACTCTGTCATATGCTTTTTCCATATCCAATTTGACTGCCATCCATCCTTCCTTGGCTTGACTTCCTCTAAAAGAATGAAAAATTTCATGTGCTATGAGCACGTTATCTTGTATTGCCCTTCCTGCCACAAAGGCTCCTTGCAACGGATGGATAATTTTAGGCATAACCTTCTTTAATCTTTCTGTTAAGATCTTAGCTATTATTTTATATATCGTCGTACATAGGCTAATAGGCCTGTAGTGGTTTGTCGTCGAGGGGTTATCATTTTTAGGAAGTAGCGAAATGAACGTATGATTGCTTTGTTTTAATATCTTTCCCGAATGGAAGAATCCTTTTATCGCTTTTATTACTGTGGGGCCAACAATGTCCCAGTATTTCTTATAGAACTCCGCTGTTATGCCGTCTGGGCCAGGAGATTTGTCTGAACCAATTTGAAAAACAGCGTTTTTTATTTCTTCATTCGTTACCGGCTTTGTTAGGCCATTATTATCTTCATTTGTTATTTTCTTGTCAATAAGTGTTAGGTCTTCCTCAAGGATGGCTGTATTTATCTGTTCTTTTTTATAGCGTTTGCAGAAGTCATTTCTGATTTCTCGACAGATGTTTTCTTCTCCCACAATTTGGGTTCCGTCGCTCAACGCGATTGTTCTTATGGTTTTATGGTTCCGTCTCCCCGTTGCTATCTTATGGAAATATCCGGAATTCGAATCTGTCAATTTTACGTGTTTTGTCTTTGCCCTTTGTTTCCAGTATGTTCTGTGGAACTGTAAAATGCATTCCTTCTTTCGCAAAAATCGTAGTTGTTTTTGGACTAGTGCTGGTTGCGGGGATTCAACAATCTTTTGTTGCAAATCAAGGAGTGTGTCCTCAATTTCACGCAATTGCTCAAACGTATTCCCAAAAGTTTTCCTCTTCCATTGTTTCGTGTGTGCTTTGAGCAATTGTGTTTTCTTCATGAGCTGGAACATAAAGGACCCTTGGAAACTGACCCTCCAGGATTGTTTCACCACGTTTCGGTAATCCTTTCTCATAAGCCACGTTTTCTCCATCTTAAACGGCGCAGCTTTATGTATTCTTTCATTCGTAATATCGACTGATATTTTGCAGTGATCAGAAGTCGTGAAAGCGTGGTTGTGAGTTCGAATTCCTGGGAACCATTGTAGAATACTTTCACTAACAATTACTTGATCCAATTTTTCGTAGATGTTATTAATTTCTGATTTATTCTTTCGCCAAGTGAACCTATTCCCTGTGGTAGGTATGTCGCGTAGGTTACAAGTGTCCTTCAAGTTTTGAAGCCGTTCGAATCTACTAGTCGTAGGTATACATCCTCCTTTTTTGTCACCAATTTCTTGGATTTCATTTAAATCACCTATGATAATCATGGGGATATTGATTCCGAGTATACAGTTAGTAAATTCTGCCCAAAAGATATCTTTCTGAGTCTCATTTGGTGGAGCATACATAAAACACACTGCAATTACCCACCCCGTTAGTAAATTCACGTGTTTCATAATAATATATCTCGGCTTATGGATTAAAATTTCAACATGTTCACTGGTGAACTGGTGTTCTTTCCACATTACACATATACCCCCAGCCCTCCCTTCAGCCGGGGACCATGCTATATTGTCAAACCCTGCGCGTCTCCATACTTGATCGCTCGGAAGTTTGTCTGTTTTTGTCTCTACAATAGCCATAACTTGGACTTGCTCAATTTTACAAAACGAATCAATCTCAGGCCAGAATGATTTCCTTCCCATCCCTCTGCTATTCCATAAAGCAACTTTCATTTATACCATGATTTATATGAGTTGCCAACAACTCCCCTGAGTTGGTTACAAGCTACGCTTATTATGTCAAACTTTGTTTTTATTTGTTTTCTCAAATTTCCTTTTAGCAAGTTCTTAGGAAATTCTCCTATCAAAGGGCTATAAGATGGTAGCAGTCCAAAATTAGTCAAATTTATTGGTTGGCCAGTTAAACCAGTCCCAAAGCTTTTGCTCATGACTTTAGCCGGCCAATTGCTTTTGCCAATTAGAATCAATACATTTAAATCAATAACGAGTCTGTGACTTATGCCCAAACCTTCCACTTGTTCATGTACTGTTTTTGCCTTATTGTTATCTTCTTTAAAATTTGGATTATCCATGTGCCGTGATAGCAACAACATAAGGAAGCCAAGAGGCAACTTTAGATACCAATATTGTAGTACTACACAGTTACCAACACCATCTCCATACAAGCTTTTTTCACACTTTAAACGGGGATCATCTAGCAGCACTTGTGCAAATATGGTGTGCTTAACTATATTTTTAATACAATCACAAAACTCATTACAGCAAGTTGATGCACATATCTTCATTAGCCACCAATGCCCATAGATAAGATTTCCTGTGTCTGCCACTTCAAAAATCCAAAGAAGTCTCAGTTGCTTCTTCTCCTTTTGTATCTCTCTTTTCCCATCTACATTGATCAAATCCCGAACCCGTTCAAAATGGTCTTTATCTCTCTTTATTCCCTCATCTTCCTTGTACACATTGTCTTCAATGTCCGATCGTTTAAACACACAGGATAGATATATATGCTTCCATTCAAAGCCAACATCCACCGAATCAAATTTAGCACTACTATTTTGACACATTTGTTTGATCGAGCTAATTAATATCCCATCATTTGTCTTACAACAACATTCATGAAATCTTTTAGTTCTAGCTACTATTACAGTTAGTTGAAAAACATCACTAGCTAGCAAAACCAACACAAATTGCATATAACTTAAGGAGGTGTTAATTATAGTTCTCTCGCATGAGAGGCAATAACATACATTTTCTATAAAGGAATTACGAGTTTTATAGTTCTGAGGTTCATGATGCGCCAAACACCAATACACACAACCCCCCTCATCTGATTCTTTCTCTTCAAACGCCCAGCATGAACCAAAGGCCAATAAGTATATGAAACCTACTCTTATATGCCACATTATTTTTGAAATGGATGAGCTAGCGTTTCCTCGTGTCAGAGAAACAATCTTGTCGGTTCTATCCTGCCCAACATAACTCCAAGCTCCCTGCAGGGGGTATGAATTTGAGCTTCTCATTTCCTGCATGCTCAATGCACAACTACAACAACAGCAGCACATACTTAGCGTATACCAGGAGGACAAAAGCCCACTCTTATCTCCTATCCTGATTTCCATGCCTTTCTTATTAGACATACAACAATTCAGTCTGGATTCACTAGTATTTGACCAAAAAATGAGATAATCTCTATCCAATTTATTCAAGTCCACTCGAACACAAACAAAACATATATCTTTTAGTTCTAGGTTTCGCAATGGACAGCAACTATAGTCAACATGGTAAGCAAATATCCATCCATAAACTCTCCAATCTTCAACAAAGACTAGCACATCATTAAGCATACACAAAAATATAATAGCTTCCTCTAGGGAACTGATCATAATGGGTAAAATCCCAACCCTTTTCATTTGATTAGAATCACACCACCTATAGTCATTTTCCTTGCCAGCTATTTCCATTCCAAAATTTTCAGCACAAGTGTTCAAAGTCAGATCCGCATATCTACCGACTTGTTGCCAATTGCCTTTATCAAACCCAACACGATGTAGGCCAAAGACCCATTGAAAACCATCCATACTCACATCTTTCGTTTTAAATATTCTGTAAATTTGAAGTCTTGGTTTTTCAACAACACTGATTAGTTTCCAATTAGTATCTATCAACCATGAATAACTCAATCTCAGTTTAAAGATATGCAAAAACGTGCTACTAATTTCATAACAATGGGGCCTCGAGCGGCATGATTCATACCGACACTTTTCTAATTTCGACTCCGAAGAGCCAACCTCTAAAGGCTTATCATAAGCTCTACCCTTTGAGGTCTTGACGACCATGGTAGAAATTGGTTCCATTTGCCCAACAAGTTTCGTCTTTTCAGATTGTTCAAGTTCTTTATCAACATAGAAACCAAGACCAACATGCCACACAGAAACCAAATCAAGCATTTTAGAAATTATATCCAAGCAAAGAAGGAGGGGGTACAACCTGTTTCGAGTCAGGGTTCGTCGCCTCTCTAAGCTATTCCAGAGAGAAGAAGAAATCTTCTCCCAGACTTCTTTCCCGAGAATGTTATCGAGCGATTTATCCATCGCTTGAAGCTCTCTCGTCGCTCCCACCGTTCCATGGTAAACCAGAGTCGAACAGTGTCCACAACTGACCAACCCTAGCCTCCAAAGCGATCTTGGTTCATCCAAGGAGAGACCTCGCCTTTTTCTTTGCGGCCTCCTCTGAATCGAGATTGGTTTGCCATCGTTGGGAAGATCCGTTTGGCTTTCGATCTTCAGTCGAATTTGTTCGTCATGGCCTCCGTTTGGACGGCATCTTTTCGGATTTTGGGGTGGTTTGCCCCAAATTATTCCCCAATTAGCGCTTCTGGCAACATGAATTGGGATTTTCAAGAGGAGAAGGTGGATGATTTTGACGATTTGGCTTAGTAATCGAGATCTAGGGTTCTTGATTTGGCACTGTTCATGGAGTTGGGTTTCTGGGGTCTTTGGGAGCATTGGGGCATCGGGAGCGTTTTCTTTACGCAATCGTTTCGTACTAGGAACAAATCTTTATTTGTGTTTTGCGTGGTAATGGAATTGATTGCCAACTTAAGATGGAGGAGAGCCGGCCAAGAAATAGGCCTTATAGGCAACCGAGCGAACCACATGGGCACCGCCCCAAGCCTTCTCGAACTCGGCAACCTCGGCCTCCCCAAGCAGCTCAACACCCTTCTCCCTGGCCGTCACGAGCGCGGACCACGACCTCAGCATTCCCAGAAACCCCTGGAACGACAGCGTTTTCGGGATCTCGAGCTCCAACGGGTTCCCCTCGGACCCGAGCCCGACCTCCTGGAACGGAAACGGGAGCGCCTTGTAGCCCTGGAAGACGTGCTCGATGTTGGGGTGCCAGTAAGGCAGAGTCGTGGCGTGCCACCTCTTCATGATGGAGTCAAACTCCGGGTCGACGACGATGTCGTTGTAGCACCAGACGGCGATCACCCCGCCCGGTTTCCGGAGGAGGCGGGCGGCGGCCGCGTAGAAGGTCGGGAGGTCGAACCAGTGCACGGCCTGTGCCACTGTTATCAGGTCCACTGAGTTCTCTTCCCCGATTGCGCTCATGAGCTGCTCTTCGGAGATTGGGATTGGGGTTTCTAGGTACTTGACTCGCGGGTGCGGGATTCCGCGATCCAGCTGCGATTTGCTCACGTCCGTCGCCACCACTTGCTCGTAGTGCTCTGCCACCTGCTCAATTGCGATTTTCCATGAAACACGCGTGTGTAGATGATGATGATCTAGGGTTTATTTTATGAGATCGATGGATGGATAGCCATACCAATTGATCTAAAGGTGATCTGTTAAGTCAAATCGCAACTCGATAGAGAGAATTAGGGGTGGGAGAGGAAAGAGGGCTTACAGCAATGGCGGCTTGGCCGTTGCCGGTGCCGGCGTCCCAGGCGAGGGAGTGGCGAAGAGTGCGAGCAGCCAGCCACGTGTACCACTCCTTCGGGTAGTCGGGTCGGGCGTCCAAGTACAGATCTGCTTGCTTATCGAATAGCCCCGCCATCGCCACCAGATGACCTCAATTCGTAGACCTTCGTTTCCGCAAAATCTGGTACTCAGTTTTGTTTTTCCTTTTCGGTAGAAGGTATTGAGGGAAATGATTTCAATTTTACATATCTCAAGGTTCTTCCGCATCACGAAATCACGCATAAACGTTTGTACAAATCAATATATATTTATCTATCTATCTATCTATTTATCTATTACTTGACCTAAAAAAAATCTATCTATCTATTACTATATATTAAAGCGGAAGCAAATTCTGTCATCATATTACGTCACATCACTTTTTTTTTTAAATCTATCTTGTCAAAATCTTGATTTTATCATAATCTTATAAATACTTAATTAAAATTTAGTTCTATATTAGAATTTGTGTTGTTTAATTTATAATTCTATCCAAATATATAAATCGATCTCTATCTTATCGTTATATACATTTAAATAATACATAGATCTATCATAAACCTTTTATTTAAGAGGTTGATTCACATAAAAACTCCTCTTAAGATACAAACTATAAACAAATAATAACCGTTAGATTGTTCGAATCTACGGTTTAGATTGAAAGAAGAAACTAAATAGAAGATCGGGGTTAAAAAGAGGGACGGTTGCTATTTTGCAATTATACGGAGCTGTGAGGGTAAATATGTCTTTAGCTTTCAAAACTCAGGGTTCTTCCTCGCGTGTTCCTTGTTCTCCAAATCTTTCTTCCTCCGATCTTCGCAATGTCGGAAACCTGCACAGTGGAGTCGTCCACCGTCGAGGGAACCGACGGCGTGAGCCTCATGGCTCGGGTGTTCAAATCGAGCGGCGGTGGCGGAGGGACGAACCAAGACACGGCCACTGTCCTGGTTCACCCCTACTCCATGCTCGGCGGCTGCCAGGGCCTTCTGAGGGGGATGGCGACTGCTCTTGCAAACCGTGGCTTCGTCGCCGTCACCTTCGACATGAGAGGCGTCGACCGGTCAACCGGCAGGGCTTCTCTTACTGCTTTGCTGAGGTCCACGATGTCGTCTCCGTTTGCACTTGAGCCTCTCAATCCCCCTCTCTCCCCCGGATCTTGCTCGTCGGCTCTTCTACTGGTATGATTCGCCTTCTTCCGCTTTGAATTTTAGATTGATGATCGTGATTTGAATGGGTGTTGGTGTAATTAGAGGTTAGGGTTTGAGAGTCAAAGCCTGTCTTTACAGATTCAGCATAATTGAGCATTTGATCATGTATATGTGCTATTGCTAGTGTATGATTACGTATTGTGATGCCTACTCATTCAATTATTAAGGATTGAGCATTTGAGTGTGTATATGCAAGAAGAATTTAGCTTTTGGAGTGAGCTCCTGTGTATTTCATCATGTCAACTTTAGTAGTAGATGGTTTGTGATTGGAATGATGTGTGCCATTTTTGTTTTCATGTGTGGTTGGTAAGAGTTGTGATGATAATAGTAGGTTAGATGGATAGTTTTAGAGAAGAATGGATGGTAATTTAGAAGTGGATTCTTGATCAAAACCAAATGATAAGCAGTTGATTTCAACTCAATGCTTTCTCTGCTCTATCACTCATGTCATTGCTTTGGGGCAAAACAACATGAAACTATGAAAGTTGGTGAAGTATACTGAGGAATGAATAGACTCAGAAGAAAATATTGGTTTTTCAGTTTATAAGAATGGAATAGAGATATAGTTGTCTTCCTCTCTTTTCTTAACTTCAATTTCTATCGTATCTTTTCTCAACTAAAATTTATATTTTCATTGTAAAAGAAATGCTGTAAACTTTTGAAGGAGAAATAGTATAGGTAGAGGATGTCATGGGAGTCATGAAGATTGAGTATGTGGCAATTAAGGGTGAGAGGTATTAATCCCCTCATCTCTTTCCTTATCATTCATGTTTTCTGAAGAAGATCTTTACCAAACCAATTTATTTGGATTATCTCTATGTACATTTCCTTGAAAAAAAACTTATAATGCTTATGTATTTTTTTCTCTGAATAATGCTTGGTTGATGGCTTATACGAATGCAGCAAACTTATAATGCTTATGTAAACTGACCTGTGTACTCTGATAACTCCATGTATCTTGTGATTTGAAATATTTGAACCCTTTAATTCTGTTCTGGTACAAGTGACTCCTTTATCCATGCAGAAAAATCCGAACCGTGGAGGAGATACTAACTATCGAGTTGAAGCCTACATGGAAAAAGGGAACAAAAATCACCTTTCTCGAAAAGGGTAACCAAGAGCCCGGTGTTGTTTTTGTGATAGACGAGAATGAAATGTAACACAATACATTGTCACAGTAAATATAACTCCAAAGAATGAAATGTAGAATTTCACACTTTTGATGCCTTGCTTTATAAGGGTTTTTATTTTCCATTGTTTGTCGTTCCATTCTAAGTAGTTTTATATCTTAAAGTCCCTGCCAGGATAAGTTTAAGACACATAATGAATATGCTTCTCGGACGTGTATGTATGAAATTCCATCAAAACCGTCTAACATTTACAATTTTTATCAAAACTTCAGACTTATTCAGATTTGAATGATTACATCAACCATACTTATATAAGTTTACATAACCATTTTCTAGATAAAAGAACGAAGCCCACGAGAATCAAAAGAAGATGAGCAAATTGCACTGACAAGTGTAATATAATGGTCATAGACAAATAAATGAACCAATAAAAACAAGGAGTATACAATAAAATAACAATAAAATATGAGAACACTATGTTCACATATTTTGGTGAGTTCATATCACGAATACAACATTCCAAAAGATTCATTTCTAGTGAATCAAGCATATACTTTGAAGCTATCAACGTTTTAAGCTATCTATTGATAAATAGTATCTTCACGTATTTTAAATATACGTTCACATATTTGAGTATAATGTTCACGTATTTGAGTATCATGTTCACGTATTTTAGATGTAAGTTCACGTATTTGAGTATCATGTTCACGTATTTTAAATGTACGTTCACATATGAAGTAGTTGTTTTAACGTATTTGAGTATCATGTTAACGTATTTTAGATGTACATTCACATATGAAGTAGTTGTGTTCACGTATTTGAGTATCATGTTCACGTATTTGAGTATCATGTTCACGTATGAAGTAGTTGTGTTCACGTATTTGAGCATCATGTTCACGTATTTTAGATGTACGTTCATGTATTTGATTATCATGTTCACGTATTTGAGATGCACGTTCACATATGAAGTAGTTGTGTTCACGTATTTTAAATGTACGTTCACATATGAAGTATTTGTGTTCAAATATTTTAGATGTATGTTCATATTAATGTTGTCAAATCCCTGCACACATATATGTAAAACTTTCGAATTTGCACAATTATAATGCATGATCTCTCTCTTTCTATATAAAATTATAAAATGACAAGTTGGGCTATAGTGAAAACAAATGCAGCTTTGCTGCAATTGTAAGATAATTCGACGGATATAGCAGGTAGAGAGATAGATAAGTTTAAACGGGTGAAACAATTTATTATATCCGTTTTCATGTTCACGTATTTTTTTTGGGTGTTCACATATTTGATGAGGTTGTTCATATATATTATGTCGTGATTTACATATTAGTAAAGATGGTACATGAATGAAGAAACACTTTTTTATGTTCACATATGTGTTCACGTATCTTAGATGTGCGTTCACATATTTGAGTATAATGTTCACGTATTTGATGTGTGTTCACATATTTGAGTATAATGTTCACGTATTTGAGTATCATGTTTAGATGTACATTCACATATAAAATAGTTGCGTTCACGTATTTGAGTATCATGTTCACGTATTTGAGTATCATGTTCACGTATTTTAGATGTATGTTCACATATGAAGTACTTGCGTTCACGTATTTGAGTATCGTGTTCACATATTTTAGATGTGCGTTCACATATTTGAGTATAATGTTCACGTATTTGAGTATCATGTTCACTTATTTTAGATGTGCACTCACATATGAAGAAGTTGTGTTCACATATTTGAGTAAAATGTTCACGTATTTTAGACGTACGTTCATATATGAAGTACTCGTGTTCACATATTTTAGATGTATGTTCAGATTAATGTTGTGTAATTCTCGCACACATATATGTAAAACTTTCGAATTTGCACAATAATAAAGCATGACCTCTCTATATATATAAAATTATAAAATGACAAGTTGGGCTATAGTGCAAACAAATGCAGCAAGCTGCATTTGTAAGATAATTCGATGGAGATAACAAGTAGAGATAGAGAAAAATGTTGATTGTTAAATTTCTAATACATTTAAGTTTATGCATTATATGACGCATAAATAAGCATAAATAAGTTTCAATGGGTGAAACAATTTATTATGTTTGTTTTCATGTTCACGTATTTTCTTTGGGTGTTCATATATTTGATAAGTGTGTTCACATATACTATGTCGTGATTCACATATCAGTAAAGATGGTACATGAACGAAGAAACAATTTATTATGTCTGTTTCGGGAAAAAAAAATTATCATGTCTGTTTTCATGTTCACGTTTTTTCTTTGGGTGTTCACACATTTGAAATTAGGTACAGATATAGGGTTGATCTTAGCTCGTGCTAGTCATATTTAATCATGGTCCAGATCTTAGCTCGTGCTAGTCATATTTAATCATGGTCCATTATAAATTAGGTTTCCATTCCCTCCATATTATTTCTGGTAGTGGGCATGTGTTCAGAATAAGAAAATAATTCAAATCACAAATCACAAAATCACATCCTCTTTTAATCTCACGAAGCTTTGGATTAGACAAGGATCTATTGACCTAAAATTCAAATCCATCTTCCCATAATGTTTAAGCAAACAGGAACTAAGACTATATATCATCTCTTATACTAATAACATCACCTGTTTTCATAATGAAAAGATCCAAAGCATTACTGAAAAGGGAAAGTCAATTCCAATGCTGACAAAAATATGATCAACCAGTAAATCAGCTGGTACAAGGCTACAAAACATGCTTGCAAGATGATATTGTTTTTTATATATAAACAAATCACTATTAAAAGCTTCATTGGCATGTAAATCAACCAGAAGCAACCTCCTTTCCTTACCATAAAATTAAAAGACCAAGTAAAGCAAGAACTAAATAACAAAAAAATGGATAAACTTCAAACAAATCTTATCTGGATTCCTCAAATGTCAGCCACTAGCTACATACATCTCTACTCATTCAGATGCTTATAGATTTACAAAGATGAACCAACATAGGAACTAGAGATCCTTCCAAACATTAAAAACACTAGCGGAGAGATTGTTATTTATAATGCTATCTTGACATCCTATGAAATATGTAGTTCTTACTGGATCCACATTCGCCAAAGCGTGTGCTGTTCCGCTTGGGGTAGCAGCGACAGCAATCTCATCTTCGTTGATTGTTACTTCACCATAACCCTTGTCTGCCACTTGACTATTCTCCAACTGCAATCCAACCAATCAAGCCATAATAAGCTAATGATCCAACAAAGAAGAACATTTCGATTACTGACTTGCATCCCTTAATCACAAGCACATGATGATAATTTCATGAGCCAGTGCCTTGGAGAGAACAGATGAACCCCAAGAATCATAAACTTGGATAAAGTAAATAATGACTAACAACAATCTAAAAGAAGTGCACTTTCAGTAAATTCACATGTTAGACAAGCTTAAATTGTCTTTCCATTCCCTCAAGTGAAGAAACTATCTGTGTCTATTTGCCACACAATCTAGAGGCTTATAGCGTCTAGCAATGCCTACAATCTAGAAAAGCCAAAGCACCAGAAAAGAAGAACAATTAAAAAAGGTCAAAACGAGAAAGCCAGGAAGTACCAGCCACTTAGATTCTTACTTCACAATGTTGAGTTTCACACTCTCACTTGCATTACATAGACTAGAGGTTTACACAATTCATTTACTAGAAACTTTAAGCAATAGCAGAATAAGGAATGCCATCAACTAAGCAGCAGAAAAGAAGGAAAACCAAAATCAGACAATTTCAGCATACATATCCTAGACCCATTTCAGCATCTAAAACAAAACCTGTGATTGCCCCTAATTCCACCAGGCCTGATCTCACCCACATGAGCAGAAACACAATTGAGAGCCCCACCTACAATCACCAATTTCCAACACCCATATCAATCTCATCATAGAATCAAAACGACAAAAAACCATCACTAAAAGTACAAATGGGATTACCAGCAATTGCAGCGTTAATGGGGTCAACAAGCCAGCCAGATCTCCCGACCCCATCCCCTCCGACATCGGCCGCCTCAAGGCCCTCACCGTCGTCAACCTCGCCGACAACAGGCTCACCGGCCCCATCCCCCTCAATCGTGGCCCTCGCCCCGTTCCCTCCGACTTCGGCCGCCTCGGGATGCTCAGCCGAGCCCTCCTCAACGGCAACGCTCTCTCCGGACCCGTCCCGGCGCCTCTCCGACCTCGACCTCTCCCTCAACCATATCTCCGGCCCCTTGCCCGACGTCTTCCATCGGATGCTCGTCCTCGCCACCCTCAATCTCGGGGCAGATCCCCCCAGTCCGATGTAGTCCGGAGAAGAAGGATGTTTAGTTGAAAAAAAAATAAAACGCGTAAAATGACATTTTTGCCCCCGCATCCTTAAAAACTAAAAGGAGACCGTCTTTCAATCCTAGCCATCCATCTACATAATCTAACGGATATCGTGTGTTCGTAGTTTATAGGTTAATGTTTATTTTTATTCGAACCAACACCTTTATTTAAAAAGTATTTTTTCGTCACAATATATAAATCATGATCATAATATTTTACCCATTTAATTAAATTTCATATTAAATTTAAATAATTTTCATAATTTTATTATAGTATTTCTTTAAATCATCAATAATAGAAAGTTCTACCACTATATTTAAGACATATATTCTTTATATTAAAATAATATATTAAATACATTTTTACTATCATATCATATTAGAATATCAGTAAAAAAAATTAAATGTTATATTTAAGATATATTACTAATATTGCATATTGATTACACTTTAGAAAAAAAAAGATAGAGTTCTTAATTAAGATAATAATTCGTTCACATTTTCATTACATATTTATTAATCTATTATTTAATTATTTTTTCAGAAAACAATAACATATATGCGAGATAATTTGGTTTTCTATTTGACTTATTAAATATTATCTATATATTTAATATATAATATATTAGTCCAAATTTTATTTAAACTGTTGATTTTATTATATAAGTTAGTTTACGTAATTTAATTAAATGCCAAAAGATTTGTATCAATTCTTAATATAATTTGACAATGCATCTTATCTTATTTCATTCTTCCTCAATTCTTTAAATATATGTTTATTTAATTGTAAAAATTAAATATATAAATAAAATTTTTTTATAAAAAAGTATACATATGATAATATTTGTAATTGTTATAGTAAATTCATACACAAAGAAATAAATAAATAAATAGAGGATTTTGGGTAAATGGACTCAGATGGTGACAACAATATGGAAAGTGGACGGCGCGGTGAAATAATGAGGTAAATAGGCTTTTTTGGTGACAACTACAAAAACATCCCAGAACATGGCGTCATGACACCTAAACCTGTCACCACCAAACAAAACCTTGTCACCACGTACAGAAAAGTCCCCTCCCCATACGAAACCTTGTCACCACGTACAAACCCCCCCCCATACAAAACCTTGTCATCGCGTTTACAACTTGTCACCTCTAAAACTAATATCACCAATATTGCACTCTAATTTGTTCATCACGTACAAAAACTTGTCACCTTACCTAGAACCACACCCAAATTGCACTTAAACTTGTCATCAAAAATTATTAGTAAGCCTATATGGGATTCGAACCCACATTATCGTACGCTAGGCACGTTGCTCTACCATTTGAGCTAATAGGCTATAATTAAAAATAATATATAAAAACTTATCATCACCTAGCAATCAAAGCTGTCACCAGCACACAATGTTGTAACATGTTAAACCAAACAGATAACCTATATGCGTTCAACATGTCACCGCATAAAAACTGAATTGCATTCAACGTGTCACCGCGTACAGAAAACCCTAGATCACACACAAAACTTGGTGACAACCAGAAACCCCTATATCAAGTACAGATCTTGTCACCACAAAAGAGGGGTTTCTGGTTTGTCACCGCAAAACTTGGTGACAAACCAGAAATCCCTAGATCTAACTCTAGGGTTTCTGTCACCGTTTTTTAGATCTAGATCTAAAAACTTGTCACCTTTTTTTAGATCTAGATCTAGAAACTTGTCACCGTTTTTTAGATCTAGATCTAGATCTATAAAAAATTCTAGATCTATATCCAAATCTAAAAACATCAACGAAAAAAAACGTCGATCTAGATCTAATTCTAGATCTAGAACTTTCAAAAACCCTAGATCTAGAAAATCTAAAAAAACCTAGATTTAGAGCTTTTAAAAAGAAACATACCTTGTCCGCCACCTCATCAGCCGCCCCGTTGCCCTCGTCGGCCGCCCCGTCGCCCTCGTCGGCCGCACCGTCGCCTTCTTCGGCCGCCTCGTCAACCCCGTCGCCCTCTTCGGCCGGCTTGTCGCCCTTGTCGGCCGCCAAGCTCGGGTATCCCGTCATCTTCTTCAACTTCGTCAATGGCGGCGCCCTCGGAAATCCGGTCGCCATTATCCATGGAGGGATAGGAAAGATGGAGAGGGAGATATGAGGAGTGGGAGGGGGGGAGGGAAAAAGGAAAGAGAAATGAGGGTTTTGGGTGGAGGGCTAATGAGAAAGTGAGAGAAGTGAGAGAGAGAGAGAGAGAGAGAGAGAGAGAGAGAGAGAGAGAGAGAGAGAGAGAGAGAGAGAGAGAGAGAGAGAGAGAGAGAGAGAGAGAGAGAGAGAGAGAGAGAGAGAGAGATGAGGGAGGAGAGAGAAAATGAGGGTTTGAGGGCTTTTATATAAAATCATTAGTCCATTTACCACACACTTTTCATCTCTAGCCCATTTCCTACATTATTTGCAAAAATTAGACCCTCCCACCCAATTCTCTCTAAATAAATAACACCACCGTAGAAGGTACGGGTCATCTGCTAGTATATTATAAAAGCCGATAATTTTTGAGCTACCACGTTGATTTTGGCCCCACTAGATATTTAACCAAAATTATTTTTAAAGTCTTTTAATTAACTACCATAATTTTTCTATGTAAATTTTCAATCTTGTAATTAACTACCTTATCAACAATATCTAGCCGAAAATATAGTACGTAATAAACCATATACAATATCTATCCATAAAATATAGTACGCAAATTTTCAATATCTTTTAATTTTGCTATGATCTATCCATACAAGATCTACCCGAAAATATAGTACGTAATATCATATACAATATCTATCCATAGAATATAATACGTAAATTTTCAATATCTTTTTAATTTTTCTACGTAAATAATTTCCAAAATTGCATGGTCCTCTACGGGTTTTGGTAGATTCAACCAAATAATCTCCAAATTTGAATATAGTACGGGTTTTTTTTCTACAGGTTTTGGGTTTTAATAGTATACTAAACGTAAAATTCTAATCTTTATCTTTTTTTCTTACCCATCTAATATCTATCTTTGAAGGCATACTATTTATCTTTAAAATTTCATTAATTATTTAATTTTTTATTTTATCCATTTTCTTACTCATATAATATCTATTTTTGAAACAATATTATTTATCTTTAAAATTTCCTTCTATAAAAGATACATATTAATTAACTTATCTTTTCAATTACCATTTTGATCTATTTATGTAAGAAGTATTATAAGAAATTCGAATTTAAAAAAGAATTTTAAAATGGAAGCCACTTTCTCTAAATAAATTATTCTTCTTATCTTTGATACTAAATCAGTTTATATTTATTAAATTTTACTTAAGTTATATATTATCATATTCCTAATAACTTAGCTTTTATCTCTCATAATTAAACAATTAATTTTTTCATGTTATTTTAATTAATCTAATTACATTATTTATTATCGATCTATGTAAAATATATTTTTGAGTTTTCATAAGATATTATATACTTTTTGATACATTAGTTATCTTTTTAATCTATTTATGTACAAAATAATTAAAAAATTGTGAATTTAAAAATCTTTATAAATAGAAGCCCTTTTTATAATTAAATTATTATTCTTACCTTTTGATATCAAATCAATTTATATTCACTATCTCTTACTTAACTTATATATTATCATTTTCATAATAACTTAGCTTATATCTTTCATTATAAAATAATTGTTGATTAGAAATGTTATGTATGTCAATATATAAAGTCATAGAATCATGTTAGACTCATTTTATATTTCTTTATTTTGATATTATATTTAATAATTTTAATTAAATAACAATTCATAGTAATTAAATCTCATACTAATAACTTATAGTATTAAAATAAAAAAATAAGATCAAACTAAAATAATCAATTAAAACATCTCATTTTATATTATATTGCCCTATAATGTCTCAAAATCGTGATAATAGGATAATATATCAATTAACCATTAGAGATAGATTTTGAAGGATGAAAAAGTAAGTAAATTTTATTTACTAAATCGTTCTATAATTAGAATGTGTTCAATATTTTTATAATCTCATATGTGTAGTACTACAAATCTGAAAAATATTTTGTTTTGTCTACAAAAAAATAACATTTTCATATGCTAAAATATTATATTATATGTTTTCACTTATTAATATCCTGTTTATAATAAAAATAAGTTTAAAATGTAAAACGCGAGTCATTGTCGTGCATGGCACGACGGAACTAGTCACTTTAAATCATCTATGAATAATCCTGTTAATGTTTTTTTTGGTCGAAGGAGAGACGGCGCTCTCTGGTTCGCTAGGAACACTTTATTAATAACGAAAAAGGCTAAGTAGTCCTCAGTCAGGGGATAGCCCGGCCCCCTACATCGTTAGAAAGCAAAAGAGAAATCCCCTCAGGCGGGGAACACAATACATGAGTTCCTAAAGGGAAATTAAAAGCAATAGAAGCAAGGTGATCTGCAACGGTATTCGCCTCGCGGTACACATGACGGAGTTGGATAGACCAATCCCTACTAAAGAAGCTTAGACACTTATTGACTAAGCTACTAAGCGGGTGGCTTTGTCGGACACCATAATTAAGCAAATCTATAACGAGTTGAGAGTTGGACTCCAGAGACACATTACGAAAACCCATCTCCCAAGCTAACTTCAACCCGTTATACACACCCCAAAGTTCCGCCATTGGTACCGAACAAGCCCCAATGTTATGGTCAAAGCCCCTGACCCACTTACCTAAGACGTCCCGAAGAACGCCGCCCGCAGCCGCCATCCCATCTCTTACCGCCCCGTCGGAGTTGATCTTTATCCAACCCTCCTCCGGCGGATTCCACAAAACTAGAATCGCCTCTCCACTGCAAGAATTCTACCCGCCATTTTGCACCGAGACCCGAGCCGACTTTGCCGCTTTCTCGAGAACGAACGCCGACCTCTCGAATGAAGTAGTTTCGTGCCTAAAAACCTTATTGTTTCTCCATTTCCACGACCACCAAATTCTCGTCATGAATAAATCGATACAGTCCACCTTGCCCATTTTCACCTACTTGGAGATATTTTCACGAAACCAAACCGCAAAGCAGTACTGGAAGAAAGAGGTAGAGACATCAGTACGCAAAAGTTTAATCCACATGTTCCTTACCTCGCTGCAGTCTCTGAACAAGTGCTCTAGAGTCTCATCAACGCCACACCCGAACACATAGGCCCCGTCGTTGATAAGGTGGCGTCATTTTCGGTCGATGTTGGACATGGCTCCACCCACGCACACCTGCAAACAAAAGGACCTAACCCTCTCCGGAACCTTGGCCCTCCAAAGCCTACTAAAAATACAAACATAATTAGTATTAAGATTATGGACATTCATCAACATATTATAACCCGAGGTAACATATTTATGGATGATCTTGTGCACAAATTTCTATTTCACAATTTGGTATAATTTTCGATTTTATGAATAACTTTGTGTAAAGACCCCATTTCTAGAGTTTTTTTTTGATAAGGAAAGAGATTAGGCTAGGCCAAATACAAGAAAAAAGGCACTATCCTAGAGCATCCTTACGGATGAGGTCCCAAAGACCCAAATCAAAACAAATAGGTAGAGTCGAAACACAACGGAAGGAGCTGGCGATGTAGTCAGCAGCAGCATTCGCTTCACGCGGAACATGCGATATCGTCAAGCATTGAAGTATTCCCAAGAGTCCAAGGATGTCCGTCCACATCATCTCCACTTCCCACGAGCATCTCTAGCTTCCTTGCACAACATTCACGACTTGCAACTTGTCGCCTTCAATAACCAAGCGGGGTATACCACGGTTGATGGCTTCCAAAATTCCCTGTCGAAGCGCGTAGGCCTCCGAAAACACCACAAAACGGTTACCGATGAACCCTCCGTCGTGGAAAATAGGTGATCCGAAAACACCCCATTTCTATAGTAGTTTTGTACAATTTACCCTAAAAAAATGTAGTGGATACTTTTTTCCCACCCACATCTTAAAATGATGTCTTTTCATATTGTTATATTTATTTTATTTTATATTAATTTAATAATATTTTAAATTTTACTTATCTATTTATTTTATAATAAAAAATTAATAGTCTCATCCCACATGATGAATGCATATAATCTAAGACTCATGGACTAATCCAGGTGCTTGAGATAGACATTGCAATTTCAAATAGGCATTTACCTATCCTCACGTTGATAATTTTAGAGTTGTTAAACACGATATCAATCTTTCAATATTCATCTTGATTTATATAACCAACTTAAATATATGTTTTGCTTTACTTATGTTGATGCAACCTCGTCTATGGATGGACTAGACCTCGTGAAATCCCGATCTAGATCGTGCGCAATGTGTCTCTTGGTGGCGGAAGTATTGAACTTGAGGTTGAAACAAATGGAACTAGCCTTCAAAGCGATGAATGGCTCTTCAAGCCAAACGTCATGGCCTTGGCATCTCTTGAATCCCTTGTTAGGTAGACAAGAGAAAAACGAGAGAAGAACAATGATAATGGGGTCGCACGAATTCAAGAAGGAGGATTCCAATCTCTCTACTTAAATCAAATCTCAAAATGTGTGTAACCTTAAAAATGAAGAAGACAAGGCCATATATAGTAAAATATCTCAACCTAGTCTAATGGGTTGCTTGCTCATGTAAGAGTATAGACAAGCATGTACATAATACTAAATTAAGCTATACTATAAATGGAAAATGATAAGTACGGAAATATATAATAAATGAGCAATATTGGGACCCAAGGTGGACAACATGTTCTCGAGCGTCTCGGGCTAGCTATGATCGGTGACTTGGCTAAAGTCGTCGTGCCAAGATCAAAGATATATAACCCAAACTACAAAATAGTATAGCATGCAAGTAAGGGGTCGAACCCAAGAGAACTAAGGCTTCTAGTATTAATATATTTATCAACCAAAGATATATAAGGGGGGAAATCAAGAGAAAGATCTAATCTAAAGTAAACTAAGAAAACAAATAACAAACAATCAAACAAATCAAATAAGGGAAACAAGTTTATTCAAAAGATCCACTCTGAAATAACTACTCGATCATAGATTCATCCATTGATTTCATTCACACTTATGGTTAATTCCTATCCTGATCATTAACAATCGCAAGTCCATGGTCCAAACAATTCTATAACCCTAGGCAAGGACGCTTAACCTAGAATTAGCATAGAGAACAAGGATATGCAGGATACATGCAAGAACAATCAAGTTACGAGTTAATTGCAGAAGCATACAATCAATTCTCTTCTTAATCCTAGTTGCATAGACAACAGGTCTAGGTTAAGTTGTTTTCACAATTTAGTTTTGTCCACGGTCCAAACCCAATCCAATAGTAGAAAATCAATCAATTCAACAAGTTGGCCAGACAAGCAAAATCAATCAATATTCATAATATGAAGCACAAGAGAATTAATATTAACCAAATAATAGAAATCAATTACCAAAACCTCACGAGTTCATACATCAGAGCTTCTCCCTTGAATAAACCCAAGGAGACTAGCTCTCCATAACTAAGCTAAAAACCTAAAAAGAGAAGAATTCGATTATAAATTGGAATGATAAGAGGTAGAAGGTATCTAAAACCTAAGGCAGACTCCTCCTTATATAAACCCAAGGAACATGCTTCCCGAGATATACAAGGAAAGAGGCAAAAGATAAGAAAAAGAAAGAAGATAGAAAAGATTTTGTCCGCTCCAGATCGCATACCACCGCGCCCGCGTCGTCTCCACAGCAGGTGCGCTTTCGCGACAGAATGAAACTCAGTCTCTGGCCATCCACCGCGGGCGCGGATCCTCCACTGCAGGCGCGGAAATCGGACAAAATCACTGACAACACTTCGGAGGCTGTTTTTACCATCTTTGGATTGGAATCTGACTTTGGTGTAAAAATATGAATTGAAGCTCTTCAAGTTAGCTTTCCAATGGCACCAGAATCAGCTCAATCCGACCTCTATATCTCCAGATATAGCCTTCGCAAGAAAGAGGTGTCGCGCAGACAACTCAAAATGCCTTAAAACTCTTGAAACTTGAATCCTTGTGTCTTCGGCCTAGATATTACAATTATGCAAAAACTCTAACCTAAACATACTCAATATAGCCCTAAAATACAAGAGTTAACCCATACAAAATAGAGTGAATCAATCGGCTCGGGCTCGGTACCGAGTCGCATCATATGTCCATAACATTAGATATGTTGTCTTATTTGGAAGAATCTTGTGAGACATGTCTCAATGAGTGTTTTGGTTAAAAACCACTCGTAGATTAGCGATAATATAACCTCGATCGAGATTCCGACAAAAGAGATTCATAGTAGGCAACAGAGAAATCGAGATGCAATTCACGATGGAAAGCGATTAACTTTTCCATACCATTTACTTCACGTATTTATAGACCTTATGGGAGGTATAAATCTATCTAAAAACAAAGATATCTTCTATCCTTGTAATTCTATCTTTTATCCTCTAGTTTAGCTTATTTAGTGAAATCCTATGCACCTCTAAATCTGATCTTCCAGCAACTGATTCTGAAGGGCGCGCTCTCACCGTTGGGCCATTCTCCCCTACTAATGGGCTTCCACTTGTTTTCTTACCCATAACCAGTATGGGCCCAATACTACCCCTGAATCAAGCCACACATTCAAAATTCACATCGAGTAGTGACTTGATTAGACATCTTTACACCCATCCGATTTCTAAGATTTTCTATGTCAATTTTAATACGCCTTTCCCTTATTACCTGTAGAGAGCAAACTTTATTTTTCCAAGCTCATCCACCTCCTCAATCGCTCCAAGTAAATCTCCTTCGTCTTTAACCTTTTTGAGTGTCTTCTCATCTTTTCTATGGCCATTGCCCTATCCTTCACTTCATCGGGCTCCTTAGGAACCCATGACCTGTTCAAATGCACCATTATGCAAGAAAACGTTGACACCATCATCTCTAGTGGTGGATGTCCTAAACAAACCCAAGCCTTATGCCGAACCGACAAACTCCCCGATTGGGAATCGCTTAGTTGGATATGTTTTACTGAATACCCCTTCCTTTTTGGTCTCAAATTTCCTTTCTCTACCTTCATCCGAAGTTACCTCAAACCCTGAGGATTTCCCCATCACAAATACTCCCGACAACTTGGAAAATACTCTAGCGTGTTAAGGATTCGGTGGTTAGTTAGGGCCTGACGATGACCGTCGGGGAACTCCTGTATGCCTACACGGTTCTGCCCCAAAGGTTTGGCCAGTTTTTATCCATGCATGCTACTCTCATCAGTCTTTAATTCAGAAATCCAAAGCCTACTCTCCGAACTATAAAATCCTGTTTCTTATTCGTGAACCGTTATTTCTTCGCCGAACTAGGGGAACGATACAGATCCGTTTTTCGTGATGAATAAGAAACAAGATTTTATAGTTCGGAGAGTAGGCTTTGGATTTCTGAATTACAGACCAGTCTTTAATTCAGAAATCCAAAGCCTACTCTCTGAACTATAAAATCCTGTTTCTTATTCGTGAGCCGCTCTTTCTTCGCCGAACTAGGGGAACGATACAGATCCGTTTTTTGTGACAAGTGGAACCTCTCTCGTAAGCACTTTACTAGCAAGTTTCTACATTTAATCACCTATCTTAACCTCTACTTACATTTCCTATATTTGCAGTTCCTAAGGATCTCAACCTGAAGGCCAGTGAATCAAGCGTCTACACACATTTGTTTGGACTTCCTAGTGAGAAACACTCATCTGTACTACTCCTTCAAGAATCAAAAGAATCAGCTAGTACCAGGGACCCATACGCGCACCCTCATTTCCAACAAAAATGTTGTTCTCTGCCAAGCTAAGGTCCTCTGGTTACTCTAAACAAACCTCCCTTTTCCTCCGTCCTAATTGATTTCAATTACTAAGAAATGACTATGATCTAACTTTGGAGGAAATCATTTTTCTACTCCCTTAGCTAGCTCCCTGATAAAAAGGAAACTCAGGTCTCATGAACCCAAGCTAGCATCGCCTAGTCAAATGCAAACGAAAGAGACACCCTCAAAGCGTCGTACCACATAATTAAACTTCATAAACATAAAAAGAATGAACCCATTTATTTGCCATGAAATGGGATTTTGTTAACGGAATGAAAAGCCCGTTTAAGTTTGGGCCCATTTGTTTGCCCTTCTCTTAATTTTTGATTGATGCAAGTAAGGTAAACAAGCCTAAATTTGTTTCCGTCCAAAATTTTGAGAAAACAAACCCTTCCTTGCCTCCTTCAAGCGGGAAGCCTTTCACGCCCTCAACTGTCGATCTTTGTCCTTGCCCTTCACGCCCCCGACTCCCGTCCCATCATCCCTCACCAAGCTCTCTCTAACCCCGTTCTTCGTTGAGTTCATCCTACCACCGTCGGCCACTATTCATCAATTCTCACAACCTCGAGCCTCTTTCTCTCATGTCGTTTGATCTGTGCACTTTCACCGTCGACATGCACCAGCTCCGACTCCGACATGGAATCGAACACCACATCAATACAATAGATCTTCCCGGCAACAACGAGTAGAAAAGTACAAACAAGGGCTAATGTTGGGGCTCCACGGCTCATGACGGTGCTCGACAATGCTAGATCTAGCAATTGATCGAACAGAGGGTCTCGAACGAAGACCGAGCTTCAATTTCAGGTTGCGAACAAGGGCTGAGGGTTGCAAATGAGGAAGAAAGATGAAATTTGTGATTTTGGAAAGGTAAATCCCCAATTTTAAGATCTGGAGAATGGTAGAGAAAAAAAATTGGGGAGAAAAATTGAAGATTTTTATTACCGTTTCCTACGGATTATGAACCATACCAAACAATTATGGGATGTAAGGGCATTTGTTTCCTTTCCCTTCTGTTATTCAAACCGTTTACGTTAGTGTTTCCCTTGTTACAACCAAACGGGCCCTTAATACTTTTGTTTTACACAATTTACGCATTTTTTATATATGAACAGAGTGATTCAAATTCATGAACCATCATGTTGAAGATAAACCAAAAAAAAGTAAGTTATGAACCAAATGATATCAATCAAAGTAACAAATATTACAAATTGAACGATGTGAACCATATAGATAAGTATTATGAACCCAAATACATAAACCAAAATAACAAATATTATGAATCAAAACACATGAACCGTAAGAAGTATTACAAACCTAGGTTTACAAGACCATGAGTTATAAGAAAATTTGTCAAAAATTCAAGCAACCTCAAACCAAAGAATGTCTAAAGATGTATTGTATATACCATTAGCCTACATGGGATTTGAACTCATGTCTATGCGCAGAAACACATTGCTCTACCATTTGAGTTAGTAGGCTGTCGAATGACATGATTTATATGGACACCTATAATGAACCTTAGCATACAATATCGCGAACCAATGAAATCTTATGAGCCTTAAGCATGCCTCCATGACCCAATAAGTTCAAACCAAATGAACCCATAAAATCAAAAATCATGAAACAACAAGCAACTACGGAGGTTAAGTCAAAAATTGCCCCAAATCAGCAGTCAATATTGGATAACAACTAAACAAAAAGGGACTTGAAGACGAAGAATCATGCCTTTACCACAAGGAGAGTTCCTAGTGAGCATTTTAACTGATCCCTTGACCTTTAAAAGCTTGTTGGTTGCCTCACAAACTAAGTCGCTAAAATCTAATCAAACAAATATAAAAATCCATAAGGTTTGGTGTCAATATTCATTTTATGAGAAATAATTGTTCATAATTATCTAAAATGGTCAATCGATATCACATATTCACTACAAGCAAATTTGAAATACTACCATGAACCAACATCTTAGAAAACCATGAACCAACAAAGTTGCGACCATGAACCATAGAGCAAAACAAGTATTAGAATAATAATCATTGCAATGTATAAAAATTCCCGCCACAAAGCATAAAAAGCTTCAATATCACAAATTTGGAATAACAGCCCGAAATTCAATATCAAAACTACCATAGTGGATCATGTTTCAAGTACTCTAACCATTAACTCTTGACATGTAGAGAAAGACGAAAATTGAAGGGTAAATCCCTAGAGAAATCACAATGGTCCTGAAAAAACCCTAAATATGCAGCAAATAGCTACTTACCCCTCCCCCTGGATTTTGTTAAAGTGGATCGATCGAGCGAAATCCATAAAAGATAAAGACCGACTCGGAAAATCCTCAAACCTTAGAAGTTAGGGTTTTCACTAATTGGAATGGTTAAAAGTGATGTCCATACCTTAAGTTTTCAACATGGATACAAATTATGATCAATTGGGCAACAATTCGACCAAGCAACCAACGACGTGATATCGCACGAGAGATTGAGTAGAACAAAGATCGAAGACAAAGTGCAAGAGGTCAAAAAGATGGTGCGAGGGATCTCGACGAGGGTGTGTAAGACATCATGAAGATTGAGCGAGATTGAGGTGATTGAGCGAGATGGCATGAAAGAAATTTGAGATCGGAGAGAGAGAATCAAGATGGTTGCAAGTGCTTCTGGCAACTTAATTGTGATTTTACGTTATTTTACTTTAAGGATATTTTTATCTTTGGTAGTCAAAAGTTGTCATATATACTTACTTACCCTTAAATATTCCGTGTCCCTTTATTTTTCTTTAATTTCTATCCATCTCATTTAGTAAATCTCCACAATATTTTTGTCTTTGATAGTCAAAAATTGTAATATTTACTTACTTACCCTTAAATATTCCATATTCTTATTTTACACAATAACTTGTTTTAACACCGGAACTGTACTTATCTTCTTCTTATTTGTCCACCTTTTCAATTTTCATATGGGGGATTCTTATAAATTGGAGGAATATGTACAAAATTTCTGTACCACGTTGAGATATAAAAGATATGGGGTCATCGTTGGTCAATATTTGTTTTCCTTCTCCGAAGAGAACAATTTTGGACCTTTGTTTGAAATCTTACATGACAATTCTTAAGCTGTCCAACAAACCCAAATGAGTGTTTCTTTGAATGTAAGTTTGTATCTTGGCCTTATGCACATCTAACTATGACTAAATAACTACAAGTTTGATGCGTATTTGTTGATTCCTTGTATTGAAGATGTAACCGAGTGAGTTTTCATCCAAGGAATTACATTGGAATACTTCACAATCCATTTTTGGTGTTGAGTAACCCAACAATTATAGCCCTTACCGAAGAAGATTTTGTGAGGTTCGATAATGTTTTGAGAGGAGCCCTTGTTACAAGGGATGATGAGGGTGATTCACACTTTTATCTCGTACATTGTCTAAGATAAATCTTATCTTCATTATCCATTTGTCTATTTTGTTTTTAAGTTTTCTATTATTATACTAGCTCAAAATTTTTACTTGCATTCTTGCCAAAAAAAGTAATCAAGATAAATATATATATTAATTTCAGCACTTCAAAGGGAGGAAATGAACTAATATATTGATCCTACCCAAATTTCCGAGGTTAATAAACTAAAACTTGTTTTATAATCTGAGATTATAGTATGAACTACTAAAGGTCTGTAGATTTGCAAAAGGACAATGGTTTAGAGTTCGTTTGTGTAACACCCCGTCATTCTAACAAGGCGTTACTCGGTAGTAGACCTCAAGAAGCAGTACCGGCTAATTCAATAACAGACCATTCAGATCTTGCAACGCGGACATGGCGAGAAAAACATAGAAAATATCTAGCTCATTTTATAAAACTAGAAATCAAATGTAATGTCATGACACTACCCATTGAACAACTTACAATAACAAAACTCTCAAAACTTAAGCGTAGTCATCAATAAGACATTATATCATTCACAAACCCTTAGGAACATACAATAAGACAATTAAGGAGGATAAATGTAACACCCAACTCTTGACTATCTATGATATGCGTGTCCCTGCTCCACACCACATTCTACTAAGGCTCCAACATGATACCCTGATTACCTGGTTTGAAAATTAATTCTCTAAAGGGTCAGCTGCTACTCCATCTAGCTAGACTAAGCACGACAACCATAGGACGTTTCAAAATGATTTTTACTCTAAGGTCAACAAATCAAAGTACATAATCACACACATAATTAGTAAGATATTGATAGATTGTATAGATCACTAGTACAAATATTATGTTTTATCACGGTTCCGTTTCATCATTAATCACGACTTTTAACCGTTATAATAAGTCCCGTGATAAAAGGTCAAGTGTTACGGAACCGTGATAATTGGTCACCAATTATTACGGTTCTCGAACCGTGATAAAATGCATGAAAACCGGGATGAAATGTGAGTTCACACGCCCTCTGCGAAGGTATTTATCACGGCTTTGATCCGTGATAATTGGTGTATGCTATTATCCCCGTTCTTTAACCGTGATAAATTTCCTAAAAACCGGGATGAAATGTGAGTCGATGTGTCCTCTGTGATGCTATTATCATGGTTTTGACCCGTGATAATTGGTTATGCTATTTATCCTAGTTAAAGAACCGGGATAAAAGGGCTAAATAAACAGTTCAAACGTTATTCCCCGCGTATTATCTTGATATTTATCCTGGTTATGAACCGTGATAAATATGAATATTTGCGCGCGAATAGTAGTTTTTAATATCTCGGATACCAGAAAACCGTGATAAAAACAAAATAAAATAAAATCTTTTATTTTTCTTGCCGTATTGCTATATGTATTTGATTGCTATATCAACCTGTATGATTACTAGTAACCTAATTCCAGTAAACTTCACCCATATTGAATATCAAAAATTTTATATCAAATCAAACACTATATCATAGACACCAAAATAAAATATATATATATATATGGATATGACCATGTTCATAATTTAGAATGCATAAATTCAAATCATTTAAGCAACTGAAACAAAAGTATAACGACACTATGGTTTAATGAGAAAGTATCTCTAGCTATATAGTTGGAAAAACCTAGTTAAGTCTATTGGAATCGACAGGAACTCGGTTGATGAAACTCGATCAAATCCACTGAGCTATCATGACCTGTATAGCAGAGAAAGCATATATACATATTTATACACGTTCAATATAATTCACTATATCTCAAGTACTCTATACTTTTCATGCATTAACAATTGCAAAATATCATTGTAGGGTGATAGTGAAAGAAAATCCTTTTACGTAATTGTCAATAATTTCACTAAAAAGTTCAAGCCATTCCACCCGAATCTAATCAATTTCTTCTTGGGTGTATGCTTCTTGTTTTGTGTAATACTACAATACAAAAACAAAATGAAATATAATTAGTAAACTTGGTGATGATATCTTGATCATGTCAGCGTACACAACACGCTTACAAGCATAGCAATGCACATGTTATTTGACTACAAAAGCTTTCCTCTAAATTAAGAAAGCAATCATATCACACAAGTATTGAGCAAGTAAAAGGCTAACTAAAGAGGTATTGATAACAACCACAACATATGATCCACATACATTAACCTCGATCGAGCCATTGAAGTAGTAACTTCAAAGATTATACTATATATGTATATGTATCATAGAATCAATACCTCTTCGGGGATGTGATTTGTGTATCGTTATTCAACGATCTCCTACATGAAGCGTAGCACGTAATACCCTTAATCATCTTTTTTGGCTTGACGAGGACACTATCAAAAAATACAAACACATTAGTAGATAAAGAAGCATATAGTAGTAAAAACACCTATGCTAGATAGTATCTTTACTTTTATCGTAATCCACCGTGTCTGTTTACGAGATTTTTTGCAACCTTTACCAGCCCAATAGATCCTTAAGTTCCTGTCCATCCAATTTATTTTATAGATTTGTTTAATAAATAAATGAGGAAGAAAGATGAAATTTGTGATTTTGGAAAGGTAAATCCCCAATTTTCAGATCTGGAGAATGTTTGAGAAAAAAAATTGGGGAGAAAAATTGAAGATTTTTATTACCGTTGCCTACGGATTATGAACCATACAAAACAATTATGGGATGTAAGGGCATTTGTTTCCTTTCCCTTCTGTTATTTAAACCGTTTACGTTAGTGTTTCCCTTGTTACAACCAAACGGGCCCTTAATACTTTTGTTTTACACAATTTACGCATTTTTTATATATGAACCGAGTGATTCAAATTCATGAACCATCATGTTGAAGATAAACCAAAAAAAATAAGTTATGAACCAAATGATATCAATCAAAGTAACAAATATTACAAATTGAAAGATGTGAACCATATAGATAAGTATTATGAACCCAAATACATAAACCAAAATAACAAATATTATGAATCAAAACACATGAACCGTAAGAAGTATTACAAACCTAGGTTTACAAGACCATGAGTTATAAGAAAATTTGTCAAAAAATCAAGCAACCTCAAACCAAAGAATGTCTAAAGATGTATTGTATATACCATTAGCCTACATGGGATTTGAACTCATGTCTATGCGCACAAACACATTGCTCTACCATTTGAGTTAGTAGGCTGTCGAATGACATGATTTATATGGACACCTATAATGAACCTTAGCATACAATATCGTGAACCAATGAAACAAATCTTATGAGCCTTAAGCATGACTCCATGACCCAATAAGTTCAAACCACATGAACCCATAAAATCAAAAATCATGAAACAACAAGCAACTACGGAGGTTAAGTAAAAAATTGCCCCAAATCAGTAGTCAATATTGGATAACAACTAAACAAAAAGGGACTTGAAGACGAAGAATCATGCCTTGACCACAAGGAGAGTTCCTAGTGAGCATTTTAATTGATCCCTTGACCTTTAAAAGCTTGTTGGTTGCCTCACAAACTAAGTCGCTAAAATCTAATCAAACAAATATCAAAATCCATAAGGTTTGGTGTCAATATTCAATTTATGAGAAATAATTGTTCATAATTATCTAAAATGGTCAATCGATTTCACATATTCAGTACAAGCAAATTTGAAATACTACCATGAACCAACATCTTAGAAAACCATGAACCAACAAAGTTGCGACCATGAACCATAGAGCAAAACAAGTATTAGAATAATAATCATTGAAATGTATAAAAATTCCCGCCACAAAGCACAAAAAGCTTCAATATCACAAATTTGGAATAACAGCCCGAAATTCAATATCAAAACTACCATAGTGGATCATGTTTCAAGTACTCTAACCATTAACTCTTGACATCTAGAGAAAGACGAAAATTGAAGGGTAAATCCCTAGAGAAATCACAATGGTCATGAAAAAACCCTAAAGATGCAGCAAATAGCTACTTACCCCCTCCCCCTGGATTTTGTTAAAGTGGATCGATCGAGCGAAATGCATAAAAGATAAAGACCGACTCGGAAAATCCTCAAACCTTAGAAGTTAGGGTTTTCACTAATTGGAATGGTTAAAAGTGATGCCCATACCTTTAGTTTTCAACATGGATACAAATTATGATCAATTGGGCAACAATTCGACCAAGCAACCAACAACGTGATATCCCACGAGAGATTGAGTAGAACAAAGATCGAAGACAAAGTGCAAGAGGTCAAAAAGATGGTGCGAGGGATCTCGACGAGGGTGTGTAAGACATCATGAAGATTGAGGTGATTGAGCGAGATGGCATGAAAGAAATTTGAGATCGGAGAGAGAGAATCAAGATGGTTGCAAGTGCTTCTGGCAACTTAATTGTGATTTTACGTTATTTTACTTTAAGGATATTTTTATCTTTGATAGTCAAAAGTTGTAATATATACTTACTTACCCTTAAATATTCCGTGTCCCTTTGTTTTTCTTTAATTTCTATCCATCTCATTTAGTTAATCTCCACGATATTTTTGTCTTTGATAGTCAAAAATTGTAATATTTACTTACTTACCCTTAAATATTCCATATTCTTATTTTACACAATAACTTGTTTTAACACCGGAACTGTACTTATCTTCTTCTTATTTGTCCACCTTTTCAATTTTCATATGGGGGATTCTTATGAATTGGAGGAATATGTACAAAATTTCTGTACCACGTTGAGATATAAAACATATGGGGTCATCGTTGGTCAATATTTGTTTTCCTTCTCCGAGGAGAACAATTTTGGACCTTTGTTTGAAATCTTACAGGACAATTCTTAAGCTGTCCAACAAACCCAAATGAGTGTTTCTTTGAATCTAAGTTTGTATCTTGGCCTTATGCACATCTAACTATGGCTAAATAACTACAAGTTTGATGAGTATTTGTTGATTCCTTATAGAAGATGTAACCGAGTGAGTTTTCATTCAAGGAATTACATTGGAATACTTCACAATCCATTTTTGGTGTTGAGTAACACAACAATTATAGCCCTTACCGAAGAAGATTTTGTGAGGTTCGATAATGTTTTGAGAGGAGCCCTTGTTACAAGGGATGATGAGGGTGATTCACACTTTTATCTCGTACATTGTCTAAGAGAAATCTTATCTTCATTATCCATTTGTCTATTTTGTTTTTAAGTTTTCTATTATTATACTAGCTCAAAATTTTTACTTGCATTCTTGCCAAAAAAAAGTAATCAAGATAAATATATATATTAATTTCAGCACTTCAAAGGGAGGAAATGAACTAAAATACCGATCCTACCCAAATTTCCGAGGTTAATAAACTAAAACTTGTTTTATAATCTGGGATTATAGTATGAACTACTAAAGGTCTGTAGATTTGCAAAAGGACAATGGTTTAGAGTTCGTTTGTGTAACACCCCGTCATTCTAACAAGGCGTTACTCGGTAGTAGACCTCAAGAAGCAGTACCAGCTAATTCAAAAACAGAACATTCAGATCTTGCAACGCGGACATGGCGAGAAAAACGTAGAAAACATCTAGTCGTTTTATAAAACTAGAAATCAAATGTAATGTCATGACACTACCCATTGAACAACTTACAATAACAAAACTCTCAAAACTTAAGCGTAGTCATCAATAAGACATTATATCATTCACAAACCCTTAGGAACATACAATAAGACAATTAAGGAGGATAAATGTAACACCCAACTCTTGACTATCTATGATATGCGTGTCCCTGCTCCACACCACATTCTACTAAGGCTCCAACATGATACCCTGATTACCTGGTTTGAAAATTAATTCTCTAAAGGGTCAGCTGCTACTCCATCTAGCTAGACTAAGCACGACAACCATAGGACGTTTCAAAATGATTTTTGCTCTAAGGTCCACAAATCAAAGTACATAATCACACACAAAATTAGTACGATATTGATAGATTATATGGATCACTAGTACAAATATTATGTTTTATCACGATTCCGTTTCATCATTAATCACGACTTTTAACCGTGATAATAAGTCCCGTGATAAAAGGTCAAGTGTTACAGAACCGTGATAATTGGTCACCATGAAAACCGGGATGAAATGTGAGTTCACACGCCCTCTGCGAAGGTATTTATCACGGTTTTGATCCGTGATAATTGGTGTATGTTATTATCCCCGTTCTTTAACCGTGATAAATTTCCTAAAAACCGGGATGAAATGTGAGTCGATGTGTCCTCTGTGATGCTATTATCACGGTTTTGACCCGTGATAATTGGTTATGCTATTTATCCCAGTTAAAGAACCGGGATAAAAGGGCTAAATAAACAGTTCAAACGTTATTCCCCGCGTATTATCTTGATATTTATCCCGGTTATGAACCGTGATAAATATGAATATTTGCGCGCGAATAGTAGTTTTTAATATCTCGGATACCAGAAAACCGTGATAAAAACAAAATAAAATAAAATCTTTTAATTTTTTTGCCGTATTGCTATATGTATTTGATTGCTATATCAACCTGTATGATTACTAGTAACGTAATTCCAGTAAACTTCACCCATATTGAATATCAAAAAATTTATGCCAAATCAAACACTAGATCATAGACATTAAAATAAAATATATATATAGATATGACCAAGTTCATAATTTAGAATACATAAATTCAAATCATTTAAGCAACTGAAACAAAAGTATAAAAACACTATGGTTTAATGAGAAAGTATCTCTAGCTATATAGTTGGAAAAACCTAGTTAAGTCTATTGGAATCGACAGGAACTCGGTTGATGAAACTCGATCAAATCCACTGAGCTATCATGACCTGTATAGCAGAGAAATCATATATACATATTTATACACGTTCAATATAATTCACTATATCTCAAGTACTCTATACTTTTCATGCATTAACAATTGCAAAATATCATTGTAGGGTGACAGTGAAAGAAAATCCTTTTACCTAATTGTCAATAATTTCACTAAAAAATTCAAGCCATTCCACCCGAATCTGATCAATTTCTTCTTGGGTGTATGCTTCTTGTTTTGTGTAATACTACAATACAAAAACAAAATGAAATATAATTAGTAAACTTGATGATGATATCTTGATCATGTCAGCCTACACAACACACTTACAAGCATAGCAATGCACATTTTATTTGACTACAAAAGCTTTCCTCTAAATTAAGAAATCAATAATATCACACAAGTATTGAGCAAGTAAAAGGCTAACTAAAGAGGTATTGATAACAACCACAACATATGATACACATACATAAACCCCGATCGAGCCATTGAAGTAGTAACTTCAAAAATTATACTATATATATATATACGTATCATAGAATCTATACCTCTTCGGGGATGTGATTTGTGTATCGTTTTTCAACGATCTCCCACGTGAAGCGTAGCACGTAATACCCTTAATCATCTTTTTTGGCTTGACGAGGACACTATCAAAAAATACAAACACATTAGTAGATAAAGAAGCATATATTAGTAAAAACACCTATGCTAGATAGTATCTTTACTTTTATCGTAATCCACCGTGTCTGTTTACGAGATTTTTTGCAACCTTTACCAGCCCAATAGATCCTTAAGCTCCTGTCCATCCAATTTATTTTATAGATTTGTTCAATAAATAAATGAGGAAGAAAGATGAAATTTGTGATTTTGGAAAGGTAAATCCCCAATTTTCAGATCTGGAGAATGGTAGAGAAAAAAATTGGGAGGAAAAATTGAAGATTTTTATTACCGTTGCCTACGGATTATGAACCATACAAAACAATTATGGGATGTAAGGGCATTTGTTTCCTTTCCCTTCTGTTATTCAAACCGTTTACGTTAGTGTTTCTCTTGTTACAACCAAACGGGCCCTTAATACTTTTCTTTTACACAATTTACGCATTTTTTATATATGAACCGAGTGATTCAAATGCATGAACCATCATGTTGAAGATAAACCAAAAAAAATAAGTTATGAACCAAATGATATCAATCAAAGTAACAAATATTACAAATTGAAAGATGTGAACCATATAGATAAGTATTATGAACCCAAATACATAAACCAAAATAACAAATATTATGAATCAAAACACATGAACCGTAAGAAGTATTACAAACCTAGGTTTACAAGACCATGAGTTATAAGAAAATTTGTCAAAAAATCAAGCAACCTCAAACCAAAGAATGTCTAAATATGTATTGTATATACCATTAGCCTACATGGGATTTGAACTCATGTCTATGCGCACAAACACATTGCTCTACCATTTGAGTTAGTAGGCTGTCGAATGACATGATTTATATGGACACCTATAATGAACCTTAGCATACAATATCGTGAACCAATGAAACAAATCTTATGAGCCTTAAGCATGACTCCATGACCCAATAAGTTCAAACCACATGAACCCATAAAATCAAAAATCATGAAACAACAAGCAACTACGGAGGTTAAGTCAAAAATTGCCCCAAATCAGTAGTCAATATTGGATAACAACTAAACAAAAAGGGACTTGAAGACGAAGAATCATGCCTTGACCACAAGGAGAGTTCCTAGTGAGCATTTTAACTGATCCCTTGACCTTTAAAAGCTTGTTGGTTGCCTCACAAACTAAGTCGCTAAAATCTAATCAAACAAATATCAAAATCCATAAGGTTTGGTGTCAATATTCAAATTATGAGAAATAATTGTTCATAATTATCTAAAATGGTCAATCGACATCACATATTCACTACAAGCAAATTTGAAATACTACCATGAACCAACATCTTAGAAAACCATGAACCAACATCTTAGGAAACCATGTACCAACAAAGTTGCGACCATGAACCATAGAGCAAAACAAGTATTAGAATAATAATCATTCCAATGTATAAAAATTCCCGCCACAAAGCATAAAAAGCTTCAATAACACAAATTTGGAATAACAGCCCGAAATTCAATATCAAAACTACCATAGTGGATCATGTTTCAAGTACTCTAACCATTAACTCTTGACATCTAGAGAAAGACGAAAATTGAAGGGTAAATCCCTAGAGAAATCACAATGGTCATGAAAAAACCCTAAAGATGCAGCAAATAGCTACTTACCTCCCCCCCCCCCCTGGATTTTGTCAAAGTGGATCGATCGAGCGAAATCCATAAAAGATAAAGCCAGACTCGGAAAATCCTCAAACCTTAGAATTTAGGGTTTTCACTAATTGGAATGGTTAAAAGTGATGCCCATACCTTTAGTTTTCAACATGGATACAAATTATGATCAATTGGGCAACAATTCGACCAAGCAACCAACAACGTGATATCGCACGACAGAATGAGTGGAACAAAGATCGAAGACAAAGTGCAAGAGGTCGAAAAGATGATGCGAGGGATCTCGACGAGGGTGTGTAAGACATCATGAAGATTGATGTGATTGAGCGAGATGGCATGAAAGAAATTTGAGATCGGAGAGAGAGAATCAAGATGGTTGCAAGTGCTTCTGGCAACTTAATTGTGATTTTACGTTATTTTACTTTAAAGATATTTTTGTCTTTGATAGTCAAAAGTTGTAATATTTACTTACTTACCCTTAAATATTCTGTGTCCCTTTATTTTTCTTTAATTTCTATCCATCTCATTTAGTTAATCTCCACGATATTTTTGTCTTTGATAGTCAAAAATTGTAATATTTACTTAGTTACACTTAAATATTCCGTCTTCTTATTTTACACAATAACCTGTATTAACAACGGAACTGTACTTATCTTCTTCTTATTTGTCCACCTTTTCAATTTTCATATGGGGGATTCTTATAAATTGGAGGACTATGTACAAAATTTCTGTACCACGTTGAAATATAAAAGATACGGGGTCATCGTTGGTCAATATTTGTTTTCCTTCTCCGAGGAGAACAATTTTGGACCTTTGTTTGAAATCCTACATGACAATTCTTAAGCTGTCCAACAAACCCAAATGAGTGTTTCTTTGAATCTAAGTTTGTATCTTGGCCTTATGCACATCTAACTATGGCTAAATAACTACAAGTTTGATGCGTATTTGTTGATTCCTTGTATTGAAGATGTAACCGAGTGAGTTTTCATCCAAGGAATTACATTGGAATACTTCACAATCCATTTTTGGTGTTGAGTAACCCAACAATTATAGCCCTTACCGAAGAAGATTTTGTGAGGTTCGATAATGTTTTGAGAGGAGCCCTTGTTACAAGGGTTGATGAGGGTGATTCACACTTTTATCTCGTACATTGTCTAAGATAAATCTTATCTTCATTATCCATTTGTCTATTTTGTTTTTAAGTTTTCTATTATTATACTAGCTCAAAATTTTTACTTGCATTCTTGCCAAAAAAAGAATCAAGATAAATATATATATTAATTTCAGCACTTCAAAGGGAGGAAATGAACTAAAATACCGATCCTACCCAAATTTCCGAGGTTAATAAACTAAAACTTGTTTTATAATATGAGATTATAGTATGAACTACTAAAGGTCTGTAGATTTGCAAAAGGACAATGGTTTAGAGTTCGTTTGTGTAACACCCCGTCATTCTCACAAGGCGTTACTCGGTAGTAGACCTCAAGAAGCAGTACCGGCTAATTCAATAACAGACCATTCAGATCTTGCAACGCGGACATGGCGAGAAAAACATAGAAATCATCTAGCTCGTTTTATAAAACTAGAAATCAAATGTAATGTCATGACACTACCCATTGAACAACTTACAATAACAAAACACTCGAAACATAAGCGTAGTCATCAATAAGACATTATATCATTCACAAACCCTTAGGAACATACAATAAGACAATTAAGGAGGATAAATGTAACACCCAACTCTTGACTATCTATGATATGCGTGTCCCCGCTCCACACCACATTCTACTAAGGCTCCAACATGATACCCTGATTACCTGGTTTGAAAATTAATTCTCTAAAGGGTCAGCTGCTACTCCATCTAGCTAGACTAAGCACGACAACCATAGGACGTTTCAAAATGATTTTTACTCTAAGGTCAACAAATCAAAGTACATAATGACACACATAATTAGTAAGATATTGATAGATTGTATAGATCACTAGTACAAATATTATGTTTTATCACGGTTCCGTTTCATCATTAATCACGACTTTTAACCGTTATAATAAGTCCCGTGATAAAAGGTCAAGTGTTACGGAACCGTGATAATTGGTCACCAATTATTACGGTTCTCGAACCGTGATAAAATGCATGAAAACCGGGATGAAATCTGAGTTCACACGCCCTCTGCGAAGGTATTTATCACGGCTTTGATCCGTGATAATTGGTGTATGCTATTATCCCCGTTCTTTAACCGTGATAAATTTCCTAAAACCGGGATGAAATGTGAGTCGATGTGTCCTCTGTGATGCTATTATCACGGTTTTGACCCGTGATAATTGGTTATGCTATTTATCCTAGTTAAAGAACCGGGATAAAAGGGCTAAATAAACAGTTCAAACGTTATTCCCCGCGTATTATCTTGATATTTATCCTGGTTATGAACCGTGATAAATATGAATATTTGCGCGCGAATAGTAGTTTTTAATATCTCGGATACCAGAAAACCGTGATAAAAACAAAATAAAATAAAATCTTTTATTTTTCTTGCCGTATTGCTATATGTATTTGATTGCTATATCAACCTGTATGATTAATAGTAACCTAATTCCAGTAAACTTCACCCATATTGAATATCAAAAATTTTATATCAAATCAAACACTATATCATAGACACCAAAATAAAATATATATATATATGGATATGACCATGTTCATAATTTAGAATACATAAATTCAAATCATTTAAGCAACTGAAACAAAAGTATAACGACACTATGGTTTAATGAGAAAGTATCTCTAGCTATATAGTTGGAAAAACCTAGTTAAGTCTATTGGAATCGACAGGAACTCGGTTGATGAAACTCGATCAAATCCACTGAGCTATCATGACCTGTATAGTAGAGAAAGCATATATACATATTTATACACGTTCAATATAATTCACTATATCTCAAGTACTCTATACTTTTAATGTATTAACAATTGCAAAATATCATTGTAGGGTGATAGTGAAAGAAAATCCTTTTACCTAATTGTCAATAATTTCACTAAAAGGTTCAAGCCATTCCACCCGAATCTAATCAATTTCTTCTTGGGTGTATGCTTCTTGTTTTGTGTAATACTACAATACAAAAACAAAATGAAATATAATTAGTAAACTTGGTGATGATATCTTGATCATGTCAGCCTACACAACACGCTTACAAGCATAGCAATGCACATGTTATTTGACTACAAAAGCTTTCCTCTAAATTAAGAAAGCAATCATATCACACAAGTATTGAGCAAGTAAAAGGCTAACTAAAGAGGTATTGATAACAACCACAACATATGATCCACATACATTAACCTCGATCGAGCCATTGAAGTAGTAACTTCAAAAATTATACTATATATGTATATGTATCATAGAATCAATACCTCTTCGGGGATGTGATTTGTGTATCGTTTTTCAACGATCTCCCACATGAAGCGTAGCACGTAATACCCTTAATCATCTTTTTTGGCTTGACGAGGACACTATCAAAAAATACAAACACATTAGTAGATAAAGAAGCATATAGTAGTAAAAACACCTATGCTAGACAGTATCTTTACTTTTATCGTAATCCACCGTGTCTGTTTACGAGATTTTTTGCAACCTTTACCAGCCCAATAGATCCTTAAGCTCCTGTCCATCCAATTTATTTTATAGATTTGTTCAATAAATAAATGAGGAAGAAAGATGAAATTTGTGATTTTGGAAAGGTAAATCCCCAATTTTCAGATCTGGAGAATGTTTGAGAAAAAAAATTGGGGAGAAAAATTGAAGATTTTTATTACCGTTGCCTACGGATTATGAACCATACAAAACAATTATGGGATGTAAGGGCATTTGTTTCCTTTCCCTTCTGTTATTTAAACCGTTTATGTTAGTGTTTCCCTTGTTACAACCAAACGGGCCCTTAACACTTTTGTTTTACACAATTTACGCATTTTTTATATATGAACCGAGTGATTCAAATTCATGAACCATCATGCTGAAGATAAACCAAAAAAAATAAGTTATGAACCAAATGATATCAAATAAAGTAACAAATATTACAAATTGAAAGATGTGAACCATATAGATAAGTATTATGAACCCAAATAGATAAACCAAAATAACAAATATTATGAATCAAAACACATGAACGTATTACAAACCTAGGTTTACAAGACCATGAGTTATAAGAAAATTTGTCAAAAAATCAAGCAACCTCAAACCAAAGAATGTCTAAAGATGTATTGTATATACCATTAGCCTACATGGGATTTGAACTCATGTCTATGCGCACAAACACATTGCTCTACCATTTGAGTTAGTAGGCTGTCGAATGACATGATTTATATGGACACCTATAATGAACCTTAGCATACAATATCGTGAACCAATGAAACAAATCTTATGAGCCTTAAGCATGACTCCATGACCCAATAAGTTCAAACCACATGAACCCATAAAATCAAAAATCATGAAACAACAAGCAACTACGGAGGTTAAGTCAAAAATTGCCCCAAATCAGTAGTCCATATTGGATAACAACTAAACAAAAAGGGACTTGAAGACGAAGAATCATGCCTTGACCACAAGGAGAGTTCCTAGTGAGCATTTTAACTGATCCCTTGACCTTTAAAAGCTTGTTGGTTGCCTCACAAACTAAGTCGCTAAAATCTAATCAAACAAATATCAAAATCCATAATGTTTGGTGTCAATATTCAAATTATGAGAAATAATTGTTCATAATTATCTAAAATGGTCAATCGACATTACATATTCACTACAAGCAAATTTGAAATACTACCATGAACCAACATCTTAGAAAACCATGAACCAACAAAGTTGCAACCATGAACCATAGAGCAAAACAAGTATTAGAATAATAATCATTCCAATGTATAAAAATTCCCGCCACAAAGCACAAAAAGCTTCAATAACACAAATTTGGAATAACAGCCCGAAATTCAATATCAAAACTACCATAGTGGATCATGTTTCAAGTACTCTAACCATTAACTCCTGACATGTAGAGAAAGACGAAAATTGAAGGGTAAATCCCTAGAGAAATCACAATGGTCATGAAAAAACCCTAAAGATGCAGCAAATAGCTACTTACCTCCCCCCCCCCTGGATTTTCTCAAAGTGGATCGATCGAGCGAAATCCATAAAAGATAAAGCCAGACTGGGAAAATCCTCAAACCTTAGAATTTAGGGTTTTCACTAATTGGAATGGTTAAAAGTGATGCCCATACCTTTAGTTTTCAACATGGATACAAATTATGATCAATTGGGCAACAATTCGACCAAGCAACCAACAACGTGATATCGCAGGAGAGATTGAGTAGAACAAAGATCGAAGACAAAGTGCAAGAGGTCGAAAAGATGATGCGAGGGATCTCGACGAGGGTGTGTAAGACATCATGAAGATTGAGGTGATTGAGCGAGATGGCATGAAAGAAATTTGAGATCGGAGAGAGAGAATCAAGATGGTTGCAAGTGCTTCTGGCAACTTAATTGTGATTTTACGTTATTTTACTTTAATGATATTTTTGTCTTTGATAGTCAAAAGTTGTAATATTTACTTACTTACCCTTAAATATTCCGTGTCCCTTTATTTTTCTTTAATTTCTATCCATCTCATTTAGTTAATCTCCACGATATTTTTGTCTTTGATAGTCAAAAATTGTAATATTTACTTACTTACGCTTAAAATATTCCGTATTCTTATTTTACACAATAACCTGTATTAACACCGGAACTGTACTTATCTTCTTCTTATTTGTCCACCTTTTCAATTTTCATATGGGGGATTCTTATAAATTGGAGGACTATGTACAAAATTTATGTACCACGTTGAAATATAAAAGATACGGGGTCATCGTTGGTCAATATTTGTTTTCCTTCTCCGAAGAGAACAATTTTGGACCTTTGTTTGAAATCCTACATGACAATTCTTAAGCTGTCCAACAAACCCAAATGAGTGTTTCCTTGAATCTAAGTTTGTATCTTGGCCTTATGCACATCTAACTATGGCTAAATAACTACAAGTTTGATGCGTATTTGTTGATTCCTTGTATTGAAGATGTAACCGAGTGAGTTTTCATCCAAGGAATTACATTGGAATACTTCACAATCCATTTTTGGTGTTGAGTAACCCAACAATTATAGCCCTTACCGAAGAAGATTTTGTGAGGTTCGATAATGTTTTGAGAGGAGCCCTTGTTACAAGGGATGATGAGGGTGATTCACACTTTTATCTCGTACATTGTCTAAGATAAATCTTATCTTCATTATCCATTTGTCTATTTTATTTTTAAGTTTTCTATTATTATACTAGCTCAAAATTTTTACTTGCATTCTTGCCAAAAAAAGTAATCAAGATAAATATATATATTAATTTCAGCACTTCAAAGGGAGGAAATGAACTAAAATACCGATCCTACCCAAATTTCCGAGGTTAATAAACTAAAACTTGTTTTATAATCTGAGATTATAGTATGAACTACTAAAGGTCTGTAGATTTGCAAAAGGACAATGGTTTAGAGTTCGTTTGTGTAACACCCCGTCATTCTAACAAGGCGTTACTCGGTAGTAGACCTCAAGAAGCAGTACCGGCTAATTCAATAACAGACCATTCAGATCTTGCAACGCGGACATGGCGAGAAAAACATAGAAATCATCTAGCTTCTTTTATAAAACTAGAAATCAAATGTAATGTCATGACACTACCCATTGAACAACTTACAATAACAAAACTCTCGAAACTTAAGCGTAGTCATCAATAAGACATTATATCATTCACAAACCCTTAGGAACATACAATAAGACAATTAAGGAGGATAAATGTAACACCCAACTCTTGACTATCTATGATATGCGTGTCCCCGCTCCACACCACATTCTACTAAGGCTCCAACATGATACCCTGATTACCTGGTTTGAAAATTAATTCTCTAAAGGGTCAGCTGCTACTCCATCTAGCTAGACTAAGCACGACAACCATAGGACGTTTCAAAATGATTTTACTCTAAGGTCAACAAATCAAAGTACATAATGACACACATAATTAGTAAGATATTGATAGATTGTATAGATCACTAGTACAAATATTATGTTTTATCACGGTTCCGTTTCATCATTAATCACGACTTTTAACCGTTATAATAAGTCCCGTGATAAAAGGTCAAGTGTCACGGAACCGTGATAATTGGTCACCAATTATTACGGTTCTCGAACCGTGATAAAATGCATGAAAACCGGGATGAAATGTGAGTTCACACGCCCTCTGCGAAGGTATTTATCACGGCTTTGATCCGTGATAATTGGTGTATGCTATTATCCCCGTTCTTTAACCGTGATAAATTTCCTAAAAACCGGGATGAAATGTGAGTCGATGTGTCCTCTGTGATGCTATTATCACGGTTTTGACCCGTGATAATTGGTTATGCTATTTATCCTAGTTAAAGAACCGGGATAAAAGGGCTAAATAAACAGTTCAAACGTTATTCCCCGCGTATTATCTTGATATTTATCCTGGTTATGAACCGTGATAAATATGAATATTTGCGCGCGAATAGTAGTTTTTAATATCTCGGATACCAGAAAACCGTGATAAAAACAAAATAAAATAAAATCTTTTATTTTTCTTGCCGTATTGCTATATGTATTTGATTGCTATATCAACATGTATGATTACTAGTAACCTAATTCCAGTAAACTTCACCCATATTGAATATCAAAAATTTTATATCAAATCAAACACTATATCATAGACACCAAAATAAAATATATATATATATGGATATGACCATGTTCATAATTTAGAATGCATAAATTCAAATCATTTAAGCAACTGAAACAAAAGTATAACGACACTATGGTTTAATGAGAAAGTATCTCTAGCTATATAGTTGGAAAAACCTAGTTAAGTCTATTGGAATCGACAGGAACTCGGTTGATGAAACTCGATCAAATCCACTGAGCTATCATGACCTGTATAGTAGAGAAAGCATATATACATATTTATACACGTTCAATATAATTCACTATATCTCAAGTACTCTATACTTTTCATGCATTAACAATTGCAAAATATCATTGTAGGGTGATAGTGAAAGAAAATCCTTTTACCTAATTGTCAATAATTTCACTAAAAAGTTCAAGCCATTCCACCCGAATCTAATCAATTTCTTCTTGGGTGTATGCTTCTTGTTTTGTGTAATACTACAATACAAAAACAAAATAAAATATAATTAGTAAACTTGGTGATGATATCTTGATCATGTCAGCCTACACAACACGCTTACAAGCATAGCAATGCACATTTTATTTGACTACAAAAGCTTTCCTCTAAATTAAGAAAGCAATCATATCACACAAGTATTGAGCAAGTAAAAGGCTAACTAAAGCGGTATTGATAACAACCACAACATATGATCCACATACATTAACCTCGATCGAGCCATTGAAGTAGTAACTTCAAAAATTATACTATATATGTATATGTATCATAGAATCAATACCTCTTCGGGGATGTGATTTGTGTATCGTTTTTCAACGATCTCCCACATGAAGCGTAGCACGTAATACCCTTAATCATCTTTTTTGGCTTGACGAGGACACTATCAAAAAATACAAACACATTAGTAGATAAAGAAGCATATAGTAGTAAAAACACCTATGCTAGATAGTATCTTTACTTTTATCGTAATCCACCGTGTCTGTTTACGAGATTTTTTGCAACCTTTACCAGCCCAATAGATCCTTAAGCTCCTGTCCATCCAATTTATTTTATAGATTTGTTCAATAAATAAATGAGGAAGAAAGATGAAATTTGTGATTTTGGAAAGGTAAATCCCCAATTTTCAGATCTGGAGAATGTTTGAGAAAAAAAATTGGGGAGAAAAATTGAAGATTTTTATTACCGTTGCCTACGGATTATGAACCATACAAAACAATTATGGGATGTAAGGGCATTTGTTTCCTTTCCCTTCTGTTATTTAAACCGTTTACGTTAGTGTTTCCCTTGTTACAACCAAACGGGCCCTTAATACTTTTGTTTTACACAATTTACGCATTTTTTATATATGAACCGAGTGATTCAAATTCATGAACCATCATGTTGAAGATAAACCAAAAAAAATAAGTTATGAACCAAATGATATCAATCAAAGTAACAAATATTACAAATTGAAAGATGTGAACCATATAGATAAGTATTATGAACCCAAATAGATAAACCAAAATAACAAATATTATGAATCAAAGTGGATCGATCGAGCGAAATCCGTAAAAGATAAAGCCAGACTGGGAAAATCCTCAAACCTTAGAATTTAGGGTTTTCACTAATTGGAATGGTTAAAAGTGATGCCCATACCTTTAGTTTTCAACATGGATACAAATTATGATCAATTGGGCAACAATTCGACCAAGCAACCAACAACGTGATATCGCACGAGAGATTGAGTAGAACAAAGATCGAAGACAAAGTGCAAGAGGTCGAAAAGATGATGCGAGGGATCTCGACGAGGGTGTGTAAGACATCATGAAGATTGAGGTGATTGAGCGAGATGGCATGAAAGAAATTTGAGATCGGAGAGAGAGAATCAAGATGGTTGCAAGTGCTTCTGGCAACTTAATTGTGATTTTACGTTATTTTACTTTAATGATATTTTTGTCTTTGATAGTCAAAATTTGTAATATTTACTTACTTACCCTTAAATATTCCGTGTCCCTTTATTTTTCTTTAATTTCTATCCATCTCATTTAGTTAATCTCCACGATATTTTTGTCTTTGATAGTCAAAAATTGTAATATTTACTTACTTACCCTTAAATATTCCGTATTCTTATTTTACACAATAACCTGTATTAACACCGGAACTGTACTTATCTTCTTCTTATTTGTCCACCTTTTCAATTTTCATATGGGGGATTCTTATAAATTGGAGGACTATGTACAAAATTTCTGTACCACGTTGAAATATAAAAGATACGGGGTCATCGTTGGTCAATATTTGTTTTCCTTCTCTGAGGAGAACAATTTTGGGCCTTTGTTTGAAATCCTACATGACAATTCGTAAGCTGTCCAACAAACCCAAATGAGTGTTTCTTTGAATCTAAGTTTGTATCTTGGCCTTATGCACATCTAACTATGGCTAAATAACTACAAGTTTGATGCGTATTTGTTGATTCCTTGTATTGAAGATGTAACCGAGTGAGTTTTCATCCAAGGAATTACATTGGAATACTTCACAATCCATTTTTGGTGTTGAGTAACCCAACAATTATAGCCCTTACCGAAGAAGATTTTGTGAGGATCGATAATGTTTTGAGAGGAGCCCTTGTTACAAGGAATGATGAGGGTGATTCACACTTTTATCTCGTACATTGTCTAAGATAAATCTTATCTTCATTATCCATTTGTCTATTTTGTTTTTAAGTTTTCTATTATTATACTAGCTCAAAATTTTTACTTGCATTCTTGCCAAAAAAAGTAATCAAGATAAATATATATATTAATTTCAGCACTTCAAAGGGAGGAAATGAACTAAAATACCGATCCTACCCAAATTTCCGAGGTTAATAAACTAAAACTTGTTTTATAATCTGAGATTATAGTATGAACTACTAAAGGTCTGTAGATTTGCAAAAGGACAATGGTTTAGAGTTCGTTTGTGTAACACCCCGTCATTCTAACAAGGCGTTACTCGGTAGTAGACCTCAAGAAGCAGTACCAGCTAATTCAAAAACAGAACATTCAGATCTTGCAACGCGGACATGGCGAGAAAAACATAGAAAACATCTACTCGTTTTATAAAACTAGAAATCAAATGTAATGTCATGACACTACCCATTGAACAACTTACAATAACAAAACTCTCAAAACTTAAGCGTAGTCATCAATAAGACATTATATCATTCACAAACCCTTAGGAACATACAATAAGACAATTAAGGAGGATAAATGTAACACCCAACTCTTGACTATCTATGATATGCGTGTCCCTGCTCCACACCACATTCTACTAAGGCTCCAACATGATACCCTGATTACCTGGTTTGAAAATTAATTCTCTAAAGGGTCAGCTGCTACTCCATTTAGCTAGACTAAGCACGATAACCATAGGACGTTTCAAAATGATTTTTGCTCTAAGGTCAACAAATCAAAGTACATAATCACACACATAATTAGTACGATATTGAGAGATTGTATAGATCGATAGATATTAATTTGGATAATTTATAAATATAAGATATTATTGTGATAGATTATGGATATAGATATTATTTTGATATATTAATTAGATAAAGACTTTTTGTAAGGATCTATCTAGATATTTAGATGGATATATAATTGTTAAAATATAATTCATTTATAATTAATTTAGTATGATGCGAGCCCAGAATTAACATGGAGACTCAAAAGGTCTCGACTTTAATATATGATATAGATATAGATGTTATTTATAGATATCGTTAAATATACTAGGCTTTGTTTAGTAAATTAGAGTGAATTTTATTTAGAAAAGACCGATTAGCTCAAAGTAGGATGCATTTTTCTATTGCTTGTCCTAAGAGCATATTATAAGATACTAATATTCGAAAGATTTCGTAATCTTATGATTTTTAGATTTTTAATTTTTTTTACAACGGGTTCACTATTTCATTTTTTGAATGTAGTTTCCTTATGTGGTAAGCTTATAATGTACCGTTAGGATACACACTACAAAAACCAATTAGGACACCCAAAACCTAAAGCCCAAAGTGAATGGAGCTGGGCCGAAACATATATGTAGTCTGAAAGACTCTGTACTCGCTAATGCTTGCTTCCATCTGCCTTTGAGTTTGACGACTCCAATCCTCAAGACTTTCTGGCTATGGCCGTGCCTGGCTAACGGCTTATCACTCCACGACACCATATCAATAACACCGTAAGCTCGAGGCTTCTTCGAGCACTGGTAGGTTGCTCTTCCCCGAGCTCTACTCGGACTCGGACTCATCCTAATGGCGACTTTGGCTGTTCAATTCACTCGTCTCACCTGCCGCCTCTCCCGCTCATCTCCGCTGCTCGCTTCACGCTCGTTTCAGCTCATTCTCAAGCGTCATCGCACCAGCTTCCGGACGAAGCTTCTCCGGAATGGATCCGTCTTGGTCAGGAATTCGCGCCGGCCATTCACTGTTGCTGCTTCCAGCTCTTCTGGTGTGTTTGTGTTGGCCTTTCGATTATACATTATGAGGCATTTTCATCGAATTGAATTGTTGAATATCTTGTTTTGAGTTTGAAATAGAGAAATGTGTGCATAATTTTGCTCTTTTGCTTTGGATTAAAGCTGTTCTTAATTTGGAATTTTGTATATTGATGTAGTTGATGGAGAATGGTGAACTGGGAAAAGAAAACTCTTGTTTTAATTTGATCTGTTTAGTCAAAATTTGCACTGGCTTAAACTTGTATTTTTCAAGGAATATTCACCTTTTGATTGGAAAAGCAAAATTCATTGGAGTGCTAGATAATAGATGGAAGCCTGGAATGAAATTGTGCTTGATCGCTCTTGCTGACTAAAACTGGTTTTATTCTAGACTGGACAAACAATGTCAGTACTGCTGAGGAAAGATACGATGTCATTGTGGTTGGAGGAGGACACGCAGGATGTGAAGCTGCTCTTGCATCTTCTCGGATTGGAGCCAAAACGCTTCTTCTCACCTTAAACATTGATAGAATAGCTTGGCAGGTAATCTAATGTAGCCCTATAGTCTTAAAGTATCATGTTCGCTTCATTTACTGTAGAAGAGTTACAATGAGGACTCGCTGAATTTAGGTTTTCACTACCTAAATAGTTATTCTGGTCTGTATTCATCAGTTCTCCTTACATTATAATTTGCTTTCCTCTCCTAGGAACACGGGATGCTAAATGTTATTTCTCTTTATGTTATGTGCCTTAATAAATTTTTTCTGAGAAAAAAGGTATAGCCTTGCAATCCTGCAGTGGGTGGACCCGCAAAATCGCAACTTGTACATGAAGTGGATGCACTTGGTGGTGAGATTGGAAAAGTTGCTGATAGGTATTATTTAAATCTTATTGAAAGCCTGCGTTGAATTTATTGGGTTATCATTTGCAAGTACTTCATGGCAATGAGAAACTAGCGGCAAGCCAATGTTTGTCCAGAGAGATTGACTTGTATTGGTTCACGTTTCCTTAATGAGGAAAATCATATTGCTAGTCTAGTTCATAGTTGGGCTTGATGTTTGAGTATTCATGTTCCTATATTTGCAACCTAGGTGTTATCTTCAGAAGCGAGTACTGAACCTCTCAAGAGGCCCTGCCGTTCGAGCACTACGTGCACAGACTGATAAAAGGGAGTATGCTTCAGTGATGCGGACAATTGTGGAGAAGTAAGTTCTCTTTCAGATGTATATCTTCTGGTGCCATTTACGTCTACTGTTCTTGTGCTGACAAAATGTGATAATGTTGTTGGCCTTTTTTCTTTATGAAGTACAAAATCGTTGAGCTATAAGCCTATAACACTGTATGAAAATTGTAATTGAAGGTTTTTGCTAAAGAACCTTTGGATTCACAGGGTTTTGTTTCTACTGTGGAAATCTAGCTGACATTCAAAATAGTATCTGGATGACGTTTATGTGTTTTCTCACTTTATGCATGTTTCCCTTGTCATTTCTTTAGGAGTATCCTCTGCTTGAAAATTCTTAGTCTGCTTACTTCAAGGCTTCAGCTCAACAATTCTTTATTTTTAGATAGATTTTAACCATACATTCAGTATGCACAGTAATAAGTGATCTTAAAATTCTGCAGGAAATCACTCATCTAGAGTTACAATATATTTAGCTTTCTAGTCTTCAAATAGACATAATATTAATTACTCGTCGCTATGTGATCTCTTGTTTCTTCTGCACTCTTATGATTCTGTACTTTTCTTCATTGTTCAATTCCAGCACAGAAAATCTTTCTATTCGAGAAGCTATGGTGACAGATGTCATTTTAGGGAATAATGATAATATTGAAGGTGTTCGCACATTTTTTGGAATGGATTTCTATGCACCTTCTGTTGTTCTCACAACAGGGACCTTCATGAGTGGAAAAATATGGGTTGGGAGAACATCAATGCCCGCTGGAAGAGCTGGTGAGTCAGCTTCACATGGACTCACAGAAAATCTGCAGAAACTAGGCTTTGAAACTGATAGGCTAAAAACCGGAACTCCAGCACGTGTGGATTCTCGTACAGTAGATTTCTCTGGATTGGAGCCACAATGTGGAGATGATGAGGTTCTTTCATTATAATTTATGTGTAGATTTTGGCTGTAAAATTTAGGAGCTTTTCACTCTAATTAAGATAGTGTTTTCCATCCTAAAATCATAAAAGTAATATGTGATCGTCGTGTATTGTGTGTTGCTGTAATTGCACCACTCTTGACTGTGAGATGACTTTCAAGCAGGTTAGCTGGTTTAGCTTTGATCCTGAATTCCACATTGAAAGGGAACAAATGTGCTGCTATCTGACACGTACCACAAAGAGTACTCATGATATGATTAAGGAAAATTTGCATGAAACTCCCACCTATGGAGGGTGGGTGGAGGCCAAGGGCCCCAGATATTGCCCTTCTATTGAAGATAAGGTACTTTCATGAGCTCAGATAATTATCATCTACTGCTTTCTTTTAATGAGCTGCACCCAAAATTGACCACTGATTGCACTTCTCAATATCATAGTCATAGACTCATAGCTGATCTCTGAAGTTGGCAAAAATCAGGCAGTCATTTTTATCTGGAAAATGACATAGCTATAATATTAATCATAAACAGTTAGTTTTGTTCTGACATTAAATTATCTAAATCTCAGATTGTTAGATTTCAAGACAAAGAATCCCATCAGATTTTCCTTGAGCCAGAGGGTCGAACTGTGCCTGAGCTTTATGTCCAGGTATTCTTAGCTAAGTATTTTGCTTTGATTACTGATATGATGTTATATGAACAAATTCCTTATTTACCCTACTCTTGATGTCATAGAGCTAAAAAAAATATTCCTCATGCAGTGCTTACATATCTGATAGTTGTAAATTTGTATATAATATTGATTAATTTTAATGTGCTTACATATATCATTTTAATACTGATAGATGTCAAAGAGTTAGAAATCTCCCAGTGTCCCCCTTTATGTAGTGCAAAATTTCTGCAAAGTGCCAAAGCCTGATCAAAATGGAATTTTAATGTGTTTTTTGGTAGGGATTTTCAACTGGTTTGCCTGAGAGGCTGCAGCTGCCACTATTAAGAACACTTCCTGGGCTTGAGAACTGTACAATGTTGAGGCCTGCTTATGCTGTAGAATATGATTATTTACCAGCATACCAGTGCACCAGATCCCTAATGACCAAAAAGATAGAGGGACTTTTCTTCTCTGGTCAGATAAACGGAACAACAGGCTATGAGGAAGCTGCTGCTCAGGTTCTCTTTATGAAACAACAGGCCTTCTTTATTTATTTATTACTCCCTCCGTCCCAAAAGGTTTGTCCCTTTTCCTTCACAAATTACAAAGGAAAAGGGACAAACATTCTGGGACGGAGGGAGTACTACTTATGCTGCCTTTGGAACGAATCTTTAGCTTAGAAATTTTCATTTGAAATCACAATATTCTTGTTTGTAGGGCATTATTTCTGGGATTAATGCTGCCAGACATGCAGAGAAGAAGTCTCTTATTGTTTTGGAGAGGGAAAGCAGCTACATAGGGACTTTAATTGATGATTTGGTTACCAAAGATCTAAGGGAGCCTTATCGCATGCTAACAAGGTAGTCATAAAACTGTAATGTACTCCTCTATTCTTTGGCATTTGACTCCCAAGGTTTTGGAAACCTTATGAGATTCTCACACTCAACAATCAGTTTGCATATCTCTTCCATTTTACATGTGCTCACATATTCTGTTAATTTTGCTTATGCCCTCAGCCGCTCAGAGCACAGGCTAATTCTCCGGGCAGACAATGCTGATAGCCGTCTTACACCTCTGGCACATGAAATTGGTCTCATTGATGATAGACGCTGGAAGTTTTACCAAGATAAGCAGTCTCGCATTGCAGAGGAGAAGAAACGTTTGAAGGCAACCCGAATAACAGGTTTATTGATTTTTCTTAAGTTAGTTTAAGTACAAGATTCAGATTATCTAGAAACATATGAGTCACCATATATATGCTTCTAGATACATAGTATAATCCATATATAATAAAGTAGTACATTGATGAACAAAATTCGTATGATCACAATATTTTCCCTTCGAACTACGGAAATGCTAAACTTTTTCTTAAACTTGCTATATTCTTCTTGACTTCCAGCAATTACCTATCAAACTTGTTATGGTTTATTAATTTTAATGTGCCAATGTTCTTATTACTAAATTGCAGGAGGTGATCTGGCTACTGAAATTACTTTATTGTCTGGGCAGCCAGTAAGGGATTCTTCAACTTTGGAATGTCTACTGAAAAAACCACATATACCATATAAGCTTTTTGATAAGCATGGTTTTGGTAATGAGTCTCTATCCAGAATGGAGAAACAATGCATTGAGATTGATATTAAGTACGAGGGCTTCATTATTAGGCAGCAAAGCCATTTGCAGCAGGTAACTACTTAAAATCTTCATATACTGATGATGCTTAATCATATATCCCATATATATTGATTGGTCTTTTCTCCTCATTTACTTGTAGATTATTCAACAGCAGCACCGACCACTTCCAGATGACTTAGATTACCATTCTATGACAACTCTATCTCTAGAGGCCCGAGAGAAGCTTTCGAAGGTACGTCAGGGTTCTCTGGTCCCTGAATCAGCAACGAAAATGCCTTTTTTCTATTTATTCTTTTTTCCAATTTATGGAACTTTCCCTATACAAGAACCTTGATTTGGAGAGATTTGTTAGATTTTATGTATCTAGGAAATTTATTTTCTTTAAGGGTAGTATTTTACAAGAAAACAGGATTCTTAATAGGTTAGAGTGATCAATTCAGTTTATCGCAGTAATGCCATTGCAGTAGGGATCTTGTTAAATTTGTCTTACCAAAAGGAGTTTATATGTTTTTTCAGGTGAGGCCACAAACAATTGGTCAAGCTACGAGAGTAGGAGGAGTTAGCCCAGCCGATATAACTGCTCTGATGATCATCTTAGAGACAAACCGGAGACTAGTCCATGACCAGAAGAGGCGGAAAATCCTTTCATCTGTAATGGTCGAGCCTGAACCCCAACTATCTGAACTTTCAGTCAGCGAGAAGCTGGGCTAGTAGCACAGAGATTGGCAGCACAAAGCTAAAGTCAAAGCCAAAGGGATTCATCTTTTACAGTTTAATTATGCCTTCATTCTGCAGCAACTATGATGAGTTCAACTTGGCAAAAAGTTTTCAATCAAGTTTTGTTGCAGCCAAGTTCTACGAGTCGGCTTGGACTGGCCTACGAATCTCGTCTGTGACATCCTAGAAGCAGGTGCCTTCTTGATCTTGATCCTACACCCCCAGAACTTAGATCTATATTGCAAACACGTTTGAAATGTCACTTAAATTGACAAATACATGTCAGAAATAGTGTTGATTTAAAATGTAATGTTAATAGAAGAATGACTTTATTTGGTGTACAGATTGTAAGAAATGCAATGGATATTACGCATCCATGTCACGCTACCGGCATCTAAGGAACACCCAAATCTCCCATATTCATAACCACCAATCATTGAAAGCTCCCTCTCTCTCTCTCTCTCTTGACAATCCAAATTCACAACTTCAATCCAATCAAAAAAAGGAAAATTTAGAAGAATGTTAGCCAATTCCACTCCAACCCAGATCCGTTTGATTTGTTCATTTGCATTGCCATAAAATTACAGTTTTAATTCTTTTCCCCAAGGGAATCTGAATCCAAACAGTGCATTTAGGTTTGGATTCTTCGTCTAGAATCTTATTTATGGTTGATTCATCCAAGATTTGTTTGTATGCCTCTGGTTGTATGTTTGTTTGTTTGCTAAGCTATCAAAACTTGGTACTTTGACAAATGCCTGTGCCTGTGGTAGAGCAAAAGGCAGGATCGTGCTATGTATGGTTAATCGCAGGCGTGCTCTTCCTCTGCCTTGCCGCTGGCGGAACCCTACTATCAATCTACCTGCTTAACCCCGAATCCTCTTCGGTTTCCAGCTATCCGGCCATTGGGATCTCCCTCATTTGTCTTCCATGGTTGTTCTGGTTCATCACTATCCTCTACCGCTACCTCTCACGTAAACTCGGCTTCCACATGGTGTTTTGCGGGGCCTCTCTTGAGTCCTTCCCGGGTACCCCCACCGGCAATGCCGCTGGATGCGAATGTATTAGCGGAGGTGGCGAAGGAACAACGACAACAACGTCATGAAATCTCCTCCACAGCTCTTGTGACAAGTGCAACGATTACTTTTGAGATCCTTAGAGAAATTTATAAGTTCGTGGTTGAACAGAATTATGTTATTCATGTATTTGTGAGGGTTCGGAATACAAGCCATCGAGTTCAATGTGAAATTTACAAGCAAACAATGGGATCTCTGGAGTGGAGAGAGGAGCAACTTGATTTGCAATTCGTGGATTTGATGATCCAAACTGATCGGAGTTGTAGGCGTTTTTGCGGTCTTTTTGTTCTAGCTATGGTAAATACTCGTTTTCATATGTGGATATTTATGTAATCGGTTGTCATTTTTGACGAAGACTAAGGATATCGATTAACAAAAATCATAATTAAATGCAAAAAGATTTCCTTGGATTGTTTGAAGATGTATTGACTTGAATGCAAAAGCGATCGATCTTTATGACTTCATCCGTAAAAATGCTATAGAATAGTCCCCTTTAGTAGTTAGGGATGCATGTATCTCTTATAGTTGATTTAAGAAGTTCAATCCAGTAGTGTACTAGGATTATTGACGAGGGGTATAAAATGTCGGTGATTCCATGGGGAATAATAGGGGAGATTATGGAATAGTATGGAATGATTTTAAATTTTCGTTATCCTTAGATGAAACAATAAAAAAATTATAATAACTGAATGATTTCATTAAAGGTCTATTTGGTATTATCTTGGAAATTGGGTTGGAACAGAAAATAGTTTTGAGATTGAAAATGAGGTTTTTTCATTTCTAAAAGGAAGATTGACTTAAAATAATCTCAGGTATCAACCTTCAACCAAAAATAATCTCAAGTTTCAAAATCATCACCAACAATACAAACTATCACGAAATTAACCAAGAACGATTCGAAAGCGTTTTTTGACGAATTTTCCGGTGGAGTCGATGATGCGGGGATCGAAAATTAGACATAACAACTTGATATTTCACACTTTGTTGAAATATTTTCGATCACAATATCAATGATTCCATCAAAAAACACATCGAAAAGGCTTCCGAATCGTGTTTGGTTAATTTCGTGACAATTCGTATCGTTGGTGATGATTTTCAAATTTGAGATTATTTTTGGTTGAAAGTTGATATTTGAGATTATTTTAAGTCATTTTTCCTTTCTAAAAGCTAGTGTTTGGTGTTTTATTTATTGGAATCGGGTTGGGAACAACCCTCTTTCTCTACCTCATATGGCTTCTTCTACTACTCCCATTGCTTCTTAAACTCTCCTGATAGCTTCTTCAACACTTCCATGGCTTCTTCTCTACTTCCTTAACTCTTCATGGAATTAGTTGATTTTGTCTATTTTTTTGATAAATTCAATTGCGCTATTTTTAGGGTTTGAAGTTTAAAATGGAGATGTGTTCGTTTTTCGGTAGGGAAAATTGAGCTTGAATTTACCATACAAAATCGCCATTGAGGAATTTCTTGAAGAATTAGGTTACTCATGGCAAAAGTAAAGCCTTTTCCTTCTAGATCTGAGTATTTGCATAGATTATCCAAGGTTTAAGGGAATGAGAAAATTAGGTATGAGGAATGAAATTGATACCGATTCTGTGACATAGCAAACATCGGAATCGGTTTGGACCATTCTCATACCCATTCCTTATCCCAGGGGTATAGTACTAAACACACCCTAAGATACTTGGGTATTGTTTGAAATATGTTAAAACACCACAAAGTTCTATGTTGAGAAATTGAAAAAGTGACAATACCTACCACGTATATGTATAACTCTCAACTTTATCATAATCCTCTTTATAACACCTAATAAGGATGTGGGTGTGGCTCTGGTGGTGGCTAGCAGTGAGGTGAAACAAGATATTTTCAATAGGGTCTTCAACGCTATCACGTTGAAATGGATCACAGTTTCCAAGAGTAGTATTATTGGCGGCATCTCTACGGTGAGGCAAAATGGAGTTTTCTCTACGTTCGAAAAGTTAATCGGTCCAACTAAAACTTAGGACTTGAGAGCTTAAAAAGGTCGAGGGTATGATAGTGAAGGTGATACTTCAAACCCTAATATGGAGACTTTAGAAAGTATACTTAATAGGTATGTCTATGATAGAAGCTTGATTACATGTTAGAAAAGTTGCAAGAGCAAGATTGCCTAATTACTTGATATAGGACTACTTTTAAAATGACAAAAAGAAGCAAAACAAAATTTGATGAAAGAAATTCATGCACTATGTTTAAAGTATTTCATGGTGCTTGCTTGTTTGAACGCATCACTGACCACAAGGCCTCAGTGGACTTGAGCTCGGCGGTTTCTTGCCTTTCGTCATGTAGATGCATCTCTATTGGAACCACCCCATCCATGCTATAGGCCATAGCGAAAGGGGTTTTCATCGGTGGCATAGTGCGCAGTCATACGATAGGTATAGAGCACTCTTGGAAGCAACTTTGCATTGCGCTTGCTCAATGACAAGACATCGATGGAGTTCGTCAAGATTCGACCGTTGATGTTCTCGACTTGGCTGCTGGACTAGCGGTGCGCCATGGATGAAAACTAGTGGTCGATGTTGAGGTTTGTGATAAAGCTGTGGGTTTCTTCGCAATCAAACTAGGGTCGATATACAGCCGGTCATGATGGCCACAAGGACACCAAACCAACAAATGAGAATCATTCAAAGGAACATGCACACTTGAAACCGGTAATGCGCGCCATGGACTCCACCTTGACTCACTTGGTAAAATTGTGAATGATGACCAAGATGAACTACACCTATCAAGCGGCCTTAGGAAAGGGCTCCAAAATGTCCATCCCTTGCATGGCAAATGGATAGAGCACGCTTGTTGACCGAAGCTTGCCACCGTGAACTCGATTGGCTCAGTTTGACATGGGGAGTGGTCTTCGAGGGTCACATGCAAGGTTATTAGACCCGCGACATCCAGTTCGGTTTTGGAGAAACCGGTAAGTCTCTCTGTTGGATCGTTAGTACTGAGGGACGTCTTTTACTTTGGTAAAGGCGTCCTTAGGTTAGGCGTCCCTACGAGGAGTAGGGGCGTCCTTGAGTAAAGCAGCGGAAATTAAGTACTAAACAGATAAAAGATGAACGCAGTGAATTATAGAGGAACCACTCAAGACCAAGCAGTCCTTGAGTGTAAACCTCTACCTCCTTGGAGGATTTTTGAATAGTTCTTTCCTTTATATTAAACGTCCTTACAGTTGTACTGGCGAGTCTTTACAGTTCTCTGGCACTTAGCTTTTCTCCCTAAGTCCACTAGTAAAGGACTCCTCTAAGCCTACAACTTAAGCGAGTTTAATCTATTAAAGGACTCTATCCCTACGTTCTGCAGTACTTCGCAGAACTCTCTTTCTCTCTTTTTGGGTTTTCTATTACAAACTGATTTTGTGATTTGGTAACAAGTCTCACTCGATCTAACACAAGTTCTATCACTGTTCTTGAGTTCTTGAGTTAGTTCTTCGTGTTCTTGAGTGAGTCGCTTTCTCTTTGATTCTCTCTGAATATTCTTGAAAGCGTTAGCGTCACAATAAATGCCTTGGGGCTATTTATAGGACTTGGGGAAGGGCGTCTTTTCACTTGGACGATCATGCCCTTCATGGACGTGGCTACAGGATCTTCCTCCACGTAGTAGGGCGGTGATGAGGAAGCTTCTTGTATCCAGCTGTGTATGATGGACTCCGCTACAGGATCAGCCGCCACGTGTTGATGGACTCTGCAACAGGATCGTCCGCCACGTAGTGTTGGACTCCGCTACAGGATCGGTCTCCACGTGTCCTTGGATGATCAAACATTGTCGAGTGATGTCATCCTGTCGGCTAGTGAGTAAGAACTCCTTTCTTGCGTTCCTACTTGCTTGGGACTCCGTCCTTGCTCAAGTAGTCTCTAGCTGGTCCTTACTTCCTGTTAGCTAGCGTCCCAAAGCTTATGGGACGCCCATGCACACTTGTTGTCCTTTTGGTCACTGGCGTTCCTGAACACTTGGACAACTTTATTAGAATCAAAGTGAGTTTGTCATATCAAAACTAAGGGACGGTTGTGTGGAACACTAACAAGTACGCAAGCGTTCTTGATAGCGTCCCAACAATTTCCCCCTTTTTGATGATGACAAACTCTTCAGCAAAACAGTTTTGACATTGGAACTTAGCATGCATGAAAACTTAGAGGCGTCCTCTAACACTTAGAGAAATTTTAATAAGCACAAGTTTTCAATCTTTGATTCTCTAGCTTTTGGATTTTAAGGAGAGAGTCGTGTCCTAGAAAAGTTTCTAAGCGTTCTCTTTTATTCTAGCATGAGCGTTCCTTGGACTTTTCACTTAATAGTTCCCCCTTAACACTTGCTTATTCTAGATAACTATTTTATAGCGCATCTCTGCAAAACTACACTTCCCCCTTTTGGCATCATCGAAAAGGATAACAAGTGATAAGAACGTTAGCACAAACACATAATTAAAGGCAGTGGAACGCTTAAACAAACACATGCAAGCAAACAATGGAGTTGCCATTCAAACAAAATAAGAGTTATGACAGACCAAAGTCATGAGTTTGAAGTTCAAAAGAAGCAAAGGCAAAGAAATGGGGGATTAAGGGGTGTTGGCAATCACAAAGAACGGCTCTTGTCTTGATAAAATTTGAGCAATTGTTCTTGAAGTTCAGCAGCTTTGGAGAAGGCAGATGTCAAGTCCTTTAAGGCGGAGAAGATGAGGCACTGGTTGTTCATTATTGCACCCATGAGTTCTGCTGGAGGATGCTGAGCTATGTTTGCAGGGGCAGAACGGGGCAGAGGACCTGAACTCGAGGAAGGAGCGCCCGTGGGAAGAGCTGGAGAAGAGGGAGTCCATAAGAGCATTTGATCAAGGGTGGTAAGGTCGACGGCGGGCTCTTGATCTTGAGGGGACTCTTGAGGCGTGGAATTAAGCCTTGCGGCCTCAGCCTCAGCAGCTAAGCTTTCTTCTTCTGCTTTCAGTCTAGCTTCCTCAGCCTCAACCTCTAACTGTTTCAGAACGGACGGGAGCTCTTCATTATGCCTTATCTCAACAAGTCCCTTCTTGGCATTCCATTTTAAGCCAAGTTCTTCAGAGGGAGCACTCTCATCATAGGCGTCCTGGGACTGCAAGATTGCCTTCACAACTCCAGGGTAGGCCAAGGCGTGCCTCTTCCTTCCACACTTGGCCATGTGTTGCATAGCAATTCTGGCTAAGTTGATTGGGCGGCGTTCAAGAATAGCGTCAATAAGGATGATGTCGTGTGCTTGCACAATTGAACGCTTTTCCTACCTTGGAAGAATGGCGCGACAAATGAAGTAGTGAATGATTGCGCCAACCTTGCTCAGAACGTGAGCTACCCTGTCAAGTCCCATCGGCCTTTTTCCCTGAAAGATGTGCTCGACCAGAGGCAGTTCCTGATCTTTCGTTTCAAAACAGCCTTCGGGAAGTGAGCTAAGAGCATCGGACGGTGGCTTGCGGGGACCTAGACCAAGGAAGGAGCGCATTTGGCGTTCTGTGACTGAAGCTCTCTCACCTTCAATCTTGAAGTGGAGGGAGCCATCTTTTGCCTTGTAGCGCAAGTCCTTGTAGAACGCCTTTACCTGTTCTTTGTCAACAGTTGTCGGCGCTGGTCCAACGTTCTGCCATCCTTGAAATCTCAGAAGTTCAAGAAACTCCTGAACTAAGTCATCGTCGAAGGAGGCTAGCCACTCTTCAGAGTAAATGAGAGGGCTCAGGACCTTAACGGGCACATCAGCGTTCTTCCTTTTGCGCTTGCCCTTGGGCGACTCAGAGTCCTCATCGTCATCTGACTCGTCCTCAGCTTTCTCCGAGTCACTGTCAGAGGCGTCCTTTGAAGGAGCGTCCTCTGTGCCTTGTTCTTTTTCAGCGTCGCCACCAGCTGTGGCTTGATCAGCATCAGAAGTCTGTCCTTGGGACGTGCCCTCAGCGTCCTGAGCCTCTGTCTGTTGTGCTGTTGTTGTTGGCTCAGCGTCCGCTGGGACCTGGGATTCTGTTTGGATTGTGGGGGAGGGGTTTTCTTGTGGAGCTTGGGAGGGGTTCAGGATCGGGAGGGACTGGTCATAGGGAGGGACCTCTTGGGCATCACGCGCGAGCTCTTCAGAAAGAGTTGGCTCGGCGTTCTCTTGAGCGACCTGGTGCTCACCAGCGTCCTCAATCTGTTCAGCAGGAGCGTTCACCTCTCCTTCCGCTTCATCATTTGAATCCCCAACGACATCTATTATAGGGGAGTCTTGTGCAGGCGTTCCTCTTTGGCTCTCAGATGAGCTAGAAGAGGAAGAGGAAGAGGGAACATGCTCAACTTGCGCAGGAACGTCCTTAGCGAGCAGAACTCTTGGCTTTTCACCAGCCTTTCTTCGGCTAAAAGTGTGCTCGAATGTGCATTCGGTCTCCTCCGGGCCACTTTCAGAGGATGGACGGCGGGACTTTGGGGTCTCGGGGTCCTTTGGAGGGGATATGTGGGCCGGGGCAGACGGGAAATTGGCAAGATTTAGTGGAGAGTGAGTTCTGGGAGGAAATGGGATGAGGGGGAGGAGTGGATTCCTTAGAGAGGTTGGAAGGCCTTTTTGTGGTGCTAGGCCGTTTTGTGGTAGGTTTGGAGGATGGGACGCTTGAGGTTTTGGCCTTTTTGAGGGGCCTTGGGTCGTGGACCTTTTTGGAGCGTCCCTCCGTGATATGAGGTGGAAACTTGTCCACAATTTCTGTTGGGTTGGAGGAGGAGAAGGATTTGGATGATTTTGAGAGAGGAGATGAAGGGGTTGAACGCTTGGAGGGAAGGATGTTTTTGGTGGTGATGGTTTGGATTTGAGGAGGTGGTGGAGAGGGACTTGGTACGCGATTCTTGGTCATTTTAAAAGCTAAAGAGTTCCTTGGGTACATAGGGAACTCAGGCAAGATTGCATTGTGCAAATCTGGTATAAGGTCAAGAAGAGGGCCAAGGTTCTCACCTCCGAATTGAGAGAAGAAGAGCACATCGTCCATCTGGCCAGGTAGATCTTTGAAGTCTGTGTGGTGGAGGCTGGGAACGACGAAGCGTTCAATGAACTTCTCATAATTTCTTGTCCTCACTGCATCGTTCTTTATTTCTGGCAGCTGCATACGTTCTCTGATTAGGTTGTACAACGTTCTGGGCTTCTTGTTGATGAAGTCCAGAAGCGACTCATTGAGAACGATGGGCTTTGGCTTCTCGATGTAATGGGACTTCACCAGTTTTCTGCGCTTGCCGCCGGTAGCTGATCCGGCCACGTTCAATTGTCTTTGAGACATGTTTTCAGATGAAGTGTAGAGAGAGAAAGTCGCCGGCGTTCTAGAGAGAAGTCAGAGCAAATTTGTGAGCGAGAAAGTGGTTGAGCGAAATTAATGTTGATTGCGACTGTTCTGGCCTTATATAGAGGAAGCGGTGGCACAAATGGTAATTAGCACTGTTTTACTGTGCGACACGTGGCAAAACTTCCCCCTTAAGATTTGAGCAAAAGCAACGGTCACTGTTCACACTTTCAAAAGTTCAACTGCTCCTCAAAACTGAACTGGCGTCCTCTGCAACAAACACTGAGCGTCCTCTCATACTTAGCAAAATTTTTTCCTCTTCAAGCAAACACTGACACCAACCAACTTACCGTTCTTGTGATCACCTTTCGAACCAGTTGAGAACAACGCAAGTACGTCCCGTAAAAGAAAATATGAAGCTCATAGGACGCTTTTGCGGAGTTCTCGGCTAGGGTAAGCTTAGAGTTCCCATCATTTCGGCTTATAATGAGGGTTGGGTGATCAGGGATACTCTTTTCAAGACAAAATAGAGAAAATTTGAATGGCGTTCCAAAGAAGCAAACCCATGAAGTTTTAGACTAGCGTCCTTGCAAAGATGAATTTCATGCATAACAGTCCTTAAACACTTAGAATCTACAAAACATAGCCAATCATTGAGAGAATAGTAGAACGGGACTTGCTACTTAAAAGTTATCATCCCCAAGAGTAGCCTTAGATGCTCATAGGGACGTCTATCAAGTGCCTTAGTGAAAATATCAACTATTGGGTCTTTAGTTCTTACATGCTCCATACTAATGAGTCCTAGTTCAACATTATCACGCAAGAAATGGTGCCTTATATGAATATGCTTTGTGCGAGAATGAAAAACAGGATTCTTAGAAATTTCAATAGCACTTGTGTTATCACAACGAATGGGAATAGTTTCGAGATTGATACCGTAGTCCTCTAGTTGATATTTGATCCAGATAACTTGTGAACAGCACGAAGCAGCAGCAACGTACTCGGCTTCCGTAGTTGAAAGCGCCACAGAGTTCTGTTTCTTAGATCCCCAAGAGACCAAGCATGAACCAAGGAACTGTGCCATTCCTGAAGTGCTGTTCCGATCAATCACATGACCAGCATAATCAGCGTCCGAGTAGCCAACTAGCTTGAAGGACGTCTTCCTGGGATACCAAAGGCAAAGATCATCGCGTCCTTTGAGGTAGCGAAAGATCCTCTTTACTTCTTGCATGTGGGACTCCTTTGGATTTGCCTGGAAGCGTGCACACAAGCAAACGGCAAACATAATGTCGGGACGGCTTGCGGTCAAGTAGAGCAAAGAACCAATCATCCCTCTGTAAAGCTTTTGATCAACGTCCTTTCCCTGTTCGTCTGCGTAAAGACGCGAGTTTGGGGAACAAGGGGTTGCAACAGGTTTGGACGTGTTCATCCCGTACTTCTCAAGCATTTCGCGGACATATTTTTGTTGGTGAATGCACGTCCCTTCCTTGAGTTGATTGATTTGAAGTCCCAAGAAGAAATTGAGTTCTCCAATGAGGGACATCTCAAATTCACTACTCATTAAGGACTTGAACTCATCTACAAGCTTCATGTTAGTACTACCAAAGACTATATCATCAACATAGACTTGGGCAATTAAAATGTCCTTTTGAACTTTCTTTATGAACAAAGTTTTATCAATTGAACCTCTAGTGTATCCATGAGACAAAAGAAAGGACGCAAACCTGTCGTACCATGCACGAGGGGCTTGCTTGAGTCCATAAAGCGCTTTGTCCAAGTAGTACACATGATCTGGGTGAGAGGCGTCCTCGAAGTCAGGGGGCTGAGCAACATACACTTCCTCCTTTAGCTTTCCATTAAGAAAGGCAGTCTTGACGTCCATCTGAAATAACTTGAATCCTTTGTGGGCGGCAAAAGCAATAAGAAGACGAACGGCTTCAATTCTAGCAACAGGAGCAAAGGTTTCATCATAGTCTATGCCTTCCTCTTGCTTGAATCCTTGAGCCACCAGTCTTGCCTTGTTCCTTGACACACGTCCACTTTCATCAAGCTTATTTCTGAACACCCATCGCGTCCCTATGATATTTTTGCCTTTGGGACGTGGGATGAGGGTCCATACTTTGTTTCTTTCAAACTGGTTGAGTTCTTCTTGCATTGCTTGAATCCAGTCAGCGTCCTGGAGTGCTTCTTTGATATTCTTTGGCTCCACCATAGAGACAAAGGCATTGAATGCACAGAAAGCTAGATTTGCACTCTGGGACTTGCTTGTAGCTGACCTTGTTTGAACGCCTTGAGAAGGATCTGAGACAATTTGAGAAGTTGGGTGGTCCCTAGAGAAGCGGGAATCCCTTTGAAATAAATGAGCAAATCTTGGATCAATGTCTCCATCAGAATTATCACTATCACTTTGAGCCTCGTCCTCAGCGTGTTCCCCCTTAGAGAGAGCGTTCACACCTTGACGTTGCTCGCCTTGTTGACTTGATTCAGCTACATCCTGTTGAACTGGGGATTCACTCCGAGAGGGAGCTCCTTGAACAACACTGGGAGCGTCCACTGAGAATTCTTCAGGATTTGAAGATGCGTCCTTTGCGACATAGTATTTTCCAAAAGTCCAATCTTCAGCTTCATCTTCAGAGTCATCCTGTTGTTGTGAAGAAGAGCGTTCTTTCTTACTTGGTTTTTCTTTGTGAGAGGAACGTTCTTTGAACACAACATGAATACTCTCCTCAAGCTTTAGAGTCCTTTTGTTGAAAACTCTATATGCTTTGCTGGTGAGAGAGTACCCAAGGAATATGGCTTCATCACTCCTTGCATCAAACTTTCCAAGTTTTTCTTTGTCATTGTTGTGAACGAAACATTTGCAACCAAAGACTCTGAGATAATCAATGCGAGGCTTCTTTCCATTCAACAGCTCATAGGACGTCTTCTTCAACAGAGGACGGATCATGGCACGATTGATGATGTAACATGCTGTGGCAATAGCTTCCGCCCAGAAGTACTTGGGAACGCTATTTGCCAAGAGCATAGTTCTTGCCATATCCTCTAGCGTCCTATTCTTTCTTTCCACAACTCCATTTTGTTGAGGAGTTCTTGGAGCTGAGAAGTTGTGTGAGACTCCATGTTGATCACAGTAGGCCAGGAACTCTGAATTTTGGAATTCCGTTCCATGGTCTGATCTTATGGCTTTGAGAGGCGTCTCAAGAGCAACTTCCACTTGTTTGATGAAGACTTTGAACGCATTGAAACAATCTGCTTTGGACACCAAGAAAAGAACCCAAGTGAATCGAGAAAAATCATCTACAAGAACGTAAATGTACCTCTTTCCGCCGTGGCTCAACGTCCTCATTGGTCCACAAAGATCCATATGGAGAAGTTCCAAAGGCTTCTTTGTACTGACTTCGTTCTTGGATTTGAAGGACGTTCTTGTTTGCTTCCCTTTAATACAAGCTTCACACTGTTCAACTTTCTCAGGATCAATTCGGGGAAGTCCTTTCACAAGATTTCGCTGGTGTAGCTTAAGGATTGTGCTTGGTCCAGCATGGCCAAGTCGGCGATGCCAGAGATCAGCGTCCTCTTTTGAAGCAGATAGACATAACTCTGATTTAGGCTTGAACTCTTGATTGAAGATGTAGATATTGTTCTTGCGAACGCCTTTGAGAATAACTTTGTTGGACTTCTTGTTGATGACTAGATACTGCTTTGAGTCAAATGTGACTAGATTTTCACCTTGATCACACATCTGAGAGACGCTAAGAAGATTGAAGCCAAGTCCTTCAACAAGACTCACATTTGTTGTTTTAATGGACGGGTTGAGAATAGCAGTTCCCGTTCCTTTGATCTTTCCTTTGCCCTTGTTGCCAAACGAGACAGTTCCTCCCGTGGCACTACTTTGGATAGAAGTGAGATGGATTTGGCTTCCTGTCATATGATTTGAGGCGCCACTATCAATGATCCATGGGCGTCCCCTCACTTCCACCTGCCATGACAAAGTTAGTGTTTGGCGACCCAGGCAAGGTGTTCCTTACCTGGTTCGTTACAAAAGTAGAACTCTGGTTCTGGCATGTAGTCATTAATATTCACATCATTTGAAATAGCATGCTTGCGGAAAGAGTTCCTAGAGCGTCTAGGATGCCTAGGGTTAGCCTTAGGAACGGACTTATAATTTTCCTTGTTAGTCCTAGCAACTTTTCCATTTTCAACATCTTCCTTAAGTTTTAAACACTCATATTTGAAATGATCCCCTTGTCTACAGTACCAACACGTCCTATAATAAGTACCAAGGTAGTACTTCTTATTTGGACGCTGAATCTTGTTTTCTTTCATCTTTTGAGGATTACAAACTTTTGAACCGTCCCCTTTAGCAATCTTCTTGTAAATCTTATGACTGGTGGAGTTAGTGTAGTAGTCTTCCTTTCCTGATTCTCCACTCTCTAGAACTCTAATTCTTTCAAGAAAGTTTTTAGTTTTCTCTCTCTCAAGTTCCAGTTCAGAAGTTTTGCTCGCCTCAAAGTCACTAGGAAGAGAGTTCTTAATGTCATCTTCATAACCTAGACCTCTCTTAGTTGGGACAAAAACCATAGGTCTTACTTCTTCAACTATGGGACTCTTACCCATCACTTTCACTTCTTCCCTAAGCTTAGCGTTCTCAAGTTTGAGACACATGATTAGTTTTTAGGGACTTAGTTTCATCACATGAGGACTCTAGTTGAATAGTCATTGTACTACAATTTTCACATTCAACTACAATGTTTTCATCCTCAAGTTCATCCATTCTTCTTTTCATAGCAAGACTTTCCTCCATGATTTTACCAATGAGTTTAAGAAGTTTTGGTTTTGAACATTTTTCTAAAGAACGCATCATGGAATCATGAGTTACCTCTTGTTCATTGTCGGAGGCGTTCTCTTCAACAATTGGAGCGTCTTCTACTACCATGTATGCAACTTGATCATCACGTTCATCATCACTTGAACTGAGATCATCCCATGCAGTTGTACATGCTCCAATGAGAGCTTTCTTCTTGTCCTTGGAGGACGTTCCCACAGTACATTTTTTGGCAAAATGTCCTTTCTTGTTGCATTTGTAGCATGTGAGTTCCTTCATTTCAGCCTCTGTGTACTTGGGACTCTCCTTTTTGTAGGGCTTACTCTTGCTACTATGCTTGTTCTTCTTGTTATAGTACTTGAGAGCCTTGTGAAAAAGAGAGAGTTCTTCATCTGAGTCAATCTCTTCCTTTGGCTTTCTTTCTTTCTCTTTGGGACGCAAGTTCTCAAGTTTTTCTTTGTTTTACATCATCAATGCTAGATCTCTTTGGCCCCGTAGGTACTCGGCGTACTCTGGTGTTGTGGATGCCAAAGCGAGATCAGTTTGAGGATTCTTTCCTAGCTGAGCCATGTCAGTAATTCTTCGTTCTTCGTACTGCCTGAGCTTCCCATAGATCTCTTCCATATCTAGAGTTTTGTTGGCTGTGTTTTCTTTGAACGTTGTCCTGTCAAAGTTCCAAACCCCGGTCAAACCATCAATGACCACTTGAACTCTATTCCTCATGGAGATTTCTGTTTCTGGGATGCCCAAATTCCTCATCTTGGTGACAAGGGCCTCAAAGCGGTATGAGTAGTCGTTCACCGTTTCATTTGGCAGCATGCTAAAAGCATAGAACTCTTTCTTGACTTTCAGCTGGACGTCCTCCTTCATTTCAGTGGTTCCCACATGGAACTTCTCAAGAGCTTCCCACTGTTGTTTTGCTGTAGCTAAGTTGCCAACTCGAGTGGCGTCCCTTTCGCATAAGGATGCTTGAAGAAAACAAATAGCTTTTGCGTTGGTTTCCATCAGCTTAAACTCGTCAGGACCCCACTCGTCCTCCTTATCAACTTTGTCAGCGGGAACCTTGAGATCTCCCTTCATGATGACCTTCCAGCATTGATAATTTTGACCTCTGTAGAAATTTTCAAACCTAGTCTTCCAGCGGTTGAAGTTGCCGTCCGTTAGACGCGGAGGCTTCACAAAAGAGATTCCAATGGGTTCCATGTCCATCTTTACATGCAACTCAGTAAGAATCTAGAGCGCCTGCTCTGATACCAATTGTTGGATCGTTAGTACTGAGGGACGTCCTTTACTTTGGTAAAGGCGTCCTTAGGTTAGGCGTCCCTACGAGGAGTAGGGGCGTCCTTGAGTAAAGCAGCGGAAATTAAGTACTAAACAGATAAAAGATGAACGCAGTGAATTATAGAGGAACCACTCAAGACCAAGCAGTCCTTGAGTGTAAACCTCTACCTCCTTGGAGGATTTTTGAATAGTTCTTTCCTTTATATTAAACGTCCTTACAGTTGTACTGGCGAGTCTTTACAGTTCTCTGGCACTTAGCTTTTCTCCCTAAGTCCACTAGTAAAGGACTCCTCTAAGCCTACAACTTAAGCGAGTTTAATCTATTAAAGGACTCTATCCCTACGTTCTGCAGTACTTCGCAGAACTCTCTTTCTCTCTTTTTGGGTTTTCTATTACAAACTGATTTTGTGATTTGGTAACAAGTCTCACTCGATCTAACACAAGTTCTATCACTGTTCTTGAGTTCTTGAGTTAGTTCTTCGTGTTCTTGAGTGAGTCGCTTTCTCTATGATTCTCTCTGAATATTCTTGAAAGCGTTAGCGTCACAATAAATGCCTTGGGGCTATTTATAGGACTTGGGGAAGGGCGTCTTTTCACTTGGACGATCATGCCCTTCATGGACGTGGCTACAGGATCTTCCTCCATGTAGTAGGGTGGTGATGAGGAAGCTTCCTATATCCAGCTGTGTATGATGGACTCCGCTACAGGATCAGCCGACACGTGTTGATGGACTCTGCAACAGGATCGTCCACCACGTAGTGTTGGACTCCGCTTCAGGATCGGTCTCCACGTGTCCTTGGATGATCAAACATTGTCGAGTGATGTCATCCTGTCGGCTAGTGAGTAAGAACTCCTTTCTTGCGTTCCTACTTGCTTGGGACTCCGTCCTTGCTCAAGTAGTCTCTAGCTGGTCCTTACTTCCTGTTAGCTAGCGTCCCTAAGCTTATGGGATGCCCATGCACACTTGTTGTCCTTTTGGTCACTGGCGTTCCTGAACACTTGGACAACTTTATTAGAATCAAAGTGAGTTTGTCATATCAAAACTAAGGGATGGTTGTGTGGAACACTAACAAGTACGCAAGCGTTCTTGATAGCGTCCCAACACTCTCGGCATACGACTTGAGCGTGGAAGGTGCGATCCTAAGTTTTTCAAAGTCATCGAAGTAGTGAATGTCCATCGAGGCACTAATGCCGACCATGATGCGCTTAACAATGTTTGACCCGCCCATGGCGTGAATGTCCAAAGGGTCGGTGTGTGGCATGGGAAGCGTGATGGAGTCAAAAGCAGTAAAGGTGATGTTTATATGCCATTGGGATGCCTCGTTGACGACGGTGTCTACCTTTTCCTTGGAGTTGGCATGCGTAGCATCTTCTTCCACATTTCTTCAACCCTATAAGAGTAGATCCATTAAGGATGGTGCTAATGTAGAGGTTGGGGTCTGCAAGGTCGATCCTCAAGTACTTGGCAAGGCTCTAGTTGTTGGCGATCGTGTTTTCTTGTGCGTCCCTCACGTCGGTACCCCAACCTCCGTTGTTTCTTGGCCCTCTTCTCGCTTGATACCCGTGAGGCTTTCGACGCTCGTGGCCCCTTCCTCTTACTGGCTGGTCAGAGACATCCATATAAGCGTCTGTTTTGGCGGGCGTTCTCTTAGGTGCCTCAGTGCACCCTTCCAGCTTGTGTTGATTGGGTTGGCCCATGGCGTCCTTGGTAACGATTTGCTTCATAGTGCCATTTTGGGCGTCCTCGTACATTCTCAGGGTTTTCCCACACCTTTTTACTTGGAAGCCCCCTGAACGGAGGTTGTTGATGAGCACATCTCGGAAAAAGTTGTCGTCGAGGTATGAGATCTCAAAGTCGGCATTAAGGAATCTGGTTAAAAACGCCCCTATAGCCTCGTCACCTTCTTGGGCAACACTCATGAGGTTCTTTGTGTATTTGTTCGTCTTCTCGCCTCGCTAATTTGAGAGATGAAGTGGGTGGGCAGTTGTTGGAATGTGCAGATGGAACCCACGAGAAAATTCAATGACTATGTCATCCCTACTGCCTTGAAAGTATACAAGAACTCGAGCATGGCGTCATTGTAGGTGTTGAAACTTATGTGCAAGAAGAAGTGCTTGACATGGTCGCCCGGGTTGTTGGTGCTGTTGTACTACACCATGGTCGGCTTCTAGAAGCCCTTTAGCATTGGCAAACCTTATATTATGCGTAAGAATGGGCTTCCGAGTCTGTACTCGTGACTCTTCGCGGGCTCGACCTCCCTCTCACTCGGGTGCTCAGTTCTCTATGAGGGGCTTGAGAAAATGTCCATGCTTATGAATGACATCTCTGCCGATCTTGTAGATAAGGGTGCGGTCGACAAATCATTGGCGTACGCGGGATCGAAGACGGGCGTGTAGGCATGTACGTACAACATGTTGGCGTATTGCGGTGGGTATCCGACCGTCCCAAACCTATACGTCGGCATGAACCTCAGATAGTAAGGGGCCTGCCTCTGCGTGCTATAGCTGGACTTGTAATAACCCTCTTTTTCGAGAAGGTTATTATTGTAATTCCCCATAATGAATTTTTATTTTATATAAAAGTATTGACATTATTTATTAATAAGGAATTTAATAAGATTCGATAATGTCATTGTAATACTTTTGGACCCTTATCAATATGTCATGTACCTATTAGCCTATGCTAAAGAAAATGTTTTAAACCTTATGATAAAAATTGTGTAGCTCATCATTTCAAGATAATGAGGAATATATTTATATGTATACATATGACTTATCCTAAACATTTATATCAAATTAAAATGAGTTTTACTAAGATAAGAAATTGGAAATAAGGTTTCACTAAAAACAAGATTTTTATGTATAGATCTTGAAAATATTATTAAAGAACACAAGAATGTTGTTTTAAAGGATATCATATTAAAAAGGAAAGAACCTTTTATAAATGAAAATAAAATGAAGAGAATAAGGAACGGTATTTATAAACATAATTACATGCATATTTAAGAAAAAAGTTAAATAATTCAAATAAGAATTACATTTTACGGATTAATTATAATGGAAAAAGAGCAATTTCATCACAATTTAAAAGTTTTGGGTCAATTTTGTATATAACCCTAGAAAGGGGGTCAGCAGACACGTTTCTTCTTCCTTCCTTCTTCTTTCCTTCTTCAAACAATATATCTTCATCTTTGAAACCCGATTTTGTTCAAGAAATTATTCCTCTCAAATTGTGGCCTAATATGCAAGGAAAGGTAGAGATATTGTCTTACTTGTCTCCCATAGGAATCTATATTTGTTATTCATGCAAAATTATTCAGGATTTTTTACCACATTCAAACTAAACCCTAAACTACCGTCACCTATTCGGATCCAAATTTCTTCCAAAACCCTAAGCGAAAATCCGAATTGAAAGCACCTCTAGAACCCCCTCGTGCCCCTCTATAAAAGCCTCTAACCACGTCCCACAAACAACTCATCTAGTTGCCCAAAAATCCCAATCAAATCGATCGAATAGTTCAACCAAAACTAAGTCCAACTGCCATTTTGCTGGCCGATATCTCATCCGTTAGTCCACCAATATCCACGCCGTGACCTACTACGTACTCATTGCACCACCTTCTTCCAACTGTTGCCTACTCCTTGTCGAACCACCGCTAGACCTCTAAAAACGAGTCGCCCAAAAACATCCCCATCTGAGTTTCAATGTCGGTAAGCATCTCATTTTGGCCCCCTTTTTTATTTGTCACATCCATAGTCGTTGCCACACATCGACTTCCAGTGGCGACAATGCTTCCTCAAACAATGTCCCAAAGCTCACTTAACTCAGGAACCGGTTGATGTGTACGGAAACTCTTCAAATTCCCATCTTCCTGGAAATAAAACAATCCAAACATTGGCTAACCATTACTTGTAAAAAGTGTTAACATGAATGATGTGGTGGTTGTATCACATACCTTTATTTTCATGGCCCATCATTCATTTACCGGCTAAATTGTACCATCTCCAACATTCCAACCTAATCCCGTCTCATTTCTATGCAACTTACACCATAGTTGTGAACTTCTTTCCATATTCCTTTCCGAGTTTGTCCGCAATCTCAGCCCAATAAAAGTGGGTGTCAATGCTGTTTTTTTTTGAAGTAAAGGTTAAATTTTATTGCGGTAACAAAAAACGGTTTCAAGGCTTGCTAGCTAAGCTAGCTATTTACAACTCTTTCAATCACAAGTTTATCTAAGTACTTGTAAGTACCACTCGAATTCTCCTTCCATCTAGCTCTAATGCAGTTTCTTATGTGTCTAATGCACATGCAAGTACACTCGAATTCTCCCATCAATGCATGGTGTCAATGCTGTTTGTTTATGATACACTTGATGTTGGGACGATATTAAGGATGCCAGTCATTAATATCGAACCAATAATGGTCGTCCCTAGTTTTGATCATGACAAACTCAAAGGTATTTGATAAGTTGTCCAAGTGTTGATCTCAAGTAAGTCCAGAGGACGCACATGAGTGAAAAGGACAACAAGTGAACAGGAGTCCCTAAGTTGTAGGGACGCACTTCATCAAAACTTCCAGAGCTGAACGAAAGAATGAAGTCCCTATGAAGATAGGTCGGCGTCGTCATCAATAAGGGACGCGCGCCAATATACAGATGAAGTTCAAATTCAAACCAAGGCCGCCCCAACATGATTACATCACATTCGGCCGTAGTCCTCAAAAGGAAGCATCCTATGTCTGGGCACGTGTGAACAATTCCAAAGATGTCGCTTTCCCAGAGATGGTCCCCTGACCACGCGGAGGCTTCCCAAGCGTCAACAGAGTTGACTTCCTTAAGATGCAAATCGCACCGTTGAAGGAAGACGACAGATCCTGCCCAAGCTTCAGAGGACACTAGAGGACAACAACCACTACCGCTATAAATACCCTCCAAGGGGTATGCATAGCGGTGTGGACTTTGAACACTTTCTCTCAAGCTCACTCCCGAAGCATTCAAGCTCAAGAACGAAGATCAAGTGAACTTGAAGCGAGAGAAAGAAAGTCCAACCACATCAAATCCAAACCAAACCACAAAAGAGTTAACAAGTTAGGTTGTCTCTCACAACATACAGTGAGAGACGTGTGCGTTTAGTTGCCTTATAGTTAAGAGAGTTAGGTTACTTTGTTAGGCTGAAAGGAGTGTTACTAGTGAGGGTAGGGACGCACGCTTAGCTCAAAGAATTGTAACGACTCGCTTAAGTTGTAAGGACTCTCTTTGAATAAGATAAGGACGACTATTCGAAAATCCTCCAACGACGGTAGAGGCTTATCCATAAGATTAGTTGATCTTAGTGAGGTTCCTCTATAAATACTCGTATCCATCGTCTTATTGTGTTTTCTGTCTATGTCTATTTTCCGCTGCATCTAAGGACGCCTTTAACCCAGTTAAGGACGCCCATTCTAACAGACTTACGATCCAACAATTGATATCAGAGCAGACGCTCTAAATTGTGTTTGAGTTGCAGGAAACATGGAGATGGAACCTATAGGTATCTCAAGTGCGAAGCCTCCCCGCCTCACATACCGGAACTTCAACCGATGGAAAACCAGGTTTGAGTGCTTTGTGCGAAGTCAAAACTACCAATGCTGGCTGATGATAAAGAACGGTGACCTCAAAGTCCTTGCTGCCAAGGTGAGCAAAGAAGAAGAATGGGGTCCCGAAGAGTTCAAACTCATGGAGACAAACGTCAAGGCTATCTGCTTTCTTTAGACGTCCCTTTGTGAAAGGGACGCCACCCGTGTGAGCAATCATTCTGATGTCTCTCTATTTGGTGGTGTTTTATAGGTGAATTTCCTTTGTAAATATGTTTCCTTTTTCCCTTTTCTTGAGTGTTTTGTCCCTTTTTTAGCTTAGTTCCCGCATTTCTATGAGATTTGGAGACTATGCGCGTTTTGTGTGTTTTGTAGGCATTTTGGCATGGATCAAGGGTTGTTTCGATGGAGAATCAAGGAAGGAGCAAAGCATGAGGCCAGGAGGGAAAGAGAGGAGCAAGACATGAAGAAGAGCAAGAGAAAAGCCAAGAAGAAGAGGAAGCCAGAGGACCGGATCGAGGTACAAGACGCATCGGACCCGAGATCGATTTTCGAAGTCGGACCGACGTGCCCAGTACATCGGGTCCGAAATGCACCCATGTTGGTCCAATACGGTCGGTGGCTGGATTGGGCCACAAGACATGAAATTGCAAACTACCACTTTTGCCCCTCATCTATTAAGATGAGGGGCAAAGGACCCGAGATCCAGCCAGAGGACCGGATCGAGGTACAAGATGCTCTCTTAGTAAGATAAGGACGGCTATTGAAAATCCTCCAACGGAGATAGAGGTTTACCCATAAGACTAGTTGGTCTTAGTGGGGTTCCTCTATAAATACTCGTGTTCATTATCTTATTACGTTTCCTGTTAAGTCTATTTTCCACTGCACCTAAGGACGCCCTTAACCCAGTTAAGGACGCCCATTCTAATAGACTTACGATCCGACAATTGGTATCTGAGCAGGCGCTCTAGATTAAGTTTGAGTTGCAGGAAACATGGAGATGGAACCTATAGGTATCTCAAGTGCGAAGCCTCCTCGCCTCACGGACCGAAACTTCAACCGATGGAAGACAAGGTTTGAGTGCTTCGTGCGAAGTCAAAACTACCAATGCTGGCTGGTGATAAAGAACGGTGACCTCGAAGTCCCTGCTGCTAAGAAGGACAAACAAGGAGAATGGGGTCCCGATGAATTCAAACGCATGGAGGCAAACGCCAAAGCTATCTGTTTTCTATAGACGTCCCTCTGTGAAAGGGACGCTACCCGTGTAAGCAACCTTCCAACTACTAAGCTCCAATGGGAAGCCCTTGAGAAGTACCACGTTGGGACGCCCGAGATGAAAGAGGATGTCCAGCTTGAAGCTAAAAGGTACTTCTACAAATTCAAGATGTTCACAAATGAGACCGTCACTGACTACTCCTTCCGCTTTGAAGCTCTGCTAACAAAGTTGAAGAACTTGGGTGTCAAAGAAACAGAGATCAACCAAAGGATGAAGGTTCAAGTTTTGATTGATGGACTCACGGGACCATGGAACATCGATAGAATGACGTTCAAAGAAAACCAAGCCAACAAAGGACTGTCCATGGAAGAAATCTATGGAAGGCTCAAAGGGTGCGAAGCAAGAAGAAATTAGGATTTGCTAGAAATAGGAAAGAGTTCTCAAAATGAACTGGCTCTGACCCTTGCGTCATCAACGCCAGAATATGAACAATACCATCAAAGGCAAAGGGAATTGCATTGTTGCTAGAAGGCAAAACTCAGGAGCATCGTGAGAATCTTCGTCTTCAGACATTAAAAGAACGACAAGGAAAGTCGGAAGATTAAATATCTGAAGAGGACGAGCTAGCCCTTTTGCACAAGACCCTTCGATCATGGGCTCTCAGGAACAAAGGTTCAAGGTTGAAGATGCCCTACAAGAAGGAAAGTCCCAAGATATCAGATGTTGAGATGAAAGAAATAATATGTTACAAGGGTAACAAAAAGGGGCACATTGCTAAGAACTGCACTACGGGAATCTCAGTGAAGGATATCAAGAAGAAGGCCCTGATTGGAGCCTATGAAGCCGTATGGGACAGCATCGATTGAGATGATGAAGAACCTGCGAACCAAGTGGCTTACATGGCCATGGAGGACGCTTCAGACGGTCCAGAGGACGCTTCTGAAGCTGAGCAAGAGGTAACTCATGAATCCATGCTAAGCTCCCTTGACAAGTGCTCTAAGCCCAAGCTCATCAAATTAATCACTCAGATCATGCAAGAAACTAAGCTATGGAACAAAGTTTTGATGAACTTGAATCGAAGAACATTGTTGTGGAATGTGAAAATTGCAACACCATGTCTATTCAACTAGAGTCCTCTCAGGAAGATTTAAAGTCCCTTAAGAGTCAGATTGTGTGCCTAAATCTTGAAAATGCAAATGTTAGGGACGAAGTGAAGGTCCTAGGAAAGAGTCCTATGACCGAAATTGTGAATCCCATAGTCTTTGTTCCAGCTAGGAAAGGACTAGGGTATGAATCAGGCTAAAAAAACTCTCTCTCTAGTGATTTCGAAGCTAGCAAAACCACTGAGCTAGAACTTGAGAGAGAAAAGACAAAGAATCTAGAGGAACGCATAAGAGTCCGTGAGAGTTGTGAGAAAGGAAAGAAGGACTATTATACAATGTTGGGACAATGTTAAGGACGCCCTCAGTAATTAACATTGTGCCTGGCGTCCCTTAGTTTTGATATGACAAACTCGCCTTGATCTAATAAGTTGTCTAAGTGTTTCAGGGACGCATGTTGAAAAGGACAACAAGTGGTTTTATATGTAGCCGTCCTTAAGGAGTAAGGATGCTACATCATTCAGTGAACGGCTTGGCAAAATCACAAACAAGGACATCGTCCTTAATCTATACACTGGAGTCCTTCAAAGCTGGCCGACAAAGTGACATCACCAGACAAGCTTTGATCATGATCTCCACGTGGAAGAAGATCCCGCCTCCAAGCCTAACGGAATTGCCAATAAGCTTCCTTGATCATCACAAAGACACGTGGAAGCCGATTACTGTTGCAACGTCCCCAAAGGGAATGATCGTCAGAGAATGACGCCCTTCCCAATGTCACTATAAATACTCTCCAGAGCATTCATTGTAACGGTGACGCTTCAGAGAATATTCAGGGAATTTGTCAGTCGCTCAAGAACACCAAGAACAAGCTCAAGAACAACTGAGACTTAGGTGTTAGATCGAGTGAGAAGCGTACCACAAAACCACAAACTGTTTGCTGAATAGAAAAGAACAAAAAAATAGTGAGAGAGTCCTTACGACGAACTGTAAGGAAGAGGTGATAGCATCCTTTGGTGAGATTAAGTTAGGTTACTCTACAGGCTTAAAGGAGTTGTTACTAGTGGACTTAGGGACGCCTTCTAAGTACTAGAGAAGTGTAACTACTCGCCAGTGTATTGTAAGGAAACTTAATAAGAAAGGAAAGAAGCTATTACAAAATCCTCCAAGGAGGTAGAGGTTTACACTCAAGGACTAGTTGGTACTTGAGTGGTTCCTCTATAAATTAAAAGCGTTCCTTACTTATTGTCTTTACTTGTTTAGTCTTTTGATTTCCGCTGCGAACCAAGGACGCCTCGGTAAAGAACGACCTTAACGTAGTTAAGGACGCTCTTGTATTTGAGACTAACGATTCAACAATTGGTATCAGAGCAGGCGCTCTAGATTTTTACTGAGTTGCAGGTAAAGACGGATATGGAACCTATTGGAATCTCTTTTGTGAAGCCTCCGCGCCTGACGGACGGCAACTTCAATCGCTGGAAAACAAGATTTGAGAATTTTTGTAGAAGTCAGAACTATCAATGCTGGAATGTGATCAGGAAAGGTGACCTCAAAGTTCCCGAGGACAAAGTTGACAAGGAAGACCAGTGGGGTCCTGATGAGTTCAAGCTTATGGAAACAAACGCTAAGGCAATATGTTTCCTTCAAGCGTCGCTCTGCGAAAGGGACGCCACAAGAGTTAGCAATCTCCCCACAGCAAAACAACAGTGGGAAGCTCTTGAAAAGTTCCATGTAGGAACCGCTGAAATGAAGGAGGATGTCCAACTGAAAATCAAAAAGGAGTTCTATGCCTTTAGAATGCTGCCGAATGAAACGGTCAATGACTACTCATACCGTTTTGAAGCTCTTGTCACCAAGATGAGAAACTTGGGCATCCCAGAAACTGAGATCTCCATGAGAAACAGAGTTCAAGTAGTTATTGATGGGTTGACTGGAATCTGGAACTTTGATAGGACAACCTTCAAGGAGAATACAGCCAACAAGACTCTAGATATGGAAGAGATCTATGGGAAGCTCAGGCAGTACGAAGAGAGAAGGATCTCTGACATGGCTCAGCTAGGAAAGAATCCTCAAACTAATCTTGCTTTGGCGTCCACAACACCAGAGTACGCCGAGTACCTACGCCAGCAAAGAGATCTAGCATTGATGATGCAAGGTCAAACAACAGGAAAAATTGAGAACTTGCGTGTTCAATCTCCCAAAGAGAAAGAAAGCAAGTCAAAGGAAGAGATTGACTCAGATGAAGAACTCTCTCTTATTCATAAGGCTCTCAAGTATTATAATAAGAAGCACAAGTATAGTAACAAGAACAGGACGTCTTACAAAAAGGAGAGTCCCAAGTACATAGAAGCTGAAATGAAGGAACTCATATGTTAACAAGAAAGGACATTTTGCTAAAAAGTGTACTGTGGGAACGTCCTCCAAGGACAAGAAGAAAGCTCTCATTGGAGCATGCACAACTGCATGGGATGATCTCAGTTCAAGTGATGATGAACGAGAAGATCAAGTTGCATACATAGCAATGGAGGACGCCCCAGCTGTTGAAGAGAACGCCTCCGAAAATGAGCAAAAGGTAATTCACGATTCCATGATGCGTTCCTTAGAAAAATGTTCAAAACCAAAACTCCTTAAACTCATTGGTAAAATCATGGAGGAAAGTCTCGCTATGAAACGAAGAATGGATGAACTTGAAGATGAAAATATTGTGGTTGAATGTGAAAACTGTAGTTCCATGACCATTCAACTAGAGTCCTCATGTGAAGAAACTAAGTCCCTAAAAACTGAAGTTATGTGTCTCAAACTTGAGAACGATAAGCTTAGGGAAGAAGTAAAAGTGTTGGGAAAGAGTCCCATAATTGAGGAAGTCAAACCCATAGTTTTTGTCCCAGCCAAAAGAGGACTAGGCTATGAGTCTGACACTAGGAACTCTCTACCTAGCGACTTTGAGGCTAGCAAAACTTCAGAACTTGAACTAGAAAGGGAAAAGACCAAGAACCTTCTTGAGCGAATTAGAGTCCTAGAGAGTGGAGAGATAGGTAAAGAGGACTACTACACTAAATCCACAAGTCATAGGATCTACAAGAAAATTACTAAGGGGAAAGGTTCTAAAGTTTGTAATTCTCAGAAGATGAAAGAGAACAGAATCCAACGTCCCAATAAGAAGTACTACCTTGGTACTTACTATAGGACGTGCTGGTACTATGGACAAGGAGACCACTTCAAATATGATTGCTTAAAACTCAAGGAAGATAATGAAAGTGGAAAAGCTGCTAGGACTAACCATGAAAATGCTGAGTCCGTCCCTAAGGCTAACACTATGCGTCCTAGACGTTCTAGAAATTCTTTCCGAAAGCATGCTATTTCAAATAATGTTAACATAAATGATTACATGCCAGAACCAGAGTTCTATTTTTGCAATGAACTAGGTAAGGAACACCTTGCCTGGGTCGCCAAACACTAATTGTTATGGCAGGTAGAAGTGAGGGGACGCCCATGGATCATTGATAGTGGCGCCTCAAATCACATGACAGGAAGCTAGATCCATCTCACTTCTATCCAAAGTAGTGCCACGGGAGAAACTGTCTCGTTTGGCAACAAGGGCAAGGGAAAGATCAAAGGGACGGGAACTGCTATTCTCCATCCGTCCATCAAAGCAACAAATGTGAGTCTTGTTGAAGGACTTGGCTTCAATTTTTCTCGATTCACTTGGGTTCATTTCTTGGTGTCAAAAGCAGATTGTTTCAATGCATTCAAAGTCTTCATCAAACAAGTGGAAGTTGCCCTTGAGACGCCTCTCAAAGCCATATGATCAGACCATGGGACGGAGTTCCAAAACTCAGAGTTCCTGGCCTACTGTGATCAACATGGTGTATCTCACAACTTCTCAGCTCCAAGGACTCCTCAACAAAATGGAGTTGTGGAAAGAAAGAACAGGACGCTGGAGGATATGGCAAGGACTATGCTCTTGGCAAATAGCGTCCCCAAGTACTTCTGGGCGGAAGCTATTGCTACAACATGCTACATCATAAATCGTGCTATGATTCGTCCTCTACCGAAGAAGACGTCCTATGAGTTGTTGAATGGAAGGAAGCCTCACATTGATTATCTCAGAGTTTTTGGGTGCAAGTGCTTCGTCCACAACAATGACAAAGAAAAACTTGGAAAGTTTGATGCCAGAAGCGATGAAGCCATATTTCTTGGGTACTCCCTCACAAGCGAAGCTTATAGAGTTTTCAACAAAAGGACTCTAAAAAACTTGAAGAGAATATTCATTTTGTGTTCAAGGAGAGTTCTTCTCATAAAGAAAAACCAAGAAAGAAAGAACGCTCTCTCTCACAACAACAGGACGACTCTGAAGACGAAGTTGAAAATTGGTCCTCTGAAAAATACTATGTTCCTAAGGACGCTTCTCCAATTCCAAAAGAGGTCTCAGTGGACGCCCCTAGTGTTGCTCAAGGAGTTCCCTCTCGTAGTGAATCTCCAGCTCAACAAGATGTGCCGAATCAAGTCAACAAGGTGAGCAATGCCAAGGTGTGGACGCTCACTCTGAGGGGGAACACACTGAGGACGATGCTCAAGATGATAGTGATGATTCTGATGGAGAGAATGATCCAAGATTTGCTCAATTGTTTCAAAGGGAGTGCCGCTTCTCCGGGGACCACCCAACATCGCAAATTTTCTCAGATCCTTGTCAAGGAGTTCAAACAAGGTCAGCAGCTAGCAAGTCCCAGAGTGCAAATTTAGCTTTTTGTGCTTTCAATGCCTTTGTCTCTATGGTGGAACCAAAGAACATCAAGGAAGCACTCCAGGACGCTGACTGGATTCAAGCAATGCAAGAAGAACTCAACCAGTTTGAAAGAAACAAAGTTTGGATCCTCGTCCCTAGTCCAAAAGGCAAAATTATCATAGGGACGCGCTGGGTGTTCAGAAATAAGCTTGATGAAAGTGGACGTGTGTCAAGAAACATGGCAAGACTGGTGGCTCAAGGATTCAAGCAAGAGGAAGGCATAGACTATGATGAGACCTTTGCTCCTGTTGCTAGAATTGAAGCCATCCGTCTCCTTATTGCTTTTGCCGCTCACAAAGGATTCAAGTTATTTCAGATGGACGTCAAGACTGCCTTTCTCAATGGAAAACTCAAGGAGGAAGTGTATGTTGCTCAGCCTCCTGGCTTCGAGGACGCCTCTCACCCAGATCATGTGTACTACTTGGACAAAGCGCTTTATGGACTCAAGCAAGCCCCTCGTGCATGGTACAACAGGTTTGCGTCCTTTCTTTTGTCTCATGGTTACGCAAGAGGTTCAATTGATAAAACTTTGTTCATTAAGAAAGTTTACAAGGACATTTTAATTGCCCAAGTCTATGTTGATGACATAGTCTTTGGTTGTACTAACATGAAACTTGTAGATGAGTTCAAGTCCTTGATGAGTAGGGAGTTTGAAATGTCCCTCATTGGAGAACTCAATTTCTTCTTGGGACTTCAAATCAACCCACTCAAGAAAGGGACGCGTATTCACCAACAAAAATATGTCCGTGAAATGCTTGAGAAGTACGGGATGAACACGTCCAAGCCTGTTGCAACCCCTTGTTCTACCAACTCGCGTCTTAACGCTGATGAAAAGGGAAAGGACGTTGATCAAAAGCTTTACAGAGGAATGATTGGTTCTTTGCTCTATTTGACCACAAGCCGTCCCGACATCATGTTTGCCGTTTGCTTGTGTGCCCGCTTCCAAGCGAATCCAAAGGAGTCCCACATGCAAGAAGTCAAGAGAATCTTTTGCTATCTCAAAGGACGCGACGATCTCTGTCTTTGGTACCCTAGGAAGACATCCTTCAAGCTTGTTGGCTACTCGGACGCTGATTATGCTGGTCATGTGATTGATAGAAAAAGCACTTCAGGAATGGCACAGTTCCTTGGTTCATGCTTAGTCTCTTGGGGATCTAAGAAATAGAACTTTGTGGCACTTTCAACTGTGGAAGCTGAGTACGTTGCTGCTGCCTCGTGCTGTTCACAAGTCATCTGGATCAAATATCAACTTGAGGACTATGGTATAACTCTTGAAACTATTCCCATTCTGTGTGATAATACCAGTGCTATTGAAATTGCTAAGAATCCTGTTTTTCACTCACGCACAAAGCATATTCATATAAGGCATCATTTGCTGCGTGATAATGTTGAACTATGACTTATTAGTATGGGGCATGTAAGGAATGAGGACCAAGTAGCTGATATTTTCACTAAAGCACTTGATAGACGTCCCTTTGAGCATCTCAGGGTACTCTTAGGGATGATAACTTTTAAGTAGCAAGTCCCGTTCTACTATTTCCTCAATGCTTGGCTATGTTTAGTTGATTTCATACTTGCAAAGAACTTTATGCATTAATTTCACATTTGCAAGGACGCTAGTCTAAAACTGCTTTGTGCATATCATGAGAACGCCTTTGATTTTCTCTATTTTTCTTGAAAAAGAGTATCCCTGATCATCCAACCCTCATTATAAGCCAAAATGATGGGAACTCTAAGCTTACCCTAGCCGAGAACCCTGCAAAAGCGTCCTATGATCTTCACTCTTTCTTTACAGGACGTACTTGCATGGTTTTCAAAATGGTTCTTAAGGTGATCTCAGAACGTCTGTGTTATTTGTGTGGAAGTCAGTTATTTTCTGAGACAGGACGTCAGTACAGGTTCATTCGGAACGCGCTATTTTGGAAGTTGAAACGTTGTCAGTTTGAATTTTGAATTGAGGAAGTTACCAGCTTGCCCTTCTCAAACCTCCTATATATAATTTGATTGAAACGGCTGTCAGAACTTTCGCACTCTAAAAGCTCAAACTCCGTTTGCTCTGACTTCTCTCTAGAACTCCGGCTGTCTCTCTCTAAGTTTCCGGCCAGTCTCCGATCTCTTTTCTCCGATCAACTTCAATCTTTCAAGATGTCAAGAGTTCAAAATGCTTCTGGTTCTTCCATGGGAGGAAGGCGAAAGCGCCTTAACAAGAGGGCTTTCTATGTGGAGGGACCACCAGAAATTCAGATTGATGAGATTCTGAAGGACTTTATCGACTCAAAGCCACGGACTCTCTACGTTGCAGTAGCTAACTACATGAAGCAGTGCAAAGATGAGGTTCGTCTTCGTAATCTGAGGACGTTCTTAGATCGCTTTGTGGTGCCGGTTCTGCGCAAGACAAGGGGAATGGACGCTCCTTTCTGTGGAGGCACAAACATTTTCCTGGAAGCGTTCAATGGTCAAGACTGGAGGATCCCCTTCATTGAATCCATCCCAGACCTTTCTAACGCAAGATTTGTGGATCTTCCACCTATCTCTACGAGCGTAAAAAGGTCAGTATTACCGTCCCCTACTCCTCAATCACCTCCCCGAGCTATCTCTACAAGACCTACCCCTTCTCCCTCTCGCCTCATTCACAACTCCCTTACCTCAAAGACCTCCTCCCAACCCACTCAAATTTTTGACAAATTTCCTTCTAATGTGGAAGAGCGCTCCAAATTTAAACATGACCGTCCCCACAAACGACCCCTCAAAAGGCGAAAGCTGGCAAAAGCCAAACCCAATCCCATCCCTCTTGACACACCCTCATCCACCCCCTCTCCCATTGAAATCCTTGATCCCTCCATTCTAGATCCCACCCTACTCCAAATAAAACAGGCTTTCCCTGAAGTCCATATCTCAGACTCCCCATCTCCACAAAATTCCCCTCCATCCGCTCCCCTCACTCCTAAATCAAGGGGACTATCCGCTCCTCCATCTCCTGTTGTCGTCCCGGACGACTCCATAGACGCAGAGTTTGGCTCTGCTACCTCTGAGGAGATCAACACAACCACCGTCCTCGATGAAATCACCCAACAACAAATTGCTGAGGACGAAGAGCTAAGTCGCCGCCTTGCAAATCAAAGCGACAATGTTGTACAAGATGACGCTCTCTCTCTCTCGATGAGCAAATTGATGCTGATGCTCTCGAGATCCCTCCATGGGAAGCCGTCCCAACGGACGCGGGAGACAAGTCTGTTTCCAAAGGTAAAGGTGGACAAAAACGTCCACGAAAAAACAAAAGCGTCCAAAGACGCTGCTGGTCCATCTGAGGGACATACTTCTGTAAATCTCCAAGAAGGAGATAATGAAGGAGAAGAAGATGAGGATGATGAAGAAAATGAGGACGACACTTCTGGTCCTCCCAAAAAGAAGAGTAAAAAGAATGAGCACCATCTGGCCCCCCTAATCTTTGATGAAGCCTTCCTGAGCCAGTTTTCTGAGGCAAAGGATCTTGTGGAGCTTCTTAAAATTCAAGGGTGGCTGAAACTTTCTGAGGAGAACGTCACAGTTGATCCTAAGCTGGTGCAGGGCTTCTATGATTCTCTCAACATCAATATAGAAAATGGTACAGGGACGTTCTTGGCAAATGGTGAACTTGCTACTTTTTCTGAAAAGACAATTCGCCAGTTGATGGGACTTGATAAACAGCGTCCAGGACCTGAGGCATTGCACAGAGTTCCAACAAATGGTTTTAGAGTCGAAGGCGAGGAGCTGGAAGCCTTGTTTAAAAGAATCTTTAATGGGAAGACTCCGGATTTCCATGACAAGGTTGCTTCCGTCCTTTCTCTTACTGGTGCCCAGGCACATTATCTGATCTGTCGGACAGTTGTACCCAGACAAGAAAAGAAATCTATTGTCCAGACCATCGACTGCTTGCTGCTGGACGCCTTCCTTCAAGGCCGTAAGATCAATTTAGCCAGAATCATGATTGAGCACATGGCTAAATGCACAAGGAAACACCATGCCCTTCCTTACCCAGGCTTGGTGAAAGCACTTCTTATTGAGAATGATGCGTACAATCCAGGAGAAGAAATAACCTTGGGCTTACCATGGGATCAAAAGTACGACATTCTTGAGATCAAGCATAACAAAGAGCTCCCCTCCATCAGAAAGCAACTTGAAAAGGAAAGAAAAGAGGCTGAGAAGAAACAGAAAGAAGAAGAGGCCGCCAGGAAAGCAGAAGAGAAACGTCTAAGGCAGGAGGCTGTTAAGAAAGCCGCTGAGGACGAGCGTGCAAGACAAGAAGCAGCTAAGAAAGGGAAGACTGTTGTCTCTGATCCTCCCTTGATCGCTGAAACTGAGGAAGACCGTGCTGGACGCTATGCCGAGGTTGATCAGTTATCGTCCTTCATTCATTCGGAGCCGATGGACTTCAACTTCTCGCCTTCCCACCTTCCTCCTCAACAACAGCCGTCCTTCTTTCAGTGCTCTCCTGCTCCGTCAAATACTTAAGCCTACTCCGAGAAGCAGTTGTACGCCCTTGTTCTTAACAACCAGAATGTTCTCGTGTAGCAAGGAAATGTTCTTATACAGCAGTCCAATGCGGCCATGCAACAGAACTACCATTACTTTCAGGCTGTTAAGAACCAGAATGATATGATCAAGCTGCTGATTCAGTCCATTCACAGGGATAGTACAGAGGATGATACACAAGAGGAAGAAGGTGCTACAACGGACGCTGACATGAATACTCAAAACCGTCCTGCTGGATCACCTAACTCCTAAATCTTTTATCCCCCATCTCTTTTACCTGTGCTTCTTTTATTTTAAAACACTTGTCTGAATGTCTGTAATATGACTATATTTTCGTTCAAATGTCAGTTCTCTTGTTTGTGTGCATTTGTGTGTTTAAGTGTTTCTTTGCCTCTAGTTGTGATTGTGTGCTATCGTCCTTATGCTAACTTGGTATCCTTTTCAATGATGCCAAAAGGGGGAAGTGTAGTTTTGCAGAGATGCGCTTCTTATTAGTTATATAGTATAAGCAAGTGCTAAGGGGGAATTTTAGTGAAAGGACCTAAGGACACCGCTTTGCCTCTGAATAAATCTTAGGGACGCTAGTCAAGAAAGAAAATTTGATCAATACAGCCGTCCCCTCCCTAAAATCCAAAAGAAAGAATAGATCAAGTGTTGAAAACTTATGCTTATAGAATTTCGCTAAGTGTTAAAAGGACGCTCTTTAAGTTTTCAAGCATGCTAGAGCTTAAGTTCAAAACCTTTTTTTTGCCTAGAGTTTGTCATCATCAAAAAAGTGGAAAATTGTTGGGACAATGTTAAGGACGCCCTCAGTAATTAACATTGTGCCTGGCGTCCCTTAGTTTTGATATGACAAACTCGCCTTGATCTAATAAGTTGTCCAAGTATTTCAGGGACGCATGTTGAAAAGGACAACAAGTGGTTTTATATGTAGCCGTCCTTAAGGAGTAAGGATGCTACATCATTCAGTGAAAGGCTTGGCAAAATCAGAAACAAGGACATCGTCCTTAATCTATACACTGGAGTCCTTCAAAGCTGGCCGACAAAGTGACATCACCAAACAAGCTTTGATCATGATCTCCACGTGGAAAAAGATCCCGCATCCAAGCCTAACGGAATTGCCAGTAAGCTTTCTTGATCATCACAGAGACACGTGGAAGCCGATTACTATTGCAACGTCCCCAAAGGGAATGATCGTCAGAGAATGACGCCCTTCCCAATGTCACTATAAATACTCTCCAGAGCATTCATTGTGACGGTGACGCTTCAGAGAATATTCAGGGAATTTGTCAGTCGCTCAAGAACACCAAGAACACCAAGAACACCAAGAACAAGCTCAAGAACAACTGAGACTTTGGTGTTAGATCGAGTGAGAAGCGTACCACAAAACCACAAACTGTTTGTAATAGAAAAGAACAAAAAAATAGTGAGAGAGTCCTTACGACGAACTGTAAGGAAGAGGTGATAGCATCCTTTGGAGAGATTAAGTTAGGTTACTCTACAGGCTTAAAGGAGTTGTTACTACTGGACTTAGGGGCGCCTTCTAAGCACCAGAGAAGTGTAACTACTCTCCATTGTATTGTAAGGAAACTTAATAAGAAAGGAAAGAAGCTATTACAAAATCCTCCAAGGAGGTAGAGGTTTACACTCAAGGACTAGTTGGTACTTGAGTGGTTCCTCTATAAATCAAAAGCGTTCCTTACTTATTGTCTTTACTTGTTTAGTCTTTTGATTACCGCTCCGAACCAAGGACGCCCTTAATCTCTATTAAGGACGCCTCGGTAAAGAACGACCTTAACGTAGTTAAGGACGCTCTTGTATTTGAGACTAACGATTCAACATACAAATTCCACTAGTCATAAAATCTACAAAAAGATTGCAAAGGGAGAAGGATCTAAGGTAGTTGATCCTGATAAAATGAAAGAGAATAGAATTCAACGTCCTAACAAGAAGTACTACCTTGGAAACTATTATAGGACGTGCTGGCATTCTGGCAAAGGTGGTCACTACCAGTACGAGTGTCTTAAGCTGAAACAAGATCTTGAAAATGGGAGAAAGGCTAGAAATGGTAGTAAGAAAGCTAAGCCTAAATCTGCTTATAAGACGCATGCTAGTGTGCCTAATGCTAAAGCTCAATTTCCTAGGAAGCATGCTAGAAGAACAAATGATGTGAATGTATATGAATACTTGCCCATGAAAGAGTTGTACCCTTGTAACGAACCAGGTAAGGACCACCTTGCCTGGGTCGCAAAGAACTAACTCTTCTTTTTAGTTTGAAGTGAGAGGAAGCCCGTGGATCATCGATAGTGGCGCCTCAAATCATATGACTGGAAGCCAGATCCATCTCACTTCTATCCAATCTAGTGTCACGGGAGGAACTGTCTCGTTTGGCAATAAGGGCAAGGGAAGAATCAAAGGGACGGGCACCGCAAAATTGAATCAATCCATCAAAACGTCCAATGTTAGTTTTGTTGTGGGACTTGGTTTCAATCTCCTTAGTGTCTCTCAAATTTGTGATCAAGGTGAAAACCTAGTCACATTTGACTCTAAGGAATGCATACTCATCAACAAGAAAACAAATCAAGTCATTCTCAAAGGGACTCATGAGAACAATGTCTACATTTTCAACCAAAGGTTCAAGCCTGCATCCAAGTTGTGTCTATCCGTCTCTGCTGTGGACGCCGATCTCTGGCATCGACGTCTTGGGCACGCAGGACCTAGCACAACTTTTAAGCTTCATCAACAAGAGCTTGAAAGAGGACTTCCCTGAATTGATCCTGAGCAAATTGAGCAATGCGAAGCTTGCATAAAGGGGAAGCAAACAAGATCGTCCTTCAAATCCAAAAATGAAAGGAGCACAAAGAAGCCCTTGGAACTCCTTCACATGGATTTGTGTGGACCCATGCAAACTCTAAGCTATGGAGGAAAGAGGTACATGTACGCGATCGTAGATGATTTTTCAAGATTCACTTGGGTTCTTTTCTTGGTGTCAAAAGCAGAAGCTTTCCAGATGTTTAAGATCTTCATCAAACAAGTAGAAGTTGCTCTTGGGACGAGTTTGAAAGCCCTAAGGTCAGATCATGGAACGGAGTTTAAAAACTCAGAGTTCCTTGACTTCTGTGACCAACAAGGAGTCTCCCACAACTTCTCTTGTCCTCGAACTCCTCAGCAAAATGGCGTCGTTGAAAGAAAGAATAGGACGCTAGAACATATGGCAAGGACGATGCTCCTGGCCAGCGGCGTTCCCAAACACTTTTGGGCGGAAGCCGTGGCCACAGCAACCTACATCATCAATCGAGCAATGATTCGTCCCTTGCTCAAAAAAGACGTCCTATGAGCTGCTAAATGGAAGGAAGCCAAACATTTCTCATCTCAAAGTTTTTGGGTGTAAATTTTTCATTCACAACAACGGCAAAGACAATATCGGCAAATTTGATGCTAGGAGTGATGAAAGAATATTCCTTGGATACTCCCTCACAAGCAAAGCCTATAGAGTCTTCAACAATTAAGCTTGAGGAAAGTATCTATGTGGTGTTCAAAGAAAACTCATCCCACAAGAAAGAACCAACGAAGAAAGAACGTCGTCCCTCTCCAAAGGACGAGGATGAAGATGATGAAGAAGAACCCAGAGGCTCCTCCGACAAATACTATGTTCCTAGGAACGCCCCTGAAACTCATGACGAGGTTTCAATGGGAGTCCCTAGTGAACAGCAAGAGCCCTCTAAAACTTGGTCGCTAAACCAAGTGGATGCTGCTGAATCAAGTCAACAAGGAGAAGAAAGGCACAGTGTGGACGCTCATTTTGAGGGGGAACACACTGAGCCTGCCAATGAAGAAGATGGATTTGACTCCGATGATTCTGATTGGACGGACCCTAGGTGTACTCCTGCAAGGGACGCTACTCATAGGGGATCCAACCTTTCTAGACTTCACTCAACAGATCAGATCATCTCAGACATGTCAAAAGGAGTCCAAACAAGATCAGTTGTGAATCAGTCCCATAGTGCCAAGATGGCGTTCTGTGCATTCAATGCGTTTGTGTCATTAATCGAACCGAAGAACATAAAGGAGGCACTTCAGGACGCTGACTGGATTCAAGCCATGCAAGAAGAACTCAATCAATTTGAAAGGAACAAAGTTTGGACCCTCATCCCTCGTCCCAAGAACAAAAACATCATAGGGACGAGGTGGGTCTACAAGAATAAGCTTGATGAGAGTGGCAGAGTGTCAAGAAACAAAGCAAGGCTTATGGCTCAAGGATATAGGCAAGAGGAAGGGATTGATTACGATGAGACCTTCGCTCCTGTCGCTAGAATTGAAGCTATTCGCCTCCTCATTGCCTTCGCCGCTCACAAGGGGTTCAAGCTCTTTCAAATTGACGTCAAGACGGCCTTCCTCAATGGCAAGCTAAAGGAAGAGGTGTACGTTGATTAACCCCCAGGTTTTGAGAACGCCGATCATCCTGACCACGTGTACTACCTGGACAAGGCACTCTATGGACTCAAGCAAGCCCCTCGTGCATGGTACGATATGTTTGCGTCTTTTCTCTTGTCCAACGGGTACACTCGAGGTAACATTAACAAAACCCTGTTCTTAAAGAAAGTCCTTAAAGATGTTTTGATTGTCCAAGTCTATGTCGATGACATAGTATTTGGAAGCACTAACATGAAACTTGTAGAGGAATTCAAGAACTTGATGAGTAGTGAGTTTGAGATGTCCCTCATAGGAGAACTCAACTTCTTCTTGGGAATCCAAATCACACAACTCAAAGATGGGACGCGCATTCACCAACAAAAGTACATTCGTGAAATGCTTGAGAAGTATGGAATGAACACGTCCAAATCCATTGACACTCCCATCTCTCCCAACACTCGCCTTTATGTTGATGAAGAAGGCAAGAGTGTAGATCAAAAGCTCTACAGAGGAATGATAGGGTCCTTGCTATATCTTACGGCCAGCCGTCCCGACATCATGTTCGTTGTGTGCTTGTGTGCTCGCTTCCAAGCAAATCCAAGAGAGTCCCATATGCAAGAGGTCAAAAGAATCTTCAGATACCTCAAGGCACGGGAGGACCTATGCCTATGGTATACCAGAAGGACGTCCCTAAACCTAGTACGTACTCTGACGCAGACTACGCTGGCCATGTGGTGAATAGGAAGAGCACATCCGGAATGGCACAATTCCTTGGCTCTTGCCTTGTATCATGGGGATCCAAAAAGCAAAACTCCGTGGCCCTCTCAACCACGGAAGCTGAGTACGTTGTTACTGCTTCGTGTTGTTCCCAAGTCCTATGGATCAAGTACTAACTTGAAGATTATGGTACGTTCCTCAACACAGTCCCTATCTTGTGTGATGACACCAGTGCTATAAGTATTGCCAAGAATCCTGTTCATCATTCTAGGACAAAACACATTCATATAAGACATCATTTTCTTCGTGATAATGTTGAACTTGGATTAATAAGAGTGGATCATGTTAGGACTGAGGACCAAGTGGCCGATATTTTCACAAAAGCTCTTGATAAACGTTCGTACCAGCACCTCAGGTTGCTTTTGGGGATGATAACTTTTAAATGATCAAGTCCCGTTCTATTATTCCCTCTATGATTGGCTATGTCTTGTTGAAAACTTGTTTGAAAGCATGTCGCGCATTTAAAGTCATCTTGAAAGGACGCTAGTCTAAGACATGTGTTTTGCTTGTGTTTTGAACACTATTCATTTATCTTTTTATCTCAAGAGTATCCCTGATCACCCTACTCTCATTACAAGCCGAAATGATGGGAACTCTAAGCTTACCTAAGCCGAGGATCTTGCAAACGCGTCCTGTGACCATTCTTTGTTTTATCTTTACGGGACATACTTGCTTGATTTTCAAAAACAGTGCTAAGTGATCAAAGGGACGCTTGTTAAAGTCTGAAGGACGTCAGGGCAGAGTTCTGAGAATCTATGGTTGTGATCAGTTTTTGGGACGCAGTGGTACAGTTCTCAGTGATGTAGTGTTGTGTGTTGAAAGGACGCCAAGACAGAGTCCTTTGCAGTTGTGAAATTTGAAAATGGGAAGGTGAACCGTCTCGGATAAGTTGAACGCAGTTCTCGGGATCCGTGTAACGGGTGCACAATAGCTGTTTACTTAGCAAAGAAGTATGCCACGTGTGGGAATGCGGGTGGAGGAAGCCGTAGGAAATGTCCCTGCTACCCTTGACCGTTTCCCTTCGTCTTCTTCCTATAAATATGCCCCTATGCCTTCTGAGAAACCTCATTGCCTTCTTCGTTGTTTACACAAATCCGGAAATCTCTCAAAATCTTGCCAAATCTCTCAAATCCCAGATCTCGAAATTCCCTTTCCTCAACCCTAATTCTTCCTATAAAAACCCAAATTTCTCAACAATGGCCAACACAAGAGCCACAAAGAACACACAACCCTCTCCGTCGTCTTCTTCGGCGGTGAGAAACCCTAATCCGGCGAGAACCACTCCTCTGGTGAAAGGCCGGTCGCTCATGGATTCTCTAGGACAAAATGTTGGGCGACCAGACCAATCCCGCCACCAGTCATCCTCCCAGCGCCACCCTTCCACCACCCCTCCCAAGCCACAAAAATCCCAACCTCAGCCACAAAAACCCCAATCTTCCCGATGTCAATCCAAACCCCCTTCCATACATCGTTTCCAATTTCTAAAGAAACCCTATGTCCCCGAGCCAGAGCAGGGAAGCCCCAAAAAGTCTCAATTCATGGGACTCCCCGCTCAACCTAAAAGGTGTCCTCAATTTGACCCTTTGGTCGAGGACTGGCTTGAAAGGGAGCCTAAAACCCTTGCCAACATCTACCAACGGACGTCCATTCAAGACTACCCACCTAAAGTCCAACGCCTCTTACACTACTTTATGGTGACGTATGTCAAGCCCCGCCTCCTGGAGACCAACTACAAAAACCCTGCTTTCATGGGGCCAGCCATCATCGCTGACATGTTCAAAGGAAAGGTGGACGAGCTCGCGCAAATGCTGCCAGATATAATCGAGTTTCTTGTGGCTCCTGCGGGTTCCGTCCCCTCCCAAAAGAGAAAAAGGCAACCCTCCCCTCCTCCCTCTCAAAAGCTCACAATAAAAGCCCCTTTCTCTTCCGAACCAAAACCACTCCCATCTTCCCCTCCCCCCGCCCCCAAAAGAAGGCTCAAAACGTCCGCTCAACTAGAGGGCATATCTAAAGAGCAAATGGCCGTCATTCGCCTCTTGGAGATCCAATTAGAAAGAGAGGAAAAGGTGAGGCAGGCCAAAGCAGGGGAGGACGCCATTGCTCAGTAGATCCAAAAGAGCCTGCAGGAGGTGCCTCAACTTCCTCCTCCTCCACCAAGGGTAGAGGACGCTCCTGCAGTCGTTGCTGATCCGCTCGAGGCGGAGATTGAGGCGGACCTGACAAAGCCTATGCCAAAGGTCCAAAGGGACGCTCCTCCCGCATAGGTCCAGGCCAAGGACGCTGTGCTCACGATCATTAAAGTGGAGGACTCCCCTGCGAAAAAGCCTCTTCCTCCTCCAACTCCAATTGCCGCCACTCCCCTCACAGTGGTTAACCCAGCCCCTCCCTCGCTGCTCCCCCACCAAAGGCAAAGCTAAGAACCCCCTGTCCCTCTCCTCCAAGAGTAAAGACTCCTCCTCCTCCTCCGGCAAAGGTGGTTAAGGAAATTGTGCAAGTCCAGGGGACGACTTCTGCTGAAGTCTCCACAGACTCCTTGGCCAGGACTCCAGTGGACACCCCTCCTCAAACTCAGGCGCCACATGACGAGGATGAAGAAATGGCTGTGTCCCTTGACCAAGGGGACGAGGCCTCAGATAATGATGATGCTCCTCAACAAGATGAGGAAAATGAGGAAGAGGAGGGAGACGCTGAAGAAGTAGAAGATGCCGACGACGACGTCATTGTCGGAAATGGCAACACGAAGAAACAACTCAAGAAGATTCTGCCGCCGCTCTTGTTTACCGCTCAGTTTCTGGCAGAGAACGGCCGCACAGAATTCCTAGAGCTGCTTGAGTTCCAGGGTTGAACGCACTTGGGTGCAGAGGCCGCAGTCGTGGACCCCGAACAAGTGCTCCGCTTTTACTCCAAATTCGAAGTATCTACAGTAAAAGGGAAGCCTCAAGGGACGATTGAATTAGATGGGGACGAGTACTCTATTACAGAGGGTACCGTCTGCAACATGCTTGGTCTACGCCTCCCCCCTGCTGACGCTCTACACGACTTCCCTTGCAAGAATTTTGGCCGCTTCTCCCAGGAAGAGATCTTCAACAATATATTCAATGGGAGGCAGCTAGTGTCTAGGGATAGAGTCGCCCACTGTTTTTCCAAGACGGGCGTCCTTGCGCATCACTTCATTGTGCGCATGGTCGTCCCAAGACAAGAGAAGAAGTCCCTCGTCCAAATCACTGATAGCATCATATTGGACGCCTTCTTGAACCACAAGCCGATAAATTTGGCACGGGTTGTCTTGGAGCACATGGGAAAGTGCACAGGAGGACGCCACTCGCTCCCCTTCCCTGGCCTGGTTAAAAGGATTCTAGAGCAGCAAGGCCTCTACGTCCCTAAAGAGGAGAAGACCTTCGGTATTCATTGGGACGTGAGGCAAATCACAGCACCTCCGGTTGGAAAAATGAGATACAATGAGCCGCTCCCCTCTGTAAAGAGACAGTTGGCCAAAGAGAAGAAAGAGGCTGAGCGAAGAGCTAAAGCTGCTGCTGCCGCCAAAGCTGGAGAAGGCGAGACTGAAGAAAATTTGCAAGTGGTAGGGACGCCAGTTGCGGACGCTGAGGATGTTGATGATGAAACAGAGCGTATGAGCGTTCCTGCTGAGGCTGAGAAGTGTTCTCAGAAGTACTTGCTTGGGATGATGATCGAGAACCAATGCATGATGATAGATCTCATCCAACAGGTTTGATTCGACCTATTTTGTATAGGTTAACTCCAGTATTTTAGGGCTATATTGAGTGTGTTTAGCTTAGAGTTTGTGCTAATTCTAATATCAAGACCGAAGACACAAGAATTCAAGAATCAAGAGTTTTAAGGCGTTTTGAGCTGTCTGCGCGACATCACTTGCTTGCGAAGGCTATAACTGGAGCTACAGTGGTCGGATTGACTTGATTCCGGTGCCATTGGTAAGCTAACTTCAAGGACTTCATTTCATCTTCTTACAACGAAGTCAGATTCCAAGCCGAAGATGGTCAAAACAGCCTCCGAAGTGAGACCAGAGGTTTTGTCGAGATTCCGCGACCGCGGATTGTCCACCGCGACCGCGGTGGCCGACGAGACGAATTGTTCCTCTCTGTCGTGAAAGCGCGGGCGTGTTGATGGAGACGCGACCGCAGTGATGCCGAATCCGAAGCGGGCCGAAATCTTTCTATCTTGTTTCCTTTTCTATCTTTTGCCTCTTTCCTTATCTATCTCGTGGAGCTTGTTCCTTGGGCTATATAAGGAGGAGCCAGCCTTAGGTTTTTAGTATCTTCTTTCTCATAATTCAATTCTTCTCTTTTAGTTTAGTTATGGAGAGCTAGTCTCCTTGGGTTTGTTCAAGGGAGAAGCTTTGATGTATGAACTCGTGAGATTTTGGTAGTTGATTTCTATCCTTTGGTTGATATTGATTCTCTTGTGCTTCATCTTATGATTGTTGATTGTTTCTCTAGGATTCGCGACCCTATTGAATTGATTAGCTTTCTACTGTTTGATTAGGTTTGGACCGTGGACAAAACTAATCTGTGAAAACAACTTAACCTAGACCTGTTGTCTATGCAACTAGGATTAAGAAGAGAATTGATTGTTTTATCTTGCAATTGACTCGTAGCTTGATTGTTTGATATTATATCCTGCATATCCTTGTTCTCTCTGCCAATTCTAGGTTAAGCGTCCTTGCCTAGGGTTATAGAATTGCTTGGACCGTGGACTTGCGATTGTTAATGATCAGGATAGGAATTAACCATAAGTGTGAATGAAATCAATGGATAAATCTATGATCGAGGAATTATATCATGAGTGGATCTTTTGAATAAACTTGTCTCCTTATCACTTGTTTCCCCATATTCGCATGTTTGTTTATTTGTTTGTTCTTTGTTTCTAGGTTAGTTTTAGTCTAGATTTCTCTCCTAAACCCCCTTCTCTGTAGTTGGTAAATATATTAATACTAGAAACCATAGTTCTCTTGGGTTCGACCCCTTACTTGCTTGCTATACTTAGTTTGTAGTTTGGGTTATTTATCTTTGATCTTGGCACGACGACTTTAGCCGAGTCAAGGTTCATGACACTCTCCATCAGCACACTGAGCTTCTATGACTTGTTCTCCTTTTCGATGATGCCAAAAGGGGGAAGTATAGTTTTGCAGAGATGCGTTCATTTTTAGTTATCATAGAAAGCATGTGTTTGGAAGGAATTTCGGCCAAGTCAAAAGGATGCTAGTTAAAGATAAATCTAGGACGCTCTTGAAAAATGATTTGCATGCCCAACCTTAGTAAAAAGAAAAACAGAGTGTGGTCTCTCATGCTAAAAGCTTTACTTTGTGTTTAAAAGAGTTTGTCATCATCAAAAAGGGGGAAATTGTTGGGACGATATTAAGGACGCCAGTCATTAATATCGAACCAATAATGGTCGTCCCCAGGTTTGATCATGACAAACTCAAAGGTATTTGATAAGTTGTCCAAGTGTTAATCTCAGGTAAGTCCAAAGGTTGCACATGAGTAAAAAGGACAACAAGTGAACGGGAGTCCCTAAGCTGTAGGGACGCACTTCATCAAAACTTCCAAAGCTGAACGAAAGAATGAAGTCCCTATGAAGATAGGACAGCGTCCTCATCAAGAAGGGACGCGCGCCAAAATACGGATGAAGTTCAAATTCAAATCAAGGCCACCCCAACAGGATTACATCACATTCGGCCGTAGTCTTCAGAAGGAAGCATCCTATGTCTTGGCACGTGTGAACAATTCCAAAGATGACGCTTTCCCAGAGATGATACCCTGACCACACGGAGGCTTCCTAAGCGTCAACAGAGTTGACTTCCTCAAGATGCAAATCGCACCGTTGAAGGAAGACGACAGATGCTACCCAAGCTTCAGAGGACGCTAGAGGACAAGAACCACTATCGCTATAAATACACTCCAAGGGGTATGCATAGCGGTGTGGACTTTTAAGACTTTCTCTCAAACTCACTCCCGAAGCATTCAAGCTCAAGAACAAAGATCAAGAAGATCAAGTGAACTTGAAGTGAGAGAAAGAAAGTCCAACCCAAACCACCAAAGAGTTAGAAAGTTAAGTTGTCTCTCACAACGTATAGTGAGAGATGTGAGCGTTTAGTTGCCTTATAGTCAAGAAAGTTAGGTTACTTTGTTAGGCTGAAAGGAGTGTTACTAGTGACGCTAAGGACGCACGCTTAGCTCAGAGAATTGTAACGAATCGCCTAAGTTGTAAGGACTCTCTCTGAATAAGATAAGGACGGCTATTCGAAAATCCTCCAACGGAGGATTAGTTTACCCATAAGACTAGTTGGTCTTAGTGGGGTTCCTCTATAAATACTCGTGTCCATTGTCTTATTTTTTTTTCTGTCTAAGTCTATTTTCCGCTGCATCTAAGGACGCCTTTAACCCAGTTAAGGACGCCCATTCTAACCGACTTACGATCCAACACTTGACATATGCTCATTAATGACTTGGCTTCATCGTCAGTCCATGGTACACACTTCTCCTAAAAGTCGCTTTGCATGACATCAATATCATTCCCTTACGATGACATTTACTATGCATCCAAAGCAATCAATCAATACATCCTCAACAATACATATGATAACTATTAACTCGTATTTTAAAATAAGGGAAATTCCGGATGGTGCCCTTAAGTTTTGGGCTTTTCCGGATGGTGCCAAAAAAAAACTTATTTCATGATATACCCCTCAGGTTTCGTTTGATTCCGCCCCGTGCCCTTTCTCCCCAAAACTAACACTTTTTCCCGTTTTCCGTCAACCCTGTATTAAAAGAAAAAGGAAATTTAATTTTAAAATAAAAAAAGAAAGGGACAGAAGCTGTTGAAATTAAAAAACACGAGCTTTTTAATTTTCTCTTCTCCCACAAACACGAGCTTTTTGGCATCCTCTGCATCAACAAGCGTCCCTACCACTTGCAAAATTCCCTCAGCGTCCCTTTCAACAACAGCTTCCTGAGCAACCTTGAGCTTGGCCTCCTTCTTTTCTTTGGCCAGTTGCTTCCTTATGGATGGAAGTTCCTCGCCATACCTCATTTTACCAATTAAAGGAGCCGTGATCTGCCTTACGTCCCAGTGAATTCCAAAGGTGTGTTCTTCTTTGGGGGCGTAAAGGCCTTGCTGCTCTAGAATTTTCTTGACTAGATCGGGGAAGGGAAGGGAGTGGCGTTCGCCTATGCATTTGCCCATGTGCTCCAAGACAACCCTTGCTAAGTTGATTGGCTTGCGGTTCAAGAAGGCGTCTAGAATGATGCTATCAGTAATTTACACAATGGACTTCTTCTCCTGCCTTGGGACGACCATGCGCACAATGAAGTGGTGCGCAAGGACGCCCGTCTTGGAGAGATAGTGAGCCACCCTATCCCTAGCAAGAGGCTGCTTCCTATTAAAGATGTGGTTGAAGATGTCTTCTTAGGAGAAGCGGCATAAGCTTTTGTGGGGGAAGTCATGGAGAGCCTCTGAAGGGGAAGGACGCAAGCCTAGTATGTTGCGGACGGTACCCTCAGCAACCGAGTACTCGTCCCCATCGATTTCGAACGTCCCTTGAGGCTTCCCTTTGACTTCTGAAACCTCGAACTTGGAATAGAAGCGGAGGACATGTTCGGGATCAACGGCGGCAGCTTCAGCGCCCAGGTGCGTCCAACCCTGAAAATTTAGCAGCTCTAGGAACTCCGTCCTTCCATTTTCTAGAAGGAAGTTGGCATCAATGAGAAGTGGCCCCAGAATTTTCTTGAGCATCTTCTTCTTGTTGCCGTTGCCGGTCACTATTACATCATCGCCGACATCTTCCTCATCTCCATCTCCATCTCCTTCCTCATCTTCATTTTCCTCATCATGAGGAGGAGCGTCTTCTTCGTTAGAGGCCTCGTCCCCTTGGTCTTGGGACTCGGCCATCTCCTGGTCCTCAGCATTGGACGCCTCTATTTGGATTGAGGCGTCCTCTGCGGGAGTCTTTGCCAAGGACTCCGCGGGGACCTCAGTAGTCGTCCCTTGGACTTGTACATTTTCCTCAACAACTTTAGTAGGAGGAGGAGAAGACTTAGCTCTTGGAGGAGAGAGAGTAGGAGTTCTGATCTTGGCCTTTGTTGGAGAAGCATAGGAGGGACTAGGCCTGATCGCCGTGATAGGAATAGGGGCGAGCGGAGCTGGAGGAGGAGGAGGAGAAAGCTGCTTGACAGGGGAGTCCTCCACTTGAATAATAGTGGGTGTAGCGTCCTTGGTCTGGACCTGCGGGGGAGGAGCGTTCCTTTGGACCTGGGCTTGCTTTGCCATCTGCTCCTTTTCTATTTCCAGCTCAGAGCGACGGATGGCGGCCATTTGTTCATCTGTGACGCCTTCAAGCTGAGCCGAAGACTTGAGGCGTCTCTTGGGTGCGGGAGGAGGGGTTGATGGGGTAGGTTTAGGTTGGGAAGAGGAGGAGGATTTGATTTTGAGCTTTTGAGAGGGAGAAGGAGAGGCTTGCCTTTTTCTCTTTTGGGAAGGGACGGAGCCGGTAGGCGCGACCAAGAACTCCATTATATCTGGAAGGAGTTTGGCCAATTCGTCAACCGTCCCTCCAAAAGAGTCGGATATGATGCCAGGCCCCATGAAAGGTGGGTTTATGTGGTTAGTTTCTCAAAGGCGGGGCTGGACATATGTCACCATGAAGTAATAGAGGAGGCGTTGGAATTTCGGTGGGTGGTTGTGAGCGGACGCCCTTAGGAAAATATTGGCCAGAGTCCTGGGCTCTTTTTCAACCCAGTCCTCAATTAGGGGGTCAGGAGGAGGACGGCACTTGGGCTGAGCAGGGAGTCCTCTTACTTAGGACTTTGTGGGGCTCCCTAGCTTGCTCGGGCTTAGGGACGAAGGGCTCGTGTAAGAATTGGAAGTGTTTTTGAGAGGGTTTGGGTACGTTGAGATCGAGATTGGGGGTGAGATTGAAATCTTTGGGGCTTTGGAGGAGTGGTGGAATGGCGGCGTTGGCCGGATTGGGAGGAATGCTGGTGGCGCGATTGTTCTAGCGCCCAACGGGTCTTCCTCTCACATCCATTAAAGATTGGCCCTTTACCGGAGTTATGCTCCTCGCCACCGAAGAAGACGACGGAGAGGGTTTCTGGTTCTTCGTGTTGCGAGTGTTGGTCATTTTAGAGAATTTGAGGGGTTTATATAATAGAGATTAGGGTTTGAGGAGAGATTTCGAGATCTGGGAAGAAGATTTGGCAAGATTTGGGAGGGATTTCCGGATGTGGGTAAACAGGCAAGAGATCGAAGAGTTTTCATAGAGGTTTCAGGGACATATTTATAGGAAGAAGACGAAGGCAAATGGGCAGGGGCAACAGGGACATTTCATTCGGCTTGCTCCACCCGCGTTCCCACACGTGGCAAACTTCTTCGCTAAGTAAACAGCTGTTTTGCACCGTTGCGTGGATCCCGAGATCTGCGTTCAAAATCTCCGCGACGGTTCACCTTCCTATTTTCAAAATTCAAAACTGCAAAGGACTCTGTCTTAGCGTCCTTTCAACACACAACACTGCTTCTCTGAGAGCTGTACCACTGCGTCCTAAAACTGATCTCAACCACTGATTGTTTGAACTCTGCCCTGACGTCCTTTAGACTTTGACAAGCTTCCCTTTAATCACTTAGAGCCATATTTGAAAATCAAGCAAGTACGTCCCGTAAAGATAAAACAAAGAAGGCTCATAGGACGCGTTTGCAAGATTCTCGGCTTCGGTAAGCTTAGAGTTCCCATCATTTCGGCTTATAACGAGGGTTGGGTGATCAGGGATACTCTTGAGATCAAAAAGAGATTTGAATAGCGTTCAAAACACAAGAAAAACACATGTCTTAGACTAGCGTCCTTTAAAGATGACTTTAAATGCATGACATACTTTAAAAACAAGTTCTCAACAAAACATAGCCAGTCATTGAGGGAATAATAGAATGGGACTTGATCATTTAAAGGTTATCATCCCCAAGAGCAGCCTAAGGTGATCGAAGGGACGTCTATCAAGTGCTTTTATGAAAATATCAGCCACTTGGTCCTCAGTCCTAACATGGTCCACTCTTATTAATCCAAGTTCAACATTATCACGATGAAAAGGATGTCTCATATCAATATGCTTGGTTCTTGATTGATGAACAGGATTTTTGGCAATACTTATAGCACTAGTGTTGTCACACATGATAGGGACTATGTTAAGGAACGTACCATAGTCTTCAAGTTGGTATTTGATCCAAAGGACTTGAGAGCAGCACGAAGCAGCAGCAACGTACTCAGGTTCCGTGGTTGAGAGGGCCACAGAGTTTTGCTTCTTGAATCCCCAAGATACAAGGTAGGATCCTATCAATTGAGCCATTCCGGAGGTTGATGGATCGTAAGTCAGTTAATGAGGGCGTCCTTAACTGGGTTAAGGGCATCCTTTAGTGCAGCGGAAAATAGACTTAACAGAATACAAGATAAGTGGACACGAGTATTTATAGAGGAACCCCACTAAGACCAACTAGTCTTATGGGTAAACCTCTACCTCCGTTGGAGGATTTTCAATAGCCGTCCCTTATCTTATTAAGAGCGAGTCCTTACAACTTAGGCGAGTCGTTACACTTCTCTGAGCTAAGCGTCCGTCCTTAGCCTCACTAGTAACACTCCTTTCGACCTAACAAGTAACCTAACACTCTTAGCTATAAGGAAGCTATCACTCACGTCTCTCACGGTTCGTTGTGAGAGACAAACTACAACTCTAATTGATTTGTGGTTTGTTTTGGATTTGATGTGTTTGGACTTTCTTTCTCTTGCTTCAAGCTCACTTGATCTTCTTGATCTTCGTTCGTGTTCTTGAATGCTTCGGGAGAGCTTGAGAGAAAGTCTTCAAAGTCCACTCTTGCACACACACATACATACCGCTATGCATACTCCTTGGAGAGTATTTATAGCGGAAGTGATTCTTGTCCTCTAGCGTCCTCTGAGACTTGGCAGGATCCTCGATCTTTGATCAACGGTGCGATGAGCGTCTTGAGGAGGTCAACTCTGTTGACGCTTGGGAAGCCTCCGCGTGGGTAGGGGACCATTGCTGGGAAAGCGACGTCTTTTGCATTTTCTACACGTGCCCAGACAAAGGAAGCTTCCTTCTGAGGACTAAGGCCGGACGATGATGTAATCATGTTGGGGCGGCCTTGATTTGAATTTGAACTTCGTCCGTATTTTGGCGCGCGTCCCTTCTTGATGAGGACTCCGTCCTATCTTGCGCAGGGACTCCACCAATTACGTTTAGCTTTGGAAGTTCTGGTAACATGCGTCCCTACAGCATAGGTACTGCTGTTCACTTGTTGTCCTTTTCGCTCATGTGCGTCCACTGGACTTACCTGAGATCAAAACGTGGACAACTTATCAAATACATTTGAGTTTGTCATTATCAAAACAAGGGACGATTATTATTGGTTTAGATATTAACGACTGACGTCCTTAATATCGTCCCAACAATTTCCCCCTTTTTGATGATGACAAACTCTTTCAAATAATGCACACAAAAGTAAAGCTTTTAGCATGAGGAACTACACTTTGATTTTCTTTTCAGCTTAGATTGGCATGCAACACATTCTTTTAAGTGCGTTCTATTTTATTCCTAACTAACGACCTTTTGACTTGGCCGAAATTCCCCCTGAACACATGCTTTCTATGATAACTTAAGGACAATCGCATCTCTGCAAAACTATACTTCCCCCTTTTGGCATCATCGAAAAGGAGAACAAGTCGAAAAGCATGCAAGCACAAAGTCATAACTAAAGAAAGGTACGCTTAGACAAAATGAAGCACAAATGTAGTGAATGGCATTCAGAATGAGAAACGAGAACGTTCATTACAGACATTCACAACAAGTGTTTAAAACGGGGACAGCGTCCCATTGTCTTAACAAAAACTCAAGAAATGATAAATTGTTTCAGGGTTAGAGAAGGGGGAGGTGATCATTTTCTGGGACGCTTGCCAAGGGCTTTGAGGTGTTGCTCCTGAAGATGGTTGTTCTGGGCAAGGAGCTCGTTGTTGCGCTCAAGAAGGTCTGTGTGGACGTGAAGTGTGTCGTGAACCTGCTGAATTAGATCAATCATTATGCACTGGTTCTCGATCATCATGCCCATCAGATACTTCGTAGAGTGCCTCTCAGCCTCATCAGGGACGCTCATACCATCGAGCTCGTCCTCGTCATCAGCAGCGTCCTCAGCTGGCGTCCCAACTACTTGGACATTTTCAGCTTCGTGATCTCCTTCTCCAGGTTCAGCAGCAGCAGCAGCTTGAGCTCTCCTCTCAGCTTCGGCTTTCCTTTCAGCCTCTTTCCGTTCCTTGTCCAGTTGGCGCTTAACGGACGGAAGGGGCTCATCACACCTGAGTTTCCCAACTGGAGGGAGTGTAATTTGCCTGACGTCCCAATGAATGCCAAAGGAACGCTCTTGTTTAGGAGCATAGAGTCCCTGTTGCTTCAGAATTTGCTTGACCAAGCCGGGGAAAGGAAGAGAGTGCCTGCCTCCTGTGCACTTGCCCATGTGTTCCAAGATTACTCGGGGCAAGTTTATTGGCTTGCGTTCCAAGAAAGCGTCCAAGAGAATACTATCAGTGATCTGAACAATGGACTTCTGCTCTTGGCGGGGGACGACCATGCGCACAATGAAGTGATGCGCAAGGACGCCCGTCTTGGTGAGGCAATGAGCAACTCTGTCCTTAGCAGCTGGCTGTCTCCCATTGAATATTCTGTTGAGGATTTCATCTTGGGAGAAACGGCCAAAGTTCTTGCACGGCAAATCGTGCAGAGCATTTTGCGGAGAAGGACGCAGGCCTAGCATTTTGCGGACGGTGCCCTCAGCAACTGAGTACTCGTCCCCATCGATTTCAAAAGTCCCCTGAGGCTTCCCGTTTACTTCTGTGATTTCGAACTTTGAGTAGAAACGGAGAACCTCATCAGGGTCAACATCAGCGGCCTCAGCGCCCAAGTGCGTCCAACCCTGGAACTCAAGAAGATCCAAGAACTCTTGGCGCTGGTTCTCTGCCAGAAACTCGGCGGTGAAGAGGAGCGGCGATAGGATTTTCTTGAAGCGTTTCTGCTTGGAGCCATTGCTCACGATCACTTCATCACCACCATCTTCTTCATCTCCATCTCCCTCCTCTTCCTCAGGTTCCTCATCCTGGGGAGGGGCGTCCTCGTCATCGGAGGCTTCGTTCCGTTGTTCTTGGAACTCAACCATTGCAGTGTTCTCAGCTGTGGACGCCTGTTCTGTGGGAGGCGCGTCCACCGCTGGAGTCCTTGCCCAGGACTCTGTGGGAACGGATGGAGGAGACGTCCCTTGAACTTGAGCAGCTTCTTCGACGGCCGGAGCAGGCGGAGGAGGAGGAGGAGGTGAAGCTCTAGGGGGAGAGGGAGAGGGAGTGCGGAGCTTAGCTTTTGGGGGAGGAGCAGAGGAGGAGCTGGGCGGAACCACTGAGATCGGTTTCACCTTGAGCGGAGCAGAGGGAGGAGGCGGCAGAGTAGCAGGGGTAGCATCCTTGGCCTGGACCTGGACTTGTGGAGCGTCCTTGGCCTGGACTTGAGGAGCGTCCTCTACCCTTGGAGGAGGTGGAGGGAGTTGACGAAGGTCCTGCATACTCGCTTGGATCGCCTTCTCAACGGTTGCTTTCTCTGCTTGCTCTTGCTCTTGGCGCGCCTTCTCCTCTTTTGCCAGTTGAATTTCGGAGAGGCGAATGGCGGCCATTTCTTCATCCGTGACGCCCTCAAGCTGAGCAGAGCTCTTGAGGCGTCGTTTTGGGGCAGGAGGAGGGGAGGAAGGGACTGGCTTTGGTGGGGAGGAGGAAGGGCCTTTAATTTGGAGCGATTTGGACGGAGGGGGAGAGGAAGGCCTTTTCCTTTTTTGAGAAGGGACGGAGCCCGTAGGAGCCACAACAAACTCCATTATATCAGGAAGTAGTTTGGCGAGCTCGTCCAAGGTTCCACCAAATGAGTCAGAAATGATTCCTGGCCCCATGAACGGTGGGTTGGTGTGATTGGTTTCTTGAAGGCGGGGCTTGACATATGTGATCATGAAGTAGTGGAGGAGGCGTTGGATTTTAGGAGGATGTTCGTGAGTGGACGCCCTAAGACAAATGTTGGCGAGCGTCCTAGGCTCCTTTTCAAGCCAGTCCTCAATGAGAGGGTCAAGGGGAGGACGGCGTTTGGGTTGAGAGGGGAGCCGGCCAATTGAGCCACTATAAACAGAGGCTTTGGTGATATTTTCTGGCTCAGGCTCGGGTTTGAAGGGCTTCTCCAGAAATGAGAACCTCTTCGGCTGGGTTTTGGATTGAGAGCGGGATGGTTGTTTTTGTTGAGGAGTTTGGGAGCGAAGGGGTTGAGGAGGGGTGTTGGAGTGGCGGCGCTGGGTGCTTTGAGAGGAGGAATGGTGGCGAGGGGGTTCTTGTCGGCCGGAAGGTCTGCCTCTCGACTCCATTAATGACCGGCCTTTCACCGGAGGAGATCTCGAAGAGCTAGTGTTTTTCGCTGCCGACGAGGGTGAGGGATTCTTTGAGGCTCTTGTGTTGGCCATTTTTGAGATGGGTTAAATAGGGGAGGATTAGGGTTTGGAGAGAGATTTCGGGATTCGGTTGAAGATTTGGAAGATCTTTGAGATTTCTAAAAGTGTGCAAACAGCAGATGAGCGAAGAAAGGTTTTCGGAGTGCACAGGTGGGTATATATAGGAAGAAGACGAAGTTGGACGGTCAGGGGTAACAGGGTCTTTACACACAGCTTCCTCCACCCGCCTTCCCACGCGTGGCTTTCTTCTTTGCTAAGGAATACAGCTGTTGAGCACTGTTTGCGCATATCCCGAAATTTTCGCTGACGATTCGCTAAAACGGTTTACCTTCCCAATTTCAACCATTCAAACTTCTCACAACTGCAAAGGACTCTGACCTGACGTCCTTTCAACACACAACACTACACAACACAGAACTGAACCACGGCGTCCCATTCACTGATCTCAACCTCTGTAATTAGAACTCTGTACAGACAACTCTCAGCTCTTAGCACGCGTCCCTTTGATCACTTAGAACCATTTTTGAAAATCAAGCAAGTACGTCCCGTAAAGGTGAAACAAGGAATGCTCATAGGACGCGTTTGCAAGATTCTCGGCTTGGGTAAGCTTAGAGTTCCCATCATTTCGGCTTATGATGAGGGTAGGGTGATCAGGTATACTCTTGAGATGAAAAGCGAAATGAATACCATTCAAGGACACAAGCGAATACACATATCTTAGACTAGCGTCCTTTAAAGATGACTTTAATGCTTGACACACCTTAAAACAAGTTCTCAACAAGACATAGCCAATCATGGAGGGAATAATAGAACGGGACTTGATCATTTAATAGTTATCATCCCCAAAAGCAACCGGAGGTGCTCCTAGGGACGTCTATCAAGTGCTTTTGTGAAAATATCGGCCACTTGGTCCTCAGTCCTAACATGATCCACTCTAATTAATCCAAGTTCAACATTATCACGAAGAAAGTGAGGCCTTATGTGAATATGCTTCGTCCTAGAATGATGAACGGGATTTTTGGCAATACTTATAGCACTGGTGTTGTCACACAAGATAGGGATTGTGTTGAGGGACGTACCATAATCTTCAAGTTGGTACTTGATCCATAGGACTTGTGAGCAGCACGAAGCAGCAGCAACGTACTCAGCTTCCGCGGTTGATAGTGCCACGGAGTTTTGCTTTTTGGATCCCCAAGATACAAGGCATGAGCCAAGGAATTGTGCCATTCCTGAGGTGCTCTTCCTATCCACCACATGGCCAGCGTAATCTGCGTCAGAGTAAGCTACCAGGTTTAGGGACGTCCTTCTGGGATACCATAGACATAGGTCATCCCGTCCCTTGAGATATCTGAAGATTCTTTTGACCTCTTGCATATGGGACTCCTTTGGATTTGCTTGGAATCGAGCGCACAAGCATACAGCGAACATGATGTCGGGACGACTTACTGTAAGATATAGCAAGGACCCTATCATTCCTCTGTAGAGCTTTTGATCTACACTCTTGCCTTCTTCATCAGCATAGAGGCGAGTGTTTGGGGAGATGGGAGTATCAATGGGTTTTGAAGAGTTCATCCCATACTTCTCAAGCATTTCACGGATGTACTTTTGTTGATGAATCCGCGTCCCATCTTTGAGCTGAGTGATTTGGAGTCCCAAGAAGAAGTTGAGTTCTCCTATGAGGGACATCTCAAACTCACTACTCATCAAGTTCTTGAATTCCTCTACAAAATTCATGTTAGTGCTTCCAAAGACTATGTCATCGACATAGACTTGGACAATTAAGACATCTTTAAGAACTTTCTTTAAGAACAGGGTTTTATCAATGTTACCTCGTGTGTACCCGTTGGACAAGAGGAAGGACGCAAACCTATCGTACCATGCACGAGGGGCTTGCTTGAGTCCATAGAGTGCCTTGTCCAAGAAGTACACATGATCTGGGTGATCAGCGTCCTCAAATCCTGGAGGTTGAGCGACGTACACTTCTTCTTTGAGCTTGCCGTTGAGAAAGGCTGTATTGACGTCCATTTGAAAAAGCTTGAACCCTTTGTGAGCGGCAAAGGCGATGAGGAGGCGAATGGCTTCAATCCTGGCGACAGGAGCGAAGGTTTCATCATAATCAATCCCTTCCTCTTGCCTATAGCCTTGAGCCACAAGCCTTGCTTTGTTTCTTGACACGCGAACATTCTCATCAAGCTTGTTCCTGTAGACCCATCTCGTCCCTATTATGTTTTTGTTTCTCGGACGAGGGACGAGGGTCCAAACCTTATTTCTTTCGAATTGATTAAGTTCCTCTTGCATGGCCTGAATCTAATCAGCGTCCTGGAGTGCTTCCTTTATGTTCTTAGGTTCAACCAAGGACACAAAGGCGTTGAAGGCACAGAACGCTATGTTAGCATTAAGGGACTGATTCACGGTTGATCTTGTTTGAACTCCTTTTGACATATCTGAGATGATTTGATCCGTCGAATGAAGTCTCGAAAGATGGGATCCCTTATGAGTATCGTCCCTTACAGGAGTACATCTAGGGTCCGTCCAATCAGATTCATCTGAGTCAAACCCGTCGTCTTCATTGAGAGTTTCATAGAGTTCCCCCTCAGGTTGAGCGTCCTCTTCTTGACGCTGTTCTCCTTGTAGGCTTGATTCAGCAACCTCATGTTGAGCTGGAGATTCACTTTGAGATGGAACTTCCTGAACAACACTGGGAACTTCTACTGAGACTTCTTCAGGATTTTGAGTAGCGTCCTTAGGAACATAGTATTTTCCAGAGGACCCGAAATCAACTTCATCATCGGAGTCATCCTGCTGCAGAGGAGATGAGCGTTCTTTCTTACTTGGTTTATCTTTGTGAGAAGAACTTTCTTTGAACACAACATGAATGCTCTCCTCAAGCTTTAGAGTTCGTTTATTGAAAACTCTATACGCTTTACTGGTGAGGGAGTATCCAAGGAATATGGCTTCGTCACTTCTTGCGTCAAACTTTCCAAGTCTTTCTTTATCATTGTTGTGAACAAAGCACTTGCATCCAAAGACTCTGAGATAGTCGATGCGAGGCTTTCTTCCATTCAGCAACTCATAGGACGTCTTCTTCAGCAAAGGACGGATCATGGCTCGATTGATAATGTAGCACGCTGTAGCAATAGCTTCAGCCCAGAAGTACTTGGGGACGCTATTGGCTAAGAGCATAGTCCTTGCCATATCCTCCAGCGTCCTATTCTTTCTTTCCACCACTCCATTTTGTTGAGGAGTCCTTGGAGCTGAGAAGTTGTGAGAGACTCCATGTTGATCACAGTAGGCCACGAACTCTGAGTTTTGAAACTCCGTCCCATGGTCTGATCTTATGGATTTGAGAGGCGTCTCAAGCGCAACTTCCACTTGTTTGATGAAGACTTTGAATGCGTTGAAGCAATCTGTTTTTGAAGCTAAGAAAAGAACCCAGGTGAATCGAGAAAAGTCATCTACAAGGACATAGATATACCTCTTTCCACCATAGCTTAACGTCTTCATTGGTCCACAAAGATCCATATGGAGAAGTTCCAAAGGTTTCTTTGTGCTGACATCGTTCTTTGACTTAAAGGACGTTCTTGTCTGCTTCCCTTTGATACATGCTTCACACTGTTCAATTTTCTCAGGATCAATTTGGGGAAGACCTTTCACAAGATTTCTTTGATGAAGCTTGATGATTGTGCTTGGTCCAGCATGGCCAAGTCGGCGATGCCAGAGGTCAGCGTCCTCCTTTGACACAGATAAGCACAACTCAGATTTTGGCTTGAACTCCTGATTGAAGATGTAGACATTGTTCTTTCGGACACCTTTGAGGACGACTTTGTTGGATTTCTTGTTGATGACGAGGCACTCCTTTGAGTCAAATGTGACTAAGTTTTCACCTTGATCACACATTTGAGAGACGCTTAGGAGGTTGAAGCCAAGTCCTTCAACAAGGCTAACATTTGTCGCTTTGATAGACGGATTGAGAATAGCAGTTCCCATCCCTTTGATCTTTCCTTTGCCCTTGTTGCAAAACGAGACAGTTCCTCCCGTGGCGCTACTTTGGATAGAAGTGAGATGGATCTGGCTTCCTGTCATATGGTTTGAGGCGCCACTATCAATGATCCATGGGCGTCCCCTCACTTCCACCTGCCAAAACAAGGTTAGTGTATGGCGACCCAGGCAAGGTGTTCCTTACCTGGTTCATTACAGAAATAGAACTCTGGTTCTGGCATGTAGTCACTTATATTCACATCATTTGAAATAGCATGCTTTCTGAAAGAACTCTTAGATCGTCTAGGACGTCTAGGGTTAGCCTTAGGGACGGACTTATCATTTTCAATGTTATTCCTAGCAGCTTTGCCACTTTCAATGTCGTTCTTCAGTTTCAGGCAATCATATTTGAAGTGATCTCCTTTTCCACAGTACCAACACGTCCTATAGTAAGTACCAAGGTAGTACTTCTTGTTGGGACGTTGGATTTTGTTCTTTTTCATCTTTTGAGGGTTACAAACTTTTGAACCTTCCCCCTTAGCAATCTTCTTATAGATCCTATGACTAGTGGAGTTAGTGTAATAGTCCCTTTGACCTTTCTCTCCACTCTCTAGGACTCGAATTCTTTCAAGAAGGTTCATGGTCTTTTCCCTTTCTAATTCAAGTTCTGAGGTTTTGCTAGCCTCAAAGTCACTAGGGAGAGAGTTCCTAGTGTCAGACTCGTATCCTAAACCTCTTTTGGCTGGGACAAACACCATTGGTTGAACTACCTCAGTTACCGGGCTCTTCCCTAACACTTTCACCTCTTCCCTAAGCTTAGCGTTCTCTAGCTTAAGGCACATCACTTCAGTTTTCAGGGATTTAACTTCGACATACGAGGACTCTAGTTGTAACGAAACTGTAACACAGTTCTCACATTCAACTAGCCTATTTTCACTTTCAAGTTCAAGTTCATCCATTCTATGTTGCATAACAACGCTTTCTTCCATGATTCTTTTAATGAGCTTAATAAGTTTGGTTTTGGAACAATTCTCTAAGGAGTTCATCATGGATTCACGAGTTACCTCTTGTTCCTTTTCAGAAGCGTCCTCTTCAAGGACTGGGGCGTCCTCCACAGCCATGTACGCCACTTGCTCATCATCTGAGGCGTCCTCTACGGCTATGTACGCCACTGGTCCTTCTGGTTCTTCATCATCAGAACTCACATTATCCCATGCGGCTTCGCACGCTCCCAAGAGAGCTTTCATCTTCATTTCTTTTGAGTTTAGTCCCGTAGTACACCTTTTAGCAAAGTGTCCTTTCTTGTTACATTTGTAGCAAGTAAGTTCCTTCATCTCTGCCTCTGTATACTTGGGACTCTCCTTTTTGTAAGGCATCTTGTGTTTCTTGGAATCTCTGGCCTTTTTACCCCATAAGCGAGCAACTTTGTGTAGAAGGGCAATCTCTTCCTCTTCTTCCAGTTGTTCCTTAGTCTTGCTTTCCTTTTCTTTCAAAGCTTGAGCACGCATCCTTTCACGATTCTCATTTTTATTTGCTTCCACCATTAGGGCAATATCTCTTTGGTGGCGCAGATACTCAGCGTACTCTGGAGTTGACGTCATCAAAGCAAGATCTGTCTGGGGGTTTCTAGCCAATTCAGCCATATCAGCTTCCCTTCTCGCTTCATAGCCTCTCAGCTTCCCATAGATCTCTTCCATATCCAGGGTTTTGTTGGCTGTGTTCTCCTTGAACGTAGTCCTATCAAAATTCCATTTTCCTGTAAGCCCATCAATGACTACTCCGACTCTGTTTCTCATTGAGACTTTAGCTTCTGGGATGCCTAAATTTCGCATCTTGGTCACAAGAGCTTCAAAGCGGTATGAGTAGTCCTTGACAGATTCGTTAGGAAGCATTCTGAAGGCATAGAACTCTCGTTTGATTTCAAGCTTGACGTCTTCCTTCATCTCTGCCGTACCCACATGGTACTTCTCAAGAGCTTCCCATTGTAGTTTGGCTGTTGCCAAATTGCTAACTCGGGTGGCGTCCCTTTCGCAGAGGGACGCTTGAAGGAAGCATATAGCCTTAGCGTTTGTTTCCAAAAGCTTGAATTCGTCAGGACCCCACTCGTCCTCTTTGTCTTTCTTGTCATCAGGGATGGTAAGGTCACCCTTCATGATCACTCTCCAGCATTGATAATTCTGACTTCTGCAAAAGTTCTCGAAGCGGATCTTCCAGCGGCTGAAGTTGCCGTCCGTCAGACGAGGAGGCTTTACAAAAGAGATTCCAATAGGTTCCATGTCCATCTTGTACCTGCAACTCAACAAAAATCTAGAGCGCCTGCTCTGATACCAATTGATGGATCGTAAGTCAGTTAATGAGGGCGTCCTTAACTGGGTTAAGGGCGTCCTTTAGTGCAGCGGAAAATAGACTTAACAGAATACAAGATAAGTGGACACGAGTATTTATAGAGGAACCCCACTAAGACCAACTAGTCTTATGGGTAAACCTCTACCTCCGTTGGAGGATTTTCAATAGCCGTCCCTTATCTTATTAAGAGCGAGTCCTTACAACTTAGGCGAGTCGTTACACTTCTCTGAGCTAAGCGTCCGTCCCTAGCCTCACTAGTAACACTCCTTTCGACCTAACAAGTAACCTAACACTCTTAGCTATAAGGAAGCTATCACTCACGTCTCTCACGGTTCGTTGTGAGAGACAAACTACAACTCTAATTGATTTGTGGTTTGTTTTGGATTTGATGTGTTTGGACTTTCTTTCTCTTGCTTCAAGCTCACTTGATCTTCTTGATCTTCGTTCGTGTTCTTGAATGCTTCGGGAGAGCTTGAGAGAAAGTCTTCAAAGTCCACTCTTGCACACACACATACATACCGCTATGCATACTCCTTGGAGAGTATTTATAGCGGAAGTGATTCTTGTCCTCTAGCGTCCTCTGAGACTTGGCAGGATCCTCGATCTTTGATCAACGGTGCGATGAGCGTCTTGAGGAGGTCAACTCTGTTGACGCTTGGGAAGCCTCCGCGTGGGTAGGGGACCATTGCTGGGAAAGCGACGTCTTTGGCATTGTCTACACGTGCCCAGACAAAGGAAGCTTCCTTTTGAGGACTAAGGCCGGACGATGATTTAATCATGTTGGGGCGGCCTTGATTTGAATTTGAACTTCGTCCGTATTTTGGCGCGCGTCCCTTCTTGATGAGGACTCCGTCCTATCTTGCGCAGGGACTCCGCCAATTACGTTTAGCTTTGGAAGTTCTGGTAACATGCGTCCCTACAGCATAGGGACTGCTGTTCACTTGTTGTCCTTTTCGCTCATGTGCGTCCACTGGACTTACCTGAGATCAAAACTTGGACAACTTATCAAATACATTTGAGTTTGTCATTATCAAAACAAGGGACGATTATTATTGGTTTAGATATTAACGACTGACGTCCTTAATATCGTCCCAACAGAGGTGCTCTTCCTATCCACCACATGGCCAGCGTAGTCTACGTCAGAGTACGCCACCAGGTTTAGGGACGTCCTTTTGGGATACTAGAGGCATAGATCGTCCCGTCCCTTAAGGTATCTGAATATTCTTTTGACCTCTTGCATGTGGGATTCTTTTGGATTTGCTTGGAAGCGAGCACACAAGCACACAACGAACATGATGTCAGGACGGCTCGCGGTTAGGTACAGCAAGGATCCTACCATCCCTCTATAGAGCTTTTGATCCACACTCTTGCCTTCTTCATCCGCATAAAGGCGAGTGTTGGGAGAGATGGGAGTGTCTATGGATTTTGAAGAATTCATTCCATACTTCTCAAGCATTTCACAAATATACTTCTGTTGGTGAATGCGCGTCCCATCTTTGAGCTGAGTGATTTGGAGTCCCAAGAAGAAGTTGAGTTCTCCTATGAGAGACATCTCAAACTTACTACTCATCAAGTTCTTGAATTCCTTTGCAAGTTTCATGTTAGTGCTTCCAAATACTATGTCATCGACATAGACTTGGACAATCAAAACATCTTTAAGGACTTTCTTTAAAAACAGGGTTTTGTCAATGTTACCTCGAGTGTACCCGTTGGACAAAAGAAAGGACGCAAACCTATCGTACCAAGCACGAGGGGCTTGCTTGAGTCCATAAAGAGCTTTGTCCAAGAAGTACACGTGATCAAGATAGTCAGCGTTCTCGAAACCGGGGGGCTGAGCAACGTACACCTGTTCCTTTAGCTTTACATTGAGGAAAGCTGTCTTGACATCCATTTGAAAGAGCTTGAATCCTTTGTGAGCGGCGTAGGCAATGAGGAGGCGTTGGCTTCAATTCTAGCGACAGGAGGGAAGGTCTCATCATAATCGATCCATTCCTCTTGCCTATAGCCTTGAGCCACAAGCCTTGCTTTGTTTCTTGAAAATCTGCCACTTTCATCAAGCTTGTTTCTATAGACCCACCTCGTCCCTATAATTTTCTTGTTTTTAGGATGAGGGACGAGGGTCCAGACTTGGTTTCTTTCAAATTGATTGAGTTCTTCTTGCATAGCTTGGATCCAATTAGCGTCCTGAAGTATCTCCTTTATGTTCTTAGGTTCAATTAAGGACACAAAGGCGTTGAATGCACAGAACGCCATATTGGCACTTTGAGACTGATTCACAACTGATCTGGTTTGGACTCCTTTTGAAATGTCTGAGATGATTTGATCTGTTGAGTGAAGTCTTGAAAGGTTGGATCCTCTATGGGTAGCGTCCCTTGCAGGAGTACACCTAGGATCCGTCCAATCAGAATCATCAGAGTCAAACCCTTCTTCTTCATTGACAGGCTCAGTGTGTTCCCCCTCAGAGTGTGCGTCCACACTTTGCCTTTCTCCTCCTTGACGACATGACTCAGCATCATCCACTTGGTTTAACGACCAAGTTTGAGATGGTTCTTGCTGTTCACTAGGGACTCCCATTGAAACTTCATCACGGGTTTCAAGGACGTTCCTAGGAACATAGTATTTTCCTGCGGACCAGCTTGATTCTTCTTCATCATCTTCATCATCGTCCTTAGGGGAGGAGCGACGTTCTTTCTTACTTGGTTCTTTCTTGTGGGATGAGCTCTCCTTGAATACTACATGAATACTTTCCTCAAGCTTAAGAGTCCTTTTGTTGAAGACTCTATAGGCTTTGCTTGTGAGGGAGTATACAAGGAATATTCCTTCATCGCTTCTAGCATCAAATTTTCCAAGGTTGTCCTTGCCGTTGTTGTGCACAAAGCATTTGCACCCAAAGACTTTGAGGTGAGAAATGTTTGGCTTTCTTCCATTTAGTAGCCATAGGACATCTTCTTTAGCAAGGGACGAATCATGGCACAATTAATGATATAAGTTATTGTGGCAATGGCTTTGGCCCAGAAGTGCTTGGGGACGCCACTTGCCAATAGCATCGTCCTTGCCATGTCCTCCAGCGTCCTATTGCCATTTTGCTGAGGAGTTCTTAGAGAAGAGAAGTTGTGGGAGACTCCATGTTGGTCACAGAAATCAAGGAACTCTGAGTTCTTGAACTCCGTCCCATGATCTGACCTTAGAGCTTTTAAGCACGTCCCAAGAGCAACTTCTACTTGCTTGATGAAGATTTTAAACGTCTGGAAAGCTTCTGCTTTTGACACCAAGAAAAGAACCCAAGTGAATCTTGAAAAATCATCTACAATAACATACATATACCTCTTTCCACCATAGCTTTGAGTCTTCATGGGTCCGCACAAATCCATATGAAGGAGTTCCAATGGCTTCTTTGTGCTCACTTCATTTTTGGATTTGAAGGACGATCTTGTTTGCTTCCCCTTAATGCAGGCTTCGCATTGTTCAATTTGTTCAGGATCAATTCGGGGACCTCCTCTCACAAGCTGTTGTTGGTGAAGTTTGAGAATGGTGCTTGGTCCAGCATGGCCAAGACGTCGATGCCAGAGATCGGCGTCCACAGAAGAAACAGATAAGCACAATTTTGATGTAGGCTTGAACTTTTGGTTGAAGATGTAGACATTGTTTTCACGAGTCCCTTTGAGAATGACTTGATTTGTTTTCTTGTTGATGACTAGGCACTCCTTAGAGTCAAATGTGACTAGGTTTTCACCTTGATCACAAATTTGAGAGACACTAAGGAGGTTGAAGCCTAGTCCCTGAACGAGACTAACATTGGACGCTTTGATGGATTGATTTAGTTTTGTGGTGCCGTCTCTTTGATTCTTCCTTTGCCCTTGTTACCAAATGAGGCAGTTCCTCCCGTGGCACTAGATTGGATAGAAGTGAGATGGATCTGCAACCTGTCATGTGATTTGAGGCGCCACTATAAATGATCCACGGGCTTCCTCTCACTTCCACCTGAAAAGAAGAGTTAGTTCTTTGCAACCCAGGCAAGGTGTCCCTTACCTGGTTCGTTACATGGGTACAACTCTTTCATGGGCAAATAATCATACACATTCACATCTTTTGACTTTCTAGCATGCTTCCTGGGAAATTGAGTTTTAACATTGAGCACACTAACATGCGTCCTATCAGCAGACTTTGGCTTAGCGTTCTTACTACCGCTTCTAGCCTTTCTTCCATTCTCAACATCCTTTTTCAATTTAGTACACTCATATTGGTAGTGACCACCCTTGCCACAATGCCAGCACGTCCTATAATAATTTCCGAGATAGTATTTCTTGTTAGGACGTTGAATTTTATTTTCTTTCATTTTTTCTTGATCACACACCTTAGAACCTTCCCCCTTAGCAATTTTCTTGTAGATTTTATGGCTAACGGAGTTTGTATAGTAGTCCTTCTTTCCGGTTTCTCCACTCTCGAGGACTCTTTTCTCTCTCAAGCTCTAGTTCTGTAGTTCTGCTGGCTTCGAAGTCATTAGGAAGAGAGTTCTTTGAGCTAGATTCATACCCTAGTCCTTTCCTGGCAGGAACAAAGGTAATAGATTTCACAGTTTCGGTCATGGGACTCTTTCCTAGGACCTTCACTTCATCCCTAAGATTTGCGTTCTCAAGTTTGAGACAAACAAGCTGACTTTTAAGGGACTTAAGTTCTTTCTGAGAGGACTCTAATTGAAAAGACATGGTGTTGCAATTTTCACATTCCACAACATTGTTTTCTGATTCAAGTTCATCAAATCTTTCTTTCATAGCATAACTTTCTTACACGATTTGGGTGATGAGTTTGATGAGCTTGGGCTTAGAGCACTTGTCTAGAGAGCTTATCATGGATTCGTGAGTTACCTCTTGTTCATCTTCGGAGGCGTCCTTCGGAGAATCTGGAGCGTCTCCATAGCCATGTAAGCCACTTGGTTGGATGGTTCTTCATCGTCCGAGTCCATGCGGCCTCATAGGCTCTAATCAAGGCTTTCTTCTTGAGATCTTTTGCTGAAAGTCCTGAGTTGCAGTTTTTAGCATAGTGACCCTTCTTGTTGCATATGAAGCAAGTCACTTCCCTCATTTCAACATCTGATAGCTTGGGACTCTCCTTCTTGTCAGGCATCTTCATCCTTGGGACTTTGCCTCATTTAGCCCATGAACGAAGAGTTTTGTGCAAAAGGGCTAGTGTTGGATCGTAAGTCTGTTAGAATGGGCGTCCTTAACTGAGTTAAGGGCGTCGTTAGGTGCAGCGGAAAATAAACTTAATAGGAAACGTGATAAGATAATGGACAAGAGTATTTATAGAGAACCCCACTAAGACCAACTAGTCTTATGGGTAAACCTCTACCTCCGTTGGAGGATTTTCAATAGCCATCTTTATCTTATTTAGAGAGAGTCCTTACAACTTAGGCGAGTTGTTACAATCCCCTGAGCTAAGCGTGCGTCCTTAGCTCTACTAGTAACACTCCTTTCAGCCTAACAAAGTAACCTAACTCTCTTAGCTTATAAGGAAGCTATCACTCACGTCTCTCACGGTTCGTTGTGAGAGCCAAACTACAACTCTAACTATTTTGCGGTTTGTTTTGGATTTGATGTGGTTGGACTTTCTATCTCTTGCTTCAAGCTCACTTGATCTTCTTGATCTTCGTTCTTGACTTGAATGCTTCGGGAGAGCTTGAGAGAAAGTCTTCAAAGTCCACACCGCTATGCATACCCCTTGGAGGGTATTTATAGCGGTATGAGTTCTTGTCCTCTAGCGTCCTCTAAAGCTTGGGCAGGATCTGTCGTCTTCCTTCAACGGTACGATTTGCATCTTGAGGAAGTCAACTCTGTTGACGCTTAGGAAGCCTCCGCGTGGTCAGGGGACCATCTCTGGGAAAGAGACATCTTTGGAATTGTTCACACGTGCCCAGACAAGGGAAGCTTCCTTCTGAGGACTACGGCCGAATGTGATGTAATCATGTTGGGGCGGCCTTGGTTTGAATTTGAACTTCATCCGTATTTTGGCGCGCGTCCCTTCTTGATGAGGACGCCGTCCTATCTGCGCAGGGACTTCATTCGTTTCGTTCAGCATTGGAAGTTCTGATGAAGTGCATCCCTATAGCTTAGGGACTTACGTTCACTTGTTGTCCTTTTCGCTCAGGTGCGTCCACTGGACTTACCTGAGATCAACACTTGGACAACTTATCAAAAAGCTTTGAGTTTGTCATTATCAAAACTAGGGACGATCATTATTGATTTAGATATTAATGATTGGCGTCCTTAATATCGTCCTAACAGCTAGCTCATCTTCTTCAGAAATCTGTTCTTCCTTCTTCCCTTGTCGTTCTACCAAGGCCGTAAGACGAAGATTCTCTTGATGCTCTTGAGTCTTGGCTTCTAGCATCAAGGCTAATTCCTTTTGCCTTTGATGGTATTGTTCATACTCTGGCATTCTTGCCGCAAGAGTCAAGGCTAGTTCATTTTGAGAACTCTTTCCCATTTCTAGCAAATCCTGATTTCTTCTAGCTTCGTACCCTTTAAGTTTTCCATAGATTTCTTCCATGGACAGTCCTTAGTTGGCTTGGTTTTCCTTGAACATCATTCTATCGAAGTTCCATGGTCCGGTGAGTCCATCAATCAACACTTGAACCTTCATTCTTTGGGTGATCTCCGTTTCTTTGACACCCAAGTTCTTTAACTTTGTAAGTAAGGCTTCAAAGCAGAAAGAGTAATCTGTGATGGTTTCATTTGGAAACATCTTGAATTTGTAGAAGTCCCTTTTTGCTTCTAGTTGGACGTCCTCCTTCATCTCAGGCGTCCCAACATGGTACTTCTCAACAGCATCCCATTGGAGCTTAGCGGTTGAAAGATTGCTCACATGGGTGGCGTCCCTTTCGTAGAGGGACGTCTGTAGGAAACAGATAGCCTTGGCGTTTGTCTCTATGAGTTTGAACTCTTCGGGACCTCATTCTTCTTCTTTGTTCACCTTGGCAGCAGGGACTTTGAGGTCACCGTTCTTTATCACCAACCAGCATTGGTAGTTTTGACATTGCACGAAGCACTCAAACCTGGTTTTCCATCGGTTGAAGTTCCCGTCTGTGAGGTGGGGAGGCTTCACACTTGAGATACCTATAGGTTCCATCTCCATGTTTCCTGTAACTCAGACACAATCTAGAGCACTTGCTCTGATACCAACTGTTGGATCGTAAGTCTATTAGAATGGGCGTCCTTAACTAGGTTAAGGGCATCCCTAGATGCAGCGGAAAATAGACTTAACAAGAAACAGAATATGATAATGGACACGAGTATTTATAGAGGAACCCCACTAAGACCAACTAGTCTTATGGGTAAACCTCTACCTCCGTTGGAGGATTTTCAATAGCCGTCCTTATCTTATTCAGAGAGAGTCCTTACAACTTAGACGAGTCGTTACACTTCACTAAGTTAAGTGTGCGTGCGTTCTTAGCCTCACTAGTAACACTCCTTTCAGCCTAACAAGTAACCTAACTCTCTTGGCTAATAAGGAAGCTAACACTCACGTCTCTCACAGTCCGTTGTGACAGACAAACTACTTTTCTAACTATTTTGTGGTTTGGTTTGGATTTAATGTGGTTGGACTTTCTTTCTCTTGCTTCAAGCTCACTTGATCTTCATTCTTCAACTTGAACGCTTCGGGAGAGCTTGAGAGAAAGTCTTCAAAGTTTACACCGCTATGCATAACCCTTGGAGGGTACTTATAGCGGTAGTGGTTCTTGTCCTCTAGCGTCCTCTGAAGCTTAGGCAGGATCTGTCGTCTTCCTCAACGGTTCGATTTGCATCTTGAGGAAGTCAACTCTGTTGACGCTTGAGAAGCCTCCGCGTGGTCAGGGGACCATCTCTGGGAAAGCGACATCTTTGGAATTGTTCACACGTGCCCAGACATAGGAACATTCCTTCTGAGGACTACGGCCGAATGTGATGTAATCATGTTGGAGCGGCCTTGGTTTGAATTTGAACTTCGTTCGTATTTAGGCGCGCATCCCTTCTTGATGAGGACGCCGTCCTGTCTACGCAGGGACTCCATTCTTTTCGCTCAGCTCTGGAAGTTTTGATGGAGTGCATCCCTACAGCTTAGGGACTCCCTTTCACTTGTTGTCCTTTTCGCTCATGTGCGTCCTTTGGACTTATTTGAGATCAACAACTTATCAAATACCTTTGAGTTTGTCATTATCAAAACTAGGGACGATCATTATTGGTTTAGATATTAACGACTGGCGTCCTTAATATCGTCCCAAAAGGAATTCCCATAATCACCTCTACATCGGTCTCATAAAAGGCTTCACGAACTCGATCTTCACGCCAAACTCCTCTGGAACAATCTATGAAATCACTCAACCTAAGATCCTCATTCTCAAGAGATCTAGAAAAAACAAGTCTGAAAGTACTCGCGCGAGGGATCTATTTATCTTCACTGAACTTCCATTCCCAAACTGCCAAAGCATAGCCAAATCTAGCAACTCACGAGCTTTGTGTATACTACGCCAAGTGAAGCTTGGACTATAGCCACATTTCGCAGACATGAAGTCAGCATTTGGATAATACCTCGTCTTCATTAATTTCACAAAAAGCGATTCAGGGCTCTGTAGTAACCGCCAGCCTTGCTTTGCAAGTAAAGCAATGTTAAAATTATGGAGGTCTCGAAACCCAAGTCCAACCCTATCTTTCGAAACACATAATTTCTACCAATTCAGCCAATGCATCTTATTTTTCTATCCATCATTTCCGCACAGAAAGTTGCAGATGATCTGCTCAATTTCATGATAAAATTGAACCGGGAGAAGAAAGCACGCCATGGCGTAGGATGGAATTGCTTGAATGACTTCTTTGATCAACACCTCTATTCCTACCCTGGACAAAAGCCTTTCTTTCCACCCCTTGATTTTCTTCCACACCCTCTCCTTAATCTATTGAAAGATAACCTTCTTTGACCGCCCGATCATTGTAGGAAGCCCAGGATACCGCTCATGCTTCTCCACCTCTCTAATGTGCAGGACATTCTGAATTTCAGCCCTCCTCCTCACATCCACATTCCTGCTAAACGTCAGTTTTGACTTTTCTAGATTAACTTGTTCTCCTGAAGCAACACCATGCTGCAGGAGGATATTAACAATTTCATGAGCCTGTAGACAAGATGCTCTAGCAAACAAGACACTGTCATTTGTAAAGAAAAGATGCGAAACAGAAGGAGCACCCCTTGCAATTCGAACACCATTCAAACTACCCGCCCTTTCGCTATTTTGAATAAGACCGGCCAAACCTTCAGCGCAAAACAGAAAGAGGTAGGGTGATAATGGATCACCTTGCCTAATTCCACGCTCGGGCCAGAAAGTATTGGAGGGAACTCCATCTATCAAAACCGAAAAGGAGACGCTTCTAAACCACCTCATAAAGCCTTTCCTGCCAAGGCTTCTCATACAGTTCTCTAGAAAACACCATTCTACCATGTCATAAGCCTTGGCCATATCAAGCTTCAAAGCCATAAAGCCTTTCCTGCCAGTTCTTTTCGTCTTCATATGATAGAAGATTTCAAAAGCCGCTAGCACATTATCTGTAATCAATCTCCTAAGAACGAAAGCACTTTGGACCGGAGAGATAATCTTCTAGAGTACAAGAACCTGCTCGCCAACACTTTTGAGATAATCTTATAAAGCACATTACACAAACTGAATGGGCGGAGATCTTTCATGCACAACGGATTTTTAGTTTTAGGGATCAGGGAGATGAAAGTGTGGTTAAGCATATCAGGAAAAGGAGCACCATTTAGAATGCTAATGTAGAAATGAATCACATCAGCTCCGACAATACCCCAGTGGTGCTGAAAGAAAAGCGCAGACATGCCATTGGGACCAGGAGACTTTGTAGGGTGCATCGAAAAAAGGGCAAAACGAACCTCCTCTCCCGTAAAGAGTCGTAACAGATTAGCGTTATCCAAATCCGACACAAGAGGTGAAATGCCTTGAGGAACCGCTCTAGAGCTTGCACCAAGGCCAGATTGAAAGAGCTCGTTAAAATAATTCAAAGCCATCATAGTTCTGCCTTTCCTACTCCGCCAAACAACACCCTTAGAGTCAATAAGCTTACGAACTTTATTCCTGGCTCTCCGTCCATTTGCTTTCTCGTGGAAAAAAGCGGAATTACGATCCCCCTAGGTAAGCTCGTTAGCGTTTGCCCTTTAAACCCACAACATTTCTTCTTTCTCCATTAAGTCTCGTTCCTCCTTCTCTAAGGCTTTCCTTCTAGCCACAAGATCACTGACTCGGCTAAAGTCGTCGTGCCAAGATCAAAGATAAATAACCCAAACTACAAACTAAGTATAGTAAGCAAGTAAGGGGTCGAACCCAAGAGAACTATGGCTTCTAGTATTACTATATTTATCAACTACAGAAAAGGGGGTTTAGGAAAGATATCTAACTAAACTAATCTAAGAAACAAAAAACAAACAAATAAACAAACATACAAATATGGGGAAAACAATTGATAAGGAGACAAGTTCATTCAAAAGATCCACTCATGATATAATCCCTCGATCATAGATTTATCCATTGATTTCATTCACACCTATGGTTAATTCCTATCCTGATCATTAACAATCGCAAGTCCACGGTCCAAGCAATTCTATAACCCTAGACAAGGACGCTTAACCTAGAATTAGCATAGAGAACAAGGAAATGCAGGATATAATATCAAACATTCAAGCTACGAGTCAATTGTAAGATAAAACAATCAATTCTCTTCTTAATCCTAGTTGCATAGACAACAGGTCTAGGTTAAGTTGTTTTCACAGATTAGTTTTGTCCACGGTCCAAACCTAATCCAACAGTAGAAAGCTAATCAATTCAATAGGGTCTCGACTCCTAGAGAAACAATCAACAATCATAAGATGAAGCACAAGAGAATCAATATTAACCAAAGGATAGAAATCAATTACCAAAACCTCACGAGTTCATACATCAGAGCTTTTCCCTTGAACAAACCCAAGGAGACTAGCTCTCCATAACTAAACTAAAAGAGAAGAATTAATTGGATGAATAAGAGGTAGAAGATTAGAGATACTCCAAAACCTAAGGCTGGCTCCTCCTTATATAGCCCAAGGAACATGCTCCTCGAGATAGATAAGGTAAGAGGCAAAAGATAGAAAAGGAAATAAGATAGAAAGGAAAAGATTTCGGCCCGCTTCGGATCTGGCACCACCGCGACCGCGTCGACACCGCCGCGCCCGCGCTTTCACGACAGAATAGAATCTCGACTTTGGCTATGCACCGCGCCCGCGGCACTCCCACCGCGCCCGCGGCGATCTCCATTTGGCATTATGCTGAGTCGGCTTCTACCGCGACCGCGGCCATGGCGGCGCGACCGCGGCCTTCATGGGTCTTCATTGTCCGTCCTCTTCATGCCACCGTGCCCGCGTCATAGACAACGCGACCGCGGAAATCATGCAGTGGCGATTCTTCGTCTTTAAGCTCTTTAACTCTTGATTCTTCATAACTTGTGTCTTCGGTCTTCATATTACAATAACACTCAAAACTAACCTAAACACTCACAATAATACTCCTAAAATACAAGAGTTAACCCATACAAAATAGCCCGAATCAATCACCATTCATGCCCCTTTTATTTAACAGCCTCAATTTCTCCCTCACATCCCTGAGCTTGGCCAAAATATTCCCGAACTCCATTTGATTCCACTCCCTAAGCGCCTCAGTGCAATGACCCAGCTTTCCCATCAGATTAACATCTCTGCCCTGAGTGCCCCATTCATTTTCAACCACGTGGTCACAACTATTTTTAATCGTCCAAAGACCTTCAAATCAAAAAGGTCTCGCCCCTCTTACATCATCGCCATCAAATTCTTCCTCCTTGAAAAGATCAATCAAAATGGGCACATGGTCAGAACCCTCATGACCAAGATGGGTAATGTGAGCCCCTGGAAACGTATCCAACCATTGCTCATTAGCAAAACCCATATCAAGTCTCTCTGCAATGAATTGATCACCCTCTATTCCATTGTCCCAAGTAAATCTATTTCCTTGAAAACCAATCTCATTTAGGCCACAATCATCCACAGCTTCCCTGAAAGCTGCCAGCTCGTCCACATCTACACTATCTCCTCCCAACTTATCAGTTTCACTCAAAACTTGATTAAAGTCCCTACCTAATGCAGATCCAACTCCCATTTGTATCTTCTCCAAGACGCTTTAGAAGGGTCCAAGAATGACACTTCTCCTCTTTTTTGGGTCACCCATAAAACCCAGTGAATCTCCATTCACCACCACTGTTGAGAGGGTTTAACCTTAACAAATAAATTTGTCAAGACCCCGCTGAGTATAGCGAAGTCAGGATCGTCCACGGGAGCTAGTAGTTCTATAGTCTAGCAATCAAACTACAAAAGCAAAACAAAACAAAGCAAAACAAGCAAGCAAACACAAATTGCACACCCTGAGGAGCCAAATTGCACGTTCTGAGGGGGGTCGCGGCCGACCTACGACAGAACCTAAAAACACACTAAAAACAACTACTGAGGGGGGTCGCGGCCGAACAGTTGCAGGTCGGGGCCGACCTTTTCTGGGCACGAAGATTGGTTTCGTAAAATTACGAAAAGACAACTAGGGGTAGGGATTTACCACAACATAGTCATGCATTCAAACAATGATAAAGACCAACTCAACTTATAATCTCATGGGTGACTTTCGTGAAGAAAGAGCACATTAAAACCTCAACTTCCATGGAGATGTTAACATGCAATCCAACTTGTTTTTCTAGGGATTTCAACTTTCATCTCAACCCCGGATAGCCCTTGTTCACAAGATAATCTTTCAATCGGTTTGCAAACAAGAACAAGCCCCCAACTTTCATCAAGGGTAATTAAGCATGCAAGAGGGATTGGAGACTACAAGTCAAGCATAGATCTAAGCATCAAGGTGACAAATTGCATTTTCATGGTGGGGTTCACCCCAAACCTAGCAAGCTAACTACACACACATCACAAACACACAAACAACACAAGATAAGAGGGAAACATAATCGAAAACAACAACTTAAATTAAACCAAGATCCAAACTTACAAGCCTTGTAATTCCACAACTCTCTCCCTACAAACCCTTGTCTTCCATCTTCCTCCTCTCCTCCTCCATCTTCGTCCTCTTCCCTCCTCACCTCCCAAAGAGGGAGAGTGAGAGAGCTCTCTCTCCAACCCTAAGCTTCCCACACAAGCCTCTCTCTCCCTCTATCAAAAGCTAAAAAGAAAAGGAGCCCAAAAGCCCCTTAAATAGAAGTACCAAAGAAGTCAACTTTAAAGGCTGCCAAGTCTGCCACTTTGTCCCCCTTTTCGAAATTCAAAAATCCCGCAAAAAGCATTACTTGGGCGGCAAGGATTCGCTTTTGGTCGCAGCTCAGGGTGGTCGAGGCCGACCTCAGGATGGTCGGAGCCGACCTACAGCAGGATCATGTTTTCTTCGTGTTTTCGCTCGAACTTGCTCCATTGCTAGCCTTTCTTCGGGGTTTCTTTTTCGATGTTTCTTGGGTTCCTTTTATACTTCTTGTAGCTTCTTTTGAGACACTTTTTGGCTTGAAGATTCATCATTGAAATCCTTGAAAACTCCGCTTGACTTCACTACGAACACGCAACACCGTCATCTCCTAGAATGCTCGTGAAAGCTCGAAAACTCCTCTAAAATGCTCCAAATACCTACAAAACACAAATACAAACACAAACGACTCCAACTCTCGAAAGAGAGTGGAAATCTCATGCAAAACACACAAACACAAAGGGAAAGCATGCAAAACAAGCTAGAAAACTACCTAGAAAAACAACTAAAAAGCGCGACATCAAAAACACACAAAGGGTTTGGGCTAATCCCTCACCCAAAAGAAAGCTAGACAAAGAAACTAAACTAACTCCCCCGGCAACGGCGCCAAATTTTTTTTTTTGAAGGGCCTGGTGGGGGTCGGCCACGACCTAAGGGAGGTCGGCCACGCCCTTTTTCACTACGCTTGCACATTATTTGCCAACACTTCATCCTTCTCGGTTCTTTTCTTCAAGACAACTCCCTTAATTCCCACCTTCATAATCTCTTCATTTTCACCCCTCATCCACATCAACATCACTACCCACTCTAACTCCTAATTCCCGGATTAAGGGGGTCAAGCTTATAATGGCTAGGATACTTTTGTGGAGCTAGAAATAAGGCTTTAGGCTCAAACAAGGGGCTTCAAATCAAGGGATCATACATAGGTAGGATAAAAAGGAAAGAAATAGGCTAATGAAAATAAGTTCAATATCATTTGATCTAACAAGTCATGAACACATCTCCATTGGTTTCAAATTTCAAATAAGCATGCCATTGTCAAGTGATAAATGCATTTGGAAGAGTAAAAAATCACACATGAAAGAACAAGGAATAAAACATACATTCCTTGTGGCCAAAAGATTTCTCACTTAAGTTCAAATTATTGGATTGCTTTTCACTTAGAATCATGCATGCTCAATGTTCATTATATGCTCACAATTTGAAAATCAAAGTCATGCAAACTGAACATGCTAGAAAACCACCACCCTCCTCAAATTTGACAAGAGCATCGATATGGTGGAAGGTGTACGACTGAACAAAAACATCAACATCATCAGTCCAAAGCAAACTTATTCCTCCTGACCTCCCTCTGCAATCAACTGAAAAACAGTCAGTAAATACTAAGCTTCTCCTAACAGACTCAATCCTCTTCCTACAACACTTGGTCTCCATTAGAGATACCATTTTTGGGGACATCCGCCTCACTAAATTAGTGAGTTTACCAACTGCCCGAGCCTCCCCCAATCCTTGGCAGTTGAAACTGAGCGTACTCATGGCTCCCGGCGAGAGGGGTTAGCCCCTCCCGCCGATGGTTCATCCACCAAAATTCTCTTACGACCCTCTTCCGCTTCCATCATCTCCTCATCTTCCTCCCGACCTCTTTTTCCTGATTTATTCACTTGTCCATCTTTATAGGACTGACTTCTCGCTCTCATCTTCCACTTTTGTTGCTTCAACTTGGAAGAGTTCTTTTTAATTGAGCCTGAGTCTTCAACCCCTTGAATCTGCCCTATGTCGCCTTTTATAAAGTTTGGGTTTGCTACACTTTTTCCTCCGCCAAACCCTTCTGCCCTCGTCAGCGAACCATTTTGATCTCGTATAGTAGATTCATCAATATTTTTCCCACTATTAGCATCAAGATTTTCCACCATGTTCTCAGCCAAACGAACCTTCTCTAGTTGTTGCTAGACCTTGCTAGCAACTTCCTCGACTTCATTATCCCTTGCATTTAGAGCACTTCTAGCCGATTCAGCCTTGCTTGATACTTCCACGTCATCTGCATCTCTGTTTGCTTTTTCCAATAGCACCAGTAGAGATTTTCTCCTAGTTGATCGATGAGATTGACTATTTTCCTGCTGTTTCTCATTCCCTTTCATTAACTCCTTAAGAAATCTTCTTTCCTGCTATCTTTCTCTATCCGACTTTGCTTGCCACCTCTTCAAAGGTGATGCTCTCATCCAATCCCCAATACTCTTGACTTCCCTCTCTTGCAATTTCTTCACTGCAGTCTAATTCCACATGGCCTACCAGCCCACAGACATAGCAGAAGTTAGGAAGCCGCTCATACTTAATCTCTGCCCACATGCGTTTCCCATTGATATTCATCATTAGTCTTCTTCTTAGCGGTTTTAGGATGTTTATTAACACCCTCACCCAGATAAAACGAGCACGTATCATAAGCTCTTCCGCATCCACCTCTTGTAGACCACCAAAACTCTTCCCGATTGCCACCGCTGTCTCCATGTTCATTGCATCTATGAGAAGATCATAAACTCTAACCCAAAACGGAACCGAGTCCACGACTATTTTTGATGGTTGTTCAAGACCCGGCTCTTTCAGTGCGAGTAGGGCTCTATCAAAAGCCCACGGTCCTCCCTTCATAACAGCTTCCTTCTCCTTCACATCAGCAAATTGGAAGAGAAACAAGTTGTGTCGTAGTTCACGAAACACAAAACCCCTACGTAGTTTCCATGCACTCTGCATTGTGGCTTTTATGGCAAAACTATTAAATGGGCGAGACGTCATTAATGAACCCACGAGGGCAAGATTGTACCCGATCCCGTCCGAGCGATTTTCAACCGAGGCTTCAATTTCATCACACTCCTCCTCTATAAGTTGAAAATCCCTTCGAACCTCTTTTCTATCCATTAGTAGAGTAACAATTGAAGCTCCAAAACCAAACACTAAGCACACTTTAGCACTATCCAAACCCGCACGATGTCGGCGGGGATATTCTGGCTCCCACGATCCTAGACCGAAGAGAAAGCCGACGAACGAAAGACCGCCAAGAAACAGCCATCGAATCGCCATTGGTTGCCCTATCTATCCATCTATCTATCTAAAATGTAAAGGTGTATTTTTTTGGCATTAAATGACTTCAATTGAATTCTCTTTAATTAAATTGTAATATATTCAATATAATATGATATGATATTTTTATTATTAGTTTATTCTATAATATTTATTATTATTATTATTATTATTATTATTTTATACTATATATTATCGCAATAAATTAATTTTTGATTATATTGTTATTATTGAATATTATATGTTATTACTTTATACTATATATAATAAATTATTAAATTCATTTCTCATTAAAGTGGTATTAATAATCAGTATTAAACAAATTGTTGAAAATAAGTACTATTCTTCACACCTAGAATTGATTCATATCACACATTGTTAATTTGTTCCTATAATACTGCTCATTATTTTCTTAGACAAGGTCAAAGATTCCTAAAGAAATATTGGGGGAAGATGATAGAAAAAATCTTAATATAGTGTTTCCTTATTTTATTTTATATCTTACCATCTTTGCATAATACAAATAAAATTTTCTTTGTGGTTTATTGTTTTAATGTTTTAGATTATTATTTATTTGGTAGGATTTAATTAGAGTTGTCAATTACTGGACCTGAAAAACCAATCCGAATTGACCGGAAATTTTAGGGTTGAAACCCGACCCGAATAGTAGCGAGCAAAGGAAAAAAAGAACCTGATTAACCCGAAGCCGATTCGGTTGAAAACCGAACCCGACCCGATTTTTTTTATATGTAGAATAAAAATAATTTCTTGAACTTGTACAATAACCTATTAATACCCGATCTGACTTGACCTGTGATCCAATTGACCCGAAACCCACACTCTCCCAAACCCAAAAACACCATACCCGAACCCACCCGAACCAACCCGTTTGACACCTCTAGATTTAATGCTTGTAAATTATTAATACTATTCTTATCCTCTATTTTTTGGTTCAATAATTCTATATAGTACGTTTATTCTTTTATATGTGTACTATAAAATTACAATTTATTTTATTTTTGTTCTTGTACATTAACATATACATATGGCTGAATGTTTTAAACATTGAAGTAATAGTGAGAAATTAATTAGTATTTTCTTTTAAAATTGAAATGGAGCGAAAAGAGAATAGGTTTGGAGTTTTAATATTTAAGATTTAAGATTTAAGATGTAATTGGAGTTTAAAAAGATTTCTGCTTAACTTTTAATATTAAAAATTAACTTGAGATCTAAATATATCTCAGATATATGAAACCATACAAATATAAAAGATCTTAAGATATACATTCTTTCCTTATCTTTTGTTAGTCTATATATCTTGAAATAATGATATTATTGTAATTTATTGGTATTAAGTGTAATAAAATAGTGTGAAGCTCAATCAAAATAAAATAGTGTGAAGTATAGCATTTTCTTTGTTTAAAAGGCAAGAAAGAATTACCCACAAATTGTATGTTTTCTACATTCAATAGAAACTAACGACAACCAAAAGGAAACAAAACATGAAACATAATGTTTGAGTACGACCTTGATCAAGCACAACATTATCCCAACCCATATCAAATTCTGAAACATAAAGTTTTTTCCCTAGAAATCAAAAGTACCATTCTAAGTAGTTTGGTCTAAATTTGGTGTATAAATTAGATATTAGAGCAAGAATACACGGAACAATGATCACAGGCTTAACACTCCACCCTATGGCATACGCACCGGATATGAACGCTACAACTGTGGCTGCGAGGGCGATTTGTAGCATGATGATGCTATCAATTGCAAACCTCTGTAATTTGTGACTTGTCCTTCTGCCTGCTCGAATGGTGTGCCAAAACAAGATGCTAAAAGACATAAGCATGGCCATAACATCAGCTGCCATGAACACTTTCACAGCAGCTTCCTTGATTCGCATCGCTTCTCCGGTGTTTTGGTCATATCCGCCCGGAATAGTGAATGTTGCTGCGAAAGTGATGGTCGCCAAGAGGGCTGCAGCCACGGCTATTGAATCTAGCAATTTCTTTGAATTTCCGTATGTCATTACCACATCGCTATAAGGCATGAACACATACTTGATCCATGATATCAGATATGGTGCTCTCGGCATGCAACTCACTCCTGCCTTAAGACTGAATAATACAGCGTGGATTGGGCGCTACAAGTTGAAAATTTAGAACAATTTAGTTATGAATAAAGACTCGTTTACAACTTTTCATACTATTTTTTCAAGTACTTACAAGTTACATCAAACAAAACGCATAAGGTTCTTTTCAAAATAAAAAATGAAAGATAAGAAAATCATGATCCAACTATGTCAAACAATCTTAGTGAAAAAATATCTAACTAACAAACTATTTAAATACATTTATTAGGATATCTTATATTTATATAGACTTTGTATATGAAATCTTATTGTATTTAGATATGGCAATACAATCTCCCAAATATAGACTCCAGAGATTGCCTTGTAACTATATATATTCAATCTCCCATGAGGGCAATACATACGTAATTCATTCCTGAATTGCTTTGTTTCATGGTATTGGAGCACCTTCCAGAAACCTAAATCGTTTCCGCTGTAACAATTCTTCCCCTTATCGTATCCAAACTCACGTTTTTTTTCTACTTTGTCTGCTCTTTGTGCCTCTGCTAATGCCTGGCGATGGCAAACTCTGAACCAAACACTGAAAATTTAAATCCCACATCTGCATCCATCCTTCAACAAACTCAACCTCAACTTCCTAAACGTCTTATTTTAGATGTTGCCTCTGGTTAGTACTTACACCCTTAGGATCACCCGGGTCTCTCGATTTGCTCGGTTGTTTTGAAAGACGAAAACTATCAAGAATGGGCGATCGCTATGAAGAATGCTTTGCGGGCTAACCGAAAGATGGGTTTCTTGACTAGACGAATTGTCAAACCCGATGCCGATACTATTGATGAAGTAGATTGGTATAGTGTGAACTCTATGCTTATTGGATGGATTATGCAGTCCATTGATCCTACCTTACGATCATATATTACCTATAGGAAAAACGTTCATCTTTTTGGGACGACTTGAAGCAACGATTCTCGGTCAGAAATGGGTCACGGATTTTTCAAGTTCGCTATGAGATTGCTCAATGTCACCAACAGGGTGAGGACATCTCTGTTTATTATGGCAAACTAAAGAAGCTCTAGGATGATTTACAGATTTATGCACCACCAGCACCATGCATAAGTGTGGCGTTCTCAGCTCTGACTACTCAAAGGGAAGAGGAGCATATTCATTAATTCCTCATGGGACTTGACGATGATGCTTATGGCAATACTCACTCAATTATTCTTGTTCGGGATCCTTTGGCAAATTTGAATCAGGTCTATGCTCTTGTTACTCATAAAGAGATCCATAAATCTGTCATTCGAACTTGTGATGCAAATCCCGATCCTATGGCTTTTGCTGCTCAATCTAAATCGGGTGATCAACGCCTGAAACTCTTGAGTACTCGTTGTGGTCTGAATAATCATGATGTCTCCACATGCTACAAGATCATTGGCAATCCGGAGGGCTGGTTCACTCGCAATGGCGATCGAAATTCCAACAACTCCTCCTCTGGCCAAGGTCGTGGTGATGCCAATGGTACAGGTCGGGATGAGTCTAGCAATGCAAAATCAGATAATGGTGCAGGACGTGGGAATGGCAATGTTGGACGAGGGCGCGGTCACGGAGGCACTGGCCAAGCCAATTCAGTTCAGTGTAGCGATGCTTCTCTGGGAATGTCTCAGCCTTCCTCTCAAGATCGATCTGCCCTAAACCTCTCAAAAGAATAGTGGCAATCTATTATGGATCTGTTCAATTCACTGAACACAAAGTCCAATCCTATATGTGATACTTTCTCTTCTTGGATCCTTTATAGTGGCGCCTCCGATCACATGACAAGCAATCACTCCTTGCTTCGGGACATCGTTTCTATTTCTCCCGTCTCAATTAAATTGCCCAATCATACTTTTACTTCTGCTCTTGAAGAAGGAACTTTTATTCTGGTTGATTCTTTCTCTCTTAAAAATGTTCTTCTCATACCTGTTCTTGATTGTAACTTGTTGTCTCTTGCAAAATTGACTCCTGATCTGCAGTGCCTTGTGACTCTTACCATTGCTATATGTGTCATTTAGGATCAAAGTACAAGGACGGTGATTGAATCTGGTGAGCAACAAAGTGGGGTATATTGGCTGCATCAATTTCGATCAATTTCGAATGTCTATTCGGCCTCAACTACCTCGTCCACCTCAACGACTCAGCTTTGGCATCGACGCTTTGGGCATCCGGCCACCTCTATTTTATTTTCTATTTCAGCACTAGGCTCTCTTGTTATTAAGACAGATAATTGTTCACCTTGTGATGTTTGTTTTCAAGCCAAGCAAACACGTAAGGCCTTTCCTTTGAGTTGAAATAAAGCTCTGAATTTATTTCAACTTGTTCATCGTGATGTTCGGGGTCCATATAGTGTTTTGTCCACTACATGCGCCTCTTATTGTTTGACCATAGTCGATGATTTTCCCGTTCCGCTTAGGTGTTTCTCATGGCTAATAAAACTGAGGTCGTTTGGCTTATACAAAGTTTCTGTGCTATGGTCCAATCTCAGTTCCGGCGTATAGTACTACGGTTTCATTTAGATTATGGGACTGAATTTCTTGGTCTCCGTCCTTATTTTACTCAACAAGGCACCCTATTTGAGACCACATGTTTCTATAGTCCTCAATCAAACGGCCGAGCCGAACGCAAGTATCAACATCCTCTTAATGTCGCACGTACTTTTCGGTTCCAAGTCAACCTGCCCATTGACTTTTGGGGCAAATGCGTCCTTACCGCTTTTTATTTAATCAACCGAACACAGACACCTTTGCTCAACAAAGTCTCCATTTAACTCGTATACGATTATGAGCTGACTTATTCTCATCTAAAGGTGTTTGTGTGGTTATCAAAAAAAAAAAATTGGTGTTTGGGGGTCTTTGCTTTGTATCCAAGCAACCACGAAGTCGGGACAAAATTCGAACCTCAGAGCAAGAAATGTATGATCCTCGGTTATCCTACAGGCAAGCATGGTTGGAAACTATTTGATCTTGAAGAATAGAAATTCTTTATATCTAGGGATGTCATTTTGTTTGAAGATATATTTCCTTGGCAGCCTTCGACCATTACTATGTCACAATCATCGGATACTTCTCATGATCGGCCACCCACTATATTTGATGATGCTCTTTTGCTTGATCTTAACAGCTCGTCTTTCATGACTTCCGACTTCAGGGGGAGTTCTGAACCTGCTATTTCAGCATCACATTAGAACTCCACATCACTTTCATCATCAACCCTATCTCCTGATGTCTCTCGTGTTCCGATTTGACAAAGCACTCGCATCAAGCAACCATTTGTTTTATTATGAGACTTTGTGTGTCAAACTCTACGACAACATGATACCCCACTTCCAGCCATCACTCAATCTCAACCGTCACCATCCTCAAGCAACCCATAACGGATTCAAAATTCTTTCTTGTGAACTAATTGTTCTCCTCAGCACGTGAACTTTCTTACAACTATTACTGTTGACACTGAACCCAACTCATTCCACGAGGAAGCCCAACTTGAAAAATGGTGTGATGCCATGAATATAGAAATCTCAGCCGTGGAACGAAAGCAAACTTGGATTGCTACGCCACTTCCTCTTGGCAAGAAAGCAATCGGTTGCAAGTGGATATTTCGCATCAAATACACATCAACTGGGGTTGTTGAACGTTATAAAGCCCATCTTGTAGTTCTCGGAAACCGACAAGTGGAAGAAGTTGACTTTACAGAGACCTTTGCACTAGTCGCCAAAATGAGCACTCTTCGGGTCTTTCTTTCCGTAGCGGCTATTCGGGACTGGGAACTTCACCAAATGGATGTTCATAATGCTTTCCTTCATGGAGATGTCGATGAGGACGTCAATGTGAAACCACCACATGGCTACGATAAGATTCCTGATGGCTAAGTCTGCAACGTACAAAAATCCTTGTACGGTTTGCGCCAAGCATCGCGAAATTGGTTCGCCAGGCTTGCCTCTGCTCTTCGAACATTCGGATTCAGACAAAGTAAGACAGATTACTCTTTATTCTCTCTAACTCGGCATGATATGGTTCTCCATGTCTCGTATATCTCGACGATCTTATCATTGCCAGAAATAACAACTCCGCCATTTGTATCTTCAAATCATATTTGCACACCTGCTTTCACATGAAGGATTTAGGTGCACTGAAATACCTCTTTGGTCTTGAAATCGCTCGTAGCTCTGATGGTATCTTGCTATCCCAACAGAAGTACTCCCGTGAAATCATTCCCGAATCCGGTCTTCTCGGCGCCAAGCCCTCCGAGTTTCCTATGGATTCACATCATCAATTGGCCTTGGGTGAAGGCCTCGATTTTTCCTCTCTCGAGCAGTATCGCAGATTGATTGGCAGGCTGATTTATCTCACTATAACATGTGCAGAGCTCTTTTAATCCATACACACATTGTTCCAGTTTATGCAGGAAACCGAAAGAAGTCCACTGGCAAGCCGCTCTCCGAGTTGTTCATTACTTAAAGGGCCATCCAAGACTCGGTCTATTTCTGTCTAGCAAAAGTGAGCTCCGCTTGTATGCCTTTTGTGACTCTGACGGGGCATCATGTCCATTAACTTGACGGTCTCTTACCGGTTATTTTGTTACGATACTGAAATCACCGGTGTCTTGGAAGACAAAGAAACATCTTACCGTCTCTAGATCTTCTACGGAAGCGGAGTACCGTTCAATGGCATCCGCATGTGGCGAAGTTCTTTGGCTGACATATTTATTAAGGCCCCTTGGCGTACATATTACTGAGCCCATTCATTTGTCCTGCGATAGTCAAGCTGCGATTCACATTGCCTCTAATCCGGTTTTCCATGAGAGAACTAAACACATCGAAGTGGATTGTCATTTCATGCGAGATTTGGTTATGAATGGTATGATTGTTGCTCATCACGTGTCTACCACTCAACAAACGACCGACATCTTCTCAGAAAATCCCAATTTCATCATACACTCCAAGTTGGACATTCATGATGCTCATGCTCCAACTTGAGGAGGAGTATTAGGATATCTTATATTTAGATAAACTTTATATATGATATCTTATTGTATTTAGATATGGCAATACATTCTCCAAAAGATAGACTGCAGAGATTCCCTTGTAACTATATATATTCAACTTTTCATGAGGGCAATACATATAGAGTTCATTCCCGAATTGCTTTGTTTCAACAGTAAACCATCTGGGACTTGTATTACTATTTTGGCTTAATGTATAAACGAGCCTCATATATATAAAATTACAAAGGTAAGTTCTAATAAAACAACTAGTATAGTGATACATAGTGGATTAATCATGGAGTGTTCGCTCTAAATATAATAAAGGGACGAAACTGAATCTTGAAATTAAAGGAGAGAGCAAAATCAACATGATCCTGTGATTATAGGGAGCTGAAATTACGTCACATATATGCAGTGTTCTAAAAAACACCCTAGGCAGCCGCCTAGGCGCTAGGCGGCAGTGCACCGACGAGTTTTGGTCCTAGGTGGGTAATCTAGGCGGGGAGCAGCCTAGGCGGCTTCCTAGACGCGTCTAGGTGGGTCTAGACGGGCGTCTAGGCAGGTCTAGGTGACCTAGGCGGGTCTACGAGGGTCTTGGGGGCCTAGGCGGCCGCCTAAGTGGGTCTTGACAGATCTAGGGTTTTTTTACGATATAAGTATACGTAATATGGTTATATATTAAACTATGAATTATTATAAGCCCCTATAAAGCTAATTATAAATTTGATATTTGTCTATTTTTAAACAATATATAACTACTGGTAGGTAAAATTTAATAAAATAATTAAGAAATTTCAAATCCGTTTAGGCCTTAGGCAACTTCTTACCGCCCAACTTCCGCCTAGCGTCTTTTAGAACATTGTCTATATGCATGATTTTAATACGCTATATGCATGATTATAAATGTTATATGCATGATGTTTTATTAGTTGTATACATAAATGCACAAATTACGAAATTATGGGAGCTAAAATTGCATTACCTATATGCATAATATAACACGTTATATGTGTGATTTTAATACGCTATATGCATGATTATAAATATTATACGCATAAGTTTTTATTGATTGTTTACATGAATACACAATCAATAAAATGTCATGCCTATGACACGATAATAATGCATATGACATAACATAATTATGCATATATGTACGTGATTTTCAATTTCCTATAATTACGGGATTTTCTAAATCTTCTCTCTTTGAAGTTTTAAGATTAAATCCGGTCCATTTATCATGTTTAGATCTAATTGTCCATAATTATCCACTGTGTAACACTATAAACTAGTGTATCAATAGAACCTAAATCTATAGATCAGAATATATATGTATATATATATGGGTTTTGGTTCAAGTGAGGACTAGTCCTATTGTAAGGATAACTTCTTGTGGTAAGGAATAATTTCATTAGATTTACCTTCTTACTATGTAATAGATGGTCTAGTTTTGTTTTTTACATTTTCGATATGATTTTTTTTCTTAAAAATACGGTTACAACACTTAAGTACAACAGTTCAATTTTATACACTAACAGTTTAAATTAATATACTAAAAGTTTGCTTTATAAATATTATGAGTTCAATTATCAATATTATATGGGTTCAATTTTATTTACTGTTAGTTTAGTTTTTTTTTCAATGAGTTTATTTTTTATATCTTTCGAGTTCATTTTTCTATATAATTCGATTTTCACAAGAATAAAATTATTTTAGTTTCATATTTTATTAATTCAAAGTATTGTTTGCCACAAAATAACAATTTATAGTACATAAATAAAAAGAAAAAAGAAAAAAATTTAAGGGAAAAATTATCTTTCTTCAAATAAAATGATTATAACTAGATGTGTCAAACAGGTCAGGTCAGGTGGATTCGGGTTCGAGTTGAGTACGCTTTCAGGTCAATCGGGTTACAGGCCAAGCCGGGTCTTGACAGGTTATTGTTTGGGTTCGGGTCAACCTAACAGGTCAAGAATTACAATTTTTAATGATTATTAAAATAATATTATGATTACATAATAATAATTAATAATAAAATTATTTTTATTAGATTTTTATAATAACATCTTGTTTATAATAGGTTTTATGATAAGATATATTATAATATTTATAAGAAAATATATTTATTCAACATATATATATATACACACAAAATGTTGGGTCGGTCGGGTCGGTTACAGGTTTCAACCCAATCGGGTTCGGTTTTTTTTTCTTTTGTTCGCTACTATTCGAGTCGGGTTTCAACCCAAAACATTTTGGTCAATTCGGGTCGGGTCAGGTTTTGACAACTCTAATTATAACTCTTAAATGTGGTAGCTCAATTTTTATAAACTAAAAGTTCCTTTTTAATATGTTAAAAGTTAAACTTATGTGTACTAAAAGTTAGATTTTGTAATTTATACGGGTTCAATATTTTGTACAATAAGTTCGCTTGTTTCCTATTGTTAGTTCATTTTTTGTTTACTATAAGTTCAATTTTTATATTATTTCATGTTCTTGAAAATAAAATAAATCAAAAATAAATTTTAAAATAATATATATAAAATATAAAATATTGATTTTTTAAAAAAAAAATAAAAATTTTAAAATAATATATATGAACTCTCCATTAAGAAGGTAAATCCAATAGATGAGGTTACTACTCACTATAAGAGATTGTCCTTACTAGAAGGACTCTCCTCACCCATACCTATCTCTATAGAGAACACTTTTTATATAAATAGAAAAAAAAGTGTGTAATTTTTGCCCATTATATCACAATAGATTCCACGAGGAGTGTGCACGTCAGACTTATTAGTGAACCACTAGATGGAATAAAAATGTAATTTTATGACATACCTGTTCCGTTGCACCACTTCTCCACAACTGTTTGCACAATTCCATTGGAGACTGATGCTGCTTGTTTTTAAGCTCCCAATTTATACCCTGTGTTTCAAGTAGGACAAGTGCCTTGTCCGTATCTCCATCTAGAATGGCACAATGCAAGGCAGTATTTCCATCGTTGTCGACTTCATTGACCAATTCAACCACAACTTGGTTTCGCATCAAACTTTTTAGTAGGACGGGGGACATCTTTGCAAGGTGAAGCATTGTCCTATTGTTGCTAAGATCTCGGAACTTTGCAGAATGTGGACACAAATTAAGTATGATTCTCGTACATCCCCGATAACCGAAAGCAGCAGCTCTAAGCAATGGGGAATATCCTTCTTTGTCATATATAAATGCCCCTGTTTTGTCCTCCATAAGAATACCCCTTGTGTTCCTCTTTCTATTTGCTTCTACCGCATGATGTAACGGAGTCTTCCCATTATCATCCACATGGCTAAAGAGCTTAGCTTGTCTCCTAATCAAACTCTTCAAACGTCCAAGCCCTACATGGAGACAACAAAAAAACAACGAAGGTAAACAGTTAATAGGACGATACATAAATTATTCAAACAATTATATTTGCAAGGATATCTTAAACTAGGTAAGTACCAGGTATGTTGTGCGGGGTTCAGGGGTTGAATTACAGTAAAAAATAGGAATAATTAATAAAATTTATAAGAACTTATATATCTATCTGTCTGTACTATATATATTAAGGTCGAAACCTTTTAACACTCCATGTTAATTTTGATCCCATCCTCATATTAAATCAATCAATATATATATTATAAAAGCCGACTGTTCTCGAGCTACCACGTTGATTCTGACCCCGCTTGATTTTAATTTTTTTCCAACTCAAATAAATATTAGCAATTCTATATCTTTTATTTTCCTTAGATAATAAACTCTATATGTTTTATTTTTCTTAATTATCTAATCCTCAATTTTATCTTTGAAGTACGTCGTACTATCTATCTTTAATTTTACATTTCTTAATAATTTTATCTTTTGTTTTCTTCTATAAAAGATACCCAACATGTATTCACGTACACCATTCACCTACAATACATTCGTGTACAGTACGTACAACAAAGTTTGAGTCTTCTAAGTACAATACATTCAGTCATTCAGAATACATTCAGGTATTTTATATTATATTTTGGGTTCGTTCATTCACATACAATATGTACAATAAATTTCAATGTTTTCTTTGAAATTCAAATACAAGTTGTTCACATACTCCTTGATCTCTTAAATATAAACTTGTATTATTAAAATCTAATTTTTTTTATATAATCTACTTATTTATATATAATTGATTCATAGGAGATATCAATGGCCAACTTTATTGATGAGTTTACAAAAAAACAAGACGAATTATTTCATCATAGTCCGCATCATGTGAAACATGTATTATACCATCATAAGACGAATCAATCAATACATATATACTATAAAGGTCATACTATCTATCTTTAATTGTATTTTTCTTAAATAAGACACCACAATAATTTTGAATTTTGGAAGTTTAATAATATTTATTCTATCATTTCTTCCTATAGAATCAATAGACCATTATATTCTAATTTTTTTGTATTTGAATAAAAATGTTGGAAGTCATATAGAAAACATTTATTTAATTAAATTTAGGAATTCATAAAATCTTAAAATTTTTGTAAAATACATTTATTCTCACCCCACCTTATATTTTTTATAAAATGTTTTTAGCAGTTTCTATTAATTTCCTAATATTTTCTATACCAATTATTTTCTAGATTCAACATATTATGATTTGTGAAATATATTATATTTTAATAAGATTTTTTTGGTCTATTTATATATATAGAGGCAAAATATTAATCATTAAATATTATGATTAAAATAACTACATGTTCAGTTTGAGTATATCAAGCTGGTGCTTTGTATACTACAATATAAGTAAATATATACTACATAATAATGTATTTTATTGGATATAAAATTTAAGTCCGTAATTTGCATAATATTATATTCTCAATCAATCATTTAACAATTATAAATTTCTAATATTCGATGAAACTAAATTATGCTAAAAAATTTATTATACAACAACAACAACAACAACAACAACAACAACAACAACATTTACCCAGGGAAGTCCCGCTTTCGCAGGATCTGGGGGGTCAGGATGGGGGCATTCCAAACCTAGATGGAATGCGCCCAATACAACCCAAGACAAAAACAAACCAAACCACTCAAAAACAAAACAGAAAATCCCCAACTACGACAAGACAAACTACACTGAAACTAGAACTATTTTAATATTTTATTTATTATACTTCGAATAAAATAATTTAAAAATACGAGTAATGCATGGCACGACAGGTACAACTAGTTAAATGTAAATTAGTTATATTTTAACAATTATATATCCATCCAGATTTATCTTAAGAATATATCTTTCTCTAACTACCATATATTAATATATCAAAATAATATCTATATCTTTATAATCTATCAAAATAATACCTTATAATTATAAAAAAATTCAAATAATATCTATCTATACAATTGATCAATATTCTACTGATTAACAAAATATTTAGATTTATCCTAAAAGAATCTATCAAAATAATATCTATATTTATAATCCATTCAAATAATATCTATTTGTAATCTATACAAACTATAAATATAAGCCCATTAATGGATTTATCTATCTGAAATATATAACTTTATATATTTATCTATAAAAAAAATATACACTTAGGTTATATGGTAAAATTATATATTTAGAGAATATGATCTTCTAGGATATCAATGTTATATTTATTTGTGTAAAGTTTGATAAAAATATATACAATCTATATGGACATCGGTATTGTATTTATTATATTTTGTATTTTAGGTTGGTTTATATGACAAATCAAGTATTGATAATAGGAGAAATAAATAAGAAAATATACCACGTAGTAAGTGGAATGAAATGTGCATAAATTCAATAATATAATGTGTTAAAAATTATTTTATTATTTAAGACATAGTCGTACATGGTATGATGAGCTAAACTAGTATCGATTACTTAAGACTAATCTTTAATATATATTTGTTTGAATATGGAAATAATATAAATAAAAAGTTAAATAAGTTTGATATGATTGATCAAAATTGAATAGTCAATTTAAATTTGAAATTTGATAAATTAATCAATAATTGAACAAAAACTTTTGACATATTATTGAATTGTCACATATTAGAGTTATAACCTCTTTTTTATAGTAAATATTATTTTAATTTTTTAAATTATTTTTAGTATATTTGTTTAATTTTTGATTTATTTTTATTTGTCAAATATCTAATAATATTAAAGTTCAACATGTAGTGCATGGATAATAAACTCTTAATACATAAAAACCTAAGCTCGGTAAAAAAAAATTAAACTCGTAGCACATATAAAATGGGTTTTCATTGTTAAAAACTAAAATCTTAGTATATTAAAAATGGAATGTTAAAATTACGTGCTATAATAACTATTTTGTAAAAATAAAATTATTTTTGAGCTGATTAAAACAAAATTATATATAATCTTACTTTTGTGAAAATCTAATCATATTATACCACCAACGATATAAACTATAATAGCACTAACAAAAAATGATCCAGAATCATTTTTCGATGAGTTTTGCGGTTGAATCGATGATATGGCGATAAAACATATTTTAAATAAGTATAAAATATTCAATTTTTATGTCAGATCTATGAATGATCCACCATTGATTCCATTGGAAAAGTCATCGAAAAATGATTTCGGATATTTTTACTTCATATTATGATAGTTCAAACTGTAGATAGATATTTTCAAACGTCGAATTATTTTGGTTGAAAGTTGATACTTGAGATTATTTTGAGTTATTTTTCATGTCAAATATTAAAGAACATATCTTTGAAATATTATTTATTATGTTTTAAGATATAATTTATTAATCTTACTTTAAATTTTATATAAAATTATTCAACAAAATAGTTTGATATAAGAGGAATGAGTACAAAGAGTATTTTCTTTTCTTTTCTATTTATGGGATTTATTTTAATCATACATTATTTTTGTTTATAATATACTATTTCAATCGAACAAAGATTTGTGTGACTATAATTTTTATATAAGGATAGAATAATTCCTTTTATCAATGATCTTCTTTATTTTAAAATCAAATTTTTAATTTATATTTATTTTGGAAAAAATTTAAATCTAAATGATATTTATATATATGTATTCTATATATGTAGAGTCTACAATAACATTTTAACCATTAAAAAATAAGTCAATTTTTAGTCAACCAATCAAATTGATTTAATAAAATGGGTATGTGGTTTTTATATCTTTAATATACTACTATTATTTAATTATACTTATTTTAAGTTGACATATGTTGTTCTATATTCTATATTTTATTTTAATCTCCAACTTAGTAGTAGTAAGATTAATTAATTATATCTTTAAAAAATCTTATATATTAATTTCAATGATATATATATATATATATATTTTCTTCATATTTTACATATATATGTGTGGCGTCTATAATCAAACGGGTTAGCCAATTAAATTATTTTAATAAAGATGAGTAATGTGATACAATGTGAAATTGACACGTACGTGATAATTATTTTTTTGAACATCTGCTTTAGTATATACTAGTATCAGTCCCGTGCCTTGAAGGCACGATTTTGATAATTAAAAACTTATTTTATATTTTATGTGATGTTGTTGAAAATAATATTTTATTATTAGAAAAATAATTAACGTGCAAATATTATGTGGAATTTTCGTCATAAAATGTGCAAAATTTGTGGAAATTTTTAATTTTAGAAAACGTGAAAATTTATTATTTTTAGAAAAATAATTAAATGGAAATTAGTACTTAAGAATGTCTTTAAAAAACATTTGTGATTTTTTTGGTATAAAACGTATAGATAATTTCTATATAAAAAATTAAGATTGAACTGAAATACACAATTAAATCAAGGTAAAAGGCATCAATTCAATCCATAAGTTTTGAAATCATAAATAAAATCTAAAGCTAAAAAAACAAAAACTAAGACTCACTACCAAAAACTAAAATTTAATTTAATTATTTTATGATTGGATTTGAAATGATTATACAAAAGTTATTTAATGAAGGTACGTTTTCGTTTATAGCTATTTATTATAATATCTTCTTAATGTAGAGTTCTACAACCACATATTATTATCATAACTAAATTTAAAGTAAGTTTTTAGTAAGCAAAATTTATTATAATATTTTCGTAATTGTGCTTTATAACATATATATTATCATTGTACCAAAGAGTATCCATTGAGTCGTTTTTCTCAAAATTAATACGTAGTTTTTTAAACATTATCATATATGTTATAAAGCAATTATCATACATATATGTTATCATATATATATAGCATATATGTTAATATAGGATACGACGATCTTTGTGAAAAACCACCCTCATGGAAAATATTATCATACGTATATGTTACAAAGCAATTATTTCATCTAATCTTCTAAATATTATGATATATGTTAATATAGCTTACGTAGTAGATTTTTGCTTTATATCAAGTAATTTATGAATTACTATTAAGGAAAAAAAAATGTCTTGATAATTTTTTTTTTTTCTCTTGATAATTGCTTTAACATAAGTAGTTTATTTTTTTAATTAATTAAAATGGGAATCAGATAGGAAGAAATCTAACGTGAGGTCTACAATAAAATTTCAACCAATCAAACAAATTGAATTGTTTTAATAAAGACGGGTAATGCGGTCCTATAAGGAGGTGACACGTGTCGTGCTAAATATTATTTATAACCTTTGCTTTAGTATATAGTTATGATGTATGATTGGAGAGTAAAATAGCAATATAAAATAACACATGTCAACGCCAAATGAGTATATAACTAAATCAATAGGCTAGTAGTACATATTACCAGATTTAATCAAACCACATATTATTCAATCAATCTGATTGGTTGAAATTGAATTAACTTATAATATATTTGTTGGAATTTTAATGTAGATTCCACATATACAAAAATTATTAATATACATATGATTTATAATTCAATTTTTCCCAAAAGAACTATATTTAAAGTAAAAATAAAAAACAAAGAAACTTATTAATAAAAAATATATAATCCTTATACAAAAATAATAATCTTATAAATCTTTATTTGACTTTTTTTTTTGGTCGAAAATCTTTATTTGATTTAATAAGTACATTATAATAGAAAGATTATATTGTTATGTATTGTTTTATCGATTATACGGTAAAAAAAAACCTTATCTATCAATATCCAAATATCCAAGAGATGGTACAGTTAATGAACTAGCTAGTAGTAGTTAGAAGCTACGTGCGAGTACGTACCAATATTCCTTGTTGCAACATGAATAGCAGTTTGACCATCTCTCCCACTAATACTGAATCTAGCATGTTCTCCTTCTGATAGTATATTTTCAAGAGCGCCGTAGCAACGATTTTCAGCCGCAAGAAAGAGTGGACTTTCGTTGGCATTATTATCAAAACAAGCCAACTCGGGATCCTTTTGAAGTAGAAGCCATGCAACCTCATCATGTCCGTTTTTGAGTGCTTTGTGAAGCGGTGTGTCTCCGTTGGCTGCTTTCATGCTCCATGGCCTGAGTTCATCCTCGGTTTCTATGTTTACAATTGTTGAGTTGATAGGATTTTGACCACTGGAAGGCTGCCTGTCATTTGTATTGTTGTTGATCAGCTTAAGAATGGAGTTTACCACCAACACATTCCCATATGCAGCAGCCAGATGGAGCGGGGTCTCCCTTTGTAATTCTGTCCCGACAGCAGTTGGCGACGAACATAACCTCTCTCACCAGCTCTTTTAATGAGGTTCATATGTCCATCTCTGGCTGCCACATGGAGAATACTCTCCCCTTCAGGACCTTTATAAGCTAAACAATCATCCCAGCTATACCCATATCCATCCAAGAGTTTATCGGCATCGACTACATCCTTGCGGAAAAATATTGCCACGTTTGTCTCCTCATTCACCCTGCTTGCTGATCCTAAATGCTTCTGGTACATATCAAAGGAGCGTACGTAAACTCGATCTGTTAGCCCGGGCGAGCTGATGCACAAAGGATATGATGAGATAAATACACGATTGGCTAGCTAGGGAGGTCTCACAAATTTCAGACGGATCTGATCATCAGCCGTGCACAAATCCGTTGGACTGTAGCCTTGTTTATTAGTCAACCTCCAATTAATGCCTTCAACTTGTAGAAGCTTATCGGCGGTAGCAAAATCAGAGTTCATTAGGGCTAAATGCAAGGCCGTGTTGCCGTCATTGTCAACTAGATTGATGAGCTCCTTCATTCTTGTATTTTGTAGGCACTCCTTTAAGGACCCAGCATCCATCTTGATAATGTGAAGAGCTGTTTGACCGTGATGTTTGTCACGAATTGCCATTGATTGAGGACACAATTTCAAGATGATTTGTATCATACGAATCAAACCCCTCTTTGATGCGATGTGTAGAGGCCTCAGCCCGTCTTTGTCATATAAGTAGGCAACTGTGTTGTCCGCCTTTAGCAATCTCTCCACAATGGACGTTCTCTCCTCTTCTACTGCGTAATGGAGCACTGTCTTGCCTTTGTTGTCTCTTCCTTTCAATAGATTCTTTTTTCTTTCTATTGCAAATGACATAATATCCCCTGTAATTCATGTGAATGAGATAGTCATCCAAAAAAAATTTACCGGAAAAATTATTCATACTCTTTAATGGCCTGTTTAGTATCCAATAATAGAATGGAAATGAACCTGGTTAATCTAAATTAGCATCGTGATACATATGCCATAAAACATGAGTCACCACAATTTCCATAAAACTACCTTAAGGTGTCTTGTGGTATTCTATTTATTTCCCTAATCTAAGGATGGGGTAACAAACCATCTTAATCATTCACCTTTTTTGTAGACATGCAAATTTTAAAGTTTCAAATTAAAACATTTCTTCCCAATTAATATATAATGAAACCTAATTAGACGATATTCCTTTCTATTGTATGTATGTTTACATAGTTGGAAATCAAACTGCCCCTGAATATTTATAATTTTCTATACATCACAACAACAACAATCCATTATTTTAAGAATTTGATCCTACTTAAATCTGTCATTTTTTTTTGTTTATTATGAATTGTGAGGTTGAGCATGACCATGAGCTAATTGATAAGTTGTAAATGTCACCGTTCAAACTTAACACAGTTTCTACTACCTAGCTTACATTTAATTTATTTTTTTCAGCTAGCTGTCTAGATGTCAGCATGTAATCCAAAACATACATTAAACAATCTTGGATGAGAATAGATCCAAACCTTACCTAACCCCGATAAAATGAATAAAATTACTCGTTAGGTGGACTTTAGTTTAATTCGATCTCGATCTAGCTAGTTGTACATAATAAAGGGTGAACGAAATTACTTAGGAGTCAACTTTCTGCAAGGATGAACGAAATCACATACCAGTCAACTTTCTGCAAGGGTGAAAAGCCGTCTGTCCAAATGGGCCTAAGAAAGTTACAGAGCACAGACCGTCGCGATCCGCATTCAGAATTGACTGTAGAAACTCGGGACAGAAATTATGAGCAGCAAGGTACGCGAGGCTCTCGCCCACATTGTTGGATAGGGAAACCAATCGCCAATCCTTTTCCAGCATTAACAGCGCTATCTCGTTGTGCCCGTGCCCGTGCCTTATCTATCTCGTGGACTTGTTCCTTGGGCTATATAAGGAGGAGTCTCCTTAGGTTTTAGATATATTCTACCTTCTACCTTCTTCCTCAATTAATTCTTTAGTTTAGTTATGGAGAGCTAGTCTCTTTGGGTTTGTTCAAGGGAGAAGATCTCATGTATGAACTCGTGAGATTTTGATAATTGATTTCTATCCTTTGGTTAATATTGATTCTCTTGTACTTCATCTTATTAATGTTTATTGTTTCTCTAGAAGTCATAAACCTATTGAATTGATTGATGTTCTACTGTTTGATTAGCTTTGGACCGTGGACAAAACTAATATGTGAAAACAACTTAACATAGACTTGTTGTCTATGCAACTAGGATTAAGAAGCGAATTGATTGTTTTATCTTGCAATTGACTCGTAGCTTGATTGTTTGATATTATATCCTGCATATCCTTGTTCTCTATGCTAATTCTAGGTTTAAGCGTCCTTGCCTAGGGTTATAGAATTGCTTGGACCGTGGACTTGCGATTGTTAATAATCAGGATAGGAATTAACCATACGTGTGAATGAAATCAATGGATGAATCTATGATCGAGTGATTATTAAAGAGTGGATCTTTTGAATGAACTTGTTTCTCATATTTGATTGTTTGTTTATTTGTTTTGTTTTCCTAGATTAGTTTAGTATAGATTTCTCTTCAACCCCCCTTATCTTTAGTTGATAATTATATTAATACTAGAAGCCTCAGTTCTCTTGGGTTCGACCCCTTACTTCCATACTATACTAGTTTGTAGTTTGGGTTATTTATCTTTGATCTTGGCACGATGACTTTACCCGAGTCAACGTGAAACAGGGACGCTATCAAGGACGCTTGTGTACTTGGTAGTGTGCCCACACAAACCGTCCCTTAGTTTTGATATGACAAACTCACTTTGATTCTAATAAATTTGTCCAAGTGTTCAGGAACGCCAGTGACAAAAGGACAACAAGTGTGTAGAGCGTTCCCTAGGCTTAGGGACGCTAGCTAACAGGGAGTAAGGACCAGCAAGAGACTACTTGAGCAAGGACGGAGTCCCAAAGCAAGTAGGAACGCAAGCAGAGCGTCCTTAATCACTAGCCGACAGGATGACATCACTCGACAACATTTGATCATCCAAGGACACGTGGAGACCGATGCTGTAGCAGAGTCCAACACTACGTGGCGGACGATCTTGTAGTAGAGTTCATCAACATGTGGCGGCCGATCCTGTAGCAGAGTCCATCACACAGCTGGATACAGGAAGCTTCCTCATCACCGACCTAATACGTGGAGGAAGATCCTGTAGCCATGTCCACGAAGGGCATGATCGTCCGAAGAGGAAAGACGCCCTTCCACAAGTCCTATAAATAGCCCAAGGCATTTATTGTGAGGTTAACGCTTTTAGAGAATATTCTGAGAGAATCAGAGGAAAGCGACTCACTCAAGAACACGAAGAACAAGCTCAAGAACACTCAAAAACAGTTCTAGGCTTGTGTTAGATCAAGTGAGAATTGTAACCCAAACCACAACTTGTTTGTAACTCAGAAAACCCAAAAAGAAAGAGAGAGAGTCCTACAACGTACTGTAGGACGTAGGGATAGAAATCCTTTAGAAGATTAAACTCGCTTAGGTTGTAGGCTTAACGGAGGACTTTACTAGTGGACTTAGGACGTTGTCTAAGTACCAGAGAAGTGTAAAGGACTCGCCAGTACAACGTAAGGACGTTTAATAAGAAAGGAAGAATCTATTCAAAAACCCTCCAAGGAGGTAGAGGTTTACACTCAAAGACTACTTGGTCTTGAGTGGTTCCTCTATAATTCATTGTGTTCACTTTATTCACCTGTTTAGTCTTTAGTTCCGCTGCACATCTAAAGGACGCCCTTACACCTCGTAAGGACGCCTGACCGAAGGACGCCTTTACCTAAGTAAACGAGGTCCCTCACTTATACTAACGATCCAACAATTGGTATCATAGCGGGCGCTCTAGATTTTGTTGAGTTGCAGGTGAAAAATGGACATGGAACCGACTGGAATCTCTTTTGTGAAGCCTCCGCGCCTGACGGACGGCAACTTCAATCGCTGGAAAACAAGGTTTGAGAACTTTTGCAGGAGTCAGAACTATCAATGCTGGAAAGTGATAATGAAGGGTGACCTCAAAGTCCCCGCAGACAAAGATGACAAGGAGGACGAGTGGGGTCCCGATGAATTCAAGCTGATGGAAACAAATGCTAAGGCAATATGCTTTCTTCAAGCGTCCCTCTACGAAAGGGACGCCACCAGAGTTAGCAATTTGGCCACAACCAAGCAACAATGGGAAGCCCTCGAGAAGTTCCACGTGGGAACTGTTGAGATGAAGGAGGTCGTTCAGCTAGAAATCAAGAAAGAATTATATGCTTTCAGAATGCTGCCAAATGAAACGGTTAAGGACTACTCATACCGTTTTGAAGCTCTTGTCACCAAGATGAAGAACTTGGGTATTCCAGAAGCTGAAGTTTCAATGAGGAACAGAGTTCAAGTTGTCATTGATGGACTTACAGGAATCTGGAACTTCGATAGAACTACTTTCAAGGAGAATCAAGCCAACAAGACGCTTGATATGGAAGAAATCTATGGGAAGCTGAGGCAGTATGAAGCAAGAAGGAACTCTGACATGGCTGAGTTAGGAAGGAACCCACAGACAGATCTTGCTTTGGCAACAACAACACCAGAGTACGCTGAGTACCTACGTCGCCAAAGAGAACTAGCATTGATGGTGGAAGACAATAAGAATGAGAATCGTTAGAAGATGCGCGTCCAAGCGTTAAAAGAGAAAGAAACCAAGTCAAAGGAACTGCTTGATGAAGAGGAAGAACTCTCCCTTATTCATAAAGATCTCCGTTCTTATGGAAAGAGGAACAAATACTTCAACAAACACAAGATGCCTTATAATTAAGAAGGAAAGTCCCAAGTACACTGAGGCAGAAATGAAAGAACTTACCTGCTACAAATGTAACAGGAAAGGACATTTTGCTAAGAAATGTACCACGAGAATGTCCTCTAAGGAAATGAAGACAAAAGCTCTCATTGGAGCGTACGCAGCTGCATGGGATGATGTTAGTTCAGATGATGAGGAACAAGAAGATCAAGTCGCGTACATGGCAATGGAGGACGCCCCAGCTGTTGAAGAGAACGCCTCCGAAAATGAACCAGAGGTAACACACGATTCCATGATGCGTTCCTTAGAGAATTGTTCAAAATCAAAACTTATTAAACTCATTGGTAAAATCATGGAAGAAAGTCTTGCAATGAAACATAGGATGGATGAACTTGAAGATGAAAACATAATAGTTGAATGTCAAAACTGTGCTACAGTGTCTTTACAACTAGAGTCCTCCTATGATGAAAGCAAATCCCTAAAAACTGAAGTTAAGTGTCTTAAACTTGAGAACGCTAAGCTTAGGGAGGAAGTTAAAGTCTTAGGAAAGAGTCCTATCATTGAGGAAGTCAAACCAATAGTTTTTGTCCCAGCCAAAAGAGGACTAGGCTATGAGTCTGACACGAGGAACTCTCTCCCTAGTGACTTTGAGGCAAGCAAAACTTCAGAACTTGAATTAGAAAGGGAGAAAACTAAGAATCTTCTTGAGCGAATTAGAGTCCTAGAGAGTTGATAGACACATATTAGGTAGTGCTTTAGGCCATGTTTAGTTAGGATTTTCAAGGTTTTTAGTTTAGTTTTAGTTAGTTTTACTAGCTTTGTAGTTCGTTAGAAAGATTCGGATATCTACACCTTGTTGTGGTTCTTGATTGTAGATGTGAAGACAACGGGTGTAGAGGAGGTGCAAGCCTAAGCATTGGAGATGGTGGAAAGAGAGATCAAGCCATGAAGCATGCCCAAGGGACGAACCGAGCCAAGAACGAAGGAAATCGTGCTCAGAACGTGAGACGCGGGATGGGGACTCACATCACGCGGCCGCGTCTTGTGTGTACAGACCGAGTTTCGTGTTTTTACTCGTTGTGGTGAAAGCGCGGGCAAGGTTTCGGAAACTCGACCGAGTTTTGGGGTTCCATCCTGAGTTTTGGCCCGTGTCTGCGAGATAGCCGAGATTTATTACGAGATATTTGTGGGACCTTTTGGGTTATTGTTGGGCCCTGGCCTAAAAGCCCACGAAGCTCTCTAGCGCGGCCCGCAGAAAGTGCACGAAGCCCAGCAGCGATGTTCTAGAACACAATCCGAGTAACGAGCCACGAAATTGGCATATTCGCCCATCCAAGATATAAGATAGACGTTAATTATATCCAATAAGGATTCCATCTATCTTATGTAAACGGAATTATATCATATCTAGGGAAATTTTATCTAGTAGATGCGTATCTATCTAGTTAGAATTCTATCTTGTAAACACTCTATCTTCTAGGCATCCCCTATATATACAAGGGGGAGGGTCATGCATTGTACACAATCTACGTTCACACATTGACACACACGTTAATATACACGACTTCACACATTCAATACAATTTACACGTTTATTCTCTTCGTTTCTTTCGTTCTTGTTGCTTAGTTCAAGCCCGATCTAGGCCAAGGGGTCACCAATCTTGCTTGGTAGATTTCTGGCTCCAACAGTTATGTTTTTAGATATATTTTTGGAAGACATATTATATAGTTAGCCCTAGTTCTAAGTTTGATTATCTTTTGAATCTTTGTTTGGTTATTGGAGACTTGGAGAACAAGAACCCTATGGGAAACTTTGTAAGCTTTTCAATGTCTTTCAGTAGCTAAATTCCTTTTGCTTGACTAGTTAATTGAAGTTGTGAATGAAGTATTATTGTGAGATTTGATTGTTCTTAATTTCCCTTGACTAGATTATTTTCTGTATGCTTACTTGAATAAGTTTGATTTAGGATTTTGTTAGATTGGCCATCTAATTGAATCTCTAGGTTGAATTACAACTAGATCTTTCTAATTACCGGTCGGTGTTAATTAGATCATAAGTAGAACCTTTAATCAATCTAGGACTGGTAGGACTAGTTGATTAGAGAAGAGAATTCAATCGCATGTTATTTGGATGTCTGGTTGCTCTGAATGCATGTTTCTATTGATGCTTGAATCTTAATGTTGTTGTCAAGTTGAATCTAGGAGGTCTCTTAGGTTATTTTATAATTAGGGTTGTTAGTACCGGTCGGGCTAATAACTAGAATTGAAGTAGGATTAATAATTCCATGAAGTTGGGTTATTAGCATTCCGCAATAGAGTAGTCAAGGTAAAAAGAGAATTTTGATAATCAATGATCAATAATCAAGTTCACAATGGATATTAACTAGTTGAGCATACAAATCATACTTAGTTTTGCGTGTTTAGTTTTGATAGTTATTAGAATCACATTCAAAAACCCCCTTTTTCCTGAGTAGTATAACAATAAACATTGAAAACCTGAGTCTCTGTGGGATCGACCCTTACTTCCCTACTACATTCCTAGTTGGGTTGTTTTGACTATTTTGATAGGTATTAAGGCGATTAAAAAACCGTTATCAAATTGGCGCCGTTGCCGGGGACTCAGTTGTTTTCTGGTGTCTATTGTTTTGTTACTCTGGTGTGGACCTAGCTTATGGTCCACACCCGTACTACTAACTCTTCACCCTTGTTGTTTGATTCAGATATTGACAGGAGTTTATTTAGGTTGAGGAAGGAGATTCGCAATTCCTTTCACGAGCTTCCTTTTGCTTCTGACTCTGAGTCTGACGAGATGGGTGACGATAATCTGAATGATGTGGCACAGACTTTGAGGCAGCTGACTGCACCGGATCTGACCCAACAACCGTTGGCGGTGCAATTCCCTGAGCTAGCCGATGGAGTCAATTTTGAGCTAAATTCTGGGTTGATCCACCTTCTTCCCAAGTTTCATGGGTTGAGTGGAGAAGACCCCAACAAGCACCTAAGTGAGTTTCATGCAGTCTGCTCAAGCATGAAGCCTAGAGAGGTTACTGAGGATCAGATCAAGCTGAGGGCTTTTCCTTTCTCGCTCAAGGATTCTGCCAATGACTGGTTCTATTATTTGGCACCTGGGAGTATTGACACTTGGCAGAAGATGAAGAAAGTGTTCTTAGATAAATATTTCCCAGCTACAAGGTCTAACAGCATCAAGAAGAGCATCAGCAGCATTGAGCAGAAATCTTATGAGACCTTGTATGAGTATTATGAGCGGTTTAAGAGGTTGATTGCTAGTTGTCCCTATCATGGCTATTCTGATCAGGATCTCATCTTGTATCTCTTTGGAGGTCTTCTGGACGATGAGAGGAGAATGGTTAATGCTGCTTGTGGGGGTTACATCCTTAATAAGACTCCCGCAGGAGCATTCCAATTGTTTGATGAGCTATCTAAAGGTTCAAGGCAATTCAACAAGTCTGATAGATCAGTTCCTTTTGCAGTTTCTCATTCATCATTGCACGAAGAAGTTGCAGAGTTGAAAAATATGGTGAAGCAGTTGACGATGTCTGGTGGACGACAGCATGTTAGAGCATGTGGGATCTGCTCTGATGTTATGCACCCCACAGATGCTTGTCCTACACTCCAGGAACCGCAGGCTGAAGTTAATGCAGTGGGTGGCTATGGTCCGCCGAGACAAAAATATGATCCGTACTCAAACACTTACAATTCAGGATGGAGAGATCACTCCAATTTGAAGTACGGTAATCAGCCAGAGTTTAATTCTCAAGGCGGTTCACAAGCTCCAACACCTGCTCAAGGCTCTTCCTCCACAGATGGGATGATTCGGTCTCTTGCCCAGAGTATGATGATAATGCAACTACATTCCAACAAGAGACCAAGTCGAGCATCCACAACCTTGAATCTCAAGTTAGCCAATTGGCTACTGCTATGAACCGATTGGAAGCTCGGGACTCCAACAAGCTCCCTTCTCAAACCGAGCTCAATCCAATACAACAATTCAAGGCCATTACACTGAAGAGTGGCAAGGTGCTCGAAGGTCTGTCAGAAAGAGTGGTGCATCCAGGAGAAGAGGAGGAGGAAGCAGAGGAAGAGAACTCTCTATTGGGCGATCAGGTGCGAGAACTCGGCCTAATCCCTAAAAACTCGGCCGAGTTCCAAGACCCCATCCCGCGTTTTGGCTCCAAAACCTCAGAGCACGATACGCGGGCAGAGACGACACGAGACGCGACCGCGTCTCAAGGCCCCCAGGCCGCGTCTTCTTCCTTCAGCGAGAAATCTTCCAAGCTTCCACCGATACATACTAGGCCACCCCCGCCGTTTCCCGAGGCGTTGAAGAGGACTCGTCCACTCAAGAATGACAAGGAATTGTTCGAGACCTTCAACGAGTGCGAGATAAATGTCCCATTGCTTACATTGATGAAATCTATTCCTCGCTATGCTAAATTTCTTAAAGAATTGTGTACGGTCAAGAGGAATAAGAACAATAAGGAGACTAAAAACAAAGAAAAAGAGGTTGAACATGTGTCCTTAATGACTCAAACAACACTTCCAAAAAAATGTGATGATCCGGGCATGTTTTCAATCCCTTGCTCTATTGGTGACACCACTATTAATCATGCCAAGCTAGATCTAGGTGCATCAATTAATGTGATACCATCTTGTCTCTATGATTCACTCGGGATTGGTCCTCTCAAAAAGTCCTCCACTATCATTGAACTAGCGGATCACTCTAACATTAGTCCGAAAGGATTAGTTGAAGATGTCTTAGTGCAGGTAGATGGACTTGTGTTTCCAGCTGATTTTTATATGCTTGAGATGGACATTGGCAATCGGGCGTCGTACATTATGTTGGGGAGGCCATTCATGAAGACCACCAATGCCATCGTCAATGTTGGGAAGGGCAAGCTAACCATGGAGTTCGACGGGAAGGAGGTCGAGTTCTATGTGGAAGGAATCTCTTGAATGAGCGGCAATTCGTCAAGCTAACGACGTAAAATAAGCGCTTCTTGAGAGGCAACCCAAGCATTAGGAATAGATTTTTCTTTTTCTTTTCAAAAAAAAAAATAAAAAAAAAATCATCGTTCGTTTTCGTAGCTCACATCGTAGGTACGAAAACTCGGGCACAACACATCAAAACTCGCCCGCGTTTTACCCGCCCTTGGGCGCGTTTTGACTCCAGAGGCTTTGGAGCCGAGACGCGGGCAGAAGCTTCCAAGACGCGGCCGCGTTTCCAGCCATCAAGCCGCGTTTTCAGACCTGTAATACAGAACACGAGACGCGGGCAAGACGGAACGAGACGCGACCGCGTCTCCTGTGCCATCCCGCGTCTCAGGCTTATTTACGCGAGAACACGCGGCTTGGATTCATTTCAGCCCGCATCCCCCTTCCCCTCTTCTCAGCCGCCGAGAGCCTCCCTCTACCTCTCCTCTTTCTTCAACCTCTCATCCACCATTGAAGCCCCAAATTGAAGGCCTTTTCAACAACAAATCACATAATCAAGTTAGATTTCTTCTCTGTTTCCTCTTTCAATCCCTAAATTTGAAGATTTGTGCTTGAAATTCTAAATCTAGGTTTTTCTTCAAATTTCTAGATTTGAGATTTTAGGCTTAAATTGTCAAGTTTAATCTCTACATTATTAGTCTATTGCATGATTCTAGGATTATCTCTTGTCTAAATTGCATAAATTTGTTGATTTGAGATTATTTGTGCATTTGCAATTTTCTACTCTAGGTAGTGGGGGAAGAGAGTGTTTTGAGAGCTAATATCATATTATTTGACTTGATTTGTGTGGGATTAGTGCTGCATTGTTGTTGGATTGTCCTTGCCGGGACAATCGCTTGTTGGTTTTGTTGTTGGTGTTGGTGTGCAGGTTCTTGAAAAATCATGATGACCCGAAACAAGAAAGGTAGAGCTGGTGCATCTTCATCCCGGGCTTCAACCCGAGGCGGTGTACGTCTTGAGCCACCAGTGAGAGTGGGTGAGGAGACACCAGCATCTTATGGTCTCAAGCTTCGAGACCCTGACCATGTCCGTAAGTTCCATCAGTGAAAGGTCGGGGTTGGAAGCCAACAAGGTACATTGATTGAGAGTTGATTGGGCATCTTGGCCTGGGAGCTCAGCTTACAGCAATGGCTAGCGGAATCCGGTTTGAGCCTTTTGTGCACCTCCGAGAGCCCACCTTCAAAGGGCTCACCCTTGAGTTCTTGAGCTCCCTAGACGTTTCCATTCTGCGTGGTCCTGGGTCCGAAGTAGGGAGGATCGTATTTCAGTTGGGAGGAGTGCGACGAGAGATGACGCTGGAGCAGGCCAACAGGTTATTTGAGTTCCGTGCCGACTGGGTATCCGAGGTACCTCGCTGTGAGAGCCGGGCATTTTGGTTGACAGATGATTTTTGGACAGCTATTACAGGGAGGGAAGAATATCTAGCCACCCGGGCTAAGGCTTCCGCCATCACTCACCCTGCTATTCGCATCTTTCAGCGATTCATCGCTCACACTATTTGCGGGAGGGGTAATGGTGAGAACAATGTGCCTAGGAAAGATTTGGTCATTCTGTGTGCTGCTCTGAGGAGGAAAGATGTGAACTTAGGTGGGCTGTTCATGACCCACTTATTACATGTGAGCAAGCAGGACTCAGGCACGATTGCCATTGGTGGGATTGTTACTCGGTTTGCCCGGCATTATCGTATTGATGTGGATCGCCTCCAAGTTGATTTGCCCCCAGCCCCCATGAGCTTCACTATGTTTAACAAGATGAAGGTCTTATTTGCTGGGAGAGACACTTACTATTGGGCTCTTGGTGACTCTGGGATGGTTATGCGGCTTCCGGATCCTGACAGAGTTCGTTTGGATGTGGGGAGAGATGATGCTGAGGCGACTTGGATGATAGCAGTCACAGAGGCTGATGTAGAGATTCATACAGTGACCGGTCCTCAGAGGAGAGTTAGACAGAGGCGGGCGCCTGCAAAGATTGTAGAGGAGGACTTGATGGAGGATGAGGATGATGATGCAGACGTCCGGGTTGAAGAGGAAGTTCTGCCACAGGCCATGGATTCTGATGATGATGCGATGCCTGGCCAATTCCATGCTGAGGCTAGTACTTCTGTTGGTGGCTACTCCTCCTCTCAGTTTGATCAGATGATGGAGATGATGAGAGGACTCCAGACTAGCAACAACCAGCGGTTTGATGCCCTGTAGACTCATATTGATGAGCGCTTCCAGAGTATGCAGACTCATATGGATCAGCGCTATACTCACTTTCAGGGCTACTATGATGATCAGTACCGTCAGTTGCACACTAGGATGGATGGATGGACGGCTTCAGAGGGTTTCCCTACACACACATATCAGCCCTATCGAGGATATCCACCTCAGCAGTTTCCATCACCGCAGGATCCGGATAATTAGATGACTTGGTTAGTTTTTCTTTTCTCTTTACTTTTACTTTACATTGGGGACAATGTAAAATTTAAGCATGGGGGAAGGGATTTCTTGCTTAGTCTTAGATTGCATTCATATAGTTGCATTTGCATGTTTAATTTCTTGTTTTGCATTGATTAAAAATTTCAAAAATCACAAAAAAATTGAAAAACTAAAAAATCACAAAAACATTGCATTTTAGGATCCAAATTTCCCTACTTGTCCACTTGTCTCTCTAAGTTAAGAGTATTATCTAACCCATGACTTGCTTGTTTGGTTGAAGTTTCCTTGGATTAAAGCATGATTATTTGAGTTATTAATCTTGATAATAGGATTGAGCATGCATAAGAAGTTGAAATTTTAGCTTTTTATGAAGTTCTAGACATATATGCCTTGTGAGATTATTTTGAGCCTTTTATTGCATATTTGCATCTTTTCTTGAGTGTATCACTTTGATTGCTAGCTCTAGAACTTGCGTTTAGATATCTTTTTCAAGGCTACATTAGTAGATTTAAATGCATGACATTAAAATGATTGAGGCATGTTCATTAGCTCAAATTATCCTTAACTACCTTGCATTATTCCTTTGTTTGATAACCCCTATTTTTGAGCCTATTAGCCTTATTTTGTTGCTCCACAAAAATAACTCCTACCCTTGATAAGCTTGATCCATTCGGGAATTAGGATTTAGCTAAGAGTTGTTCTTTGTGGTATTATGGGGATGGTTTGAAAAAAAAAAAAGGAAAAATGTTGAGTTTGAAAAGAAAGAAAAAGATAAGGAGTTGAAAGAGGGAAAAATCAAAAATATGTCTCTTATGAAAAAAAAAAGTGAAAAAGAGTAGGAAAAATATGAGAGAACGGATGAAGTGTTGAAAGAAAAGTGATGAGAAAGAGGTGAATAAGTGGTGGAATTATGAAGTTGATAGTGGTTTTTTGTAATTTGGGTTTTTGTGCACACTAGTTCCCGGATTTTTAGCACCACATGATCAAATATTTCCCTACCTACTTGTTTATACCTTGGCCCCATTACAACCCTTAAAAGTCCTCATGATTTTTGTTGTGTGTTTAATCATTCGTAGTGGAGATTTAGAACACTGATGCAAGCCTATGGTAGTCTAGTTTTCAAAGTTGATATTGAGTGAAACACATATCCCTTAAACACTTGAGTGAGAGTGCAAACACATTACCTTGGTGAGGTATAGAATGGATGAATGATTTGATTTTGAAAGCTTTTATTCCATGTATGTAATGATGTCTTGGTTAAGGTTTAACTTGATTGATGAAATGTGGATTGATATTGAGATGGACGCTTGACTTGCTAGTTGTGGTGTGACTTTGATTTTATTTCTTGCTTGAGGACAAGCAAGGTTCAAGCATGGGGGAATTTGATAGACACATATTAGGTAGTGTTTTAGGCCATGTTTAGTAGGATTTTCAAGGTTTTTAGTTTAGTTTTAGTTAGTTTTACTAGCTTTGTAGTTTGTTAGAAAGATTCGGATATCTACACCTTATTGTGGTTCTTGATTGTAGATGTGAAGACAACGGGTGTAGAGGAGGTGCAAGCCTAAGCATTGGAGATGGAGGAAAGAGAGATCAAGCCATGAAGCATGCCCAAGGGACGAATCGAGCCTAGAACGAAGGAAATCGTGCTCAGAACATGAGACGCGGGATGGGGACTCACATCACGCGGCCGCGTCTCGTGTGTACAGACCGAGTTTCATGTTTTTACTCGCTGTGGTGAAAGCGCAGGCAAGGTTTCGGAAACTCGACCGAGTTTTGGCCCGTGTCTGCGAGATAGCCGAGATTTATTACGAGATATTTGTGGGCCCTTTTGGGTTATGTTTTTAGATATATTTTTGGAAGACATATTATATAGTTAGCCCTAGTTCTAGGTTTGATTATCTTTTGAATCTTTGTTTGGTTATTGGAGACTTGGAGAACAAGAACCCTATGGGAAACTTTGTAAGCTTTTCAATGTCTTTCAGTAGCTAAATTCCTTTTGCTTGACTAGTTAATTGAAGTTGTGAATGAAGTATTATTGTGAGATTTGATTGTTCTTAATTTCCCTTGACTAGATTGTTTTCTCTATGCTTACTTGAATAAGTTTGATTTACGATTTTGTTAGATTGGCCATCTAATTGAATCTCTAGGTTGAATTACAACTAGATCTTTCTAATTACCGGTCGGTGTTAATTAGATCATAAGTAGAACCTTTAATCAATCTAGGACTGGTAGGACTAGTTGATTAGAGAAGAGAATTCAATCGCATGTTATTTGGATGTCTGGTTGCTCTGAATGCATGTTTCTATTGATGCTTGAATCTTAATGCTGTTGTCAAGTTGAATCTAGGCGGTCTCTTAGGATATTTGATAATTAGAGTTGTTACTACCGGTCGGGCTAATAACTAGAATTGAAGTAGGATTAATAATTCCATGAAGTTGGGTTATTAACATTCCGCAATAAAGTAGTCAAGGTAAAAAGAGAATTTTGATAATCAATTATCAATAATCAAGTTCACAATGGATATTAACTAGTTGAGCATACTTCTCCTATATTCTACAAATCATACTTAGTTTTGCATGTTTAATTTTGATAGTTATTAGAATCACATTCAAAAACCCCCTTTTTCCTGAGTAGTATAGCAATAAACATTGAAAACCTGAGTCTTTGTGGGATCGACCCTTACTTCCCTACTACATTCCTAGTTGGGTTGTTTGGACTATTTTGATAGGTATTAAGGCGACTAAAATACCGTTATCAAGAGTGGAGAGAAAGGACAAGAGGACTACTACACTAACTCCACTAGTCATAGGATCTATAAAAAAAATTGCTAAGGGGAAGCTTCTAAAGTTTGCAATCCACAAAAAATGAAAGAGAACAAAATCCAACGTCCCAATAAGAAGTACTACCTTGGTACTTGCTATAGGACGTGCTGGTACTGTGGACAGGGAGACCACTTCAAATATGATTGTGTAAAACTAAAGGAAGACATTGAAAGTGGAAAAGCTGCTAGGACTAACATTGAAAATGATAAGTCCGTCCCTAAGGCTAATTCTAGGCGTCCTAGACGTTCTAGAAATTGTTTTAGAAAGCTTGTTATTTCAAATGATGTTAATCTGAATGACTATTTGCCAGAACCAGAGTTCTATTACTGTAACGAACCAGGTAAGGAACACCTTGCCTGGGTCGCCAAACCCTAACTTTGTTTTGGCAGGTGGAAGTGAGGGGACGCCCATGGATCATCGATAGTGGCGCCTCAAATCATATGACAGGAAGCCAGATCCATCTCACTTCTATCCAAAATAGTGCCACGAGAGGAACTGTCTCGTTTGGCAACAAGGGCAAGGGAAAGATCAAAGGGACGGGAACTACCATTCTCAATACGTCCATCAAAGCAACAAATGTCAGTCTTGTTGAAGGACTTGGCTTCAATTTTCTTAGTGTTTCTCAAATGTGTGATCAAGGTGAAAACCTAGTCACATTTGACTCAAAGGAGTGCCTTGTTATCAACAAGAAATCAAACAAAGTGGTTCTCAAAGGAGTACGCCAGAATAATGTCTACATCTTCAATCAAGAGTTCAAGCCTAAATCTGAGTTGTGTCTATCTGTTTCAAAGGAGGACGCTGAGCTCTGGCATCGCCGCCTTGGCCATGCTGGACTAAGCACAATCCTTAAGCTACACCAAAGAAATCTTGTGAAACGACTTCCCCGAATTGATCTTGAGAAAATTGAACAGTGTGAAGCCTGTATCAAAGGGAAGAAAACAAGAACGTCCTTCAAGTCCAAAAATGAAGTCAGTACGATGAAGCCTCTGGAACTTCTTCATATGGATCTTTGTGGACCAATGAAGATGCTGAGCTACGGTAGAAAGAGGTACATGTACGTTCTCGTAAATGATTTTTCTCGATTCACTTGGGTTCTTTTCTTGGTGTCAAAAGCAGATAGTTTCAATGCATTCAAAGTCTTCATCAAACAAGTGGAAGTTGCCCTTGAGACGCCGCTAAAAGCCATAAGATCAGACCATGGGACGGAGTTCCAAAACACAGAGTTCCTGGCCTATTGGGATCAACATGGCGTCTCGCACAACTTCTCAGCCCCAAGGACTCCTCAACAAAATGGAGTTGTGGAAAGAAAGAACAGGACGCTGGAGGATATGGCAAGGACTATGCTCTTAGCGAATAGCGTCCCCAAGTACTTCTGGGCGGAAGCTGTTGCTACAACTTGCTATATCATAAATCTTGCCATGATCCATCCCCTGTTGAAAAAGACGTCCTATGAGTTGTTAAATGGAAGGAAGCCTCGCATTGACTATCTCAGAGTTTTTGGATGCAAGTGCTTTGTTCACAACAACGACAAAGAAAGACTTGGAAAGTTTGATGCAAGAAGTGATGAAGCCATATTCCTTGGGTACTCCCTCACAAGCAAAGCATATAGAGTTTTCAACAAAAGGACTCTTAAGCTTGAGGAGAGTATTCATGTTGTGTTCAAAGAGAGTTCTTCTCACAAAGAAAAACAAAGAAAGAAAGAACGCTCTTCCTCACAACAGCAGGACGACTCTGAAGACAAAGTTGAAGAATGGTCCTCTGGAAAGTACTATGTTCCAAAGGACGCTACTCCAAATCCTGAAGAAGTCTCAGTGGACGCTCTTAGTGTTGCACAAGGAGTTCCCTCTCGTAGTGAATCTCCAGTACAACAAGATGTGGCTGAGTCAAGTCAACAAGGCGAGCAACGCCAAGGTATGGACGCTCTCGTTGAGGGGGAACACACTGAGGACGATGCTCAAGATGACAGTGATGATTCTGATGGAGATATTGATCCAAGATTTGTTCAATTATTCCAAAGGGAGTCCCGCTTCTCTAGGGATCACCCAACTTCTCAGATTGTCTCAGATATATCTCAAGGAGTTTAAACAAGATCAGCTGCAAGCAAGTTCTAGAGTGCAAATTTGGCTTTCTGTGCTTTTAATTCCTTTGTGTCTATGGTGGAACCAAAGAACATCAAAGAAGCACTCCAGGACGATGACTGGATTCAAGCAATGCAAGAAGAACTCAACCAGTTTGAAAAGAACAAAGTTTGGACCCTCGTCCCTCGTTCTAAAGGCAAAAATATCATAGGGACGCGCCGGGTGTTCCGAAACAAACTTGATGAAAGTGGACGGGTGTCAAGGAACAAGGCAAGACTGGTGGCTCAAGGATTCAAGCAAGAGGTGATCGGTCCGGGATCGGAGGGTCTCACAATTTAAATTTATAAAACCGAATCTCACTTGTAGTAAAGAGGTAGGGTGTCGAACACACGGGAGTTCGTGCGTCGAGAGTACCCGAAAAGACTAAGAAAAGATGAAAGAAAGGCAAAACAAAGGAAAACAAAAGAGATCACCTCGGACCGACACAAGTCACTTCGGTCCGAGGGTGGATCGAGGTTGAGTTTGCACGGGACCGACACTGGGGAAGTCGGGCCCGATGTACTAGGTAACTCGGTCTGCTAAAAAATGGTAGATCGGTCTTGGGTTTTTGGGTTCCTCCCTTAACTAGACTTGGATATTCTTCCCCAATTCAACCAATAAGTGTTTGATCCTTGTGAGATCGAGGTTGCTAGCCTTCAATCCCTCCAATCTACACCTCGACCCAAGGGAGTTTTCACTCTCCTTCGATGTTAGGTCTAGTGATTTGGTTCGAGATTGCTCTCGCTTACTCTTACCAATCACAAGCCCTAAGCCCCTTGTTTTCACAAGAGAATTGAAGCTTAGTGTAGAGAGGATTCATAGATCAAGCACTCAAAGGCTATGGAATTGAGGTTTTCTACCCAATCCTAGCTAGGGGATTCCCCCATAGCCCAAGACTATGGAATCTACTCCATATGGTAAGAGAAAAACATAATCAAAAGGGAAATCAAGCAAATCTCAATCATCAACATCCAATCAAACTCCAATTGCATTCAATTCCAAAGTGTCAACAAAATCCAAGTCTCAATTCTACTAGATCAAAGCAAAACAAAGTACAAAACTCACTAATCCTCCTCTCTAGGCCACCGATCTCCTATTCTCTTCCTTCTCCTCTCTTCTCCTTGCTCTCCAAGTCTTCCTTCAGCCTCTAGAGAGTGATTTGGGTGTGGTGTGTGTGAACTCTTCTCTCTCCCCCCTCTCAAATGATCACTAATCACCTCTAATTATCCTACTCTTAGGATTGGGGACCAAGGAATTCCCAATTTAGAAAGGGGCAAATGTGGAAAGTTGCTAAAAATATGCCTTGGGGAACAATCCACTCAAATGCCGACTTGGACCGACATGGGGCTACATCGGGCCCGACGTTGGGAACGTCGGTCCTGGTCTCTGGCTGCTCGATCTCGGGCCCGACATGGTGGTGCTCGGTCCTGGGCCTCGATCCTTGTCTTCTTCTTGGGTTTCCTTAGGTTCCACCTCATTCTTAGCTTGGCTCTTGCATTCCTTGACTTGGCTCCTTCATGAACTCCTCCAAAATGTCCTCATTCTTGCCATTTTACCTACAAAACAAAGCAAACTCGCATAGTTTCCGAATCTCAAAGAAAACCGGGAACTAAGCTAAAAAGGAACGAAACTAACAAAGAAAGGAATGAAAAACACATATTTACAAGGGAAATTAACTACTAAAACACCTCCAAAATAAGAGACATCAAGGAAGGCATAGACTATGATGAGACATTTGCTCCTGTTGCAAGAATTGAGGCCGTCCGTCTCCTTATTGCCTTTGTCGCTCACAAGGGATTCAAGTTATTTCAGATGGACGTCAAGACTGCTTTTTCAATTGAAAACTCAAGGAGGAAGTGTATGTTGCTCAGCCCCCTGGCTTCGAGGACGCCTCTCACCCAGATCATGTGTATTACTTGGTCAAAGCGCTCTATGGACTCAAGCAAGCCCCTCGTGCATGGTATGACAGGTTTACATCCTTTCTTTTGTCCCATGCGTACACAAGAGGCTAGGTTCAATTGATAAAACTTTGTTCATTAAGAAAGTTCACAAGGACATTTTGATTGCCCAAGTCTATGTTGATGATATAGTCTTTGGTAGTACTAACATGAAACTTGTAGATGAATTCAAGTCCTTAATGAGTAGTGAGTTTGAGATGTCCCTCATCGGAGAACTCAATTTCTTCTTGGGACTTCAAATCAACCAACTCAAGGAAGGGATGCGTATTCATCAACAAAAGTATGTCCGTGAAATGCTGGAAAAGTACAAAATGAACTCATCCAAGCTAGTTGCTACTCCCTGTTCTCCAAATTCGCATCCTTACGCAGATGAACAGGGGAAGGACGTTGATCAAAAGCTCTCTATCGAGGAATGATTGGTTCTTTGCTCTATTTGACCGCAAGCCATCCCGACATCATGTTTGCCGTATGCTTGTGTGCGCGCTTCCAAGCGAGTCCAAAGGAGTCCCACATGAAGGAAGTCAAGCGAATCTTTCGCTATCTCAAGGGACGTGATGATATCTGTCTTTCGTACCCAAGGAAGACGTCCTTCAAGCTTGTTGGCTACTCGGACGCTGATTATGCTGGTCATGTGATTGATAGAAAAAGCACTCCGGGAATGGCACAGTTCCTTGGTTCATGCTTAGTCTCTTGGGGATCTAAGAAATAGAACTCTGTGGCGCTTTCAACTGTTGAAGCTGAGTACATTGTTGCTGCCTCGTGCTGTTCACAAGTCATCTAGATCAAATATCAACTTGAGGACTATGGTATCAATCTTGAAACTATTCCCATTCGTTGTGATAATACAAGTGCTATTGAAATTTCTAAGAATCCTGTTTTTCATTCACGCACAAAGCATATTCATATAAGACATCATTTCTTGTGTGATAATGTTGAACTAGGACTTATTAGTATGGAGCATGTAAGGACTGAAGATCAAATAGCTGATATTTTCACTAAGGCGCTTGATAGACGTCCCTATGAGAATCTAAGGTTGCTCTTGGGGATGATAACTTTTAAGTAGCAAGTCCCGTTCTACTATTCCCTCAATGATTGGCTATGTTTATTAGATTCTAAGTGTTTAAGGACTATCAAGCATTGAATTTATATTTGCAAGGACTCTAGTCTAAAACTTCATATGTTTGCTACTTTGGAACGCCATTCAATTTCTCTATTTGTCTTGAAAAGAGTATCCCTGATCACCCAACCCGCATCATAAGCCGAAATGATGGGAACTCTAAGCTTACCCTAACCGAGAACTCTGCAAAAGCGTCATATGAGCTTCATATTTTCTTTTACGAGACGTACTTGCTTTGTTCTCAAATGGTTCACAAGGTGATCACAGGGACGGTTGCTAAAGCTCTTGGTTTTCTAAAAGAGGTAATTTTTGCTAAGTATGAAACGACGCCAGTTGTTTCGTTGAGAGGACGCCAGTTCAGTTTTGAGAAGAAGTTGAAGAGTCAGAAATTTGAACTTTTGAACAGTGACCGTTGTACTTGCTCAAATCTTACGAAGGAAGTTATGCCACGTGTCATACAGGATATCAGTGATAATTAAAGTTTGTGCCACCGCTTCCTCTATATAAGGCTCAACAGTCACCATCATTCATTTACTCCGCTCAACTACTTCCCTGCTCTCATACAGCTCTAACTTCTCTCTAGAATTCCAACGAGTTTCTCTCACTAAAAAGTCATCAGAATATGTCTCAATTACTAGGGAACGTGGCCGGATCTGCCACCGGAGGAAAGAGGAGGAAGCTTGTGAATTCCCACACTATTGAGAAGCCAAAGCCGCTAGTTCTCAATGAATCTCTTGTGGACTTTATCAACAAAAAGCCCAAGACGCTCTACATGCTGATAAGGGAGCGCATGGACAGACCAGACGTCAAGCAGGATGCTGTCAAGACATGGAACTATGAGAAGTTCATAGAACGCTTCGTCATTCATGGCCTCCACAAAAATGACTACAAGGACTTGCCCGGCAGAATGGAGGACGTTCTTTTCTTCTCTCAGTTCGGCGGGGAACATCTGGGTAACCTTCTTGATCTTATCCCTGCTCTTCATAACCAAGTCCTTCCCGACTTTCCTATGTACCCAAGGGACTCCCCAGCCTTCCAAATGATAAAGAACCGCTTGCCGAGTCCTTCCCCCCCACCTCCTCAAAATAAACCTAAGTCAATTCTGCCAGCTAAACGCCCTGCTCCAACGTCCCCTCTCTCCAAATCCACAAAAGCTCTCCCCTCCTCCAAACCAACTGCCATAGTGGACAAGTTCCCCAAAGACTTGTCTGAGGGACGCTCTAAACGTAAACATGACCCAAGGCCCCTCAAAAAGGCCAAGTCATCTACCGTCCCCTCCTCTAAAAGGCCAAGCTCCTCAAAGCTTCCATCCAAATCTTCCAAGAAATCACCCCTTGCCCCCCAACCCGCTCTTAAAGTTGTCCAACTCCCCACTCCTCCACCGTCCCCCCAACCTTTAAAAGAAAACGCCCTCATACAGTTTTGCCCCTCTCCCTTAAACTTTGCCCAATTTCCCTCCGCCCCTGCTCATATCTCCCCGCCCAAGGACCCCGAGACTCCCAGGTCCCGCCGTCCTTCTTCCGAATCTGGTCCAGAGGACGTCGAGCAAAGTCCTACCCTTGAGCATACTTTTCGCCGCCATAAAACCGGTGAAACGCCCAAGGTGCTGGTCCAAGAAGCTGTTGAGCCGGAGCACATCTCCACCTCTAGTTCCTCTTCGTCAAGCTCTTCTGAGAAGAGTAATCAAGGAACGACTGCCGGTGAGTCCTCTCCTTTTGTTGATATCACAGGGGACTCCAACGATGAGGCAGAAGGTGTTGAGAATGCTCCTACTGCCAAAGGGGCTGAGATTGTTGAAGTTAGTGAGGACGCTGGTGAGCACCAGGTCGCTCAAAAGGACGCTGAGCTCAGTCTGGAAGATGAGCTTGAGCGTGATGCTGTTGAGATCCCTCCATATGACCAATCCCTTCCCATCCTCAACCCCCAACCAACCCCACAAGAAAACCCCTCCCCCACAATCCAAACAGAATCCCAAGTCCCTGCGGACGCTGAGCCGAGAACGTTCCCTGAAAAACAAACAAAGGCTCAGGACGCCGAGGAGACGTCCCAAGGCAGAGCTCCTTCTGAATCTGAACAGGCCGCAGCTGGTGGCAATGATGAAACAGCTCAAGGCACTGAGGACGCTTCTGCTAAGGACGATGCTGAAAATGAATCAGAGGACGTTGATGATGCTGAGGACAGTTCTGATGAAGATGATGATGAGCCAGAGTCCCCAAAGCGTTCCAAGAAGATAAAAGATGATGGTGGACCAATAAACATTCTCGGCCCCTTAGTCTACTCCGAGGAATGGCTCGCGTCATTCAACAAAGACAAGGACGTTCAAGAGTTTCTTGAGCTTCTACGCTTCCAAGGGTGGCTCTCTATTGGTCTTGCTCCAACAGAAATCAACAATGACCAGATCCGAGAGTTCTTCAAGTCTCTACGCTACAAATCCAAAGCCGGTACACTTCATTTCAAAATTGACAATGAGCCTACTCAAGTCAATGAACGCCAAGTTCGTGCCTTTATAGGACTAAGCCCTCAGAAGCCGCCGTCCAATGCTCTTAGCTCTCTCCCTGAAAATGGATTTGAGATGACGGACGATGAAGAGGCCGCACTGCTCGAAAGGATATTTAGAGGAAAGCGTCCCTATGGCACAGATAGAGTAGCGCATGTTTTATCAAAAGTCGGAGCTATAGCGCACTGCTTTATCTGTAGGGCCGTCCTTCCTAGGCAAGAGATACGTTCAGTAGTTCAAACTCATGACTGCATTTTACTGGACGCATTTCTTGACCGCCGCCCCATCAATCTTGCAAGAATTGTTATGCAGCATATGGCTAAATGTGGGAGGAAGGAACATGCGTTGCTGTATCCAGGTCTTGTCAAGCTCATCCTCAAGTCCCAGAATGCATATGATGACACTGCCCCTACGGAACTGCTTGGGCTGTCTTGGAATCCAAAGAAGGGACTTGTTGAGATCAGACATAACGAGGAACTACCGTCCATTAAGAAGCAGTTAGAGGCAGAAGCTGAAGCCAAAAAGAAAGAGCAAGAACGGCTCGCTCTAGAGGTCGAACAAGAACACCTTGCCTCTCTGAATAAAGAGCCCGCTTCTGCAGAAGAGCCCGCCGTTAACTTTACCGCTCTTGATCAGTTATTAATGGCTTCCTCTCCTCCTTCCTCGTTGCCTCCTATGGACGCCCCATCTTCAAGCTTTGGTCTGCGCCCATTCCAGCCCCGGCTAATCCTAATCAGCACCCTCCATCAGAACTCATGGTTGCAATTCTTAATAATCAGTGCCTCATTCTATCTTCTCTCAAGGACTTGTCAACGGCATTCACTAAGTCTGCGGAACTTCATGAAAAGCTTCTTAACTTCTATCAAGACGAAAGCCACCGTCCCCAGTGATCGCCGTCCTACACTTTAATCCCTCAATGTTTAGCTTTTGCTTCTTTTGTTTTGCAAACACTATTCTAAGTCTGTAATGACATTTCTCTATTTTCTTGAATGGCAAGTACTATGTTTGCATGCATTGTGTGTGTTTAAGCGTTCCACTGCTTCTAGTTGTGTTTTTGTGCTAACGTCCTTATCACTTGTTATCCTTTTCGATGATTCCAAAAGGGGAAAGTGTAGTTTTGCAGAGATGCGCTATAAAATAGTTATCTAGAATAAGCAAGTGTTAAGGGGGAGCTATTAAGTGAAAGGTCTGAGGAAAACCATGCTAGAATAAACAAGAGGACGCTTAGAAAAGTTTTTCTAGGACGCTACTCTCTCCTTAAAATCCAAAAGTTAGAGAATCAAAGAATGAAAACTTGTGCTTATAGAATTTCTTCTAAATGTTAGAGGACGCTTCTAAGTTTTCATGCATGCTAAGTTCCAATGCCAAAACTATTTTGCTGAAGAGTTTGTCATCATCAAAAAGGGGGAAATTGTTGGGACGCAATCAAGGACGCTTGTGTACTTGGTAGTATGCCCACACAAACCGTCCCTTAGTTTTGATATGACAAACTCACTTTGATTCAAATAAATTTGTCCAAGTGTTCAGGAACGCCAATGACAAAAGGACAACAAGTGTGTGGAGCGTTCCCTAGGCTTAGGGACGCTAGCTAACAGGGAGTAAGGACCAGCAAGAGACTACTTGAGCAAGGACGGAGTCTCAAAGCAAGTAGGAACGCAAGCAGAGCGTCCTTAATCACTAGCCGACAGGATGACATCACTCGACAACATTTGATCATCCAAGGACACGTGAAGACCGATCCTGTAGCAGAGTCCAACACTACGTGGCGGACGATCCTGTAGCAGAGTTCATCAACATGTGGCGGCCGATCCTGTAGCAGAGTCCATCACACAGCTGGATACAGGAACCTTCCTCATCACCGACCTACTACGTGGAGGAAGATCTTGTAGCCACGTCCACGAAGGGCATGATCGTCCGAAGAGGAAAGACGCCCTTCCCCAAGTCCTATAAATAGCCCAAGGCATTTATTGTGACGTTAACGCTTTCAGAGAATATTCAGAGAGAATCAGAGGAAAGCGACTCACTCAAGAACACGAAGAACAAGCTCAAGAACACTCAAGAACAATTCTAGGCTTGTGTTAGATCAAGTGAGAATTGTAACCCAAACCACAACTTGTTTGTAACTCAGAAAACCCAAAAAGAAAGAGAGAGAGTCCTACAACGTACTGTAGGACGTAGGGATAGAAGTCCTTTAGAAGATTAAACTCGCTTAGGTTGTAGGCTTAACGGAGGACTTTACTAGTGGACTTAGGACGCTGTCTAAGTACCAGAGAAGTGTAAAAGACTCGTCAGTACAACGTAAGGACGTTTAATAAGAAAGGAAGAATCTATTCAAAAATCCTCCAAGGAGGTAGAGGTTTACACTCAAGGACTACTTGGTCTTGAGTGGTTACTCTATAATTCATTGTGTTCACTTTATTCGCCTGTTTAGTCTTTAATTCCGCTGCACATCTAAAGGACGACGCCCTTACACCTCGTAAGGACGCCTGACCAAAGAACGTCTTTACCTAAGTAAACGACGTCCCTCAGTTATACTAACGATCCAACAATCAGCTAGTTCTTCTCGATCCCTGTGGTAGAAGATTTTGGGACGTATTTGGGAGTCCCTACGGCTTGCGGCTGCATGACCACGGATAGATATTCCTATTTGCTTGGCAAGATCAAGAGCCGTCTAACTGGGTGGCAGGCTAAATCTCTTTCAACAGGTGGCCGAGTAACTGTTGCTAATTCTGTTCTCACTTCTCTCCCGGTGTACATGATGCAATCGACGCTGGTTCCCCGAAGTGTGTGTGACAACATTGATCAACAAGTTCGCAATTTTGTTTGGGGCTCCACGCCTGACAAAAGAAGAATCCATCTACTGGCCTAGGATAGGGTTGTCATCCCAAAGACGAATGGCGGGCTTGGACTTTGCTCTATGCGAGATCAAAACGATGCGCTATTGGCCAAGCTTGGCTGGCGCCTCCTTCAGGAGCCTTCTTCGCTTTGGAGTAGAGTGATTCGTGGGAAATACTGTGGAAATCGTTTGGACATGGACATTTTCCAACAGCGTCCTCGATCTTCTCATACTCGGAAGGGCCTTGTGCAGGGGTCAGCTGTTCTCTCTCAGGGTTTGGGCATGTCGGTGGGTAATGGCACAAGTACTTTCTTCTGGGAGCAACCTGGGCTTTTATCGAGACCCCTAAGTGAATTAGCCTTGCACCACTTGTCTACTCATGAGCTGGAGGCTACGGTCGTTGAGTATTGGTCGTCGGAAGGTTGGAAGTGGAGCCTCCTCCAACATAAACTCCCGACTGATGTCTTGAATATATTAGAGTCCATCTCTTTGTCCAGCTATGAGCACCATCATGACACCTTCTTTTGGCAACCGACGTCCTCTGGTCAAGTCACGACCCGATCTGCTATGAGCATTGGCCGACAACAGCTTCTCAGGGAACCGATTTGGGATGCAATATGGCGTGCTCCAGTGCAACAGCGGGTGAGACACTTCTTGTATCTAACAGCAAATGATGCGGTTCTCTGTAATGTTGTTCGATTCCGTAGGCATCTTGCGCAATCGGATAATTGCCCAAGATGTGGCCACCCCGAGTCTCTTCTCCATGTCATTCGTGATTGCCATGCTATTCAACAAGTTTGGAGCGCTCTTACTGGTAACTCTATTCCAGCTCCTTTCTTTGCTGATGTGAGTATTCAATCTTGGATTTACCACAATATCAAGTATAGAGATCTTTGGAGTACTATTTTTGGCACAATGATTTGGTACTCCTGGAAGATTCGTAATAAGCTGATCTTTGAGGGCAAAGATGATAGTGGTCGCCTCTCCCATATAGTGGTGTCTACTGCCGAGGCCTATTGTTGTAGTATCGCCAAATCCCAGACCTCACTTCCCTCTCCTAGTGTTAGTGATAGTTCTGTGTCTGATGTGTCTTGTTAGACGCCTCCTCCCCCTAACTGGCGTATGCTGAACGTCGATGCCATTTCCCGTGGCAATCCAGGCCTGGCCGGTGGTGGGGGCATTCCTCGGGATGATCATGGTAAGTTCCTGTTGGCATTCTCCTTTAAAAGCGGCCAGTGTGATGCTTTGCGTGCGGAGATCCACGCCATCAGGCATGGGCTGATGTTCCTGGCTGCCCACTCTCCCACGCCTGTTGTCTTCGGCATTGACTCTTCGGTTGCCCATGCTCTCCTGACGACGTAAACAACCCTTCCTCATAGAGACTTTCACCTTGTCCGCCAATGTTGTGAGTTACTTGTTGCACACCCAGCTCCGATCAAGCTGATCCACGTCCGAAGAACGGCCAACAAGCCCGCTAATGCCCTCGCAAGTTTATCTCTTGATTACACTTCATTGTTTGTTTTACATCATAATCTTCCAACTAGTGTTATGAACCTCATTTGTGAGGATATTGTAGCCCACTATGAGCTTATTTAAGTTTTAAATAAAAGTTTTCGCAGGGACCTGCCCCGTTTTATGATAAAAAAAAAAAAAGAAATAGCGTACGCAACGAGGCACACGTCCTAATGTCGAATACTTAAAATAAACTACAGTGCAAGTGCAAGGAATACATGCTATAAATAAAAGTTTCAGAGTTTCAACGTAACTCAACAAACCTCCATCTTCCTATCAAAAAAAACAAACCTCCATCAATGGCGTCGACGATGTTTCGTCGTCGTAGTCTCGCTCTCCCCTTTCCCTCCTCCATCGCCACCTCATCCCCTCTCTTCACTTTCAAAACCGCCACCACCTCCGCCGGCGACGACGCCCCCGACACCGGCGATTTCGACGCCCTGCCGGAGCAAACTCCGACGAAGCCTAATCTCCCGGCCTTCCAACCCTCTCCGGACGCCGATCTGATCTCGAAGCTCCTCCTGGACCACCACAACCCCTTCCACGCCATGGAGTCCTCCCTCCAACTCTACGGAATCTCCCTATCCTCCCACCTCCTCCACCAGACCCTCCTCCGCCTCAAACACTTCTCCAAGATCGCCCTGTCCTTCTTCTCCTGGTCCATTTCCCAGCGCCACAACCCTAACTTCACCCCCGATACGGCGTCGTTCGACCTCATCATCGACATCCTCGGCCGCGCTCGCCAGTTCGACGTCGCCTGGCAGCTCATCGTCGACCTCCAAACCCTAAACCTAACCCCCAACTCCTCCACCTTCCTTGTCCTCATCCGGAGGCTGATCGCAGCCGGCCTCACCCGCCAGGCCATCAGAGCCTTCGACGACATGCCCTGTTTCGTCGAGTCCCAGACCACCAAGGACGAGTTCCTCTATCTTCTCGACACGCTGTGCAAGTACGGCTACGTGAGGGTGGCTATGGAGGTCTTCAACAAGAAGAAGTTCAACTTTGAGCCGTGTTCGAAGGCCTACACTGTCTTGATATACGGGTGGTGTAAGATTAACAGGGTGGATATGGCGGAGAGGCTGCTGAGAGAGATGGGGGAGAAAGGGATTGAGGCAAATGTGGTTACTTACAACGTGCTGCTTAATGGGATTTGCAGGCGGTCGAGCTTGCATCCGGATGAGCGGTTCGAGAGGGTTGTCAGGGATGCGGACAAGGTGTTTGATGAAATGTCTCAAAGAGGAATAGAGCCTGACGTCACTAGTTACTCCATTGTGCTTCATGTCTACAGCCGAGCTCACAAGCCTGACTTGACTCTTGACAAGTTTAATATGATGAAGGAGCGAGGGATCAGCCCGAGCATCGTCACTTACACCTCTGTCATCAAATGCCTTAGCTCTTGTGCACGAATCGAAGAGGCAGAGAAGCTTCTGGATGAGATGATCGACAATGGGGTGTCACCGTCGGCTGCTACGTATAACTGCTTTTTCAAGGAGTACGGAGGCAGAAAGGATTGGGAGAGCGCTTTGAGCTTGTATAGGAGGATGAGGAAGGACAGGGCTTGTACGCCGAGTATTCACACGTATCATATCTTGCTGGGTATGTTTTTGAAGCTTGATAAGATAGACATTGTGAAGGACGTGTGGGAAGATATGAAAGGAAGTGTGTTCGGGCCCGATTTGGATTCGTACACAGTTCTGGTTCATGGTTTGATTGAGAAGCGCAAATGGAGAGAAGCCTGTGAGTTCTTTGTGGAAATGATTGAGAAGGGAATCCTACCACAAAAGGTGACGTTTGAGACGTTGTATAGAGGTTTGATACAAGATGATAAGCTGAGAACTTGGAGGAGATTGCAGAAGAGGCTAGAGCAGGAGTCCATCTCATTTGGTTCCGAGTTTGAGCATCTTCACCTCCAGCCTTACAAGAGATGATCTTCTTTCTTTTTTCCTTTTTTATGACAATTACGAGACAAACACTACACTAGCATCTTCTACCAGCGATCTCAATTGCAGACTGGTTTCTGTGCCCAACTGCTTACTGTAATGTGCATCTGTAAACAGCAATCCCTTATGGTTTTCCTAATGTATTTATTTTTCAAAAAGCAAATGTAACGACTTATTGAAGCAAAGATCAACAAGTATTGTATCACACAATTCAAGTACGCACCAGGGCAAAAAATGAATAGAGGATCCTTCTCATACTGTTCCTATTATCTAAGCAGCCATTGAAAAGAGCTAACATCATGAGAACAACAACATTTACCCGGGAGAACCCACAAACGCAGGATCTGGGGGTTTAGGGAGGAGACAATCCAGACCTAGATGGAATGCGTCCAAAACAACCCAAAAGTTACCAAATCACTCAACAAGCTAAGCCGAAAAGCCTAGACACAACAAGACAAATCATCAGAAGGGAATATTTAAATGTTTTGGCTATTTGTACGCGCCTAAGGCTATTTACAATTGGTAGGGATTTTTTAAAAAAACGTTACCGGTTAGTGTTCCTTAAAGCACCTCATCTTACAAAACACTTCTCCCTTTCTCATTGTATTCATCATCATCTATCAAATTCATGAGGGTAGCGATGAAGAAAATGATTGAGTTCGAAGTAAAGAAAAAGAAGAAAACGGCTATGTCGAGTTCAGTGATTGATGTCCAAACGACGAATTTATGGTTAGTTTTCAATTAATTTTGTTTGAAATTTTAATATTTGTATTACATTTGTAGGAGAATTTTCATAGAAGAGTAATTAGTAGTTGAAATTGGGCTTAATAGTTTTGTTCGGTCATTTGGTTAGTATAACTTATCATATTTGTATTAAATTTCTGCATGGTGTAACATTTAGTTTTTAGCTATTGTTGTACTTTATTATTATAAAATGTGTAGCTAGAGTGTCGGAATTTCGTTAATGTTTATTTATTCATTCAAGATTATATACGTACTTGTTAACTTTAGCTTAAATAATTTATTAAGAAGTATACTTCATAATTTAGGGAAACTCTATTATGAGTATTTTAGTGCTGATAAAATGAGGGATAGAAAAATAGAGCTATCTGAATTGGTGAAAGCAAGAGGAAAGGATTTGTCGATGACTTTGATCAGGAAAACAACAAATCCGTATGATATTAGTATCGTGTGTGAAAAAGCATAAGAAATCATATTAATAAGATGCACAAGGGTTTTTGTTTTGTCTTTGGTCGGCAACTAGAACTTTAACTAAATAGAAGATTGTGAGATTACTAAACATAAGCGAGATGATGCCACTCTCCCAGCATCCTCCCTCAAAATATGAGTGAGACAATCCATTGGCTTGTCAGCGGATAAAATTGGCTTTGAGCACTAATATTGTCTATTGCTCGGTTGGCCTCTCAATCAGCATGTCAAGTTAGGATCTGCCAATCCATGACATTTATCACCAATCTAGTTGGTGTGATTGCTTAATCTGTGAATTGATCAAGTGAACTGCGATCTTTGAGTCGAGCTCTAAGATGACTACAACCCCTTGTCCTATACTAATTGGAGTCTAAAGATCCCACAAGTCTCCGATCGGTATAGCAGATACTCCAATTTTTTTACATAAAACCTGCAACCCACCTTCCACCCTCATCAGTAATAATGCCTTCCACTGTCGTGGTGCTTGTGGGCCGCGATACTATCCCATCCATATGAATTTTAAAATGCCCTACCCTTGGCTTTCCCAAATTTATAAGGCATTCTTTTACCATACCTAGACTTGTTCTTAATGCCCACCCTTTCTTCCATGACAATTGCATCTCCTTCATGTAGCTAGTTAGTAAACGACTGCGATCTTAGGGGACCTCTGAACACCCATTGATTTCTCCATTTCAATCACCAACAAATCCTAATCACGGAAAAATGTTCAGGGTAGGATAGCGTACCTTTCCTATTAGATTCTCCATAGCTCAATTAAGAGGGTCTAAATTGAAAATTTTGAAAGCTCTTTCTAGTGGTAAAAGTCTCTACCAAACTTCCTTTGCTCTACGACAATCATAGAGAAGGTGGATTAACATCTTCTGTACAAGCAAAATCTAGCCCTAGTAATACGCAGATCTGTTCGAAATTTAACAAAACAAAAACAAAGCAACTATAAAGGACGAGAAGGACGCAAGAAATTTGGTGACCCAGTTCGGGATAACCCTACGTCTGGGGAGTCTCAGCCGGATACTCGTCGGAATCCAATATTAGTTTCACACAAAGGTTCAAGATCAGCTACAAGAGTAAAGCCTAGAACGAGAAACTAGTAAAACTGAGAATGGAGTAACGCCATCAAGAAACCAGAAAGCAACAAGAAAGTATAGAGGAAGAAGATCTCTGATCGGGATTTTAACGCCCCCAATCAAGGCATCCGAAGGCTCGAGATGAGGCTTCCTCTTCATCTTCACGATGGATCTCGCCGAGTTGGAGACGCTGTCGTCGTTCGCCGTCGTCTGCTCCACCACCGTGGCGGGAAAGTTGGCCGGAAACCTAGTCCGGTGATCTGCCTCCACTCTTTAGCTCTCTCTCTTTTCTCTCTCTTGTGTGCGGCGCTGAAGTTGAATGAATGGCTCAAAGACACCTTTTGCAAGCTTATATATCTAGGTATAAGCATTTCCACCAAAACACACCGTTTCATTTATGCTGGAGTGTGAGCTGATTGGTTTTGGGCCTCTTCCTTCTTTCATGAATCAAGCCCACACATTTAGGCCTACTATAATACACGTACACATTATCAAGATACATCCAAACTGGATTTTGATTTCCAGGGAAGCCACTTAATTAGTGTAGTGTTTAAGTGTGCTTATGTGTGTCTCAATTCATGATTCTCAAAATTACAAGTCTCATTATCTCTAAGTCTAAACTCTTGCATGACACTATCTATGTCCTAAAAGATTTATATAAGACCTGGTTGCAACAATTTGCCCTCCTAAGTCTTATACAAAACTTCTAAAGAACCTAGTAAAAAACAAAATAGGGATTCTAACAAGTTTCCTGTACTTCATTGACTCGATCCCCACATCTTAGTGTACATCACTGATTTGGAAAGCATTCCTGCAGAAGACAAATTTGTTCGAAGGTACGACCTTCGTCCCAAAGTCAGCAGCTATTTCACTCAAGGTATTTTCTTCACAGTAATCTCGTGGTCCTCCACTTTCTTTCTTATATAGTGGTAACGAACATCAATATGTTTCGTCTTCTCGTGATAGACAGGGTCCTTGCATAAATACAAAGCACTTTGACTATTCGAAAAGAGTATAGGCATATAAGTTTTGCCTTCAATCTCATGCAATATACCACACAACCATGTAGCCTCCTTAGCAGCCTCGGTGGCCGTTATGTATTCAGCCTTAGTCGATGATAAAGCTACTATAGGCTGTTACTGGGACTTCCAGGAAATGCAATTCCCTACCCAGGTATAAAAGTATGCAGTAGTAGATCTCCTGTTATCCTTATTGCTGGCATAGTCCGAGTCTACATAACCATACAAATTGTTCCTCGAACTATGCTCAGCGCATACCAAACCAATGTTCTCAGTCCCTTTTACATATTTCAGTAAATACTTCATAGCTGCCCAGTGTTTTGCACCAGGGTTAGACATATAACGACTAAGAACACTTATAGAGAAAGCTAAATCTAGCCTAGTACAAAGCATAGAATACATCAAGGATCCAATAACCACATCATATGGCACTTTTGTCATTTCCTTCTTCTCTTTTTCAGTTGTAGGGCAATCAGATTTTGAGAAGGTAAGATGCCCTCCTAAAGGTACGGAAGAGGGCTTAGCATCTTTCATTGAGAACCTGTCAAGAACCTTAGCAGTATAATCAGTTTGAGACAAGTAAATCATTCTCTTAGTGCGATCTCTATGAATATCAACACCTAGGATTCGTTTTGCAGAGCCTAAATCTTTCATGTCAAAGTACTTTTTCAGATCCGTTTTAACACCACTAATCATAGCTTTTGAACTACTAATTAGAATAATGTCATCCACATAAAGCAAGACATACATGGGATTTTTAGTTTTAACATGCTTAAGATATAAACAAGTATCAAAACTGCTCCTAGTGAATCCAAGAGAAATCATGCACGAGTCAAATTTTTTGTTCCATTGCATAGGCGATTGTTTTAACCCATAGATAGACTTTTTTAACAAACAAGCATGATCAGGTTTGTCTTTATCAATAAAACCTTTAGGTTGGCTCATATAAATGGTCTCATGCAAGTCACCATGCAAAAAAGCAGTTTTAACGTCCATTTGTTCCAATTCCCAATCAAAGACAACAGTCATAACAATCAATAAACGCATGGTTTTATATTTAACAACAGGAGCAAAGATATCGTTGTAATCAACACCTTCTTTTTGGGTAAAGCCTTTGGCTACTAGCCTAGCCTTAAACCTAGGAGGGTCGGTTTTAGATACTCCTTCCTTGAGTCTATAAATCCATCTACAGTCTATTAATCTGGCTTTTGGGGGTTTGGGAACTAAAATCCAGGTTTGATTAGCATACATGGATTGGATCTCTACATGCATAGCTTGCAACCATTCATAACTATTTTTACAACCTATAACTTGATCATAAGTCTCAGGGGTATAATGTTTAACAATCTCAGCAGCAGTAAAGGCAAACTCAACAATTTTATCATAATCCTTCTTAAAAGATTCAAGCAAGTTCACAAAATCATTAAATTTTCTATTTGGAATTCTTATCCTAGGTTCCCTATCTCTTACAAGCTGATAATCATGCAGAGGATTCTCATCATTATTTAAGACAAGATCATCAACAATATCATCATGCAAAATAGGTTCATCATGGACAGAATTAGCATCAGAATTGTCATTAGAAATAGAAGAAGCAGACAATTCATTATTTTGTGAAACATCATCATGAGAAGGATTTGAATTAAGTGCATTAGAGTTAGATGTACTTATCTCTCCCCCCCCCCCCCCAAATTGGGGAGTTTGTTGAGTTGTATTGTTGTCATAATCTTCAGTGCTGTTTTGTTGAACACCGGAATGAAGCTGTAATTACAACCTCACCCTAGAGGGAATTTTTCATCCCAGAATGAATAAGCATACATCTAGCTTTTTCTAGCAATATTCTATTCATCCTCTCTGCAGTTCCATTTTATTGTGGAGTTCTAGGGATGGTTAAATGTCTTTTTATCCCATTAAGAATGCAAAACTCATTGAAATTTTTATTGCAAAACTCTAGACCATTGTCAGTTCTTAGGCATTTAACTTTGTGACCAGATTGACTTTCAACCATGACTTTCCAATTTTTGAATTGATCAAAAGCTTCATCTTTAGTCTTAAGAAGACAGACTCACACGTTTCTAGAATAGTGATCTATTATGGACAGGAAATACCTTCTACCCTCTATGGTCGCTACTTGAGCTGGCCCCCATAAATCAGAGTGAATATATTCTAAGGGTTTATTAGCCTTAAATTGAGATTTGTTAAAGCTATGGGCAGTCTTCTTTCCTAGGACACAAGTTTCACAAAAGGTAATGTCACAAGGCTTTTTATCAATTAAGCCATGTTTAAACAAATAATGCATCCCGTTATTGCCTATATGACCTAGTCTAGCATGCAAATTCTTAGTATAATCCAGATTTTCAGAATTGTTAACTTCTTAAGAGACATTAAGCTCAGGTGATCCTATAACATGATATAAACCCCCTTTCTTAATGCTCCTTATAAGAACTGTATTATTTCTTATTACATCTCTTATACCTTTTGAAGTAACAATTTGGCAATCAAGATCATCAAAGACAGATTAAGACAACAAATTCCTTCTTAAATCAGGGACTCATCTCACATTCTGAATAGTTCTAATTTTTCCATCATGCATCCTAAGAGGAACTCTACCAATACCTCTAATTTTCAAGGTTGTATGATCTCCCAACATTACTACACCACTATCAGATAAATTCAGAGATTTAAAACATGGTTTATCAAGGTTAGCATGTATAGTACAACCAGAATCAAGAATCCAAGAAGACTCATCACATGAATTAGAAACAATTAAAAGCTCATCAGAATATTGACAGTGAGATTCAAAAACATTAGTTTGACCATCTGAATTATTTTTATTCTTATCATCTCTCTTTTTCTTCCTACAATCTGTAGAATAGTGACCATCTTTTCCACAGGAGTAACACTTAACATCTTTATCTTTGCCAGCAAAAGAAGAAGAATCATTTTTCTTTTCAGAATTTTCATTTTTCTTTTTATTCTTGTTATTCTTTCCTTTAACTTTAGTAAACATGACCTTATTCTTAGAATCAGCCTTACTTCTAGTTTTAGAACCATTTTTCAGTTTAAACACTTTTAATGACTCGTTCTTTCGAATTATCATTTCAGTCAGTTTACTAACAGATAAATCATCTCTACCATATTGAATAACATCTTAACATCAAATTGTGAAGGCAAAGAAATCAGAAGAATAACAGCTTGATGCTCATCTTTAATCTCATCTTTACATCTAGCCAAATCCTGAGTTAATTTCAAGAATCTATCAAGATTTTCACTCAAAGTCATGCTAGTATCCATTTTAAACATGAAAAACTTGCACAACAAAGTAATCCTATTAGGCAAAGATTTATAGAGATATATAGATTCAAGAGCATCCCACAAGGTTTTATGTTTGGAATGACTTACAACCTGACGAGCTACGTCGTCAGTCAATCTGAGCATCACTTCGGCATGAGCAAGCTCTTGGGTTTCCTATTTCTCAGCTGTAGTGATGTCTGCATCCCAAACATCTGTTATCGCATGATAACACCTTTCCTTGGTTAGGATAGCTTTCATCTTGACTCTCCACATGGAAAAGTCCATGACTCCATCAAATGGTTTGATTTTGTATGGATCTATCATTATTTCCCTATAAGTTCAATAAACACCAAGTCACTTTATTTTCTGAACAATAATCAGACAACAGAAACACAGTTTTTGAGCAGACAGATTCAAGCTAAAGAACAAGAACCTAATCTTTAACACTCAGATTCACACCTTTGTACAAACAAGAATCAATATAGATATATACAGAAACTCGAATATACAGAAACAACCCTAATTAGATCTGAACTCAGAAACGCAGATATAGGGTTTCAACGGAAGCAAAAATCACAGAATCGATAGCAAGGCTCTGATACCAATCTGTAAAAGCGAAATCTAGCCCTGGTAATACGCAGATCGGTTCGAAATTTAACAAAACAAAAACAAAGCAACTATAAAGGACGAGAAGGACGCAAAAAATTTGGTGACCCAGTTTGGGATAACCCTACGTCTGGGGAGTCTCAGCTGGAGACTCGTCGGAATTCACTATTAGTTTCACACAAAGGTTAAAGATCAGCTACAAGAGTAAAGCCTAGAACTAGAAACTAGTAAAACCGAGAATGGAGTGACGCCATCAAGAAACCAGAAAGCAACAAGAAAGTATAGAGGAAGAAGATCATTGATCGGGATTTTAACGCCCCCAATCAAGGCGTCGGAAGGCTCGAGATGATGCTTCCTCTTTGTCTTCACGATGGATCTCGCCGAGCTGGAGACGCCGTCGTCGTTCGCCGTCGTCTGCTCCACCACCGTGGCTGGAAAGTTGGCCGGAAACCTAGTCCGGTGATCTGCCTCCACTCTTTAGCTCTCTCTCTCTTCTCTCTCTTGTGTGCGGCACTGAAGTTGAATGAATGGCTCAAAGACACCTTTTGCAAGCTTATATATCTAGGTATAAGCATTCTCCACCAAAACACACCGTTTCATTTATGCTGGAGTGTGAGCTGATTGGTTTTGGGCCTCTTCCTTCTTTCATGAACCAAGCCCACACATTTAGGCCCACTATACTACACGTACACATTATCAAGATACATCCAAACTGGATTTTGATTTCCAGGGAAGTCACTTAATTAGTGTAGTGTTTAAGTGTGCTTATATGTGTCTCAATTCATGATCCTCAAAATTACAAGTCTCATTATCTCTAAGTCTAAACTCTTGCATGCCACTATCTATGTGCTAGAAGATTTATATAAGACTTTTTGCAACACATCTCAATCTCTACCCCTATGATAGAATTTGAGATTCTCACCAAACACATCGCCTATCAATTCAAGATGTCCTTTCAACACCTCAAATTCTTTATGTGAGCATGGAGCCCCATAAGAGAATTAAGCATAAGAATGAATCTCAACCAATTTGTATACATTGGGAGTTTAAGTTTTGACAATGTATAATTTTGTATATGAGAGACTTTGTGTTTTTACCTAACCCGACTATGTGTAATATTATTATGGAGTGTATGCATTATTATTTCACTAAGTGTGTTTTGTATTACATGTGACTATGCATTATCTTGCTAGTAGTTGCACATTATTTTCAAAGCAAATTGTGTTTTATTTTATAAGTGAATGTGTATACTATTCTAAACTACATGTATGTGATTTTCTCATTTCTCACCAAGTGTGGACTATAATAAAGTGGGTGTGCATTATTTTATAAGTAATTGTACTTTTTTTTAAGCAAATGTGTATATTTTTTTAAGTGATTCGCAAACTACACTTATAAATTCGGACTCATATAAAAGAATACGCAAAGTCACTTGTACAAATTATCCGCTATCGATAATAAAAATTATCACTCATTTTAATAACATCATTCATACATAGTTAGAAATAAAAATGCACAATCAATTACAATGAGATTGCATAATAGGATAACATGAATGTGTTAGCGGGACAGAGGATTTGAATCCTTGTTGATTGCCTTGTATTTGATGAAGTGCAGGTTTCAGATAACAGTTTGGACAATTGATCGAAATAGTGCGTGAAAATAGATTTCATGGTTTGAGCTGGTGAAGCTGAAAATGCCAATTAATATGCTGCTGCCACCACTGGTGTATCCCATGAGCTTGCTTAAAATCCTTAGCGTAGCACATATTCTTGGTCAAATAAGCTGAAGGTATCAAGTGTGTAGCCTCCCCATCTCTTCCGATCGCTCCGGAGATCAAGCTAACAACCGAACTCTGCGTGGCGACTCTCCCAACGCCGCCTAAGCCGATGGACTCCATTCTCTGCCTATGCTCAAAGTAGCCTATGTACTCTGAGGAAATCGGGTCATCCGGATGAAGAAACATATAAGGAATCCATGGACACATCACAAGAAACGGGTCGTTCTTGGGCGACGAGAGTTTTGGTTTCAGGACCCGAGATAGACCCGCGGTAACAAGGCTATTGGCGACTCGAAAGGAGGTCTTGATCGACTCGGTTGTGATCTTTTCCAATGGAGCCGACGCGAATGGAGGGTTGAAAAGATAAGACTCGACGAAGCATCCATCCTTAGCCATTGACTTTCCTGCTTGGAGTGCAATGGCGGCGCCTAATGAGTGCCCAGCCATCCATATGTTGGATGGGCCCGCGATTGAGAGGTATCGCTGAAGGGTTTGAAAGGCCGTGTGATACCTGGAGTTGCGGGTGAGCCCGTTGAGGACTAAATGGATGTCGAGTTTGAGGTCACGAGCACGGCTGCCTGGCTTGATGAGGGTGCCGCGGAAGGCGAGGACGTATTTTGGAGGTTTAAGGGCTGGGTTGTGGCTATGAGTGTGGTAGTATTGGTAGTGAGAGGGGTTGTACTCGAAGACGGCTCCGAAATAGGATCCGTCAGCTTTGTCTACAAGGGTTTGGATGAGTTGGAAGTGGAAAAAGTCCCACCAGACGGGAGCGAGAGCCTTGTGGCCGTCGCGTTTGAGTTGGCGGTCGCGTTCCAGGATGTAGACTCCTTGGACTAAGCTGGCTGCAATCGATTTACGGTGGTCCGCTGATGTCCTGTGTTTGTGTGTAGAAAAGGTTAGTGTACGTACATTTGTGTTGCAAGTTTGCTGATGGAAGAGAGAAATGGGAGTTATGTTATATGCATTATACCAGTCAACAAAGTTAAGATGAATGGGTCCACAAATTCCAAAGATTTCCCTCTCAGACGGCTCGTTGTAATCCTCCTCTTTGTTTTCTTTTGCCATCGGACGGACTCTGATTAATGTTGATCAAAACCTGCAGATAATTAACAGGGTTCCAATTGATAAAAAGCTAACACGTACCACATGCTATATATATGTCCAAGAACTAGAACGATGGACAACAATCCCGAAATGTCAACCGTATTGGATGGTTGCTGATCATCACATCAAATGGTTGAGGGGAAAGCGGGTGATTAGTGGGTATTCTAGATTTCTAGACTTTGATCAATGACATAAGTAGTACGTTGTTGTGTATGTAATAATAGTACTCCGTAGTGTTGAGGGTACGTACCTAGCTGACACCAGCTTTAGCTAGCTAGAAGGAAAACGGAGGATGAATTAGAGAGCGTGTAGCGGGCCTCGTCGTCGGAATATATGATGCATCTGATCGAATTCGATCAGAACCTGCCTCGATCAAGTGCTTCGTCGATCACGTACAATTGGTTTGTTGTAGGTGTTGGGTTTGCGTTTACTTTCTTAAATGATGGATGGACGCAATCGTGCATATATCTAGTTGGCATAGAATATTTCTGGTAATATAAGTAATATTTAGAGTATGGTGGACTTTGACTGAGTAGTAGTGGTGGGAGAAAGAATGCATATATGCATCAGTGGCGCATCAAACTCTACATTATTCCCTTTCGACAAAAAAAAAAAACTCTACATTATTCCCACGTAACTATCACTAAATATCACTAAATATCTAATAAATATATATTATAAATATATATTATATTATAAAATAGGATGGTTTTTAACCATCGCGTTGATTTTAATCCCGCTCGATATATTGCTTTTATTTTTAATATTTTCTAATAACATTTTTTTTGTAATCATTCAATATTAACAACTCTATATCTTTTAATCTATTAAAGTATCTAATGTTTACTTTTATTTGTCTCCTTACACATCTAATATATATCTATCTTTAAAGCCATAATATCTATCTTTAAAATATTCTTATATAAAAGAATTTTTATTATTAATTGTCACACAAATAATTAATAGAAAGTCTATATTTTCATGATCAACTATATTTGTTTTTTTTTATTATCTTGATAATAAACTTAAATTTTTAGTCAAATAATATAGCTAGATAAACATACATCTCTTTTAACAATTTCTACTTATTTACATAACAATCCCTGAATTTTTAAAAACTATATAAACACCTCTTTGTTTTTCTAATACACAAGTACACATGGTCGTTTTTTGAACTGCAACTTTAATTCCGTCCCTACCTCATATCTAAAAAATAATTTTATTATTCGCATTCAAATAAGTTTTCTATTGAATTTCTTCTCATCTATTCAAAAAAACTTTTGTCACATATAGGGAAAAATATTTAACATAAAAATTAAACAAAATCTTTATATAAACGATTCAACCTATTTCTTTGAATACAAGTAAATGTGATATTGTGCCTTTGATGTCAAATATGATAATACATAATTTAATTGTAACTTCATTGAAAATTTCCTATCGGCTATTAAGCTATAGTTACTATACATACAACTTGCAATTTTATTTGTCTCCAGTTGTAAGAGTGCATTTTCTCCTATTTATTTAATTGTTGACCTTGGGGTTTGATTAATTAAGCTTTGTTTTCTGGAGTCAAAGAAAGTATTATTTTGATTGCTAGCGAAGGAGAATCGCATATGCACCTAACATCTAATGGAATTATAGAAAAGAAAAAGGGTTAAAGGTTGAATTATTTAGGCGAGTGTTTATCCAAAAGGAATTTATTCAAAATAGAACTAGTGATCACTCACTTTATAGGGAATAAAACCCATTGGCCGGCCTTCGCACATTTTTTTCCTTAAATAATAATAATAATAACAATAATATGTAGGAAGGATTGTTGTGGTGAGAAATAGGAATAGATCTCCACTACCCGATCTAACGGATTCAATGGCTCAGATTTAATCAAATTTAACAATTAAAATCTCCACCGCACGCGTCCTTGTGGGGCCCCCATAAAACTGACTCTTTCGGATTTCACTTTTTCATTTCACATTTTCACACTCGCTCTCCTCCCGAACTCTCTCTCTTTGCGGAACTGCTCCCGACTTCGTCTCCCCTCAAATCTCGACGGTTTTCGCTCGATTTTTCGCTCGTTTCCTGCATTAAAACTGCGATATCTACACTCAACAATGGTGAGATCGAAGTCGTATCCCTCAAACACGCAAGGTATGCTTAATTCGAAACCCTAGGTTTCGGTTTTTTTGATTTTTGCTTGTGTTCGAACTCTAATTTTTTGATTCTGTGTAATTTCGCTTGTTTTTGCTTGGATTTTGGTTCTGAGTGATGTTGTTGAAGTCTTTTCGAACGGTTATTTGCGATTAGTTTGTGTTTAGTTGATATGTTGCTCTAGTTCATGTATTTTTGTAGTGCTTGTTTTTGTTCGAATCCACGTGTGTTTCTTGTTGATTCTTTGCATAACTGTGTAGATTTGTGCTTATACGTATCGGATACATGTTTTTGTGCTTTTTTGTAGTTTTGTGTGTGTGCATGTTTGGTGATTTGTTCGTTTTCTGCTTTTGTTCAACCTTGTTTAACCTATTTTTGGTGTTTTGTTCATTTGGTTGGTTTTTTTGTTCAATTGGTCATGTGTGCATGTATTTTTGGTTGTTTCGGTTTGTGTTTTGGTTGTTGATTTTGTATTTTGTTCAGATTTGGAACTGTTGAGTTGTTTATCTCAGTTTGTTCATCCGTGTTATCTATTTGTGCAACTGTGTTACTAGTTTTGTGTAATTTATAGCATGTTTGTTCAATATATTGAACTGTTTTTTGTGTTAAATTGTGTTTGGTTTTGTTGTGCAACTGGTATATCTATTTGTGCAACTGGTGTCTCTATTTGTGCAATTGGTCAGGAAGTTTGCTCACCTAATTGTATTAAATTGTGTTTGGTTTTGTTGTGCAATTGATATATCTATTTGTGCAACTGGTGTCTCTATTTGTGCAATTGGTCTGGAAGTTTGCTCAACTAATTGTGTAATCTGCTCAACTTGTGTTTATTAATGTATAATTAGGTAAGAATCAAGTAAATGTTCCAGAACAAATCGGTACAAGATCTTTGTTTTGGAAGAATGACTATTGGAGATTTGCCTCCTCCAATTAGAAGAGGTTGTTCAAGCCATCTTTGAACCTATTCTATGTTGTTGTTCAACTGATATGAATGCCTTTGTGTAATTGTTTTAGTCTGTTTATTTCAACTTTTTTCCAACTGTTTTATTCATCCATGTCTCTCCCCTTTTTTTTATTTTTGCAGAGCTTAGATCAAAAAATGTGAATGATAGTCGTCTTAACACAGAGATACCTGTGTTAAGAAGTGGTCGCACCACTGTGCTTCCACCAACGACGTTGTTAACTAGCCAGAGCGAGAGCTCAGGTGATTTTGTTCTGGCTGAGAGGTTGCAGTCCTTGAGATCTGCAAAAAGGGATGTTGCTAAGGTGACATCACCGAAGCAATCTCAACCTCCGACCCCTAGCCAAATCTCCCATCCCTAAAGCTGTACAAAGCAAGGCTGCGACTTCATCTCAACAAAAATCCTGCCAACCTGTAAAAAGGAAGGCTGAGGTTGAAAAGGCTTCTACATCCCCTGCTCCCAAAAAAAGAATCAAAACTCTTGTTGAGAAGCAAAGGTAAATTATTCATATTGTTTGTTTTTCAATTCTTGTTATTCAATTCTGGTTCATGTTTGTTCAACTGAAATACACATTTGTGCAACTCTGACGCTGACTTGTGCAATCTATTTTTTTCTTTCAGGCCGGTTCAAGATCCAAAGCTGACCTTTGATGATCTTCCTCAGCTTGTTTCAAGATGCTCGATTCCAATGCTTTCTGAGTTTATGAAGTATTGTAAGTCGCATGAATCCAAGAAAAAATCCCTCATTGAGATGGGATTTGAAGCATCTCTTGGAATGGGATTTTTCTGAGCTGCCTGGCCACCTGTGTTATCATGTGATCGACAACTTCAACCCTGCCACTAGAATGCTGAAGGTTGTTGATTCTCATGTTCAACTTACTCCGGAACTTGTGCATTCGTATCTTGGTTTGCCTCGTGGCACCAAGAAGGTTAAAGTTTTGAAGGTTCAAACAAAGTCTAGTTTGTTCATTCCTTTTATGCGTCATTTTGTTGATGATAATAGAGTCCCTGTACCCATTGCTTCTGTTAAACCACAAGATGTATTTAATGTGGTCAAGAACTATAAGAACGGCGGGACTTGGTTCCGTCGTTGTTTCATTGTTTTGTTTTATACTCTGTTTGTTGAGAGTCTCCAGAATGGTGGTGTGAACACAAAGGTTCTGGATGCACTTGTTGATGAAGATGAGATTTGTAATATTGACTGTTGAGACAATGTTAAGGACGCCCTCAGTAATTAACATTGTGCCTGGCGTCCCTTAGTTTTGATATGACAAACTCGCCTTGATCTAATAAGTTGTCCAAGTGTTTCAGGGACGCATGTTGAAAAGGACAACAAGTGGTTTATATGTAGCCGTTTTTAAGAAGTAAGGATGCTACATCATTCAGTGAACGGCTTGGCAAAATCACAAACAAGGACATCGTCCTTAATCTATACATTGGAGTCCTTCAAAGCTGGCCGACAAAGTGACATCACCAGACAAGCTTTGATCATGATATCCACGTGGAAGAAGATCCCGCATCCAAGCCTAACGGAATTGCCAATAAGCTTCCTTGATCATCACAGAGACACGTGGAAGCCGATTACTGTTGCAACGTCCCCAAAGGGCATGATCGTCAAAGAATGACGCCCTTCCCAATGTCACTATAAATACTCTCCAGAGCATTTATTGTGACTGTGACGCTTCAGAGAATATTCAGGGAATTTGTCAGTCGCTCAAGAACACCAAGAACAAGCTCAAGAACAAGTGAGACTTAGGTGTTAGATCAAGTGAGAAGCGTACCACAAAACCACAAACTGTTTGTAATAGAAAAGAACAAAAATAGTGAGAGAGTCCTTACGACGAACTGTAAGGAAGAGGTGATAGCATCCTTTGGAGAGATTAAGTTAGTTTACTCTACAAGTTTAAAGGAGTTGTTACTAGTGGACTTAGGGACGCCTTCTAAATACTAGAGAATTGTAACTACTCGCCAGTGTATTGTAAGGAAACTTAATAAGAAAGGAAAGAAGCTATTACAAAATCCTCCAAGGAGGTAGAGGTTTACACTCAAAGACTAGTGGGTACTTGAGTGGTTCCTCTATAAATCAAAAACGTTCCTTACTTATTGTCTTTACTTGTTTAGTCTTTTGATTTCCGCTGCAAACCAAGGACGCCCTTAATCTCTATTAAGGACGCCTCGGTAAAGAACGACCTTAACGCAGTTAAGGACGCTCTTGTATTTGAGACTAACGATTCAGCAATTGGTATCAGAGCTGGCGCTCTAGATTTTTACTGAGTTGCAGGTAAAGATGGATATGTAACCTATTGGAATCTCTTTTGTGAAGCCTCCGCGCTTGACGGACGGCAACTTCAATCGCTGGAAAACAAGATTTGAAATTTTTTGCAGAAGTCAGAACTATCAATGCTGGAAAGTTATTATGAAGGGTGACCTCAAAGTTCCCACTGACAAAGTTGACAAAGAGGACGAGTGGGGTCCTGATGAATTCAAGCTGATGGAAACCAATGCCAAAGCAATCTGTTTTCTTCAAGCGTCCCTCTGCGAAAGGGACGCCACCAGAGTTAGCAATCTCCCCACAACAAAACAACAGTGGGAAGCTCTTGAAAAATTCCATGTAGGAACCACTGAAATGAAAGAGGACGTCCAGCTGAAAATCAAAAAGGAGTTTTATGCTTTTAGCATGCTGCCGAATGAAACGGTCAATGACTACTCGTACCGCTTTGAAGCTCTTGTCACCAAGATGAGAAACTTGGGCATCCTAGAATCTGAGATCTCCATGAGGAACAGAGTCCAAGTAGTTATTGATGGGTTGACTGGAATCTGGAACTTTGATAGGACAACCTTCAAGGAGAATATAACCAACAAAACTCTAGATATGGAAGAAATCTATGGGAAGCTCATGCAGTACGAAGAAAGAAGGATCTCTGACATGGCTCAACTAGGAAAGAATCCTCAAACTGATCTTGCTTTAGCGTCCTCAACACCAGAGTACGCCGAGTACCTACGCGGCCAAAGAGATCTAGCATTGATGATGCAAGGTCAAACAACACAAAAACTTGAGAACTTGCGTGTTCAAACTCCCAAAGAGAAAGAAAGCAAGTCAAAGGAAGAGATTGACACAGATGAAGAACTATCTCTTATTCACAAGGCTCTCAAGTACTATAATAAGAAGCACAAGTATAGTAACAAGAATAAGACTCCTTACAAAAAGGAGTGTCCCAAGTACACAGAAGCTGAAATGAAGGAACTCACGTGTTACAAATGTAACAAGAAGGGACATTTTGCTAAAAACTGTACTGTGGGAACGTCCTCCAAGGACAAGAAGAAAGCTCTCATTGGAGCATGCACAGCTGCATGGGATGATCTCAGCTCAAGTGATGATGAACGTGAAGATCAAGTTGCATACATGGCAATGGAGGACGCCTCAGCTGTTGAAGAGAACGCCTCCGAAAATGAGCAAGAGGTAACTCACGATTCCATGATGCGTTCTTTAGAAAAATGTTCAAAACCAAAACTCCTTAAACTCATTGGTAAAATCATGGAGGAAAGTCTTGCTATGAAACGAAGAATGGATGAACTTGAAGATGAAAACATTGTAGTTGAATGTGAAAACTGTAGTTCCATGACCATTCAACTAGAGTCCTCATGTGAAGAAACTAAGTCCCTAAAAACTGAAGTAATGTGTCTCAAACTTGAGAACACTAAGCTTAGGGAAGAAGCAAAAGTGTTAGGAAAGAGTCCCATAGTTGAGGAAATCAAACCAATGGTTTTTGTCCCAGCCAAGAGAGGACTAGGCTATGAGTATGACACTAGGAACTCTCTCCCTAGCGACTTTGAGGCAAGTAAAACTTCAGAACTTGAACTAGAAAGGGAGAAGACCAAGAACCTTCTTGAGCGAATTAGAGTCCTAGAGAGTGGAGAGATAGGTAAAGAGGACTACTACACTAACTCCACAAGTCATAGGATCTACAAGAAAATTGCTAAGGGGGAAGGTTCTAAAGTTTGTAATCCTCAAAAGATGAAAGAGAACAAAATCCAACGTCCCAATAAGAAGTACTACCTTGGTACTTACTATAGGACGTGCTGGTACTGTGGACAAGGAGACCACTTCAAATATGATTGCTTAAAACTCAAGGAAGATATTGAAAGTGGAAAAGCTGCTAGGACTAACCATAAAAATGCTGAGTCCGTCCCTAAGGCCAACACTAGGCGTCCTAGACGTTCTAGAAGTTCTTTCCGAAAGCATGCTATTTCAAATGATGTTAATATAAATGATTACATGCCAGAACCGGAGTTTTATTTCTGTAACGAACCAGGTAAGGAACACCTTGCCTGGGTCGCCAAAAACTAACTTTGTTATGGCAGGTAGAAGTGAGGGGACGTCCGTGGATCATTGATAGTGGCGCCTCAAATCACATGACAGGAAGCCAGATCCATCTCACTTCTATCCAAAGTAGTGCCACGGGAGGAACTGTCTCGTTTGGCAACAAGGGCAAGGGAAAGATCAAAGGGACGGGAACTGCTATTTTCAATCCGTCCATCAAAGCAACAAATGTGAGTCTTGTTGAAGGACTTGGCTTCAATCTTCTTAGAGTCTCTCAAATGTGTGATCAAGGTGAAAACCTAGTCACATTTGACTCAAAGGAGTGCCTCGTTATAAACAAGAAGTCCAACAAAGTTGTTCACAAAGGAGTACGCAAGAACAATGTCTATATCTTTAACCAGGAGTTCAAGCCTAAATCAGAATTGTGCCTATCTGTTTCAAAGGAGGACGCTGACCTTTGGCATCGCCGTCTTGGCCATGCTGGACCAAGCACAATCCTTAAGCTACACCAAAGAAATCTTGTGAAAGGACTTCCCCGAACTGATTCTGAGAAAGTTGAACAGTGTGAAGCCTGTGTCAAAGGGAAGCAAACAAGAACGTCCTTCAAGTCCAAGAACGAAGTCAGTACGAAGAAGCCTTTGGAACTTCTTCAAAGCCATACGATCAGACCATGGGACGGAGTTCCAAAACTCAGAGTTCCTGGCCTACTGTGATCAACATGGTGTATCTCACAACTTTTCAGCTCCAAGGACTCCTCAACAAAATGGAGTTGTGGAAAGAAAGAACAGGACGCTGGAGGATATGGCAAGGACTATGCTCTTGGCAAATAGCGTCCCAAAGTACTTCTGGGCGGAAGCTATTGCTGCAACATGCTACATCATAAATCGTGCCATGATCCGTCCTCTACTGAAGAAGACGTCCTATGAGTTGTTGAACGGAAGGAAGCCTCGCATTGATTATCTCAGAGTTTTTGGGTACAAGTGCTAGCTTCTTCCACAACAATGACAAAGAAAAACTTGGAAAGTTTGATGCCAAAAGCGATGAAGCCATATTTCTACGGTACTCCATCACAAGCAAAGCTTATAGAGTTTTCAACAAAATGACTCTAAAACTTGAGGAGAATATTCATGTTGTGTTCAAGGAGAGTTCTTCTCACAAAGAAAAACCAAGAAAGAAAGAACGCTCCCTTTCACAACAATAGGACGATTCTGAAGATGAAGTTGAAAATTGGTGCTCTGGAAAATACTATGTTCCTAAGGACGCTTCTCCAATTCCAGAAGAAGTCTCAGTGGACGCCCCTAGTGTTGCTCAAGGAGTTCCCTCTCGTAGTGAATCTCCAGCTTAGCAAGATGTGGCCGAATCAAGTCAACAAGGTGAACAACGCCAAGCTGTGGACGCTCTCTTTGAGGGGGAACACACTGAGGACGATGCTCAAGATGATAGTGATGATTCTGATGGAGAGAATGATCTAAGATTTTCTCAATTGTTTCAAAGGGAGTCCCGCTTCTCTAGGGACCACCCAACATCGCAAATTGTCTCAGATCCTTCTCAAGGAGTTCAAACAAGGTCAGCAACTAGCAAGTCCCAGAGTGCAAATTTAGCTTTTTGTGCTTTCAATGCCTTTGTATCTATGGTAGAACCAAAGAACATCAAGGAAACACTCCAGGACGCTGACTGGATTCAAGCAATGCAAGAAGAACTCAACCAGTTTGAACGAAACAAAGTTTGGACCCTCGTCCCTCGTCCAAAAAGCAAAAATATCATAGGGACGCACTGGGTGTTTAGAAACAAGCTTGATGAAAGTGGACGCGTGTCAAGGAATAAGGCAAGACTGGTGGCTCAAGGATTCAAGCAAGAGGAAGGCATAGACTACGATGAAACTTTTGCTCCTAATGCTAGAATTAAAGCCGTCCATTTACTTATTGCCTTTGCCGCGCATAAGGGATTCAAATTATTTCAGATGGACGTCAAGACTGCCTTTCTCAATGGAAAACTCAAGGAGGAAGTGTATGTTGCTCAACCCCCTGGCTTCGAGGACGCCTCTCACCCAAATCATGTGTACTACTTAGACAAAGCTCTCTATGGACTCAAGCAAGCCCCTCGTGCATGGTACGACAGGTTTGCGTCCTTTCTTTTGTCTCATGGGTACACAAGAGGTTCAATTGATAAAACTTTGTTTATTAAGAAAGTTCATAAGGACATTTTAATTGCCCAAGTCTATGTTGATGACATAGTCTTTGGTAATACTAACATGAAACTTGTAGATGCGTTCAAGTCCTTGATGAGTAGTGAGTTTGAAATGTCCCTCATTGGAGAACTCAATATCTTCTTGGGACTTCAAATCAACCAACTCAAGGAAGGGACGCGTATTCACCAACAAAAATATGTCCGTGAAATGCTTGAGAAGTACGGGATGAACACGTCCAAGCCTGTTGCAACCCCTTGTTCTACCAACTCGCGTCTTAACGTTGATGAAAAGGGAAAGGACGTTGATCAGAAGCTTTACAGAGGAATGAATGGTTCTTTGCTCTATTTGACCGCAAGCTGTCCCGACATCATGTTTTCCGTTTGCTTGTGTGCCCGCTTCCAGGCGAATCCAAAGGAGTCCCACATGCAAGAAGTCAAGAGAATCTTTCGCTATCTCAAAGGACGCGACGATCTCTGTCTTTGGTACCCTAGGAAGACGTCCTTCAAGCTTGTTGGCTACTCGGACTCTGATTATGCTGGTCATGTGATTGATAGAAAAAGCACTTCAGGAATGGCACAGTTCCTTGGTTCATGCTTAGTCTCTTGGGGATCTCAGAAACAGAACTCTGTGGCGCTTTCAACTGCGGAAGCTGAGTACGTTGCTGCTGCCTCGTGCTGTTCACAAGTCATCTGGATCAAATATCAACTTGAGGACTATGGTATAACTCTTGAAACTATTCCCATTCTGTGTGATAATACCAGTGCTATTGAAATTGCTAAGAATCCTGTCTTTCACTCACGCACAAAGCATATTCATATAAGGCATCATTTCCTGTGTGATAATGTTGAACTAGGACTTATTAGTATGGGGCATGTAAGGACTGAGGACCAAGTAGCTGATATTTTCACTAAAGCACTTGATAGACGTCCCTTTGAGCATCTCAGGGTACTCTTAGGGATGATAACTTTTAAGTAGCAAGTCCCGTTCTACTATTTCCTCAATGCTTGGCTATGTTTAGTTGATTTCATACTTGCAAAGAACTTTATGCATTACTTTCACATTTGCAAGGACGCTAGTCTAAAACTGCTGTGTGCATATCATGAGAACGCCTTTGAATTTCTCTTTCTTTTCTTGAAAAAGAGTATCCCTGATCATCCAACCCTCATTATAAGCCGAAATGATGGGAACTCTAAGCTTACCCTAGCCGAGAACCCTGCAAAAGCGTCCTATGATTTTCACTTTTTCTTTACGGGACGTACTTGCATGGTTTTCAAAATGGTTCTTAAGGTGATCTCAGGACGTCTGTGTTATTTGTGTGGAGTCAGTTATTTTCTGAGACAAGACGTCAGTACAGGTTCATTCGGAATGCGCATTTTTGGAAGTTGAAACGTTGTCAGTTTGAAGTTTGAATTGAGGAAGTTACCAGCGTGCCCTTCACCAACCTCCTATATATTCATTGATTGCAACGGCTTTCAGAACTTTCGCTCACTATTCTCTCAAAACAGCGTTTGCTCTGACTTCTCTTTAGAATTTCGGCAGTCTCGCTCTAACTTTCCGGCCAGTCTCCGATCTTCTCTCTGATCAACTTCAATCTTTCAAAATGGCAAGAGTTCAGAATGTCTCTGGTTCATCAATAGGAAAGCGAAAGCGTCTTGCCAAAAGGAACTTCTATGTGGAAGGACCTCCAGGAATCCAGATTGATGAGATACTGAAGGACTTTATTGATTCAAAGCCGCGGACTCTCTATGTTGCAGTGGCTAACTACATGAAGCAGTGCAAGGATGAAGTACGTCTTCGCAATCTGAGGACATTCCTAGATCGCTTTGTGGTGCCGGTTCTGCGCAAAACAGTGGGAATGGACGCTCCTTTCTGTGGAGGCACTAACATTTTCCTGGAGGCGTTCCAAGGTCAAGACTGGAGGATCCCCTTGATTGAATCTATCCCAGACCTCTCCAACGCCCGGTTTGTTGATTTTCCACCTCTTTCTAAGAGCGTAAAAAGGTCAGTATTACCGTCCCCTACTCCTCCATCACCTCCCCGAGCTATCTCTACAAGACCTACCCCTCCTCCCTCTCGCCTCATTCACAACTCCCTTCCCTCAAAGACCTCCTCCCAACCCACTCAAATTTTTGACAAATTTCCTTCTAATGTGGAAGAGCGCACCAAATTGAAACATGACCGTCCCCACAAACGACCCCTCAAAAGGCGAAAGATGGCAAAAGCCAAACCCAACCCCATCCCTCTTGACACACCCTCATCCACCCCCTCTCCCATCGAAATCCTTGACCCCTCCATTCTAGATCCCACCCTACTCCAAATAAAACAGGCTTTCCCTGATGTCCATATCTCAGACTCCCCATCTCCACAAAATTCCCCTCCATCCGCTCCCCTCACTCCTAAATCAAGGGGACCATCCGCTGAAAACAGCGCTCCTCCATCTCCTGTTGTCGTCCAGGACGACTCCATAGAAGCAGAGTTTGGCTCTGCTACCTCTGAGGAGATCATCACAACCACCGTCCTCGATGAAATCACCAAACAACAAATTGCTGAGGACGAAGAGCTAAGTCGCCGCCTTGCAAATCAAAGCGACAATGTTGTACAAGAGGACACTCTCTCTCTCGATGAGCAAATTGATGCTGATGCTCTCGAGATCCCTCCATGGGAAGCTGTCCCAACGGACGCAGGAGACAAGTCTGCTTCCAAAGGGAAAGGTGGACTAAAGCGTCCAAGGACGCTGCTAGTCCATCTGAGGGACAGACTTCTGAAAATCTCCAAGAAGGAGATAATGAAGGAGAAGAAGATGAGGATGATGAAGAAGAAAATGAGGACGATACTTCTGGTCCGCCCAAAAAGAAGAACAAAAAGTCTGAGCACATTCTGGCACCCCTAATATTTGATGAAGCCTTCTTGAGCCAGTAGTTTGAGGCAAAAGACCTTGTGGCACTTCTTCAAATTCAAGGGTGGATGAAAATTTCTGAGGAAAAAGTCACAGTTGATCCTAAGCTGGTGCAGGACTTCTATGATTCTCTCAACATCAATATAGAGAATGGTACTGGGACGTTCTTGGCAAATGGTGAACCTGCTACTTTCTCTGAAAAGACAGTCCGCCAGCTGATGGGACTTGATAAACAGCGTCCAAGACATGAAGCTTTACACAGAGTTCCAGTGAATGGTTTTGGAGTCGAAGGCGAGGAGCTGGAAGCCTTGTTTAAAAGAGTTTTCAATGGGAAGACTCCGGATTTCCATGACAGGGTTGCCTCTGTCCTCTCTCTTACTGGTGCTCAAGCACACTATATGATCTGTCGGACAGTTGTGCCCAGACAAGAGAAGAAATCTATTGTCAAGACCATCGACTGCTTGCTGCTGGACGCCTTCCTTCAAGGACGTAAGATCAACTTAGCCAGAATCATGATTGAGCACATGGCCAAGTGCACAAAGAAAAACCATGCTCTTCCTTACCCAGGTTTGGTGAAAGCTCTGCTTATTGAAAATGATGCTTATACTCCTGGAGTGGAAATCACTTTGCGCTTGCCATGGGATCAAAAGTACGGCATTCTTGAGATCAAGCACAACCAAGAGCTCCCCTCCATCAGAAAACAGCTTGAAAAGGAAAGAAAAGAGGCTGAGAAGAAAAAGAAAGAAGAAGAGGCCGCCAGAAAAGCAGAGGAGAAACGTCTAAGGCAGGAGGCTGCTAAGAAAGCTGCAGAGGATGAACGTGCTAGACAAGAGGCAGCTAAGAAAGGGAAGACTGTTGTCTCTGACCCTCCCTTGGTTGCTGAAACTGAGGAAGACCGTGTTGCACGCTATGTAGAGGTTGATCAGCTATCGTCCTTCATTCATGCGGAGCCGATGGACTTCAACTTCTCTCCCTCCCATCTTCCTCCTCAACAACAGCCGTCCTACTTTCAGTGCTCTCCTGCTCCGTCTAACACTGAAGCATATTCTGAGAAGCAGCTGTACGCCCTTATTCTCAACAACCAGAATGTTCTTGCGCAGCAAGGAAATGTTCTTATTCAGCAATCAAATGCTGCCATGCAACAGAACTACCACTACTTTCAGGCTGTTAAGAACCAAAATGACATGATCAAGCTGCTCATTCAGTCCATTCACAGGGATAGTACAGAAGGTGATACGCAAGAGGAAGAGGAACCTGCTGCGACGGACGCCAATGTCAATGATCAAAGCCGTCCTGCTGGATCACCTTCCACTTAACCCTTTATTCCCTCATCTATTTTGCCTATGCTTCTTTTTTATTTTCAAAACACTTGTCTGAATGTCTGTAATGACTATCTTTTTTTTCAATGGCAGTTCTCTTGTTTGTGTGCATTTGCGTGTTTAAGTGTTTATTTGCCTCTAGTTGTGATTGTGTGCTATCGTCCTTATGCTAACATGTTATCCTTTTCGATGATGCCAAAAGGGGGAAGTGTAGTTTTGCAGAGATGCGCTTTTTATTAGTTATATAGTATAAGCAAGTGCTAAGGGGGAATTTTAGTGAAAGGACCTAAGGACGCCGCATTGCCTCAGAATAAATTTTAGGGACGCTAGTCAAGAAAGAAAATTTCATCAATACAGCCGTCCCCTCCCTAAAATCCAAAAGAAAGAATAGATCAAGTGTTGAAAACTTGTGCTTATAGAGTTTCGCTAAGTGTTGAAAGGACGCTCTTTAAGTTTTCAAGCATACTAGAGCTTAAGTTCAAAACTTTTATTGCCTAGAGTTTGTCATCATCAAAAAGGGGGAAATTGTTGGGACAATGTTAAGGACGCCCTCAGTAATTAACATTGTGCCTGGCGTCCCTTAGTTTTGATATGACAAACTCGCCTTGATCTAATAAGTTGTCCAAGTGTTTCAGGGACGCATGTTGAAAAGGACAACAAGTGGTTTATATGTAGCCGTCCTTAAGAAGTAAGGATGCTACATCATTCAGTGAACGGCTTGGCAAAATCACAAACAAGGACATCGTCCTTAATCTATACACTGGAGTCCTTCAAAGCTGGCCGACAAAGTGACATCACCAGACAAGCTTTGATCATGATCTCCACGTGGAAGAAGATCCCGCATCCAAGTCTAACGGAATTGCCAGTAAGCTTCCTTGATCATCACAAAGACACGTGGAAGCCGATTACTGTTGCAACGTCCCCAAAGGGCATGATCGTCAGAGAATGACGCCCTTCCCAATGTCACTATAAATACTCTCCAGAGCATTTATTATGACTGTGATGCTTCAGAGAATATTCAGGGAATTTGTCAGTCGCTCAAGAACACCAAGAACACCAAGAACAAGCTCAAGAACAAGTGAGACTTAGGTGTTAGATCGAGTGAGAAGCGTACCACAAAACCACAAACTGTTTGTAATAGAAAAGAACAAAAATAGTGAGAGAGTCCTTACGACGAACTGTAAGGAAGAGGTGATAGCATCCTTTGGAGAGATTAAGTTAGTTTACTCTACAGGCTTAAAGGAGTTGTTACTAGTGGACTTAGGGACGCCTTCTAAGTTCCAGAGAAGTGTAACTACTCGCCAGTGTATTGTAAGGAAACTTAATAAGAAAGGAAAGAAGCTATTACAAAATCCTCCAAGGAGGTAGAGGTTTACATTCAAGGACTAGTTGGTACTTGAGTGGTTCCTCTATAAATCAAAAGCGTTCCTTACTTTTTGTCTTTACTTGTTTAGTCTTTTGATTTCCGCTGCGAACCAAGGATGCCCTTAATCTCTATTAAGGACGCCTCGGTAAAGAACGACCTTAATGTAGTTAAGGACGCTCTTGTATTTGAGACTAACGATTCAACAATGACTGGTGTGGTCTTCTTGTGGAGAAGACGATTGAAAATGTCGAGGCGTGGAAGAAGAGGAGTTCGCCGAATGGTCTTTTCAGAGGCTCTCCATTGCTTCTTCTGGTATGATTCAACTCTTTTTTCACTTTTTTTTGTACTGTTGTATTGCATATTTTGTTCCACTGTTGTTGTAACTTAATTGCACATCTGCTATACTGTTTTGACCTTTGTTTGTGCAACTGTGATTTATATTTGTGCAACTGTAATTCACATTTATGCAACTGTAAATTTGTGACTCAATCGCACATGTGCTATACTTTTTGACACGTGTTTGTGCAACTGTGATTGATATTTGTGCAACTGTAATTCACATTTGTGCAATTGTAAATTTGTGACTCAATTGCACATCTGCTATACTGTTTGACACGTGTTTGTGCAACTGTGATTTATATTTGTGCAACTGTAACTCACATTTGTGCAATTGTAACTCACATTTGTGCAACTGTAGTATACATGTTGTTAATTTGATTTCATATGGTTTCTATTACAGCTTATATACTGTGACTACCTCTCCTCCTACACCCAAGAGTTTGCACCAAGGGCTTTCCCTGTTGTCTCCTGCTACACCTCACATATTTTCTCTAGGCACCAGAAATATGAAATGGACAAGGGCTCGTTTGGAGTTGGTTTTTCTCGTCCGGTGTTTTTGATTTCAGAGGGCTCATCTTCTGTTCATGCAACTCATCCTCAGCCTGGACCTTCTGCTGTTGCTGCTGCTCAGCCTGGACCTTCATGCCCTACTCCTCTTGCCGATGATGTGGTGCCTCCATGTTTTGAAGGCGATGTAAGCACATTTTTTCGTTGTTTTTGTTTTTGATATTCTCATGTGTTTTTATCCCTTCATTTTTTGGTTTTTTCTTGATTTTTGTATTGTTCATCTATCTCAGTCATTCGTCAAGGAGCATTTGAGGAGGGGTATGGTTCTCGTTTCTGCCATGAAAAGCTTCTTGGAGCACATGAAGCAGGTGCCCTCTGATATATCGCCTCAAACAGCCTCTTCCTCAAGGTCAATTGTGCGCTAGAGAAGCTTGTTGGAATGAAGGATTCTTCCATTCGTGATGAGGATGAGGAGACACTGAGCCAGCAGAGCTTTTGGGCTGAGGCATCAAAGCTATTGGACGAGATCGAAGCTGCGCAGAATGAAAAAGCTTCCTATAGTTTTGAGGTGCCTTCATTCTCGCTATTTACGTCGTCCCCTCCATCAATTTTTGATAATGTGGCTGAGATTGCCAGGCAGACTGTGATGGCATGTGAGAGTGAGATTGATTCCAACAAGGAGGGTAGAGGGAAGAACAAGGTTGATGCTGGTATGTATTTGTGCAACCCTTACTTGTGTTTGTTCAATTGGTTTCTACATTTGTGCAACCAAATGTAGTTTTTGTTGAATTCTGTTCTACACTTGATCAGCCATCTCCCTTACTTGTTCAACTGTATTTAACATTTGTGCAACTACATATCTGTTTTGTGCAAAGGCTGGATCTTTGAATAAGAAAGTAATGTTAAAGATCAATCTCAAGCAGAAGAGAATTGAGGAGGAGAATGCTTCAAAGATGGCTCACCTGCAAGAACAAAAACCATCACCAGCACAACAACAAGAACAACAACCACAAGAACCACAGCAAGAACAACAACCACTACCAGCAGAATCACCACCACAAGAACAACAACTGCAAGAACCACAACCACCACAACAACAACCACCCCAAGAACAACAAGAACTTGACAAACAACCTCCACCACCACCAGCTAATAAGACAACACCACCACCACCATCACCAAAAAATCAAGAACAACAAGAAGGACAACACCACCACCAGAAGCTACAAGAACAACCACAGTTGGAGCAACATGAAGTACTTCAGGTGCATGAAGGGGAAGAATATAAAGCTGACCTGGAGCAACAAGAAGTTCAAGCTCAAGGAGTTCAAGATGAAGCTGCGAAGGAAATAGTTGGTCTTAATACTGGGAGCACATCTTCCCAGGTCTAAAAGCTATTTTTGTAACTTTGTTGTCATGGATACTTATGGATACTTTGTTGGCATGCATACTATTAATGACACTTTTATGTGCAACCTGTAAACCTGTTTGTGCAACTAATGTTGTAGTTTGTTCAACCTAAAATAATGTTTTGTGTAACTCGTGTGTGTATGCTTTCTGCTTTGTTCAACTCTTTATGATATTTTATGTACAACCTGAAATCATGTTTGTGCAACTGTAGTTGTAGTTTGTTCAACCTAAAATCATGTTTGTTTAACTTATATGTGGTTGAAGATTTTTGTTTTGTTCAACCTAAAATCATGTTTGTGCAACTGTGGTTGCAGTTTGTGCAACTTGAAACCATATTTGTGTAATTCATATGTGGTTGCTGTTTCTGTTTTATTCAACTCTGATCTATTGTTTTTTTTAATACATAGAGCACATTTGATGAAGATTATATGTTATTGAGCACACCCCCTGAACTGCACAAAGAGATACCAATTGATACTCGAATGAGTGTTGTCGGTAGTGGTGTGTCTGTGATGGACAAGAGGATATCAAAGCCATCCGATTACTTCAAGTCACCATACCTCGACAGGCGCGTTTTTATATTTGAGAAGCCGTCATGCAATGTCGAGAAACTTTTCTCTTGGTTAACACGTGATATTACTATGTTCAGAGGTAACGACACATTTTTCAAAGTTTTTTTTTTTTTTTTAGTTTTTAGGTTTAATTCTGTGGTCTCTTGTTTTTTGTAGCTCTATTGTGCTCAAGATGGGCAAAATCATTGCAAGGAAAAAGGATTTTAAATCGATGACCATAGGTTGTGAACTCAGTACAAATATCATTGACATGTGGAGCACTTTCTTAAACATTGCTGACGAGTTGCTAAAGAGTGATGAAAGCCGTTGAGGTTTTTTTTGTCATCTGAGGACACGGTATGTATATGTTCATCTGATTGTTGTATTTGTTCAATCATAATTCTGATTTGTGCAACTCTTATATTTTGTAGACATATGTGCTATCTCCATTGATGGATGGAGAAGCAACCAATACATTTTTTGTCGCAATGGTTGATGATGCTATGAAGGAATTTAAGGTGTTTGAGCCTCACACCATTGGTCTTGTAAGTATCATTTTCAATATTGCTGTTTTTTTTAGCATGATCATGTATTAATCTCAATCTGATAATTTATTTGGTTTAATTTAAATCATTCAGGTCTTCTTCCCCGTGTGCTTTCATGCGCATTTTTACTGTATTGTAGTGAACCTAAGAAATTTAGGATTGCACATTCTTGATAACTCAGCTTCAGAAACTAGTGTGGAAGGAAAGTATGGCTATGTGCCTTCTAAAGTGGTTAGTTCAATCCTGTCTCCTATTTGTGCAAACTGTTTCCTTATTTGTGCAACCCATTGTGACATTTGTGCAACCTGGTTACATATTTGTTCAAATTCACTGTCTTTACAAATTTAAGGGTTTTTTTATTTTTAAAGAAAATTGATGGCTCATTATCTGAACCACCACAAAATATATTGCAAGGTTCAGCTCTGTTGGATAAAACTAAGGTTCCCGTGGAACGCTTAGAAATGAGTTGGAGGGACACGTCCAACAAAATTGATTGTGGTATCTTCCTTATGCGCCACATGGAGACATACTTCGGTAATGGCTTAGCTGGGTGGGACTGTGGTCTGAGGAAAGAGGATCAACAACAGCTTGATGATTTGAGGAAGAAGTACTGCCATGAAATGTTGATTACTCCTTGGAACCTGTGCAGATCCGAAGTAGAGGAACACATAAAGAATTATGTTATTCCAATGCCATTACCTTCACTCTCTCCAGCTGCAGCAAAGGGGAAGGGAAGGAGGGGTAGGGGTAGGGGTAGGGGTAAGAAGTGAACCATGATTATGATAGATGTAATTGGATACTTTTTAGATACTTTCGCTACTGTTTTAGATACTTTTAGATGATTGTGCAATCCTGAATACCGTTTGTGCAATTGGTTTGATATATTTGTGCAACTATGTTTTAAATATTGACGATTTTTTTATTCTACAACTCTGATATAAGTTTTCTGGTCAACTCTGGTGGTTTGTCTGGGTTGATATGACATGTCTTCAGATGACACCTTACTTTAGATGTTTCCCAATGCATAGGTTTGACTGGTTTTCAAGCTACCACCAATTTTTTTCAACATTGTTTTTTATAACCCTCTCTCTCCAAGAATCCTGAGTTTTTCTTGTTCCACCCCCATCTCTCCAAAGCATCCTAAGCTTTTTTGTTTCAGTTCTCATGTCTAATGCAACACCTGTTACGTCCAAGAGGAGGAGGATCTATGGAATTGTTCCTACCATATCCGTTTATATTAAGAATGAGGTTATGTCAACTCAATTCTGCTATCTATTTGCTTTTTCAACACTTTTGTTCAACTGTGTTTTTTATTTGTTCAATTCAAATCCTTATTTGTGCGGGTTATTGATGTAATTTTTTTCCCATCAGGTTGAGACTACAATTATACGTGTGTTAGCAAATCTAAAGGTGTATAGGCTGTATGCGTACTATTATTGTGAAAGGCTCGATGTGCAACCAGGATCGATTACGTTATATTTCAATGACAAGCGTATTGATGAAGATAAAGATAGTGATTTGACTTGCCATCAGCTTGGGCTTGTTGATAGGAGTGAGATTAGAGCAGAACATGATGGAGGGGTGGTCTGATGAAGATGGAAATTAGGTTCTATGTATCAATTATGCATCTAAAAAATTCAATTGAGCAACTAAGCAAATCTTTTGTTTTCAATCTGCTCATGTATTTTCATTTCTCAAAACAATATGCTTGTTTTGCCTGTCTATGTTTTGGTGGTTTGTGCAACTAGGAAATCAGTTTGTGCAACCACAAGCCATGTTTGTGCAACTATCAATAGAATTTAGTTGAAGCATACACGCAAAACAAACAAACTGGCAACTTCATTAAAACAGATCAACAAGTAGTAACTATTTGTGCAACTAGGAAACCGGTTTGTGCAAACCAAAACCATGAAATGTGAGAAGAAGTAGTTCTGGCTTTCAGAGCGTGATGTGGTTCTCAGGAGTCCACCCATTTCAACGTGATTGAAGAACGCAGGTATCCACAATCGACGTAGTTGATACATGGCCTGCAACCAGTTGTTTGATTCAAGCTCGAACTCAGATATAATTGATTGTCACGTCCCCTCGAACTCTTCACAACTAATCTCATTGCTCCATACAAGCTTGTTGACTTGCTTCTAAACCGTTCATTGTTAGCTATATCACTTGTGACCTTTGCCGATATTTTGAACATTATGTGCCACATGCAGAAGCGATGCACAGCAGTCTGAAACACCCTCTCAATTGCTTGTTTTACGGCAGGGTCTTGGTTGGTTAAGATGATGAACGGTTCATGCCCCATAGCTTTCTTGAAGTTCTGAAACAGCCACACATACGCCTCCACATCTTCTTTCAGAAGCAATCCAAATGAAAATGTGATGCTTTTCTTGTTGTTATCGACTCCAGTAAATGGTACAAATACCATATCGTACCTGAAATGCAAAATTATGAGTTTGTGCAACTACAAAACGTATTTGTGCAACTAATACTTGTGTTTGTGCAATCAGGATATGTGTCTGTTCGACTGTGATAGAATTTTTGTTAAGATAGGTTAAGCATTTGACCAATTTGTGCAATTAATATATGTGTTTGTGCAATCCGGATATATGGTTGTGCAATTGCACGTTGAACCACAGAATGCTTTTCGCTCAAATACTCCTATAACATATACTTGTGCAACTGCGATATTGATTTGTGCAACTAGAACAGATACTTGTGCAACTTGGTTAGGAAAACAGAACATACCTATTTGACTTGTATGTTGCATCAACAGAGACGACATCCCCAAAATAGGAAAAGCTCTTTCTTGCAATAGGATCACACCAGAATAATTTTGTTAATTGTTGTTGTTCATCAACATCATATTCAAAGAAAAAGGCATCACACCTCTCCTTTTTCTTGAATAGATTGTCAATCACCATCTGAGCATCACATCCAATCATAAAGGAGTTCAAATCTCTTTTCAAGTTCTTGAAGTCTACTATAGTTGCACCAATTTTGTTGTATGATCCAACAAACTCTTTGTAGACCTTGTACGACTTGCTTGTGCCAATGTTTGATTTGATGCAAGTCATAATGAACTCTTTATGGAAAGCACTGAGCTTCCTATACTTCTTGGCGAAGTGTTTTTGTGTATCATCCAACATCATATGGTTGTGACGCTCTTCAAACGTTTTGACAATATATCCATCCTTTCCAGCATTTCTCATAGTCATTTTAGCAATACAGCCACATCTACTATTTAGTATCTTTCTCTTGAGTACTTTCTTGCCTTCTTCTCCTCCTCCCACTTCTTCTTCTTCTTCATCTTCTGCGTCTTCATCTTCATCTTCCTTTTTTTTTTCTCTGTTTTTGCAACAATCTGTTTAGTGGTTGTAGTTTGTGCAATCTGTATAGTTGATTCCTTTCTAAAGCCTTCCTTGTTACACAACATGTATTTCCAAATTATACTCCCATCACGAGATCGTGTAACAGTCCCGCTACGTGGCTGGAATCCACATGCCCGTGTGTAGTCTTTATAGAAGTTTGCTCCTTGTTGCCAAGTTTGGAACACCATCCCCACTTAAGGTTTGAGTTTATCATCACAAAATGGTATGTAATACGTAGTGTTTCCAGGAGAGATGCAGATCTTCAACCCCTTCTCTTCTTCAGCTTTACCTTCATTAGTGTGAAACAACATCAACAATAAGTTATTGAAGCTCCAGTAATGAAGTAAACTATTCTGTTCAACTGTATAATAAACTTTGTACAACTATTAAGCTTGTTTGTGCAACTAGTAAGCTCGTTTGTGTAACTAGTAAGCTCGTTTGTGTAACTAGTAAGTTTGAATGTGCAACTAGTAAGCTTGTTTGTGCAACTAGTAAGCTTGAATGTGCAACTAGTAAGCTTGTTTGTGCAACTAGTAAGCTTGTTTGTGCAACTAGTAAGCTTGTTTGTGCAACTGTATCTGTGTTTTGTTTATGTGCTACCATGTCTGTGCAACATTCATAAATTGTTCAACCGTATATCATCATTGTTTAACTAATATAAGCATTTGTTCAACTCTGTTATGAACTCGTTATAACACCATCGTAATCTCTTCCTTGTTTTGTACTTGTTCAGCTATTGATTTGATTTGTGCTACTGAAACATGTATTTGTGCAACTAGGTTTCATTTTTGTATAGTCGATTCTCAATTTATTCAACTAGGATTCTCAATTACAATTTGTGCAGCTGATATAAGTGATTGTACATCTCTAATAACTAGTTTGAGCACAACAATCGGTTTCAACGACAGGAAATTTGTTTTTATTGAGCAACTTTATGAATTTGTTCAAGAGAATCGAAGAAAGTTTTTACTACCTGGTTCCATTTCTTTTGTAGTTGATTTAGTTCGAATCGGAACAATGTCTGGAATCTGTTCGAAGTTTTGTTCTATTCGTGCTGAGATTTGCTCGCAAATTCAGATCTGAAAACCAGATCTGAAAACCAAAACGCGAAAACGAGATCTGGCGATTTTCGGAGGCGATTCATTTGTTGCAGTTTGTTCTCAGATTTGACCTACAATCAAAGCGAGTTACAGATGTTGGATACGAAAGTCGATTCGGAGGCGAAAATCAACGGGAGGCGAGCTGGCGATTTTCGCGTTTGGGAGTGGGGCGATTTTCGCGTTTTGGGGGGAGAGGAGGGTGAACAGTAACGCGTGAACAGTAACGCGTTTTGGGGGCCGAATTTTTGGGTTTTTTTTGCTCCGTGATCAACGGCCCAGATTCATTCCTATTTCCTACCATAATAATCATTCCTACCGGATCCGGACCCAATAATAATAATAATAATAATAATAATAATAATAATACGGTATAAAGCAGAATCCAAGTCTGTGTAAAAATTTGCGCCATAGCATCAAGTCTGAATAAAATAATGATTTTATTTTTTTGCATTATATTTTCTAGGAATAACCCATTTAACTACTTTATATCTTATCTAATTTCCTTATATATGTTTGATATATTACCCAATTTTTGATATCTTATAACTTTTTCCTAACTTGATTTTCTTAACATTATATCCTTATATGACTAGAAAATATTCAAGTAATTATTTTGATAGCTTACAATTTTTCCTGATTAATTAATAATTTTTATCATTATTAAATCTTGAAAAATAGTGAACAAACATTCACATATGTCAATAATATACTAAATAATAATGTAAATATGAAAAATTGAATATAAGTTTTTTAGAATTTGACATTGTGTTAATAAAAGTACATGTATAGGTCAATAGGTTAGGATTGTGGTCTTTCGAGTTTGGATTGTAAATTCTCCAGTTAAAAGAGAATTCGTGTCAAATTTCAATCTCGAATCGGTTAATTCGGATTTATATTTACATTACCCGTACATGGTACAGAATTAGTACTAGTTGTTATCGTAAAGCTAAGGAATAAAGACTTTCCACCTAAATAGGCTCAAATACGTGGATTTCAGTGTGTTGTACACAATTTCAACCAAAAAAGTGTTGTAGACAATTAATATTGACAAGAGTACATTTTTAGATTGGCCCATTAAGATTTTGATGGGCCTCGGATCCAAATATGATCAGACTCAAAGCACCATAATTGGCATGGATCCTTTTCCCGACTCAAACAAAACTTTTTCTATTGTAGAGTATGGTTTTTCGTCAGGGAACAACATGCGCATCTTTTAATCCCGAGACAACTGTATCTATACTGCCTATAGTATAAAGTGGAGACAATGTCTTTACAAAAATTTGCACCACGCGTCATTTCTAAAGTAAAATAATCAGTTGGACCCTCCTTTATACAAATTAGGTAGTTAGAAACTCATATAATCTTATCCAGTAAAAATTGCTTAAAATTTACCAAAAATTATGAATTATCCCGAAAATTATGAATTATCACTTACCAAGAATTAGATATAATCTTCTGATATATATTATTATTTAATAAAACGTTATATTTATTGTAAAGTAATTTTTAAACAAATCCAATTTATTTATATTATGAGTTGATTTACTATTGGTAAAAAATACTAATCACCATACGAAGATAAATATATATGATCATATAATTTTAACGTGATTATTGACATTACATATATATATTAAATTGGATTTATAATCACATTACCCGTACATGGTACGGGGGTTAAACTAGCTGTTCGGTTAAGCGAGTAATATGCAGTTGATGGTAAGTTGGTAATGCTAAATATTATGAAAAGTGCAACATGTGAAACCATAATAGTACAACAAAGTGTCATGCCCATCTAAAATGCCCATTCTGCAATAATAAAGTCCCCACCATGCATCAACTATTTTCATAAACAAAAAAGATGCATATACATTATACAACTAAACTCGAGCATCAATCAATTTGGCGCCCCTTCTAATGACTTGCTCTAACTGCCAGCAAGAAATAGACTTGAACAAAAGGATCTATATGAAATAGCCTCCCAACAACCCTTTTGATAATGGTATTTTAATCGCTTTTTACGGATTAAAATCATCGTATCTATCCAGCTAATGCGGTAGGGAAAGTAAGGGTCGATCATACGGAGACTTGCGTTTTATGTGTCAAACTTCGTATACAAACTAAATTAAATAATGAAAAATTAAAGACAAGTGGTAAAATATGATAGAAATGTGCTCAATTAGTTAATATCCATTGTGAACTTAATTGTTGACCATTGATGATCGAAATTATTCTTTTGCTTTGACTAATCTATGGCGGAGTTCTTAACCACCCAAATTCATGGAATTATTAATCATACTTCAATTCCAATTATTAGTCCGATGGGTACTAACAACCCTAATTATCAAATAACTTATGAGACTTCCTAGATTCAGCTTGACAACAACATTAAAATCTAAGAAGCAGTTAAACAAGGCTTTAGAGCAACAAGACATCCAAATAGCATATGAATGAGTTCTCTTCTTAGACAACTAGTCCAATCTGTCCTATATTGATTAAAGGTTATACTTTTGATCAAATTAATCCAACTAGTAACTTATATGATCTAGTTCTAATTCAACCTAGAGATTCAGCTTAACTTGAAGTTCCTACACTTATAGCAGATTTCTTCTTTTCATTCAAAGCCTTTCTGCTTTTTTGGACATTGTTCTCAAGCTTAGAACATTCAAATTGGCGGTGTCCATGTTTCCCGCAATGCCAACATGTTTTATAATATTCACCAAGATAGTACTTCCTGTTAGGCCTTTGAATTTTGTTCTTTTTCATTTGTTCAGGATTGCAAACTTTTGATCTTTCACCCTTGGCAATTTCGACATAAATCTTGTGACTTTTAAAATTTGAGTATTAGTCCTTATTACCAAACTTGCCACTTTCTAACACACGAATTCTTTCTTCCAGATTTTTGGACTTTTATTTTTCAAGTTGCATCTCAGTGAGTTTACTAGCTTGAAAATCACTAGGTATAGAGTCCTTAACTCTACTCGAGGATGAATCATAGCCAAGTCCCTTTCTCGTAGAAACGAACAAATTGGCTTGATCGCTTCTGTAGAAGGACGCTTGCTTTGATTCATCTCTTCTATCAGTTTAGCATTCTCAAATTTTAAGCAAGCAATTTCAGATTTTAGGGACTCGTTTAAACTGTTTGAGGACTCTAGCTTAAATGCACACTCAGAACAGTCTACACAATCTTTGTCAATTTTTTCAGATTCTTCATCTAGAATTTCCAATCTCTCTTTTAACTCAAGATTATCATGCAAAACTCTAGATAGCATTTTAACAAGATGAGGCTTACTTTGCACGGGACACTAAGATAGCTCAACCAGTTGTTTGGGGAACACCATGCTTAAGGTTCTTCCTCAAGGTCGTCCCAAGATGCCACATAAGCCTTTTTCTTTCCTTTGAAGTTTGAACTACCCCCAGAGTAGCAGTTCTTAGCAAAGTATCCCTTCTTGTTACACTTGAAGCAGGTTACATCTCTCATTTCTTGTTCAGTCATGCAGTTGGAACTCTTCTTCTTTGAGGAGGAAGTGAAGTTCTTCTTGTTCAACTTTCCCTTCTTTTTCATTATCGCATGGACGGCTTTGGTGATGAGAATCAATTCATCATCCTCTCCACCTTCGTCATTTGAAGTAGGGACTTCTAGCTTAACGCTCTCCTTCTTCAGACAGGCTCCAATCTTCAGCACGATGCCTTTCTCCTTAATATCAACTTTGTCCTTCTCCCTTCTTTCTTCATAGTGTTTTAGCTTCCCATAGATCTTGCTCATTTGAAGTGCCTTGTTGGTGGGATTTTCCTTGAAGCATGTGCGATTGAAGTTCCATTCGTCAGTTAGACCGTCTATCACAACTTGAATCCTCATTCTGTATGTGATTTCGGTTTCTGAGATCCCTAGTTGGTTCAGCTTGTTGCAAAGTGCTTCAAATCGGTATCCGTAGTCCTCTATGGACTCATTAGGCTCCATTCTAAAGCAGAAGAACTCCCTCTTTGCATTCATCTGGTGGTCTTTCTTCATGTCTGAAGTACCCACATGAAATTTCTCAATGGCTTCCCACATTTCCTTTGCGGTCTTGAGGTTACCCTGGTGGCGTCCTTCTCACACATAGCATTTTGCAGAAGGCAAATGGCTTTGGCGTTTGTATCCATGAGCTTGAACTCGTCCGGTCCCCAAAGCTTCTTATCGTGGGCCTTTTCAGCTGGGACTTTGAAGTCATCGTCTCTATTAACCTGCCAGCATTGATAGTTACTGACCTCTAAACCAACTCACCATTCTACCTCTCCAATGGTTCTAGTTCCCGCTTGTCAAACGTGAAGGCTTGATGTTACTGATGCCAACTGGTTTCATGTCCGTCATTGTTACTTGCAACTACTAAGAAATCTAGAGTTCTTGCTCTGGTACCAATTATCGGATCGTATTAGTAGTTAAGAGTCTAAGGTCGTACTTAGAGTAGCATCTTATGCAACAGAAATAACTTAAGCAGGAATAAAACAGATACAAAGATAAGGACGGGACAAGTATTTATAGAGGAACCCCACTAAGACCAACTAGTCCGTATGGGTAAACTTCTACATCCGAAGAGGATTTTTGAATGACTTCCTTATCTTATACTGAATAAGTCCTTACAACTTATACACGGCGAATTCCACTCTTCTCTAAACTAAGGCGTCCGTCCCTATAGTTTACTAGTGAAATTCGTTTCAGCCTAAGTTAGCAACCTAACACTCAAAGTAAGTTACAAGGGAAATAAATTTCACGTGTTTCACAGTCCTTCGGAAACACACACTCGGTTACAAACTGTTTTGTGATTTGTTTTGGACTTCTTCGATCAACACACTTAGTTCACTCTTGTTCTTGAGTTGTTCTTCGTGTTCTTGAGAAGCTAACGAAAGTTTCTAAGAGAAGTCATCTCACCATAAATGCAAATGAATGTATTTACAGTGAGTAGGGAAAGGCTCCTTTCCTAGGACCCTTTTGCCCTTCCGGCGTCCTCAACGACAAGATCAGAAACGTCGCTTTCTTTGGAGTTGTACAACGTTGTCTTCTTCCGAAAGTCAACTCTTGAATCACTGGGAAGATTCCACGTGTACCTTGGGATGGTGTGGAAAGCGATATCCTAGCTTCTTGCTATTTTGTCTTCTAACGCGCGAAGCTTCTAAAGACTGCGGCTTGTCTAGTGAGGTAATCTTTGTCGGGCAACCTATTTGAATTTGAACATTGGATTTTGACAGGCGTTCCTACTCGTTAAGGACTGCATCCTCATCTTGCAGAAACTCATTCTTGTTCAATCTTCATAATACTCTTTACGCCCCTATTCCATAGGGAGGACTGGTCATATGTTGTACTTTTCATGATGATCGTCCCTGAAAGTTCATGGGACACAACTTGGACCAAACACTTTGGATCAAAGTTGAGTATGTCATTATAAAAACTTAGGGACGACAATTATTGATCCGATGTCAATTATTGGCGTCCTTAACATCGTCCCAACAATCCTCAAGTCCCGTAACTATATGGCCTAAGCTATCCTCGGTGGCCAATATCAGTGCAAATTAAAGTAGTATGTCGACGGATTGTATCAGATATGCATATACGACGAAGTTGATGCTCAACCGCTATTGTCGGTGTTAGTGCCATAGACCTCATGACAACCCATACCCCCTATTTGTTTTAAATTCAACTAATTAATATATTCAATTAATTTAAATACTTAGATTGGCTATTTTTAAATTCCATATTATTTGTAATTAAATTAAGAAACTATACATTTAATTGTCTAAATATAAATTAAATATATAAAATTCTAAGTATTTATGTATAAAATAATTTATTTCAAAATTCTTTCTAAATATAATGTACTTTCTATAATATAGAACTAATAATTCTAAATATTTAAAAATTCAAAATTATTTATATATAATTTTTAAACTATATATTTATTTACACATAAAATTTTAATTTAAATAATATTTTCTAAACTACAAAGTAAATAATATAATTTTTAAACTATATAATTATTTTTTATACGTAATTATACAAATCCCATTTAATTCTTATATCATAAAAAAATCAATTTAATTACTAAATAAAATATGAATTCATTGAAAATTAATTTTAAAATACATAATGTGTGAAGGCCGGTTGTCGAAATATTCGGGGAGTTATACGACAATCGGGTTGACGGCCACAATCGTCCTCTACCCAACAAGAGGCCGACGTTTCAACCCCTCTTCCCCGACCTCATTCTCATCCTCGACGACCACCCATGAATTGCCTCTACCGCCCACCACACCACCGATGCAGCCACCTCCTCTAACCCCGTCTCTTCCGTAACCGCCACCAACACCACCGCCGACTGCCCCGACTGCACCGTCTCCGCCTCCTACCACCTTGTCGATCCAACCCGAACACATCGTCATTTTCGGTTCGTCTTCACCGCGAATGACTTGGAATTCCGAATCCCACTCTGCACCGTCGCCAAGCCCCCAAACGCACCTCTACTACCTGCACCATCTTCTACCACCTCACCTTGTAGTTCGACGGTTTTGGTTTTTTCGTTTCTAGCAGCTCAGGTTGTTTGTGACAGACGCGGGTTAAGGAGGAAGGAGAAGTCGAGACACATTTTTAAAGCGTCCATGTGCCCTTCCCTTAGGTGCACAACCATACCCCTCTCTTAAGCGCATAACCTTACGCTAGGGATAGGTGTTGTAATATCCGAGCTTTCTTTTTTGTCAAGATTCGGGTTCTGCGCCGTAGTTAATCTCGTCCTTGGATCGCAAGTATTATTTTTGGGTAACCACCCTAGTTAATTATTAATTTTGAGGATATTCTTACTAGTTTAATAAAATAATATCTTTCTTAAGGAATCTCAGAGTGATGGATTTCCGATTAAGATAAATAATTAGAAATTCATCTAATTAACCTAATCTATAAAAGAAAACTCAAGAGAGTTTCTTTTCGGTGTCTTCGTAGTTGTGCCATCATCAGCGAGTAAACCTTCCTTCCTTTTCTTTTTCTTTTTCTATTCTTTTTCGTCTTTGCCGTCGTCGGGTGCTGGCTGGGTTTTGGGTTAGAGGAGGCTGGGTCGGAGTTTGAGTCGTCGGTGGTCGGCTAGCGGGTCTGGTAGACGGGATCGGGTCTGTGTTCGTTGGAATCGGGGGCTCGAGCGAGGGTTCCGGGGGTGGGTTACGGGAGTTCGTTCCGGCAGCGGCTTCGAGTCGGGGTCGTCGTCGTTTGCTGGATCTGGGGAGGGATAGATCGAGTTGATGTCCGGGCGTCTCAGGGCGAGTCGAGTAGCGGCTGGCGCGTCGGGTAGGCGGCAAAGTCGAGCGAGTTGCTGGGGATAGTCAGGGTGATCGAGAGGCAGGGGTCGAGAAAGGGGTGGTCAGGTGAGGGTCGAGCGGCAGTTGAGCGAGAGCGATCAAGGGCTAGCCTGCTTGGACTCTTGCCGGCGGAAGGAAGAGCTTGGAGGCCATGGGTTGTCTCTATAGGTGTCGGGGTGGGTTTAGAATTAGAATAGGATGGAGAAGGAAAGAAAAGTGGCTTAGGTGGCTTAGGTGGGGCCCATGGCAAGTGAAGAAGCGAAGAAGGAAGTGAAGGGAGGGGTTAGTCTTCTTGGTCAAAAGTCAAAAGAACAAAGAGGTTGGTGGGGTAGAGTGGGTGATATTCGGGAATTAATTAGGATCCGTTCCGGGTTCGGTTTTGGGGTAGGTTCGGGGGTCCGGCCGTTTTCTTTTTAATATAAAATTTCCAAGTTAATTCGGTCGATCATTAAGCCTTAATTTCGTTATTAAATTATTCAGGGGTTCGTAGTGGTTTCGTTGGGTTCTCGGATTTTAGTTGGAAGTTCTTCTGCTTCAAGATAAGTCGTTCTACGACTTGTTCGGCTAGGTGGTTCTATTCAATTCTTGTTGGATTGCATGCTGTGCTGGTAGGATTGGTTTTGGGGAACTAGTCCCTAAAGTATTAATTTTCTAAAATATTTTCTTTGTATATATATATGTGTGTGTGATCGTATGTGTTTATGTGTGCAAATGGTTTTCAAAAAGGTTTTATCGTATGAGAAGTTTTCACGTGTTTTCTGTGTGTTGGCATCTACTGGTACGGCCTTGTTCTCAGATTTTCGAGGAGAAGGGGACTTCTAGAGGCATGGTCGTATGGCAAGGAGAGCCCCTTCAAAAATTATGCAAATGTTTTGGCAAGTGCTCTAGTAGGGGCTCGACCAGGGGTTGGAAGTGTGTGGAAAACGGATTGGCTAGAGGATGCCTTAGATGCGGGTGTTGTGGGTGGAGGCCGTTAACACCCCGCCTAGGAGTGTGTGTGTGTGTGTGTGGATTTGTGAATGTTTGTGTAAGAGGATTTATTATTGTGATTCTGCTAGTGAATATGAATGTGTGTGACTAACTGGACTTATGACTGGACTAGAGCTATGCGTGTGATTGCGGACTTGTTTGCTGACCTTAGAAACTCGTTTTGAAACGTTCTGCTAGTATTGTATGTTTTCTGACTTGGATTAGAATAGTAGCTGACCCCTCGGGGAATTATTTTTCAGACTCCAGGTATTCAGGAATCCGTGTAGGGACTTGGCGGATTGGTGGTGCGAAGCGGCGATGCGTGTCATAGAATGGTGTGGGTTTAGGGAACGATCGAGTTATTTTGATTCGTGTTATTGGTTGATAGTTTGCATAAAGTTATATCGTTAGTTGTTCGTTAATGTACTTGGGGTTTGGGGAAGTTCGAAACTGCTAGTCTTGTATTGGGTTGGCATCATGAAACGTTTTGTAAAAGTTTTATTTCGTAATACAAGTTGGATGTTTTTCAATGTTTTCTCACCCTGTCTGCGTTGCAAGATCCGAACGTTCTGTTGTCGAACCAGCTTGGTAGCGTCTCGTGAGGTCTACTACCGAGTAATGCCTTGTCAGAAAGACGGGGTGTTACAGGTGCAGAGTCTTGTAGGCTCTTCTTAGGCACACAACCTTGTGGATTTTCTAGTTTCCATTTTTCGCATTTTTGATCCCCTGATCGCTTAACTTAAGCGCACCAAACCTTAATTCTTAGTTAAGCACACCAATTATACACAAATCGCCAAAAAAAAGTGTAGAAATAGCCGGGTCATATCTAAACTAAGCCAACCCAAAAGCTTACAAATGTTCCAAAAAATGTTTATTTCATTCGATTTTTGTCATCAAAAGGTAGTGATGGCTTTTGTGTAGAAGAAGCAAAGCTACTGACAGCCTGTTCAACTTCAATTAACTCATGCAAATGCTTTTTGAGGATGTGAACTCTATGCTCAATCTTCCTGAGCTTTCTCCATCTGTAGGTGAGCCAAAGGTTGAACCTACCATATGCAACATTATAAGATCCCCAAACGTAAGTGTACGCTTCTACATGTACTTTCATCTACTTGTACAGTTCCTATATCATCCATGTCTAGTTATGACCTGGAGTGTCGGTGAGTTGTTTCAGTCCTACATTACCCTCAGTTGCCATAATTATCACTTCTTGTCATGCATAAGTATTAAATGTCATTTTGTTTATTGTTTGAGAGTTCATATATTATTCTTCAAAGGGAAGTAATAAGATGTAATATGGGTGTATTTTTCTTTTTAATTGGAGAAAGGTGATGTGCTCACCCCAGACGCGCTCACCAGCCCCGCTTAAACAACAAAAGATAATTTTGGAAGAAATAGTGAGAGCATCACAACAATAATAAAAAAATACCCATATCTAAGCATCCCCTCCTTCTCTAGATACTCAATAGTAAACTACACTAGTCTACGGTTAAAATCGTAGAATATGTCTTACACAACTTACCAAAGTCAACTTTTTTTCAAAAGAACAAAAGATCTTTGTAATATCCACAGATTTTATAAGATGGATTGTGAAATCATCCTTTCTATTATGATTCAGCTTTTTCTTTGGAATGCCAAAAAAATTGTCGAGACAATTGCGCCAATAAAACTCTTACATTCAAAATTCATGCAGCCTTTATTTTAGAGATCTGACTGGACTAATTCCAAAGCCTAATAGTAGATCAAGGGGTATAGTTTCATTAATCCAAATTTGAGAAAATTTGGATAAGTATCGAAAAAGTTAATACTAATTCTACCGAAGGGACAAGCATTGGCCAAAGCCACTAGCAGCAAGCGCCAACAATGGTCGAATTACTCCACGTAATATCCATACTCTATGTGGAAACCACCACATTCGATTTCTCTCTCTTGAATGGAGGAAAAGATGTAGAATAGTTGAATAAAGATTTCATCAATTTTGCTTATTGAAATTGCAAAACCGATTGCAACCAGTTGAAACCACAACCGTCTTCATCTTCTTATTCGTCTACAACTTACAATGGATAGAGGTATTTTCATAAACAAATTGAATCTTTGTTTTGTTTGTAGATCTATTAATGTATAAAAAGATTTACATGAATTATAAAGTGAAAGGATTAGCGTTAATTACTTTGTAATTGATATTTTAGATTTTTTAGATGATTTGATGACAATAAAATTCAAATCGTGAAAGTATTGTTATGAAAAGGTTAAATTATTCTCATCAAAGATATGGATAACTATATATACTGTGGATAATAAATTAGACATGTATACTTATGCAATTATTTATGTGTTGTTATTCAACTATATATATTGTAGATATTTTGTTCAGTTATTAATCTAGTTAGATAAAAGTTATCCATTTATTAACTAATAGTTATGCAACATTGGAAGAGACGTTATTCATAGTATTTTGTTTATCTATTACACATATATACTTATACAAATGTTTATGTGCGAGATACATTATCGAAAGTGTAGTTATTCAAAGATTTATATGTCTTTTTACCATTATCATTCTGGCTTTCTAGAATTCTATTTACCTATTAACTATGTGTACTTATGCTAAGCTATATGAGCTATTATTCTATATTGAAAGTGTAATTATGCAAAAATTTATATGTCGTTTTTGAATATCACGCTATAGTACGTTTGTATAGCTAATTTACTTCTCCAATAAGTCATGTAATTGGCGCATTCTAAATCTTTGATTGTTTAACTGTTCAACTGTTTTATAATACTTATTCATTTATAAAATAATGTTTATGCAAGTATGTATACGGTGTTATTCAAAGTATTTTGTAAACCTCGATCATGAATTATTTTAAATGTTTTTCGATAAAGCTTGTTTAGTTATTATTCTATATGGTGCTTCCATACATGATGTATTGTCTAATTGTATAAATTTACACGTACAGTTGGGATAAACAAGTGGAATGATGAATCTGAAAATCAAAAGTCTGGCAATGAAGAATGTAAAGAAGCTTATAAAGAATAATGCAATGACGAAGAATCAATTTTTTTTTTTTGCTTAAAAGCTTAATTCGATTATGAAAAACCTCCCCCCGTTATTTTTTTCCAAGGGGAGAAAAATAATCGGCAAATTACAAACGTAAAAAAATAAAACAATCTAAACTGAATAACCAAACGTTATTCAGTTGTGTGATAATGTTGCACATAGCCCCATAATCACGCACACACCAAACAAATACACACATGAGATGGGATGCAAGCCACTCATACTATGTACAATGACAAGCAGGCACGAAGGCCACAGATCACCATGAAACAAAAGAGCAAACGGCCAAACAATCAGCCAGTCCAAAAATCCAACATGAAACTAGAAAAATAAAGGCAAAATAAAATCCAAAAAAAAAACCGAAAACAAGTAGGGAAACCCAGAACAAAATTAAACACCAAGAAAACCAAAAATTAGCGTACATACACATCATCAATCCGGAAAGATTTGTGAAGGAGCCACTCCACATGGGTGATGATCAGCCTTGCGACAACTTGAGTAGGCATGAGGTTATCATGACGAAGCATCATTTGAATTTATGTATGGCAATGAATGCATAATCGATATGATCCATCTAACATGCATAGCAAGATGTGGTGTCCTAGGTGCCCAGATAATATGAAACCATACATAAAATGATGTTTGATTCTCTAGATGATGGTGAAGCATTTTACCATGCATATGTGATGCGACCTTGCCTTTGAATGGGCGTAGGCCTTCGTGTAACTCCGATCTTGATTGTGTTCAATGTGTCTCTTGATGATGAAATCGGTGGAAGCAATAGAATTATAGCTTGGATTAGTAGCACTAGTTTTCAACGTGATGAAGACTCTATAAGGCCAACGGGGCGGCCTCTACTTCACTAGATCTCTATGTTAATTATTGAATGGAAATGAAGAACAATAGCAACTAATAGAGGACGCACTAATTCATACAAGGAAGAATAATCTCTCAACTTAAGAATGAATTAAAAGTGTGTGTAACCTTGCTTACAAAGAAGACAACCTTATATAGATGATCCATTAACAAAGCAACATATTGGGTCGTTTACTCATGCAAGAGCAAAGATACGCCCATTTACTAAATTAAGAAAAACTATATATAAATGTCTATAGCTAAATATGCTAAACATAGGACATATAGATAAGCATTTGACATGGACATGCCCTTGTCAATTGAAGGCACATGGACAACTATCAGGATCTAAATGACCGAGACAAGGCCCAACGGTTAGTCGCTAGGCAGTGGCAAGACCTGGCCAAATGAAGGCTAGCAAGTGTTGCTCGTGAACCTCAAGAAAGGTAGGCATGGGGCCCGGACTAGACGCTAGGCTGAGCTTTGCGTGGTTGTAGTTATAGGAGTGAGTGTTGTCGCACTATGTGTGCGAAAAAGGGATGTGGCATACAAAGTGACAGGCATGTTTCGCACTCCAACGATGAAAGTAATGGGCGGCCAGACCATCTTCAAGCAACGATAGGCACACCGCGGTAGCAAGCTAGTCCAGCAGGTTGAATGTGGTCAACGAGCGAGCCACAAAGGAAGCGGTGGCCTTGGCTATGGCACAACATCTCCAAAATATGAGAAGCTCTTTCACAACATCTCCAAAATATGAGAAGCTCTTTCGACCTATAGGATCACACCGAAATAGACGACATAGTTTCTGCTCTTAATCAACTTCGTAATCAACTTGAAAGACTTCATATACTTTCTCTTGTAGAAGTCATCAATAATCATTTGAGGTTTTTGAAATCCCGTTTGAAGTTTTTGAAATCAACAAGTTATATCGAAGAAAATGGGAGGTGCGAAGCAAGTTCCCGAGATCATATCGGAAGAAGCCTTTAATAGGATTTCGGGAGACTCTTCTTGGCAAACGGGTCGATTATTCGGGACCTATCCCTCCGGGGATAGGTCCTTCCAAAAGGGGAAGGTTGACTCTTCCGAAGAACCGGAAGCGAAGCGCTATGCCGGGGCGATAGGGGCTAGAGAGTCAAACCCTTGATTTCTCCACAACGAAATGGCAGTGCGATGGAGTTGAAGTAAGCCAAAAATGGAAAGATTTGTACAAGTTATACCTTTCGTTACCCCTTTGCTGGCGATGACTTAGTGAAAAAAAGGAAAGAAAGTTCTTGAATCGGGTTCCGACGGATACGAAAAGAATGGAAAAATTTGGATTCAATTGTCAACTGCTCTTATCGGAAATCAGGCGGTGGAAACTACCAAGCTGGAGTACGGTAGGGGCAGAGGGAATTTCCGGTGGAACAAAGGATTATCCCGGACCTACATCGAGGTATTGACGGAGATTATCAAATATCGTAGGGGGAGTACGTTCGCAAGAATGAAACTGAGATAAAATATCTCGACACAGGGGCATTTTGATACCGATGAACAGTCACTCACTTTTGACAGTTATATGATTCCAGAAGATGATCTAGAATTGGGTCAATTGCTCCAATTTTGGAACAAGATCTAGCTAGCTCCTTGTACACCTTGTAAGAAGAACTCAACCCAATATTCGACCGCATGCAATTTATTATGAAATCCTTTTCTCTTTGCAAAATGCCTAACAACACCATGTAGCAACGGGTGTATGTGACGCTCTACAGATTTTTGTACAACGTATCCTTCACATCCTATGTATTAAACACTTAGTTTTGCATCACAACCACACTTGTTGGAGATTGTTTTTCTTGGCTTCTTCTTTGATGATTCTTCTACACAAGGCTCTGTTTCAACTTTTGGAACAACATTTTTCTATCCTGCTTGATTACAGACAAGGTATGTTAAGATACTAAGGTCTAGTTGTTTTTCATCTCTTTGAACTATGCTCTCCATTGTAATGAAACCACACATTGTAGCTCTTAAAAATGCAACAACATCATCGGTGGTTTGGAATATTTTCCCTTCGTATGACTTAAGCTCAGGGGCACATCTTGGAATATAATATTCCGTATTTCCAAGAGAAATAATCATCACAAAATTGTTCTCTTCTTCTTCTTCTTCTTCTTCTTCTTCTTCTTCTTCTTCTTCTTCTTCTTCTTCTTCTTCAATGTATTGAAGCTTATCATCTTCACATAAGTAAAAAGTAAATGCATAGTCATTTACAACTCGAACACATAGTCATGCTAAAATATTATACACAATCCAGATTTGACACTCAAATGAAACCACACACACGCTCAAAGGTAATCTCTTATACATTCATATATAACTACAACACACAGTCATGTTTTCACGCTCAAATGAAACCACAGACTCACACATTCACATACAATTATGACACACCGTCCAACACAAGTCGAACACACTTTCATTCTCAAATGTTATACACATCGTACATTGTTCGTTTTCACACTCCAATGAAATGACACACTTAAAGGTAATCTACTACGTACACATTCATGTACACCTACAACACACAATCATGTTCAAATGTTATACACAATCATACATATTCTGTTCTCACATTCAAATGAAGCCACACACTCAAAGCTAATCTCATACACATTCATGTACAATTACAACACATAGTCATGTAAAACTACGTACAACATACAATCATGCTAAAATGTTATACACATTCAAATTGACTCCTCGTTCCTAAGTATAAAAAGGAACCACACATTCTTACATCGATATATTCACGTTTAAGGAGTTTTTACCCCATAATAAAATATTCATTGATACACAGTCATATCGAGAGTGAGCACGTAGTTTTCATTGTCACAATTTGGGAGACGAAAGCTTAAGATTGAAATTTGATTGGAAAAGCGGTTAGATTTGATCATATGCTTTTGTTTTTCTAAAATTTTGGTTTGAAATTCACTTTTGAACAGCAAAATGATCTCAATCAAGTAACTATATAACAATTTGGTTCTCGATCTCGAATGGAAATTGAAATTAGTCTGCGAGTAATGCAGTGAAGGAAATTGAAAATCGTTGTGTGATATTAAACATCTATATATAGTACCTACTTTATTAGACCGTAATGCAATTACACTTTTTTTCATAGGAAAACGGATGATTTTTGTGATGTTGAATGGATTGTTGCGCACGAAACCATCGTTCTTACGGAGAAGAAGCTGTTTTGTGGGAGAAAGAGGCTCTTTAATTTGGGGGAGACTTTTACACGCGCGTTGAAGCGTGCTGTTGGATCTTGCAGATCCAACTATAGTTATTAGCTCTTATTTCTCTCTAAGAAGTCCGTTCTCATCTGAACCACACCCATAATTTTAATGACCATCTTGTTGTCAAATCTATTAGGCACTCTACCCAAAGGGTAAGACTATCATTTTCCTAACTTATATTGTTTTTTTTGTCAAAGAAATTTAGGGTTAGGGGATATGTGTCCGAGTCCAAAGATAAGGAAGACCCAAGGATTCAAGGAGTTCTTATTAGGAGAATTACATATGTTTCATGTTAAAAAGACTAAAAGGGGATCACATCTACAACCTGTCAGATCAATACCCTCACATGCTCCACTAGATCAATCTCTTAAGCTTTATAGTAATCACGTATTTAAATAGCTGATCATTCAGCTTGTGGAATGTGTGCCACAGTGTTGTGATCCACAATACTTGGTTGGCTAGGAACAAAATCATTTTTAAGAATGAGAGAATGGAGAGTGAGGTTTGTGCTAGTATAAGTATCAATCTAGTTAAGAACTGCCTAATTGCAAGATGGAGAAGAAAGAATAGAGAGGCTAAAAATTTATTTGAAAAGTTGGAAATCCTTGAGGATGTAAACAACTAGTTCATCTAGCGATTTTGTAACGGCTACTTGTGAATAAAATTAACCGTCATAGATTAATTGTAAGAAAATATATCAATCAAAACTTAAAAGTAAACGCAGCAAAAAGGGAAGATTAATGCCATGATCAACGAAGTAGATGGATAATGTTGTATGATTCAGTGTAAGCGCGCTATGTTACAAGTTACAACCACCGGGAAACCCATCACTAAATCCATGAAAAGTCTCCATGTTACTCTATTTTTTTTCCTCCATTGCCATCATTGCATTGCATATTGATTAATTACGCAATACCCCAATAATATGCCTAGATTTTAGCAGCTAGGTAGCTTGCATTTTCCCACTCACCTTGATCAAATTTCAAAATAATAGACAAGCAAAGATCGTGTACATGAATTGGAAAAAATATAAAAATATTCCCGCCAGGAAATGATGAGTGTATCATTGTAACTACACTTACAAATAAAGTTGAAGTAGACCCATATATAATATGTACGTATATGTAGAAAGTAATGAATCAACTAACCCGTGAAAAAACTAAATACGAATTGAGCGTATCTTAGTTTAATTATTGATGATGGATCGGAGCTACGTACCTCTAATAAAAATACATATAAATATATATACCTACTGCTTGCGATGGTCTGCATTTATGTTCCCCTGTGGTGGAGCGACCTCAGGTGACGGGTCGAAAGCGCCCACATCGACATTCATCATCACCCCGAATGCTGGTGGTGATGAATTTACATTATTATACCTTGTACTACTAGGTATCGGCGGGAAGGAAGGGTAGCTGTTGTAGTTGTTGTTGCTGTTGTTGTTGGATGAGCCTCTGAAAGGCGAGGGAGGTGGGGTCGGCCTGGGCGGGGGTCGGCCTGGGCCGGGCCGACCCCTGCAGCCAACGCGTCTCGATTCATTAATGCACCTCCCGGGCTAGTGGGAGCGGCGGCCAGCTGCTGCCTCATGGAAGAGCCGGCCCTTGCAAAGAGATCGAGGCGGCGTGAGGAGGCGGAGAAGGGGGGCTCGGGTATCCCGGTAAAACTCCTGGACCATGGCCCGGAAGTTGGTGGTGTCGGTGGTGAGGACGGTGGTGGGGGCCTTCCTCGACGCCCTCATCCGCTTCTTGTTCGCCGCCCCTGCCGGAGGGGCTTTCGGTTTCAGGGGGGGCTCCGCCCCAGCCGGAGGGGCAGCTTTAGTTGTATGGTCGAAGGATAGGTAGTTGGTATCCGGGTCGGATCTTAGGAGCGATGCGGGGGCTGCCCCCCACGTGAAGGGGTTAGGCGGTTGAGCTTGATCGTGAGGAGGAAGAAGATGGTGCGATGTTGAAGATGATAAGTGGTGTAATATTGGTTGGATAGTGGCGTTTGGGTGCATGAAAAAGGATGTGCAATCATATTCTGGTTGTTCATCTCCACCACTGCCTTCTGATTGCATGCTACTAGTATTCCCCGAGTCCATCCTCGCTCTCTATCTAGTTTTGCCCCCCTTCTCTTATAAACTTCTATCACCCCAAAACAAAATAAAAAACAAAGAAACAAAAATATATGTAAGCCGTCTTTTGTCGGATCTCCGATCGATCTGCTTTTGTATAGTTATATAGACATATTAATTTGTGTCAAAAGAGTATACAAGCTAGCTAGCTACAAGTCATATAGGTAGAACTGAAGGAGATCTAAGGTTTGGCTTTAGAGTAAGAGGCAACTAGGGTTTTTTGTATAGGGAAGGGAAGAGAGTGGGTTTTTTTTTGGGTCAGAAAGGGAGAGTCAGGCTCTCATGTTATTAGGGAGGGACAAAAGCAGGCACAGCACGGGGGCAAGCAATGCCCATAAGGTCATAATACAGTAAGCTAGAAATAACATCAGGCGGTTCTGGGAAACGGTGGAGACCCAGCGGTAGATCGTGAGCAAGGGAAGCGAGACGATCAACTACTTTGTTAGCTTCCCGGAAGATGTGGCGAGGCCGGACGACCCAGTCTCTACTAAGGAAGCTCTGGCACGCACGCACCAGGCTAGCAAGGGGGTGAGAAGAATTGATTGGCTTCATAATCAGCTCGATCACAATTTTGGAATCAGCTTCAAGGATGATTCTGCGGAATCCGAGATCCCAGGCCAGTTGGAGGCCAGCCGAGAGCCCATGGAGCTCGGCCGCTGGCACCGAGCAACAACCGATGTTGAGGGAGAATCCAGCCAGCCACTCACCGTCGCAGCCCCGGATAACCCCACCTGCAGTGGCCCCATAGGCGACTCCCCCAACCGAGCCGTCCGTGTTAATCTTGACCCAGTTGGCTTCGGGCTTCTCCCACCTAATCCTTCTTTCGATCCGGTTGGCCCCTCTCAGATGACTCTCCCCTTTGGCAATGGAGTTCTTCATAACCTTGGCATACTGGATCAAGAAACTCCGGCGATCAGCCACTTCTATGGGAGTACGGAAAATAGAATTGTTTCTCCACCTCCAGAGCCACCAAATTACCGCCGCAAATAGGACATCCGGGGCTTCAGAGCCTCCTAAGTCGAAGCCACACTGAAGGTTCTTGAGGGCCCAATCGAGAGGATCGAGGGAGAAGAAGTCGGTGTGCTGTGATCCCACGAGAAGGGACTGCCAGAGGTTTTTGGCGATCGGGCAGTCGCGGAGGAGGTGCAATAAGGTTTCCAGCCGGCCTGGGCAGTGGTGGCAGTCGGCATTAGTGGCGAGATGACGCCTGACCCTCTCGACGTTGGTGAGGACCCTTCCTTTGGCCGCCAGCCACAAGAAGCAACGGATCCTTTCACTGACATGAAGTTTCCAGATGAGTGTGAAAAGGCGGTTTGCCAGCTGTTGAGTTGCGTAGTGGTAGGGGCTTCTAGCGAGGTAGTAGGCGGATGAGACCGTGTACTCGCCATTAGAGGTGAGAGCCCAACTAATAGAATCCTCAAAGCCATCGATGTCCCGGACACGAGTAGCGGCAATTCTCAAGAGGATCGTTGGTTGGAGAGAGCTCGAAAAGAGACTCCAGTTCCAACCCTGATCTTGTCGCCAGTAGTTACAAACGCGATCTCCGAAAGGGCTATTCGGAATGGGACCGCAAGCCAACTCCTTAAGCGGCTGATCGGCGGCCCAAGCATCCTCCCAAAAGCGTGCTTTCCTGCCATCTCCAATGTTCCACTTGATTCCCTTCGACACCAATGAGGAGATACTCCAGTTTATGCCTTTCCAAATGGCGGAGGTGCGACAACGATTTGTCTGAGAGACTTGCCCATGCTCCGCCTTCAGTTTGTATTTGGCCGTGAGGAGCTCCCCCCAGAGACCTCCTTGGCCCGTAAGCAACCGCCAACCAAGCTTCCCAAGAAGGGCCAAGTTCATCTCTCTCGTAGCCCTGACTCCGAGCCCCCCCGACCTCTTGGGTAAACAGATTTCAGGCCAAGGCACAAGGTGTATCTTCTTTGATCCATTCACACCTCCCCAAATAAATCCTCGAATAATCCGATCAAGATCTTTGCAGACGGCTTCCGGGAATTGCAGCGAATTCATGGAATAGTAGGGCATGGATGAAAGAACAGACTTGGCCAGGGTGAGGCGGCCAGCCATGCTGAGAGTCTTAGCCTTCCACCCTGCCAACCGATTCTTCATCTTGCTTAGGATATCTGCGAAGGTGGCTTTGGATATTCTTTCGTGAAGAACGGGGACGCCCAGGTATCTCTGAAGGTTCCTCGTAACGTTGAAGCCTGCAATGTCCTCGATTTTGCTCGCGAGGTCCCTGTTAACATTCTTAGAGACATAGATTCTGGATTTCGCTACACTGACCTTCTGACCGGATGAGGCGCAGAAGAGATCAAGCACTTTCCTGATGTTCGTCATTTGACTAGTAGAGGCTTCCGCCATGAGGATGATATCGTCGGCGAAAACAAGTGGGATAGGGGAGGAGCACCTCTGCACAGGTGGATGGGCTTCCACCTACCGGCATCCACTTCGTCTTGAATAAGGTGGCTCAACCTTTCAATACAGAGCACGAAGAGGTACGGGGAGATAGGATCGCCCTGTCGGACCCCACGCATAGGCTTGAAGCTAACTGTCATCTCTCCGTTCCAAAGAACTCTCAGGGAGGAGGAAGAAATGCACTCCATGACCCATTCGATCCAGTTGTCTGTGAGCCCCGTAGCCCATAGAGTATCTTCAATGAAGTCCCACCGAACTCTGTCGAAGGCTTTCTCTAGGTCGAGCTTAAGAAGCATCCATTTCTTCCCATTTCTTTTAAGGCGCATTGAGTGGATTGTTTCCTTGAGGATCACCACATTATCAGTGATGGTTCTACCAGGGAGAAAGCTATTCTGCGTGGGACCAATCAGCCCATTCATCACTGGTTGCAACCTGTTCGCCAGCGTCTTTGTAATGATTTTGTAGGCCACGTTGCACAGGCTAATCGGGCGGAATTGCGAGAGGTTCTCGGGGGCTGCCACCTTAGCGATGAGCGAGATGAGAGTATCGTTAGCACCTTGAGGGAGCTTCCTGGTTTGGAGAAAGTCGCGGACCCAAGCACAAACCTTATCCCCAACTCTGCCCCAACAAGTCTTATAAAATATCGGTTGGAACCCGTCCACTCCCGGTGCTTTGTAAGAGCCCATATCGCGCACTGCTTGCCAAATTTCCGCATCAGAGACCGGGGTGTTGAGCGCGGCCAGATCAGATTGGTGTAAAGCAGGAAATCGGTGACTGGAGAGCAGGGAGAAGTTTCGCTCTGACTCGTGTAGAGCATAGAGGTTGGAGAAGTAGGAGACTGCAGAGAACTCCAACTCCTTGGGGTCGGAAATCCATTTATCTTCGCTGTCTTTAAGGGCTGCAATGTGATTATGGCGTCTCCGGACTACAGTACTGAGGTGGAAGAAAGCCGTGTTGCGATCTCCCAGCTGAAGCCAGTCTTGGCGCGATTTTTGGAACCAAAGCACTTCCTCTTGGGCAAGAAGGGCGTCCATTTCAGCCTTAAGGTTGCTCTCAAGCTGGAGGAGGGTAGTACTTGGCCTGATCTCAAGAGCTTTTTGGACTCCTATTAAACGGTTTGCCACCTTGTTTTTGTTGATGTGGATGTTGCCAAAAGTGGATCTGTTCCAGAGAAGGAGGGCCTCTTTGAGCTGCGTCAGGGCTTGCGGGAGATCGAGGGAGTCATTCCAATGGTGGCTAACATGGTTAAGGAAGGTGGGGTGCTCGATCCACGCCGCTTCGAAGCGGAAAGGTCGTCTTGACCTGTCTTTACTGGCATCGCAGGAAAGGGTGAGGAGAAGAGGATTGTGGTCCGAGGAGAGAGCGGGGAGATGCTTGACTCTCGCCTCCTCCCATCTCAGGCGACCGTGGCTGTTAGTGAAAACGCGATCAAGACGTTTAGCAACATGTGTTTCTGTGGAGACGCCTCTATTCCACGTGAATTTTGGGCCAGAGAACCCGAGGTCAAGGAGTTGGAGCCTTTGAATGCAGGACGAGAAGGCATCCGTATCATCGGAGAGGACTCTGGACCCGCCCATCCTCTCATCCAAAGAAAGAATGCAATTAAAATCTCCCTCTACGAAGAGGGGTGCGTTGATCACAGCAGCCTCCCTTTCAAGATCGGTCCAAAAGCTGGATCTTCTGTGGACTGATGGTGGGGCATAAACAAAGATAAAGTGAGTCTCGCTCTTGTCGAGGGACGTTCTGACGTGGACAAAATTCCTATTCTGGCTAAGGATGTCGACATTGATCTCCTCCTTCCGCCAGAGCACCCAAATTCCCCCACTAAAACCTTCTGCTTCTACTCGGTGTTGACCAGAGAATTTAAGCATGGAACAAACTTTATCAGCATTACTTCCAGAGATATGGGGTTCCATAAGGGCTAAGATATCCACACGATTTTTCTTTAGAAGATAGCGAATAGCACGTCTGAAACCGGGGCTTCCGGCCCCTCTTACATTCCATATGAGGCAATTCATCATGGAGAATCGGGGGGAAGGGGGGGTTACGCCCTCATGGGGCTCCGGGACGCCTGCTCGTCCACTCCGTCCTGCATCACGGCATCCTCCTGGGTTGTCGGGATGTTCTGTTCTTCACCGACGACTTGGGATGCGGCATCTGTTAACATGCTATCCTCCTCCTTGTGGTCCAATGAGGGGGAACTAGACAAATTAGTTCCTGGGGGCGGGTCAGAGGGTGGTGCGAGAACCACTCTTTGGGTTTTGACTATCTCGTGACTGGGCTGGTGAGGTATGGGGTTTTCGTCAGTTTTGGGTGGAGTTGGGGTGATGGGATGGGTTTCTTTTATGGTGTTATGGGTTTCTTTGGTAGTGGGCTGAGTGAGAAAATCATCATTGGGCCTTGGACGCTTGCTAGGCCCAACCTTGTTCTCCAGAATATTCCCAAGAACGACATCTAGGGTTATTGCCTCTTGTTTGCTTGATAGGGATGGACTTCCATTTTTCTTTGCTGAGTTGGTCCTCTGTTTTCTGCTCTTGGACCCCTGCGCCGCCTGCGAAGAGACAGGTTGTCTTGCCGAAAAGGAGTAGGGTTGGCCCTTGGCAGAAGTCGAGATGGATTCCAAGGTTTCCTTAATTCCTGACATATCAATGCTTTTGTCCTCTCTCCCATTAACGTTCAATTTGGATGGTCCCACTTGATCGTTTTCGAGAGACGAAAATCTGTTCGATGGTGACTTCTCCGTCTCCTGGGTCTTGTCAGCCGTCTTCCCGCCAGTTCGTCGCCTAGGGTTTCTTGGTTTGTGCGTCACAACCATCCATGGTCCAAGGTGGCCGTTGGCGTTGAGCGGCTCCGCTTGGGGCGATGGGGGGTTTTCCGGCGACGAAGGGTTCACGGCTTTGGAAGACGGGTGAGCCTCATGCTGCGTCGGGGGCATCACTGGGCTCTCCAATGAGGGCTGCTTCTTACCATTCTCCGAGCACGCGTCCACCAAGTGCCCGTATCTACCACACCCGAAACATATCTCAGTGAGGCCTTCGTATTCAACCCGAACCAACTCGCCGTTGACGAGGATACCACCAGTGAGGTTCTTTCTAAGATCAAGCTCAATACAAACTCTTGCGAATTTTCCTCTGGCAGCCTGGAGGGTGGTCTTATCCACTCGAAGGGGTCTCCCGATGCCGAAGACGACGCCGAGAATAATCTCTTCTTCATACAGTTCCATTGGGAGGTTGGAGAGCCTCACCCATGTGCAGATAGAGTTGATCTCCTCCTTCAAGGGGTTGAATCCGGGTTTCCATGGTCGCACCATGAGGCATTGTCCGAAGATGTTCCATGGGCCACCGGCGAGAGCTGCCCAATAGTCCTGTTCTGATTCGAATCTCACCACCGAGTAGTTGTTGAGAAGGTCCACAATCGTCATCCTGCCTGTTGGGCGCCACATATCTTCAAGCCTCCTCTTGAGAACAGCATAGGAGACCTGCCTTCCGAGGAGTTTTATGATGACTGATGTACTCCAAGCTTTGGCTAGAGAGGCTAGGATCTCAGGTGCAATAGTGACTGAGGGAATGCCTCTCTCACCGAATGGGAAGGAAACGAGTACTTTGTCTCGGAGGCGGGCCTCGTCAACCGTCATCTTAGGCTGTGAGGACTCTCCTTGGGTCAGCATGTCTTTGAAAGAGGGGGGGTTCGGGGCTTGAGTCTGGCTCGATCTGGTGTCTTGCATTGGGGTGTCTTGGGCAGGCAAGGGTGGGCGGGGGGGTTCAGGGGGAGGAAGCTGTTGGGTGGGAGAAACACTAGCTTGGGTCGGAGGAGGCCTGGTTGGAAGCGGGGGGAAAGGGTCCATTCAGAGCGTTTTGTCCGTTTCTTGGAACTCAAAGCTATATTGCTTTGGACGTTGTGCAGTTCAGGACATCAACTTCACCACTATGTTATTAGGGAAGAGAGTGGGTGAAACAAAAGGAAAGGGAAGAAGAGAAAGGTTAGACCTACTGTAGTTATATATACATTTATATAATGAAAATATGATGGATATATAATATTTTAAGCATCTATTTAATCGAGTTTTATTTTTGCTTTAATATATACGGAAGATTTGAGGTTGGCTTTTTCCGTATACTCTTGTTTAACAATTTGTTTATTTAATTTTCAAGCCAAATAATGGGTCAAACTTATATGATGCAGATGCACATACACAGACACATGGACAGCGACAGGAGAAAACGGGGGTTTGGTTTTGTATGGCTTGCGCACCTTTCCGAACAAGGCTTGTTGAGTGTGAATGCAGGAAAATAAATCAAGTGGCTAAGCTTCCCCTGGTCTTGTATGAAGCGGGCATTCTTCTCAGAGTGGAGGCTGGGATCGGTAAACCCCTCAAGGTGGACACCAGGACCTTGTTCACGAACAGGGGACGATACGCACAAGTGTGTGTCGAAGTGGACCTTACCCAGCCGCTCAAACCCTCTATTCGTATTGACGGTAAGCGCTACTTCCTTGAATATGAAGGATTGCAACTGATTTGTTTCAAATGTGGCAGGTATAGGCACTTGATGGCTCAATGTCAGCCGAATGGAAACAGGACGGAGACGGCGGCGCCGGGAGAACCTCAGAAGCTCGCCGGCTAGGGCAATCAGAGTGGCAGTCAGGAAGCAAGAGGCGGCTCGTCAAAACAGGGGAACAAATCGCCGGTGTCGCAGGAGCCGTTTGTGCCGTGGATGACCGTTCCCAGTCGCCGGCGTCCGGCGAAGAGCAAGGACAAACCTACGGCTACTGAGCAGGCAACAAACAAAAGCAACAACAGGTTCTTAGAGTTGCAGAAGAGAGACGTGTCCGAGGCCGCAGAACAGGAAGGCAAGACGGCTGTAAGTGGAAAAGGGAGGACCGTTGTGCAATCACAACAGGAACCGAAAAGCACTAGAATGGAAGTTTCTGGGAGGAGCAAATCAGTTCAGAGAGAAGACAAGCAACAACAGGAACAGGCTTCGAGGTTTGAGGTTGGAGAAACCTCTGGTGGCAGAAATAAGGCTGGAAAAAAGGTGGTCAACAAAAGTTAGAGAAAGAAAAATGTTTTTGGCTCATTTGGGCCCCGGGAAATAACCCTAGAGAAAGCTGGAAAGAGAGAGAGAGAAAATGATGGGCTTCCAAGTAAGGCGGGTGGTAGCAATATAAACCCCCAACAAGAGAGTGGGCCGGCCCAAGAATTTGAACAAGAAGACCTCGACCCAAATAAGGTGGTGAATCAGGATGGTGAGGGCTCCACCCCTGTTACGACCAACATGCAGGAGGGGCGTACGCCGGGAAGCATGGAACCGGTGAGAGAGCATTCTCAGGTTGAGGTGGCCGGACCAGAGTGCCCACAGCGGAACCCGGATGCCGACGCCGATGAAGTGATGAGTTCCCTCGAGATGGATTGCCATCAAGAGGGTGATGTCCACGCCTAGGGACCTTCCTCCTTCCCACAGTTGATATGAATCTACTTCTCTGGAACTGTCGCGGAGCAGCCAAGGGTGGGTTCCGCAAAGAAATTAGATATCTGTTAAGAAAGCATAGCGTTGATGTGCTTGCGCTTTTTGAGACGAAAGTTTCCGGGGAAAGAGCCCGGAGAATTTGCGAACGAACCAACTTCACTAACTTTCACATCATGGAGGCAAAGGGATTCGTAGGTGCGTGGTGTTTGGCTACTTTGGAATAACAACTCAACCATCATCAACGTTATTCAGACTAAGGAGTATCTCATCCGGGCCGAAGTGCAGGCTGGGGACCGTGCCTTCCACCTCATCACCCTTTACGCCCCTCCGACCCCTAGTCGACGTCCGCGGTTTTGAGATGATCTCCAGTGCACGGTTGAGTCGATCCAGGGTTCGATCCTAGTGGGGGGGGGGGGGAATTTAATTGCATCATCAACACTTAGGAAAGGTAGGGCGGCATGGGTGGTCTGTCGCCGGACGCCAATAAATTCCGTGACTGGATAAATGGCATGGGGATGGTAGACCTGGGTTTTACGGGTCCGCCTTACACGTGGTATAGAGGAAATTCAGAGAACCGACGGGTTGCGAAGAGACTTGACAAGATCTTTGCCAACATGTCGGGTAGAGCGGAGTGGCCGGAGGCTCGGGTTTTCCATCTTCCCGCTCTTAGCTCGGATCACTCCCCCTTACTTCTCCAACTTGAGCCCCCGACGACCTTGAACAAGAATCGTAGGCCATTCCGCTTCGAAGCGGCCTGGACCGAACACCCAAGCTTCATGGAATTTATCAACTCGAACTGGGATCAAAATGTCCACACAACCTAAGCTCTTGCTATGCTCAGAGAAGGCCTCGGAGATTGGAATCACAATGTTTTTGGCAACATCCACATTAGGAAGAAAAGGTTGTTGGTAAGATTAGCGGGAGTTCAAAGGGCTCTTAGCGGAGGGGTGAGCCAGCGTCTAATTGAGCTTGAAACAACCATTCAGAAAGAGCTTAATCAAACTTTAGAGCAAGAAGAACTTCTGTGGTTTCAAAAATCCCAGGAGCAGTGGCTGGTCTCATGCGACAGGAACACGTCTTTCTTCCACCTTTCTACCTTGGTCCGACGTAGAAGGAACAGAGTCGATGCTCTAAACGATCAGAATGGGGCCCTTGTCGACGATAAGGAGACGATGGAAGCGATGGCTCTCGAGTTCTTCACTGAGCTGTATAAACCCGTTGATCTGGAAAGTGGACAAATCACTCAGGAAAGAGGGCTTTTCCCAGTTTTGACGACTGATCAATGGGCGAGCCTTGAAGACCCTATTGGAGCTGATGAAATTAAATTGGCTTTGAGAGAAATGGCCCCAAACAAAGCCCCAGGGGAAGAAGCCTTTCAACCACTTTTTTACCACAAATGTTGGAGCATTGTGGGTAAATCAGTGGAGGACGCCATCTCTCTTTTATTTGCCACATCTGAGCTACCGTCAGAGACCAACAACACTTTGATCGCCTTGATTCCGAAAGTGGCCAAACCCGAGTTGATCAACCAATTCAGGCCCATTAGCCTGTGCAACGTCCTCTACAAAGCGATCACTAAAATTTTAGTGAATAGGATTAGGCCCCTTCTCTCCTCTCTTATTAGCCCGATGCAGTCGAGCTTTGTGCCTGGTAGATATATTACAGACAACATTGTGGTTATGCAGGAAATCATGCACTCCATGCGAAGGAAGAAGGGCTGGAAAGGTTGGATGCTCCTCAAGATCGATCTCGAAAAGGCATACGACAGGCTAAGGTGGGACTTCGTCTTGGACACATTGACGGATGCCGGCTTCTCCGAGAGATGGACTAGGTGGATTGAGGAATGCATCGGTTCTTCTTCCATGCGCCTTCTCTGGAATGGAGAACTCACTGATTCCTTCAAACCGACGAGAGGGCTTAGGCAGGGTGATCCGATCTCGCCCTTCCTGTTTGCCCTTTGTATGGAACGTCTGAGCCAGTCAATCAACCTTGCAGTGGCTAGAAACGAGTGGAAACCAATCAAGATGACTAGACAAGGGCCCGAGGTGTCACACATGTTCTTTGCGGACGACATCGTGCTCATGGCGGAAGCCTCGGTGCAGCAACTCGGTGTGATCAGGGGCTGTTTAGAGGAATTCTGCAGGAACTCAGGCCAAAACGTCAGTAGCGAAGTCCAAACTCTATGTTTCCCCTAATGTGAGAGATAATGTGGTTGAAGATCTAAGAAGAAGTTGTGGGTTTGAGGTTACTGAGAACTTGGGGAGCTACCTTGGAATGCCAGTACTACACAAGCGAGTCTCCAAGGAAACCTTCCAACCCATCCTTGACAAAATCAGTAATAAGCTTGCAGGTTGGAAGGAGTCTCACCTCAGCTTTGCTGGGCGAGTGACGCTTGCTAAGTCATTCTTGGCGTCAGTCCCGATTTACTCGATGGCTACAGCGTGTCTGCCGAAGTCTGTTTGCTCTAAAATTGATCAAATGACCAGGACGTTCATTTGGGGAGGTCAGAACCAAGAGAAAAGGATGCATAAAGTGGCTTGGAAGGACTTATGTCGGCTGAAAAGTCAGGAGGGCTGGGCTTTAGATCAATGTCAAGCCCGAATTATGCTATTTTCGGCAAGCTCGGGTGGCGTTTCCTGAACAGCGACAACAGGCTGTGATCGGAGATTCTCAGTAAGAAATACATCCGCCAGAACGGCCGCGAAGTGACTGGGACCTCGCACGTGTGGAGGAGCTTGAGGGAGGGGACCCGGAAGGTGATTACGAAGGGCTACCGATGGAATGTCGGCCATGGGCGATCAGTTTTGTTTTGGAGCGACTCTTGGATTCAAAACAGTCCGTTGAGTAACAGTACTTGCCAACCAATCTCGACTGACCAGTTAGAGGTCTCTGTGCGTGGTTATTGGGTGGAGGGACAAGGGTGGAATTGGCCGGCGATTGCTCCTTTCCTCCCGGCCGAGACCCTACTCTCTCTAGCAGCAGCTCCGATCAACGACTGCCAGGAGGAGAATGACGAGATTAGCTGGGGTCCGACAACCGACGGTGAATACTCTATTAGTACCGCTTACACCATTGCCGCGGGAGGCGACGTGCTCCCCGGCTGCGATGAGGGGGTTTTTAGTGCGATTTGGCGTCTCCAAGTTCCGGAAAGAATTAGACACTTCATGTGGCTCACCATTAAGGGTGCGACTTTCTCTAATGTTGAGCGACGACGCAGACACCTCATGGAGGATGATCATTGCCCTGTTTGTGAGATCGGCGTGGAAACCCAAAGCCACCTGTTTCGTGACTGTCCCAAAATTCTGCCCCTATGGAAATCCATGGAGATCCCGAGGCAGTGTGGGGATTTTTTCAATAAGCTGGCCTTCGCTAGTTGGATTAAGCGAAATCTGACTGTCAACACCGTCGTGGCTAGAACGGAGAATTGACCGGAGGTTTTCGCAATTAGTCTTTGGTGGTTGTGGAAAGCCAGGAACGCCAGAATTTTCAGAGATGGGGATCCGAACCTGGTCCAAGGAAATTTGTATTGGACCGGGCCACTGAATATAGGGTTGTATGGGCCCAAAGGAGATCGGCAGGCCCATCGAATACTAAAGCCATAACCCAAATTTTTTGGGAGAAGCCGCCACATGGTTGGGTTAAAATAAACACATATGGGTCTAGGAATGAGAATGCTCGGGCCATTGCAGTGGGAAGCATTCGGGATGCGGAAGGAAATTGGTTGGGTGGGTTCACCCATCACATTGACCAATGCACGGTACCGAAGGCCGAGCTTTGGGGCATTCGGAATGTGCTCCAACTTGCTTGGGAGAAGGGCCATAGACAGGTTATCTTAGAGAACGAATCGCAACTCGCTACCACCCTCGTGAACCGCAGGATCGAGTCCCACCACCCCCTTTCTAGCCTGGTACACGAGTGATAAGGCTTCCTCAGCTGGGCCTGGAATGTCCGTCTCCAACATGTCTACAGGGAAGCGAACCGCATCGCCGACTCCCTCGCCACTCTCGCCTACACCCACCCCATTGGTTGTCACTTTATTGATGAACCTCCTGATTATATACTAGACATTTTAGACGAGGACGCTAGGGGTGTTCCCACCCCACGCCTTGTTCGCTTGTAATCTCTTTCTCCCTGGGTTTTCCTCTTCGACAAAAAAAAAAAATCTCCTTCCCTTTTTTTGAGTATAATAATAACGATGAAATAAATATTCGATCGATGGCAGAAAAAGAGCGGGCGATGGCAGAAAAAGAGCGGGCGAATTGAAAAGTATGCCTTCCATCTATTAATGGTTTGTTGAAAATGATAAAAGTTGTGCTGATCGATATAAATGTGAAAACTATGATGGGCGGTTTAGCTCATTCTTAATCGGATCGAATATTCAACTAAATGAAATGGAGGAGAGAAGAAAAACAATTACAGTAACACAATATATAGATAGCCTCTTCTTATTATATATATATACATAGTATTTATTCTTCTAGAAGACGTATTGGCTTAAACACGCCAAAATTAGCCTACCGAAATATTACAAGGTCAGCCTCAATTTTCACAACCGATGATCTTTGAAATATTAAAAAGCAAGGGTTGCTGACTCAACAACGCACTCAGCTAAGTTATAACAAGAAAATATGATTGGAAGAAGAAAAAATAATAGAAATAGCACCTCTCAGACACTACAGATTGACATGTCTTCTAGCAAGGAAATCAGCCGTTGCATTGCACTGCATAAAACAATGGGAAAAAACCACGTGAGGGATATCGGAAATGAGATGTCATAATAGAATGAATTTCCCAAGACACTTTCCATAAACGATTTAAAGAGTTGATGACAATTAAATTATCATCCTCAATAATTAGGTTTTGAATGGTGAATAAATTGGTAGTTTTGAAAGTCTCAAGCAAGGAGGTTGTCTCCGCTTGGACAACCAATATGGAGGGTAATTGTACTCGACCGCACCGCAGAATGTGACCATTATTGTTACGTAATAAATCCAGCATAAGTCGAATTAGTTCTTTGTTTGGAGCGTCAAAATTAAGTTTGACCGAATTGGGAGACGGTTTTTTCCAATTGACATATTTTTCCTTTTTGGGTCACCTTCTAAAAGATTTATGACAAGGGTTATTAACATTATCTCATTTCTAAAGACCGAAAAAATGCTACTCCCAAAGGAAATTAACTAAGGTCTAGTCTTGAGAGGTTAAAGATTTTAGACTTTTTATGAGCCCAAATATATGAACCACCATAAAAAGAAAATAGGTCCATTATATTGGTTACAATTTAGGATAGACCGATAAATTATCTTCTCATTATACTTGTACCACAACCAAATCAAGCAAAAGGTTGCTTAACTATTCATACGTATGATGGTAATGATCTCATGCATGCTAAATTTCATGTCAAAACGAAAGGATATTATCGAGAATGAAAGCACCGAGTATAATTTTAGCTAAAGTACATGTATACAGAAAAACTAGTTATAATGAGAGCCTTGTTTGGAGCTTTTTAAATAAAATTTAAAATATATTAATTTACATATAATATGAATATTATAAAGTAAAAACTTATGTGAAAACTACAACATGTAGCATTGACTAATTTGTTAATTCTAATAACATGAGAGATGTGATAAACGAAGTTGGTGATGGCGCTGTAGCGGAGGCGAAAGATGAAGGACTTTTTGTTACGACAACTAAAAAGACAATCAAGCCAAGTAGTGAGGTCCGGGAAACTGAGGCCGATGAGCAGCCAGGTGTTAACTGAGTAAAGGACCGATTTGGTATAAGAATAGTCGTTTTATAGGTGATCTTCAGTCTTTGGGAATTTCTAGCAGAGGGTGCAACTGTTGTTAGGGATTAGACCCTAGTTCGCTAACTTCGTTAGGGTCGGGAAATGCTTGTGGATGGCGAGCCACGTTATAAAGCTACAGCGTAGGGCATTGAGGCCGCCCTACATGCAGGCTGGCCAAATGAGGGTAGTGTTAGGGCTATGGAGCTTACTATAGACAGAAGCGGTGGAATAGTTACCTGATGGGGAGGTCATCATTCTAAGGAGATTGTTAGGGTTGGTGAGGGCATCCTACTCGTCTTTAAAAGCGAGTGTGGATCTCCAGCACTAGCTCGCCATCGACTTTGCACGGCTCTCCCAGATGGAGGAGGTCTTGAGCTGATATGCCTTCGTCCAATCAAGCCATAAACTGGGTTTCTACGTGGTTATCTCGAAAACCGACCTAGTAAGAGTGTAAGACAAGCCTTGTTCAAAGACAGAAGTTCCTTGAAGCCGAATCCCTCGGCGTCCTTGGGTTTACCAACTGTCTCCTAAGCGACAAGGTAGCGACGCCCGTTCACTATCCCAATCCAGAGAAAGCTTTTCATGATGGACTCAATCTTCTAGATGGCAACATCAGGCAGAGCAAAGGCATTGCACTAGTAGGGAATTCATGCTAAAGATGACAGCTTGAAGAAGTTGAAGTCTGCCGGCATAGGAAAGATTCCTCGAGAACCAAGACTGAATATGGCTAGTAATTTTGGAGATCATCGGGCTGGAGTCGGCAACTGCGAGTTTTCTGCTGCCCATAGGGAGACCCAAATAGTTCATGGGAAGGGTGCCTTTGTTGAAGTTGAGAAGGGTGATGATCTCTTCCTGATCGCTTGCAACAACTCTAGCCAAATACACACTCGACTTGGAATCATTACAGAGGAAACCAGAGATATTGCCGAACTCATCTAATGCGTTTTTCAACATCTGGACAGTCTGGATGTCTCATCTACAAAAGAGCAAGAGATCATCGACATAACAAAGGTGGGTAAGTTTGACTTTTGCACAACTCGAGTGGAAGTTGAAGTTGGGGTCCTTCATCACATGATTGATGATTCTTGAGAGGTATTCTACAACAATGGCAAAGAGGTAGGGAGACAGAGGACAACTTTGCCTTAGCCCCCGAAAGCCTTGGAACAAGCCTTCAAAAGAACCATTGATGTTAATAGAATAGTGAACGGAGGTGTTGTAGGTACTAACCCAATTGATGAATATTCTGGGGAAACCAAACACGGTAAGGGCTTTGAGGATGAACTCGTGGATAACGGTGTCGAAGGCTCTCCGGAGGTCAATCTTGATGGCACACCGTGGAGAAACGTTGGCTCTTCCGTAGTTCTTCAGAAGTTCCTGGCATAAGAGAGAATTGTGAGCTCCTTGACTACTGTCAATGATGAGAGGGAGGAAGTTTTTGAGGCGGTTGGCACGGATTTTGGAAATGGTTTTGTAAAGGGTGGAACAACAAGATATTGGTTTGTAATGAGAAATGGTGGAGGGGTCGGTTTGCTTGGGGATGAGCTTGATGATAGTGTGATTAGCCCAAAAGAGGCCGAGGATGCCGGAAAAGAGTTGGCCCAATGTTGATTAATGAGTACTTGATCCAAGTTACAATAGATTCTTCTGTGGGAAGGTTGCTTGTGGTTTAGGTGTATATGCAGCCAGAGAAAGCATGGTCCTTAAGAGTGGTGGTGGCTATACAATTGGGGAAATCTTGAGGGATAATGAGGGGCTGAGTGGCTACTTGATATACTCTAGCTTAACTCTTGTATTTTAGGACTATATTGAGTATTCTAGGTTAGAGTTTGTGCATAATTGTAATATCTAGGCCGAATACACAAGGATTCAAGATTCAAGAGTTTTCAAGACGTTTTGAGTTGTCTGTGGGATACCCCTTGCTTGCAAAATCTATATATGGAGCTACAGTAGTTGGATTGAGCTGATTCTAGTGTCATTGGAAAGCTAACGTGAAGAGCTTCAATTCATCTTTTTACACCGAAGTAAGGTTCCAAAATAAAGAGGGTCAAAACAGCCTCCGAAGTGCATTTAGTGAAAAGACCAACGACCGCGGGTAGGCGACCCGCGACCGCGGGTGGTGCCAGAAACGGAATTTCATTCTGTCACGAAAGCGCGGGCGCGGTTGGCCTGGCGCGGGCGTATTGCATGTAGATCCGAGCGAGACGCATTTTCTATCTTATTTCCTTTTCTTATCTTTTCGTCTTTTCCTTGTCTATCTCGGGGAGCATGTTTTATGGATCTATATAAGGGGAGCCTTGCCTTAGATTTTGAGTACCTTTTAACTTCTACCTTAGATTCATTTCACATCAAATTAATTCTTTAGTTTAGTTTGTATTATGAAGAGCTAGTCTCCTAAGGTTTGTTCAAGGGAGAAGCTCTGATGTATAAACTCGTGAGATTTTGGTAATTGATTTCTATTATTTGGTTGATATTAATTCTCTTGTGCTTCATCTTATGAATGTTGATTATTTCTATAGGAGTAGCTAACCTATTGAATTGATTGATTTTGTATTGTTGGATTGGGTTTGGACCGTGGACAAGCCTATTCTGTGAAAACAACTTAATCTAGACTTGTTGTCTATGCAACTTGGATTAAGAAGAGAATTGATTGTATGCTTTTGCAATTTACTCGTACCTTGATTGCTTTTGCATGTATCTTGCATATCCTTGTTCTCTAGGCTAATTCTAGGTTAAGCGTCCTTGCCTAGAGTTATAGAATTGCTTGCACCGTGGACTTGCGATTATTAATGATCAGGATAGGAATTAACCATAGGTGTGAATGAAATCAATGGATGAATCTATGATCGAGTGATTATTTCAGAGTGGATCTTTTGAATGAACTTGTTTCCCTTATTTGATTTTTTGTTATTTGTTTTCTTATATTAGTTTAGTTTAGATATCTATCTTTATTTCCCCCCACCATCTTTGGTTGATAAATATATTAATAATAGAAGCTTCAGTTCTCTTGGGTTCGACCCCTTACTTGCATGCTATATTAGCTTTGTTAGTTTTGGGATTATCTTTGATCTTGGCATGATGACTTTAGCCGAGTCACTACTCTAATCAGTTTTTTAGAGGGGGAGAGGATGGCATTGAAATCTCCAAGGAGGATCCACGGGGAGGTCGTGCTACAGTGGATGGATTGGATAGTAGACCAATGCTCAGCTCTTCCAGAGGAGTCATTACTGGCATAAATAAAGGAGGCCAGAAAGGGGTTTTGGGAAGAGGTGGGGTTGATTTATGTGTAGATGATTTGGTTGGTGGTGAGAAGCGGGGTGATATAGATTTTGGTAGGGCCCCACCACAGCCAGATGCGACAGTTAGGGGAGAGGTGGCTATTGGAGAACTGAGACCACCAACTAAGCAGAGGCTTACCAAGGCGAGTTTCTTTGTCTCTTCTAAGGTGATTTTCAAGGGCTACGATGACATCGAGCTTATTGATTTCATAAGGTGGAGGAGGTGATCTTGCTTGGAGGCTTCATTAACGCCCCGAATGTTCTAAGCTACGATGTTGACACTAATCATTAGCACAACTGTGATCAAGGGGCACAAGTCACGGGAGGGGGCTGGACCAAGCGACACTGGGGGCTCTGACAGAGGTGGGGGATTTAGGAGAGGTCCGAGACAGAGGAGGTCGACGTATGCAGAGGAGAGGGGAGGGAGTCATTGGAAGATTGGCTAGTCTTTGGGGGTTTGTGGTGGATGTATTTAAAATAGCAAGTGGCTGGTTTGCAGGTGGATTTAGAGTGACAGGTGGGTGCTGGGTGGGGGCAGCCACTTGCCACTGATGTGATCATATTGCTTTTTCACACTTGTTATAATGGAAAATGATTGTGAATCAATTATACAGATGGTGAACGTTACGAACATTGTTGTAAATGAGCGTGATTCCACTTTAATTGGGGTTGAGACCGAGATGTTGTTGCCTTAGATGTAAGAGGAAATGCGCAAGGCAATTCGATGCTTCCGACTATGATTCCAAAAGAAGCCACGATGACCATCTTTAATTGGCAACCTGGTCAGTCAATTAGTAAGAGAGGCTATACTGCGTACAATGTCAAGTCAACCGGATCCGATCGCGACAAATCTTGTGAGGAACCCAAGGGTCGCTGGGGGCTAGATCGCGAGATGCCAAGATGGTGATGTAAACCATATGGTCACGTTGTCCAAAGGGTTGAGTCGCGGGTTTAACTTGAAGCATGATCCCAAGGTGGATTTGGTCGCCCCGATGAACCCTCCAACACTTACTATGGAAATGGCCAGCAGAGCATTGTGACCGACACTTTGGCTACATGACCCGTGGGAGTGTTTGGGCGAAATTGGGCCCATTCCTTCTACACTTTTTCGGTTTCGAACATACCAACACTTGCATTACCATAGAGCTTGTGGTGAGATGTTTTTATACAATATGAGTTAAGCATTTCCAAAAAACATTGGCATATCAATAATACCCACCGCGATATGGAAGAAGTGGGGTGGCTGTTAGATTATGAGGGTCGGGTCCTAGACGGGAATCTATTTAATCACTGTTTCCTAGACCGCTTCAGCTACCCTTTTAACCATCCTTTCTAATACAAATTTGGGGTAGTTGGAATGCATAGATTAAGGTAGCCCTCTCTAGATGTAACTTGTCTATCCCACTTTTATGTTTGGATAGTTAGTTCGGGGGTAAAGCTGTTAGTTTCCAAGTTGTTCTTATTTCCCCTATACAATACGACTGAACTAATGACATGATATAAGTATTTCATTTTGTTTCAAAAGATGTGTTCGTACTGATTTATTACAATTATTATAATGGAAAAAAACTGTGAATCAAATATACAAATGATGAACAGAAGGAACACTACTAGAAATGAGATTGATGCTACTCCAACTGGGGCTGACCGAGATATTGTTTCCTCGGAGGTCGGAGGAAATGCATGAGGTAATCTTGTGCCTCCAATTTTGATTCTAGAAGAATCCATAGGATCTAATTGTGGCAGATATTGTGAGGAACCCACGGGTCGTTAGCGGCCTAGATCGCAATAAGAGGTCAGACTATGTTATTGCCTTAAGGACCTTCCTCACGCTAAGGCTCGAAACCATCGGAGGTTCAGGAGATCCTTCGAGTGTGTACTAGTGGTTTTCCAATATGGAGAAATTCCTTAGGGACGTGAACTGCTCTCACTCAAAGAGAGTGTATACAGCCGTCATCCAACTGAAAGATGAAGCCAATGATTGGCGGGAGAATTTTAGGTTAGTTGAACATCCCGAGTTGACTTGAGATATGTTCAAACGCAAGATGTTGAGGCACTTCTTCTTGTTTGTTATGCTCGAGGAGAAGAAAGATGAGCTATATAAGCCTTGATCAAGTGAAGGGACTCAATGTGCTAGACGGGGGAAAGATGTTTAACCAACTATTGAGATACGCTGGCTCTAAATTCTCCATTTAGGAGAAAAAGATTCGCTGCTTCCATAAATGGATGAGCGACAACATCAAGCCCTGGATAATGAAACTGATCTTTTCTACCTTCGAGGAGTATGTCGACCATGTGTATAACTTGGAAGTCACTCTAAATAGGGCCAGACAGAAGAAACCGGGTGAAGGGGAGTCTTCCTAGCAAGGACATGAAGGTTTCCATTGGATTGCATTAGTAGTTAGAGTCTAAGGACGCTTCTATTAGGGAAGGCATCCTTAGGCAGCGGAAACGTACTTAGCAGGTAAAACACAAGACAAGCAAAAGTAAAGGTAAAGACACAATTGTTTGAGCCAAAATTCTCCCTAGATCGAACTTTGACCTTAATCGGGCCTGATCAAGATAAACCATGAAGAACTAACAAAGAATTGTAAATTGAAGATTGTATTGAATGTGTGAATGTATGAGTGTCAGAACGTAACCTTGCTTAGGGTTTACAATTTTGCTTATATAGCACCCTTGAAGGTCGATCTATCCTATGAAAAAGATAAGATTAAACAAGATTCTAACCAATCCTAATCTTAACGGCATAAATCGGACGAAATCTATCTTATGGCTTCGGCTCTATCTTGTTCGACCGACTTTCCTCCTCGCCGCAATTCTCGTCTTGCTCTGAAGAAGTAGCAAAGAAGGATTACTTAAGTCTTGATACTTTTTTGGCTAAAAAGCAGGTCCAACAATACCCCTAAATGTAGCGTCCAAAATTTGATTTTCAAATTTCGTACGGTGCATTTACTTGACGAGACGTTAGCATGGCCTCGATCTTCGGGATTCTCTTCTGCAAAACCCTACTCAATTCTTCCGCTTTTCCATCATTACTTTCACTTCTTCATCCTCATCTTCTCTCTTCTCCATTTTTCGCTCTCGGTTTTCTCAAGTAACCCTTCTCCTTCTTCATCTCTTTCGTTTACTCCTTTCTTGCTCTTTCTTTGTAATGGCCCCTAGATCTCGTTTTACTTCTTCACAGTCCTTATGCGAGGCCAATTTTCATCCCTGTGAGATGACTCGGGATGAAATCCCTGTGTGGGTCTCCTTTGGGGGCTTCCCCGATGGCACCCGATTTCATGCCCCGACGATCGAAAAGGTCGATTGGGTTCGCAAGGGCTGGGTCTGTTTTCTCGATTACCCCTTTACCCTAGGTTTAAAGTTCCCCTTCTCTGAATTCATCCGAGACTTCATCGGTACCCTGAAAGTTTCTCCTCGCCAAATCCTTCCCACGACTTGGCGCACAATTGCTCGTATTGACGAGCTTCCTACGCAACGGGGGCTTAAAATGACCATGGGCGAGCTTCTCCTTGCTTACAAAATTGTCCCTCAAAGAGCCGGCCGTATTACCCTTCATGCCCAAAACGTCAAGAACCCCTTAATTCCCAAGACCAAAATGCCTTCTCGGCGCTTGCAAGCCCGATTCTTTTTTATCGAATTAGCGTCTTTAAGAGGCATAGACGATGATGTGAAAGTGGTCTTTCGAGATGGGTGGAACATATCTCGTAAGGCTCTGCGCCTTTCTTCGCTATGTTCTTTACTTCGTGCTTAAATTGGTGCTGAACTCTGGTTTTTTTTAGTGCAGTTCCGGTGGGGATTAACTATAGACGTCTGCTAGAGGTTGCTGAAAACTAAGGCCGAAAAACGCAAGCCCAGGAAAATTCGCCCTGAACCCGAAGGTAGCGAGGAAGAAGAGGAGGCCTTGGAATGAGACGAGGACGAGACTGAAACCGACGTGACCCCGCTATCTTCCGACATGGCAAGCTCTTCCAAGAAGAAATCAGGTTTGCGTTGTTCTCTAACGTTTGTGTCTTATTTTGTTTTGTCGGGGTTTGGCTTGTGATCCTTTTGCTGATTGCTAGTTGTGTGCAGGCTCCAAGATCGACACCTCGGCTGTCGCCATGGTTAACAAGTTAAGGTCTAGTGGCGTCAAAGCCTTGACCTCTCCGACTCCCTCTATTGACTCGAAGAAGACCCAGTCCTTGAAGCGAAAAAGAATCGAAGATTCTCAAACCCCTGCAACCAAGAAGAAAGAGCCTAAAGACCTCCTGAGCGTCTTCGGCGATACTTTGCCGCCTACCGTTAAATCAGTAACTCGGGCAAAGTCGTTGTTCCTTTATCAAAAATAAATCCCAAACATGCAAACAAACAGTGTAGTGAGCAAGCAAGGGGTCGAACCCAAAGGAATCAGTTTCTAGTCAGATTTTAGGGTTTTCATGCAAGTAACCAAAAGGGAGTTTTGAAAGTTGTTTTAAATTAAAGTTATCAAGTAGATTTTATCCAATCATTCCACTTTATTAATCAGTTGATCATGAATTCATCCACTTGTTTATATGCCTAGGTCAATTCCAATCCCGATCATAAACAATCGCAAGTCTACGGTCCAAGCAATTCTATAACCCTAGGCAAGGACGCTTAACCTAGGATTAGCATAGAGAACAGGGATATTAGGAAATCAAATCATGCAATCAAGCTACGAGTCTCATGCACAATTAAACCATTGAATACTCTTCCCTAAACTAGTCCACGGTCCTAGAATAGAGTTGTTTCGAGAAATAGGAAAGATGCATAAACAACAACCAATCCTAAATCAAACAATAGATCTAAGTCAATCAAACAAGTTGATCATGATCATAAAATCAAACATAGATCATGGGATGAAGCACAAGAGTATCAATAAAGACCTAGGGATAAAGAAGTTACCAGAATTTCACAACTTCATAATTAAGCTTCCTTGATCGAATAAACTCAAGAGGAGAGTTAGTTCTCCATTACAAAGAAAACTCCAACCTTTATTGAAATAACAATTGATTGACAAGCGAATAATTGATATCCTAAAAACCTAGAATGGTTCCCCTTAAATAGCCCAAAGAACACCCTCTTCGGATTAGATAAGAAAGGAAACCGAAAGATAAGAAAGGAAACAAGATAAAAACGATAGAATTCCGCCCGTCTCGAAGTCGGCCACCACCGCGCCCGCGGTAGTCTTCGAAAGTCAAAGGCTGAGTCGGCTTCTACCGCGACTGCGCCACCGACAGCACGACCACGGCCTTCATGGTCCTCGATGGTTCGTCTCTTCACGCCACCGCGCCCGCGTCATAGACAACGCGACCGCGATATCCATGCAGTGGCGAATGTTCGTCCTTAAGCTCTTCAACTCTTGATTCTTCATAACTTGTTCCTTCGGTCTTCGTATTACAATAACGCTCAAAACTAACCTAAACACTCTCAAAATCATCTCAAAATACAAGAGTTAACCTATACAAAATAGCTCCATGAAAAGAAGAAAATCAAAAATCTGATGCAAATCTCTAACTAAGTTAACTAGGATAAGCGAATGCGAGTACTCCCTCCCCCATACTTAAATCCTTCATTGTCCTCAATGAAGCTAAGAGGAAGGATAGAAGCAAGGAAGAAGGAAATCAGAAGACTCACGATCGAATGACGAGAGGTGGAATTGAAGATCTCTTCAAAGATGGAAGAAAGCAAAGCTTCGTAATTCCAATCGGATGGCGAACCGCGGGCGCGGCACAAGGGGCGCGGGCACGGAAACAAGACAGAAAGCAAAGTCATCCTTGGGAGGTCACCGAGGGCGCGGGTGATGAAGCGCGGTCGCGGCACATGTGCAGAGGCGAGGTCTTGACAACGTCACGAGTAGCGGGATGTGTAAAGAACCGTAGTAACCTGGCTCGTCTCTTGGAAGATAGATCAATAAATGAACTCGAACCGTGGAGAAGAAATCCCGGGGGAACAAAGCTCCCCATACTTAGGCTTAACACATAGCCAAAGAATGAAAATACAAAGATGAATGAAGAGAAGAAATAGAAGGTGGAAAGATAGAAGATGGATAGAGTGGATATAGATAGATGAAAGATATAGAGATAGAATGGGACCAAAAAGTCTTTTTTTTTCCCTGTTTTTTTCCTTTTCTCTTTTTTTTTTCAAAATAAAAACGAGCTAAAACCGAGACGCAGTATGGTTGCCGCGAGCACGGGCTAGTACTTGTTCATCGGGGCGCACTAGTGATCCACCGCGGGCGCGGGCAAGGCGGCGCGGGCGCGGTATCACACCAGGCGTGTCCTTTCGGACCTAGTACCTGCAAGTTAGCTAGAAAAACGAATCAAATCCTAAGCTAAGAATAGAAAAACAATCTAACTAATCCTTGGGTTGCCTCCCAAGCAGCGGTTTTGTTTAACGTCGTTGGCTCGACGTGGATACGCTCAATATGGGTCCTCATCAACATGAATTCGGACCTTGTTGCCACCATGAGATATAGTAAGAGATCCATTGGCAACATCAATAACCGTCCTTGCGGTTTTCATGATAGGGCGACCAAGTAAGAGAACCGGGTCGTAACGCCCTTCACCTATCTCCATAACATAGAAGTCTGCAGGAAGGATTAGACTGTCCACCTGCACTAAGACATCCTCAACTAACCCTTTCGGGCGCACGTTAGAATGGTCAGCCAACTCAATAACAATATCGGATTCTTTTAAGGGACCAAGGCCTAACCTATCATACATGCAAGCTGGAAGAACATTTATGGAGGCACCTAAATCTAGCATAGCACGCTCAATTTTAGTTTTTCCAATAGTGACAGGGATAGTGAATCTTCCTGGGTCTGAGCATTTTTTAGCCAATTGTTTCTGGAGTAGGGAATTAGAAGTCTCAGTTTTGCTATCCTGCGTTTTTTCAACTAGAGCTACTTTCTCAATTCTAGGACTAGTCCTATTTTTCATTTTTATTGTACAAAGCTCTTTCATAAACTTAGCAAAACGAGGGAACCTTGGATAAGATTGATGAGAGGAACATTTACCTGGCATTGACGAAGGTCTCGAAGAGTTCCTTGTCATGTGCCGGCTTCCTCGTGTCCTTGAGTGCTTCGGGGAATGGGGGAGAGGGCTTGAGAGAGCTCAATGGTGGGAGTGGTTGAGCAACGTACCCGTCATCCTCCTCTGCTACTGGGGCACGGTCGCGTCTAATAGAGCGTGGGTGTGGGGGCGAATAGTTCTTGAAAGCATAGTCGAGCAAAGCCCCGAAATTCCGTTCTGCCTCTGATAACGATGATTTAGTCGTTTATAAACCACAATTATGCAAGAAAACCAGACTAACTTAAACCAAAGTATAAAGCAAGTAAGGGACGATTCCACAAGGAGACAAGTTATCTTTAGCAGAGAATTATGTGTCAAACAAAAGTAACAAGGGGGTTTTTAGGTTTAATTCACACACTAGCATGCAAATCATTCGAATTCGAGAGTTTATTAATCAGTATTTGGAAACACTTAGACAAACAAATATCCGCATTCGCTTGACAAGTTGATCATTGATTTCATTCAATATCTACGCAATGGAAATTCCAATACCTTTTCAAAAGTAATTGATAGCACAACCAGATACTATTAACCCTAACTAGATAAATAATCATGAAACTATCAAGATTCAATCTAACTAGCAGCATTCAACAACAGGAATATAATTGGATACAAACTAAGATAAAACAACCAGCTTTTACCCTAGAATGCAAATCAATTCTCTTATGCATAAAACTAACACAACCAGATATTAGCACGATGCAGTTGCTACTTATGAATTAGAGATGCTTAACCAGAAACACTCTAAATCTAGCAATAACCTAATAACAATAAATCCTAGATGATCAGGCTAGAAATTATTGAAACAAGTCAATAGCAATTCAAGCAAGAGAAGAGATTAAATCCATGCAATCGATAAGGAATTAGAAATCTCACAACTGAATCAGAACGAACACTTCAATTGTCTGTCCAAGCAAAGAGGCTTAGTTCTCCATAGGTCTTCAAAATACAAAATAATTCCAAACTCAAAAACTAGGTCTAAACAAAGGGTCCAAAAACCTTAAATAGGAGAAAATAATCTATCCAAAACTACATAAAAACCGGACCTAAAATAACATCTAAAAGGTTACTAAATAAAACACAGCGTTTTAAAGAGAATTCACCTCGGTAAAAAGGTAGCGGGCGCCGCCTATGGGGCAACGGTCGCCGCCAGCCATAAATCGTCAATCTCTCCGTTTCTTCATTCCAGCTCTAAGTGATCTTCAGGGTACCTCGGCTCTTCCTTCTTTAACGCTCCAAACTCCAACTTTAGCACCTAAAACATGACTAAAAGTATGCTAAAACCCCATCTAAATACACAACATAAATGTATATATCAAACTCCCCCACACTTGAATCTCACTCGTCTCGAGTGAATCAGAAAACTAACACTCGTAATCAATAACAACCTAGATCATCAAGTATCAAGAGAGCCTACAGCTAAGGGTAATAACACATATCGTCAAAGCTCCTATCCAACCAACCCATAACAAAATATAACATAATCCGCGCCAGCATCCATCAATCCTAACAATACAACTCTAATCAACACAACTCAGCACTACAATCAACCATCAACCTATCTAACACCTACCACACACATCCAACATCTATCAACAATATGCATCAATAAAGAAGATGTCAATCAAGAAACTACACCTTATCCCTCCAAGTGAAAACCTACCCAAAAACACTCTTATACTCCACTTCTTATGTCGCCAACTCCAGTCAAAAGAACATCCTAAAACACTCTTTTTTCTTTCACTCTTTTTGCTTACGCGCCTTTTCAGGTTTTCACCTAACATCTCTCTATTCATTTTTCAATGTTGGACTCACCATCTCACATCACTCAAAAATCTATTTTTGCCCAAGCCTAATGCTTGTCAGATTACCTGCTTTTTACTTAAACCACCCTTTCGGGTTTTCAGTCCACCCCAGGATTTTTCTGGCTTTTTCTTTATTTTTATGGCTTTTTTTTTAAGTAATAGCAATAGTAATATAAATCCAACTCCCCCACACTTATAATAAGCATTGTCCTCAATGTAGAAAGACAAAAATAATATAAGGGGAAGTAAGGAAAAATACCACTACTATGAAGGTGGTGCTGGCGGTGGGTAGTCAGGGTAGGATGGATATCCAGGCCACTTCTGCTGAAAGAATGCTGCCTGCTGCTGAAAGTAGTGAGCCTGCTGCTCATGGTACTGATGCATCCTGTCCATGGAACTCGCCAACTCATCTTGACGGGCTGAAAGACGACCCATCTGAGTAGACATCTGATCCTGCCAATTTGAGTACCGACCCCACCCAGTGGGTCGAGCGGTAGCCTACTCCTCCTGCATATATGTAGCAGCCTCAGATGCCCAAGTAGAAGGGGCTGGATCCTCCTGCATCCTATCCGGCTCCTCATCCGCATCATCATCATCATCCTTAGAAGCCTCCTCATCAACAGCAGCAGCAGAAGAGGAGCTAGGACCGCGATAGCCAACAGTGTACCGACGAATATCAAAATCACGAGCAGATGGCCCAAAGGGCATAGCTATGGAAAGAGGAAGAGGAATCCGATAACAGCCCCGAGATCCATACAAATAATAGCGCTGCTCTCCAACATCAGAAAGAACGTCCACATGGCGTAACTGCTTCAGATCATAGGTGTAGTGGCGAGAGAGCTTCTCAGCTGGAGAGGGCGTAGCAACTGCCATCCAAGCATCCAATAAAGAAATCATGCCACCAATTGTAATCTTTCCGGGCTTGTCAGACTGACACTTCAGACAACTAGGAATGAAGTAAGCACGCCACTCGCGTACCAAAGTGCTCTGCGGTGTCATAGTCCAAACTGCACCCAAATCAAGGTGCGGCACCTTGTTCAACTCAGATTGGCCCAACCAAGCCATACGAATAACCTTGTGGGCTAGGCGAAGACATGGATGAGACCACTTGTAATTATACTCCCTAGCCTTTAGATCATACTCCCTTGTCCCTGTAGAATCAGCCCAAAATTGAATCTGCTAATTTTTAGGATCCCACTCTGTAGGCTGCTTGGATATACCAAGTGCCTCATCAATTTGCTCATAGTCCAAAGCATGATCCCTGCCTCCAAGTCGAAACTCAATGGTACCCCTATCAAAATGATGCTCAAAAGTGGCCAAAAATTCCCGAGTCCACTTAGGGTATGTAGGAGCACTCATATCATAGAACGGACCAAGCCCACAATGCTCAAACATCTGCCTAGTGCAAGCATCTAGCCCAAGCTCCCTCATGGCCTCATGATCAAAGAACAAGGTACTAATTATTTTTTTCTTTGCAATCAATTTCATCCTAGCCTCTTCTTTCGCGGAGTACTTATGGCGGGATCTAGATGATGAAGCTCTGCTGTCAGAGTGGCGGTCGCCGCTATCTTTTTCTTCAGTTTCGACAATCTTTTCACCATTCAGAGTCCTCCCACCTCTCATAGTAACAGCACTGACATTCTGAATGTTCGGGTTTGCCTCAATTTGAGAGGGAAGCTTACCCGAATCCTTCGCTTCAAGTTTGCTCACAGCTTAAGAGATCTGGCCCATTTGCCTTTCCATGTTCTGAATACTTGCTGATGTAGTTTCTTGGAATTGCAATTGGCTTTGTGTCAGCTTTGATACATTCTCTGAAAGACTGATATTGCTCTGCATCAACATCTTCATCATATTATTCATGGAAGGGGCTGCATTATAGTTCTGTCCCTGAGGTCTAGCCGCAGGTGGCCCAGCTTGCGGTGGATGTTCTTGAGATTGATTTGGATTTGAATTGTTCCATTTAAAGTGAGGATGATCCTTCCACCCAAGGTTGTAGTGGTTGGAATAAGGTTCATACCTCTGCTTTATCTGAAATCCCCCAACTGCATTCGCTTCTTCTTATAGTGTTGGACATGAATCAGTAGGATGCAAGTTGTCATTACAAATTTCACAGGCCTTAAGCTGCTGAGATGTACCCTTCAGTTTTAGGCGCCTTACTTCTTCCTTCAATACATCAAAATCAGCTGGATCAATTTTTGAGTGCGAACTAGCAGCTGACAAGCTTTGAAAGCCTCTACCACTGTATTGTCTAGAGTCATCCGCCAGTGTAGCGAATACCTCTAGAGCTTCCTCGTAGGTTCACTTCATAATATTTCCTCCACAAGCAGAATTCACCATCCGACGGTCATCCTCACGAAGGCCTCCATGTAAATAGAGAATAAGATCATGATTAGCATAGCCGTGATAAGTACAACTCTTCACCAGTTTCTTGAAGCGCTCAAAGTATTCATAGAGAGACTCATCATGGAGTTGCTCTATGCTGCAAATCTTCTTCTTGAGCTGATTAGATTTAATAGCCGGAAAGTATTTGTCAAGGAGCACTTTCTTCAGATTCACCCAGGTGGTGATGCTTCCTGGTGGTAGAGAATGATACCAGTCCTTAGCAGATTCCTTTAGAGAAAAGGAAAACACTCTCAACCTCATCTGATCTTCAGTAATATCAGATGGACGCATACTGGTACAAACTTCAAGAAATTCATCCAGATGTTATATGGGATCCTCAAGTGGGGTTCCATTGAATTTCGGGAGCAGATGGACCACTTCTGTCTTAAGCTCAAATTTGACACCCTCATCAAGAGCCGGAAATTGCACTGCACGAGTTGGTTGCTCCAAGTTAGGAGCTGTAAGAGATTCAAGAGTCACACGGTTTGCCATTGCTACTGTCTCTTGAAATAAAGCACGAACAGCCTTCCGAGTCCTGAATAAAGTCCTCTCGATCTCTGGATCAAAAACAAGAGGAAGATTATTAGTAATACGGGTGTGAACCATAAGATAGGTTCACACCAAGTTTGGCACAAAAACTCACACCAAAGATAATTGTTGCCTCCCCGGCAACGCGCCAATTTGATAACGATGATTTAGTCGTTTATAAACCACAATTATGCAAGAAAACCAGACTAACTTAAACCAAAGTATAAAGCAAGTAAGGGTCGATTCCACAGGGAGACAAGTTATCTTTAGCAGAGAATTATGTGTCAAACAAAAGTAACAAGGGGGTTTTTAAGTCTAATTCACACACTAGCATGCACATCATTCGAATTCGAGAGTTTATTAATCAGTATTTGGAAACACTTAGACAAACAAATATCCGCATTCGCTTGACAAGTTGATCATTGATTTCATTCACTATCTACGCAATGGAAATTCCAATTCCTTTTCAAAAGTAATTGATAGCACAACCAGATACTATTAACCCTAACTAGATAAATAATCATGAAACTATCAAGATTCAATCTAACTAGCAGCATTCAACAACAGGAATATAATTGGATACAAACTAAGATAAAACAACCAGCTTTTACCCTAGAATGCAAATCAATTCTCTTATGCATAAAACTAACACAACCAGATATTCGCACGATGTAGTTGCTACTTATGAATTAGAGATGCTCAACCAGAAACACTCTAAATCTAGCAATAACCTAATAACAATAAATCTTAGATGATCAGGCTAGAAATTATTGAAACAAGTCAATAGCAATTCAAGCAAGAGAAGAGATTAAATCTATGCAATCGATAAGGAATTAGAAATCTCACAACTGAATCAGAACGAACACTTCAATTGTCTGTCTAAGCAAAGAGGCTTAGTTCTCCATAGGTCTTCAAAATACAAAATAATTCCAAACTCAAAAACTAGGTCTAAACAAAGGGTTCAAAAACCTTAAATAAGAGAAAATAATCTATCAAAAAATACATAAAAACCGGACCTAAAATAACATCCAAAAGGTTACTAAATAAAACACAGCGTTTTAAAGAGAATTCACCTCGGTAAAAAGGCAGTGGGCTCCGCCTATGGGGCAGCGGTCGCCGCCAGCCATAAATCGTCAATCTCTCCGTTTCTTCATTCCAGCTCTAAGTGATCTTCAGGGTACCTCGGCTCTTCCTTCTTTAACGCTCCAAACTCCAACTTTAGCACCTAAAACATGACTAAAAGTATGCTAAAACCCCATCTAAATACACAACATAAATGTATATATCGGCCTCCTTGCCGCGGGCGCGGTGCCTCATGCGTCTCGTGGTCCGAGCTTTTTGCTGGATTTCCGCGGACGCGGTGAGGAGAGCGCGGTCGCGGATTTCCAACAGAGGTTTGATCTTCGTCTTCTGCTGCCCCGGCGCGGTCGCGGCCAGGGGGTCGCGGTCGCGGTTTATCACCAGTTGGTGATTCCCGACTCGCCAATGTTTTACCGCTCCTCAAGTTCATGGCACTCACATTCTCCTTGTGGATGAACGGTTAAGAGGGAAGTTTCCCGGAATCCTTAGACTCGAGCCTATTGATCATGGTAGCAAGTTGGCTCAGCTGAGTCTCAAGATTCTTCACAACAGCTCTCGTCTCTTGGTTCTCCTTTAAAAGGATAGTAATAGCATCATTTTGAGACGGAGCAGGCGCTCTCGGGGCATAGTTGTTGGACCGAAATTGTTGTTGCTGGCCCTGAGGAGCGTACTACTGCTGCTGTTGTGGTGGCTCTTGTTGCTGCTGGTTGCTCCACCGAAAGTTAGGATGGTTCACCCACCCCGGATTGTAGGTATTAGAGAAAGGGTCATTCCGGGGCCGAGGTGCACCATAGTTGCCAATAGCATTGACCGACTCCTCGGTCTCCTGAATAGTAGGGCACTGATCTGTGTGGTGGCTTGCGTCATAGCAAAGACCGCAAGCATTAACTTGTTGAGCCGTCTTCTTCGTGAGCAGCTGTTTCATAAGATCTTTGAGCTCCCTTACTTCAGCATTCAGGGACTCGTTCACCACACTAACGGACCTCACATTGGTCCTGGACCTCTGATTGCGGGCTTGTTCCGCCAGAATCTCAACTTTCTGAAAGGCTGCTGCAGGGGTTAAGTTCTCGTAACTACCCCCACAAGATGCATTCAGGAGCCTCTTGTCATTGTCGTAGAGTCCCTCAATGATGTAGCAAATAAGATCCTTGGCAAGATAGCCATGGTAGGGACAACTCACGATGAGCCTCTTATAGCGCTCATAATAATCATAAAGGCTCTCGTCTTCCCCTGCTCCAAACTGTTGAGCTGTTTCTTAATAGATGTCTGTTTGGAAGCAGGGAAGTACTTCTCAAGGAACGCCCTCTTCATGGCCGCTCAAGTAGTAATAGAACCCGGCACCAAGTAAAGGAGCCAGTCCTTGGCGGAGTCCATCAGAGAGAAGGGAAAAGCCTGGAGCTTGATTTGATCCTCCGTTACATCTGTGGGCTTCATACTCACGCACACCGCGTGGAATTCAGTGAGATGCTTGTTCGGGTCTTTACCGCTCAACCCGTGGAACTTGGGCAAGTGGTGGATGAGCCCGGACTTCAGTTCGAACTTCACGCCCTCCCCGAGTTCGGGGAATTGAACAGCGAGCTGCTGTTGCGGGAGATCGGGCGCCGTGATATGGCGAATGGTTTGTTCTGCCATGATGTCCTCTGTTTCCGAGTCAGAGAGAGAGAGAGAGATTCAAGAAGATTGTAGGATGTAGAAGCTCTGGGGGCACTCCTTATCTTCCGAAGGGTCCTGTCAATTTCTGGGTCAAAGCGAACAGGAGAAGTATTAGTAGACCGGGTACGGACCATGTGTTAGGTCCGAACCCAGGAGAAGGTTCTGGGCGCGAACCGCGGGCACGGTTCGGGCGCAGAGCACGAAAACGCACACAATCAAACAAGAAAAAGGATTCCCCGGCAACGGCGCCAAAATTTGACTCGGGCAAAGTCGTTGTTCCCTTATCAAAAATAAATCCCAAACATGCAAACAAACAGTATAGTGAGCAAGCAAGGGGTCGAACCCAAAAGAATCAATTTCTAGTCAGATTTTAGGGTTTTCATACAAGTAACCAAAAGGGGGTTTTGAAAGTTGTTTTCAATCAAAGTTATCAAGTAGAGTTTATCCAATCAATTTCACTTTATTAATCAGTTGATCATGAATTCATCCACTTCTATATATGCCTAGGTCAATTCCAATCCCGATCATAAACAATCGCAAGTCCACAGTCCAAGCAATTCTATAACCCTAGGCAAGGACGCTTAACCTAGAATTAGCATAAAGAACAGGGATATTAGGAAATCAAATCATGCAATCAAGCTACGAGTCTCATGCACAATTAAACCATTGAATACTCTTCCCTAAACTAGTCCACGGTCCTAGAATAGAGTTGTTTCGAGAAATAGGAAAGATGCATAGACAACAAACAATCCTAAATCAAACAATAAATCTAAGTCAATCAAACAAGTTGATCAGGCTTATAAAATCAAACATAGATCATGAGATGAAGCTCAAGAGTATCAATAAAGACCTAGGGGTAAAGAGGTTACCAGAATTTCACAACTTCATGATCAATTGATTGTCTAGTGAATAGAATATCCTAAAAACCTAGAAAGGTTCCCCTTAAATAGCCCCAAAGAACAACCTTTTCGGACTAGATAAGAAAGGAAACCGAAAGATAAGAAAGGAAACAAGATAGAAACGATAAAATTTCGCCCGTCTCAAAGTCGGCCGGCACCGCGACCGCGGCGTCACCACCGCGACCGCGGCGTCACCACTGCGCCCGCGGCGGTCTTTGAATGGTCAAATGCTGAGTCGGCTTCTACTGCGACCGCGCCACAGACAGCGCCCGCGGCCCCCTCGGCGCGCCCGCGGTTGCCGGGGAATCCTTTTTCTTGTTCTGATTGTGTGCGTTTTCGTGTTCTGCGCTCAAACCGCGCCCGCGGCCCCCTCGGCGCGCCCGCGGTTCGTACGCAGACCCATCCTTTGGGTGCGGGCCTAACACATGGTCCGTACCCTGTCTACTAATACTTCTCCTGTTCGTTTTGATCCAGAAATTGACAGGACTCTTCGGAAGATAAGAAGTGCCCCCAAACCCTCTACATCTTACAACCTTCTTGAATCTTTTTCTCTCTCTGATTCTGAACCAGAAGACACCATGGCGGAACAAACTATTCGCCAACTCACGGCGCCTGATCTTTAACAACAGCAGCTCGCTGTTCAATTCCCCGAACTCGGGGAGGGTGTGAAGTTCGAGCTCAAGTCTGGCCTCATCCACCACTTGCCCAAATTTCACGGGTTGAGCGGTGAGGACCCGAACAAGCATCTCACTGAATTCCACGCGGTGTGCGTGAGTATGAAGCCCACTGATGTGACGGAGGATCAAATCAAGCTCCGGGCTTTTCCCTTCTCTCTTGAAGACACCGCCAAGGATTGGCTCCTTTATTTGGTGCCGGGTTCTATCACTACTTGGGCGGCCATGAAGAAGGCGTTTCTTTAGAAGTACTTCCCCGCTTTCAAACAAACATCTATTAAGAAGCAACTCAGCAGTTTGGAGCAAGGGGAAGACGAGAACCTTTATGACTATTATGAGCGCTACAAGAGGCTCATCGCGAGTTGCCCATACCATGGCTACCAAGCCAAGGATCTTATTTGTTACATCATTGAGGGACTCTGCGACAATGACAAGAGGCTCGTGAATGCATCTTGTGGGGGTAGTTACGAGAACTTGACCCCAGCTGCAGCTTTTCAGAAAGTGGAGATCTTGGCGGAACAAGCCCGCAATCAAAAATCGAGAACCAATGTGAGGTCTGTTAATGTGGTGAATGAGTCCCTGAATGCTGAAGTACGGGAGCTCAAGGATCTTATGAAGCAGTTCCTCACGAAGAGGATGTCCCAGCAAGTCAACGCTTGCGGTCTTTGCTATGATATGAGCCACCACACAGATCAGTGCCCTACTATTCAAGAGACCGAGGAGTCGGTCAACGCTATTGGCAACTATGGTGCGCCCCGGCCCCGGAATGATCCTTACTCTAACACCTACAATCCGGGGTGGGCGAACCATCCTCATCTAAGGTGGAACAACCAGCAGCAGCAAGACCCACCACAACAGCAGCAACAATATGCTCCTCAGGGCCAGCAACAACAGTTTCGTTCCAATAACTATGCCCCGAGAGCACCTGCTCAGTCTCAGAATGATGCTATTACCGCCCTCTTGAAGGAGAACCAAGAGACGAGAGCTGCTGTAAAGAATCTTGAGACTCAACTGAGCCAACTTGCCACCATGATCAATAGGCTTGAGTCTAAGGATTTCGGGAAACTTCCCTCTCAACCGCTCAATCACAAGGAGAATGTGTGTGCCATGAATTTGAGGAGCGGTAGAACACTGGCGAGTCGCGAATCACCCACTCGTGACGAACCGCGCCCGCGCTCCCTTGGCCGCGACCGCGCCGGGGCGACAGCACAAGAAGGCCAAGCTTTTGTGGGAATTCCGCGCCCGCGCTCTCCCCTCCGCGCGCGTGAAATTCCAACAGAGCACATGGACGAGAGGCGTAGCGACCCGCGCCCGCGGAGTCCGGACCGCGCCCGCGGTAAGTAGGCCGAGAGAAATTTTGAGGCTTTACTCGATTATGCTTTCAAGAATTACTCGCCTCCTCGCCCAAGCTCTCCTAGACGGAACCGAGCTCCAGCAGTAGAAGAGGACGATGGCTATGTGGCTCAACCCCTTCCACCATTGGATTCTTTCAAGCCTTCTCCTCCATTCCCCGATGCTCTCAAGGACACAAGGAAGCCGGCACATGACAAAGAACTCTTCGAGACCTTCGCCAATTGTCGGGTAAATGTTCCTCTCCTTAATCTTATCCAAAGTGTCCCTCGTTTTGCTAAGTTTATGAAAGAGCTATGCACCATAAAACGAAAGAATAGGACTAGTCCTAAAATTGAAAAGGTAGCTCTAGTTGAAAAAACGCAGGATAGCAAAATTGAGACTTGTAATTCCCTACTCCAAAAGCAACTACCTAAAAAATGCTCAGACCCAGGAAGATTCACCGTCCCTGTCACTATTGGAGAAACTAAAATTGAGCGTGCTATGCTAGATTTAGGTGCCTCCATTAATGTTCTTCCAGCTTGCATGTATGATAGGTTAGGCCTTGGTCCTTTGAAGGAATCAAATATTGTTATTGAATTGGCTGACCATTCTAATGTGCGCCCGAAAGGGTTAGTTGAGGATGTTCTAGTGCAGGTGCAGGGTTTGATCTTTCCTGCAGATTTTTATGTGATGGAGATAGGCGAAGGGCGGTACGACCCGGTTCTCTTACTTGGTCGTCCATTTATGAAAACCGCCAACACGGTCATCGACGTTGCCAATGGATCTCTTTCCATATCTCATGGTGGCAACACGGTCCGCATTGATGTTGATGAGGACCCGTATTGATCGTATCCACGTCGAGCCAACGACGTTAAACAAAAGCGCTGCTTGGGAGGCAACCTAAGGATTAGTTAGTTTGTTTTTCCATTCCTAGCTTAGGATTTGCTTGTGTTTTTAGCTAACATGCAGGTACTAGGTCCGAAAGGACACGCCTGGCGTGAAACCGCGCCCGTGCCTCCTTGGCCGCGCCCGCGGTGGACCATCAGCGCGCCCCGACGAACAGGTACTAGCCCGTGTTCGCGGCAACCATACTGCGTCTCGGTTTTAGCTCGTTTTTAGTTTAAAAAAAATGATGAAAAAAAAAGAAAAAGACAAAAAGAGGACTTTTTGGTCCCAAACTACCTCTATATCTTTCATCTATCTACACCATTCTATCCATCTTCTATCTTTCTACCTTCTTTCTCTTCTTTTCATTCACCTTTGTACTTTCCATTCTTTGCCTATGTGTAAAAGCCTAAGTATGGGGGAGCTTTGTTCCCCTGAGAGTTCTCTTCTCCACGGTTCGAGTTCGAGTATTGATCCATCTTGCAAGAAGACGAGCCAAGATACGAAGGTTGCTTACACATCACGCTTTTCGAGACGAAGTCAAGACATTGCTCCTGCACAAGAACCGCGCCCGCGCCTCACCAGCCGCGCCCGCGGAGACCACCTGATGCCGACTTTGATCTCTGACACGATTCCGCGACCGCGCCTTACACAACGCGCCCGCGGTTTGGCAGCCGAATGGAAATACAAAGCTTTCATCCATGCTTTCTACCACCTTTGGAGAGTTCTTCCATTCCACCTCTCTTCATTCGTTTGTGAGTCTTCTAATATACCTTTCTCCTTGATTCTATCCTTTCTCTTTGCTTCATTGAGGACAATGAAGGATTTAAGTATGGGGGAGGGAGTACTCGCATTCACTTATCGTAGATTAGCCTAGTTAGTGATTTGCTTCAGATTTTTGATTTTCTTCTTTTCATGGAGCACTTGCACCATACTTTTTGCATAATAAAGAAAGAAAGTAAAGAAAAAGATAGAAAGAGCCATAAAGATTGAAAAAAAAGGCATATTAAATCCTGGGATGAGTCGAAAACCCGAAAGGGCGGCTCAGGTGATAAGCAGGTAACCCGGACCAGCATTAGGCTGGGGTAATAAGAGGTTTATGAGTGTTGTGAGTATTTGTGAGTACACCCTTTTGAAAAATGAAAAGAGCGGTTAGGTGAAAACCCGAAAGGGCGCCTAAGCAGAATTGAGCGGAAAAATTCGAGTGATTAGGATTCATTCTTGCTTGGGGACTTTGGGGCTTACATGTTAGATTTGGGTAGATCCTAGGTTGCTCTCTTTCATGTTTATTAGAGCTTGAGTGTTATATCATTGTTGTGAGGTGTGTGTTTGAGCTTCATTGTTTTATGCTCATGATTTCTTTATATTTTTGGGTTCGGGTTGTGAGTTGTGTGTTTTATCTTCCCTTGTATTTCCTGAGATCTTAGATGTGCTTTCTTGTTATATTTGTTTTGAGCTTACTCGAGGACGAGCAAGATCTAAGTATGGGGGAATTTGATTCGCTCTAGTTTGTATAGGATAACTCTTGTATTTTAGAGCTATTTTGAGAGTGTTTAGGTTAGTTTTGAGCGTTATTGTAATATGAAGACCGAAGACACAGAGTATGAAGAATCAAGAGTTAAAGAGCTTAAAGACGAAGATTCGCCACTGCATGGATATCGCGGTCGCGTTGTCTATGACGCGGGCGCGGTGGCGTGAAGGAGCGAGCCAACCAAGACCATGAAGGCCGCGGTCGCGCTGTCTGTGGCGTGGTCGAGGTAGAAGCTGACCCGGATTTGACCATGTGAAGGCCGCCGCGGGCGCGGTTTTGGTGCCGCGGGCGCGGTGGTAGCCGACCATGGAGCGGACGAAATCTTGGCGTTTCTATCTTGTTTTTGCTTTCTTATCTTTCGGTTTCCTATCTTATTTAGTCCGAAAAGGTTGATCCTTGGGGCTATATAAGGGGAACCTTTCTAGGTTTTTAGGATATCCAATACTTGTCAATCAATTGTCTTTCAAATAAAGATTAGAGTTTTCTTTGTAATGGAGAACTAACTCTCCTCTGGAGTTTATTCAAACAAGGAAGCTTTATTATGAAGTTGTGAAATTCTGGTAATCTCTTTATCCCTAGGTATTTATTGATACTCTTGTGCTTCATCCCATGATCTATGTTTGATTTTATGAGCCTGATCAACTTGTTTGATTGACTTAGATCTATTGTTTGAATTAGGATTGGTTGTTGTCTATGCATCTTTCCTATTCTCGAAACAACTCTATTCTAGGACCGTGGACTAGTTTAGGGAAGAGTATTCAATGGTTAAGTTGTGCATGAGACTCGTAGCTTGATTGCATGATTTGATTTCCTATTATCCCTGTGCTCTATGCTAATTCTAGGTTAAGCGTCCTTGCCTAGGGTTATAGAATTGCTTGGACCGTGGACTTGCGATTTCTAATGATTGGGATTGGAATTGACCTAGGCATATAAAGAGGTGGATGAATTCATGATCAACGGATTAATAAAGTGGAATTGATTGGATAAACTCTGCTTGATAACTTTGATTGAAACCAACCTTCAAAACCCCCTTTTGATTACTTGCATGAAAACCACTAAAATCTGAATAAAAACTGATTCCTTTGGGTTCGACTTTGCCCGAGTCAGCGACCGCGGCCTTCATGGTCCTCGATGGTCCGTCTCTTCACTCCACCGCGCCCGCGTCCTAGACAATGCGACCGCGGTATCCATGCAGTGGCGAATCTTCGTCTTTAATCTCTTTAACTCTTGATTCTTCATAACTTGTGTCTTCGGTCTTCATATTACAATAACGCTCAAAACTAACATAAACACTCTCAAAATCATCTCAAAATACAAGAGTTAACCTATACAAAATCGCCTGTATCAATCAGACCTCCAATCTTTGTCTCTCGACGTTGCTTTCAGCCATGTGGGCACTACTCTGAGGCTGGTAAGTTAATCTTACTGGTTGATATTTCTTTACGACTTCTTTGATACCTTAGTCCTTATTTTTGCTTATTATGCCGTGTTGGCTTTAGGCTTTCTAGGAATTAATGGCGACTAATAGCCGGTCTCGGGACAAGCTGTCTAAGCTGGAGGACCAGGCCAAGGGTGCCAGAGAAGTTGCTGCTGTGTCTAAGAGGAAAGTCCGCAAGCTTCAATCTTCTGTTGATGCCTTGTCGGTCCAAGTGGAGGACCTTGAAGTGGAGAAGGCTTCACTGGAGTCTTGGATTTAGGAAGCGAAGTGGTTGGCCAAGAACTTCTCCGAGGTGGTGACGCAGGTGGCCGGGTACTACACGCTTAAGGCTCAGGTGGAGCTCCTCCAGGACTTGGCCGACGGGAACGGTGCCAATTGGGAGCTCACGGCCCAATAGGATGCCTTGGAAGAATTCTTCCCATCGTGCAACCCTCCTCCTGGTCAGGAGTTCTTGGAGGCAGCAGAGCAAGGAGGCTGGGACCCCAGAAGTAGCGGCTGACACCGCTAGTGCTGAGGGTGATGGCGAGGTCAAGGGTGACGCTGGCGATGCTAAGGACGATGGCGGCGATGCGAAGGGTGAAGAGGAGGCAAACCCGGAGGAAGACCAGTAACCCCTGCCGCTCCTTTTTTAAGAACTTTATCTGTGTGTTGGTGACTTTGTTTTAATGTTTTTCTTGGCCTGGGGCCTTAAGACTTGATTAGTACTTCTCTAGCCGATGGGCCGTGCCTTTGCTATTTTCTTGGCCGGGGGCCAAAAAGATATTATGTTTTAATGGTTTTGACGCCCACTGTATGGCGCTTTTTTTTAGTAATTTTTGCCGTCTTGCTTGTCATGTTTTGCTACTTTTTTGTTTGCGTTTGTTTGGCAATCTTTAGAGGACGGCGATGGCTTTGGACTTTGTCCAAGGTCGCGCTTATGTACGTTGTGGATGCGTTAGTAGATCAGCATCCGGGGAAAGCGTTATGTGACTTTCTCCCAGGGCGCATTACTTTCACGCGAAATAGGATTTCGGATCTTTGCGCTTTGTTTACTGCAAAGGTCCGTGCATAACTGCTTATGATTAGGTGCCCTTTGGATCCATAAGGTTAGTCCTTAGGATATATTGTCCTCGCGGCGTCCCGCGAATTGTGGCCTCGGGTTTATCGTTTCTATAGCTTTCCCCTTCCCGTACTAATCCAATGTGACTACATTGATTGGACTTAGAAGGGGGGTAACCAACTTATGGGTTACTTCACCACGTTGTATGCGTTACGACATCGCCATTTCTAGACGGTATAACCATGTAATTTTACAGTGGTTTTTTTTGTGTTGTGTTTGGGTTGCGTATTTATTTAGTTAGAAAGACATTTAAATAGCGCGTAAAGTGAATTTGGAGTGCTTTAGTTGTGGGAGAGTTGTTATCTCGCGAAACATCGTAAATAGTACTGAAACAACTTCTAGACTATGAATTAGAAACAAAGCATCGACATTGGGGGTTAGGACCCCGGCGTCACTTATTGAAAAAGAATCAAATAGATCCTAAAGAAGTCTTAAACTAAATCTAAGTATTGACTAGAAATTTAATGAGAACCAACCGATTTAGAAGTAATACTTCTTCAGATTCGTCGCATTCCAGCTTCGGGGAACAACTCTTCCGTCTTTGGATTCCAATTGATATGCCCCATTCCCAGCTATTTTGGTGATCTTGTAGGGCCCTTCCCATGCCGGTCCCAACTTGCCGGCGTTAGCTTCTGCGGTGTTTTGAAAAACCTTACGCAACACCTAGTCGCCTAGCTGGAAGCTCTTCACGCGTACATTCTTGTTGTAACTTCTTGCCACCTGTTGTTGGTACCTCGCAATGCGTACGTGTGCTACTTCTCTAAGCTCTTGGACCGTGTCTAGGTCAGCTTCTAATTCTCCCTTGTTGCTTTCGGAGGTGGCGAGCCCGTATTTGGCTGTAGGCACTGCAACCTCGGCCGTGGACTAAGGAGAAAGGCGTTTGGCCTGTTGCACCCTTGGGTGTAGTGCGGTCGGACCAAAGCACGAAGGGTAGCTCCTCCGCCCACTTCCCTTTAGACTTCACCAGCCGCTTCTTCAAGTTGTTGATGATGACCTTATTGCTCGCCTCGGCTTGTCCATTGGCTTGTGGATATCTTGGTGTGGATGTAACCAAGTCGATGTTCCATGCTCTGTAGAAATCGCGCATCTTCTTGCTTATGAATTGGGAGCCGTTGTCGCAGGTGATCTCTGTTGGCACTCCGAATCTGCTCAAGATGTTTCTCTTTATGAAGGAGATGACTTGCTTGTGTTTGATTTCTCGGAAGGCTTCAGCTTCGATCCACTTGGAGAAATAATCCGTCATTGCCAAAAAGAAAACCTTTTGTCCCGTGGAAGGGGGCAGCTTACCAACAATGTCCATTCCCCACCTCATGAACGGCCAGGGGGTGATTGAGGGGTGAAGGACTTCTGGTGGTTGATGAGGTATCGGTGCGTGGCGTTGGCACGCGTCCCAGGCCTGGGCGTATTTGGTGGAATCTTGACGGATTGCAGGCCAGTACCACCCCTGCTTGAGGATTTTGTTGGCTAAGCTTCGTCCTCCAGTGTGATTGCCGCAATCTCCTCTATGAACCTCTCTCATGACTTCTTCGGCATCTTCTTTCTCAACACAGTGTTGTAAGAAACCTGCGGCGGATTTGTGCAATAGGAGTCCGTCTATAATGGCGAATCGTGTTGCTTTAGATCTCAGGGCTTTGGCTTCATCCTTATCCTTGGGAGTTTCTCCTCGTATGAGTCAGTCAAAGTATGGCTTAGTCCAGCTGGAATCTGCTTCTCCTTCTGATTTGCTAGATCTTTGGTGGATCTTTGATACTGGCGACTTAGATGGAGATTCTTTGGTTTGTGCCGTCGATGTCTCGGTTATGGCCGACTGTAGTAAGTGGACCAGTGGTACGTTGTTGAACTCCCGAGGGTCCAGGGTCGATCCTAGCCCTGCCAGGGCGTCGGCCGAAGCGTTCTGTTCACGAGGAATCTGCTCAAATTCGATTTGATCAAATTATTCGGATAGTGTTTTAACGACTCTGAGGTAACTGATCATCCTATCGTCTTTGGCTTCGAAGATGCCTAAGGTTTGATTAATGATGAGCAGGGAATCGACACGTACCTTGATTCTCTTGATGGACAAGTCGGCGGCCAATTCTAGGCCGAAGATGAGGGCTTCATACTCTGCTTCATTGTTGGTCGCTTCGAAGTCACACCTTACTGCTTGGGCTATCATGTCCCCCTTTATCGACTTCAACACAACTCCGAGGCCTGCCCCCCTGACGTTTGAGGCTCCGTCGGTGTGCAGCAGCCACTCTTCTTGGGTGTTATCGTCGGATGTAGCTAGGACTTCTTTGGCTGCGCCTTCTTCGAGGGTTGGGGTGAAGTCGGCAACGAAGTCGACCAAAACTTGTGACTTGATCGCTTTCTTGGGCTCATACCTGATATCGTACCCACTTAGGTGAATTGCCCATTTCGCCATTCTTCCTGAGAACTCGGGTTTCTACATGATTTGCCGGAGTGGGTAGTTCGTTAAGACTACAATGGTATGGAACTCGAAGTAGGGCCGAAGTTTGTTTGAGCACATCACCACTGCCAAGACCAGCTTCTCTGTTAGGGAGTATCGAGTTTCTGCATGGACCATGGTTCTGCTCACAAAGTATACTGGGACTTGTTGACCCTCTTCGTCCTTGACGAGGACCCCACTCAAGGCGTTCTCCGATACGGCCACATAAAGTTGTAATACTTCTTCAAGAACTGGTTTGGCTAACAGCAAGGGGTTAGCGAAATACTTCTTTAATTCTTCGAAAGCGGCTTCATGCTTCTCAGTCCATTGGAAACTCTTGTACGTTTTTCTTGAGGACTTCGTAAAACAGGCAACACTTGTCTGAGGATTTGGATATGAATCGGTTTAGTGCAGCTATTTTGCCGGTTAACTTCTGCACGTCTTTCACGCTTCGGGGGTGTTTGAGCCAAAATTCACCCAAGGGAATCTTGACCTAGATCGGGCCTGATCGAGGTGAATCACGAAGAACACGTGTGATGCAAAAGCTCGTGAATTGTATTCAGAGTACGATTGAATGCGTGAAAGAGCGTAATCCTGCTCTAGGGCTTACACTCAGTTTATATAGCGCCCTCTAGGATTAATCTATCTTGTGAGAAAAGATATGAAAATACAAGATTCTAGCTAATCGTAATCCTAACGAAATATCGTAGAGGGGTCTATCTTATATCTTTAATTCTATCTTGTTTAACCGACTTCGTTCCTTGCCGTCCTTCGCTGTGCTCTGAAGAAGTAACGAAGAAGTACCAACCGGGTCTTGATACTTTTGTGAGGAAAATCTGGACCCAACAATACCCCTAAATGCAGCGTTCGGATTTTGAACTCTTTTAAATTTTGAATGGTGCATTTATATGATTTGACGTTGTGGTCAACCCTCGATTTTCGGGATTTTGCAGGCTCCCTTCTTAAACCCTCTTCTTTATTGTTCCCTTTCATCTTGGCCTTCACTTGTGTCCGCCTTCTTCTCTTCCTCCTCTGTTTTCCGCTCTTCGAATGCTCCAGGTACTACTCCACCCTTTTCTGCTTCTTTTTTCGCTTTCAATGGCTCCAAGATCTCCCTTTACCTCTTCCAAATCCCTTAGTGAGGAAGACCTCCTTCCCTGCGCCATGACCCGGGACGAAATCGCGGACTGGGTCGAGTTTGGGGGTTTTCCCAGGGGAACCCGATTCCACACTCCCACCATTGAAAAGATCGATTGGGTGCGTAAGGGTTGGGTCTGCTTCTTAGATTACCCGTTTTCCATAGGTTTGAAATTCCCCTTCTCTGATTTTATCCGAGAGTTCATTAGCACCTTGAAAGTTTCACCTTGCCAAATCCTCCCCACAACGTGGCGTATGCTCGCTAGAATCGACGAGCTCGCTACACAGCGGGGCCTTAGAATGACCATGGGAGAACTCCTCCTCGCCTACAAAATCGTCCCTCAGTGATGCGTTCGCCTTCTAGGGACTCCAAGGAGGACTCGCTTGGCCAAGGATCTAGGTTACGAGTTGGGCCTTATCCGACTATTGAGGGAAACATACGGAGGCGGAAGCTGAGTTATGGAAGGTAGTAGTGGTGGTAAGGAAGCTGGTAGCTGAGGTAGGGACTCTGGTAGTTGTGGTAGGGACTCTGGTAGCTGTGCTGTGGTAGGGACTCTGGTAGCTGTGCTGCGGTAGGGACTCTAGTAGCTGTGGATGGGACTCTGGTAGCTGTGCTGCGGTAGGGACGCTGGTAACTGTGGTAGGGACGCTGGTAACTGTGGTAGGGACGCTGGTAACTACGGTAGGGACGCTGGAAGAGGGACGATGGTAGGGACGCTGGTGGATGTGGTAGGGACGCTGGTGGCGGAGATAAGGACGGTGGTAGTGACTCAACGGGTGGAAGAACTCGCCGTCGAACGAGGAAGCGACCGGAGGTCGGGGAAATGAGGGCGTCGGAGAAGAGGGATAGAAGGGTTGACGTTCACGGTTTTGGGGAAGAGATATCACTCGATTCAAGCCAAAACTCATTGATTGCAAACGTGAAGATTACAAGAGAGGAGAGCTCCTTATATAGTGGAGGCTCTTAGGCAACAAAAGGAAACCCTAGCATTTATGGGTTGGGCCTAAAACATGCAAGCCTTGGCCCAATACCCTATGCATACTATAAATGGCTAGACAACTAATCTGACCTAATATTCTTGTCTCCACTACAAAAGGTAATACTTATCCATTAGCTAGCTAGGAAAAGGAAAGACAAAGACTAGAACAAACAAGTCTTAGGGACTCTGCTGAGGACTCTCTTCAAGAGCTGAGGGACTTTGCTGAGGACTCTGCTGAGGACTTTGCTGAGGACTTTGCTGAGGACTTTGCTAAGGACTCTGCTGAGGACTCTGCTGAGGACTCTACTCATGAGCTGAGGGACTCTAGTGCTGAGGACGCTGGAAGGGAAGCTGCTGGAATTGTTGGGACGCCTTGGTGCAGTCCCTAGGATTGTCCTTGGCACCAGGCGTCCTCTAGAGATGGGGACTTCTAGGGTGCCGGTAGGGACGCCAAGGCCCCTTCCTCAGGATTGGCTTTAAGGACGCTCAGCACCCATGTAGGTGGTTCTTCAGGGACTAAGCTAAAGGACTGAGAGGCTCGCCATACAAAGGACGCCGTTGCTTGAGCGATGGCCTTAGCACGAGCTCGAGTAATGGGTCCGTCTGAACGCATTGTCATGGCGTCTTCCTCTTCCTTGGGAGTAAGGGAAGGGATCACATCATCCTCCCCCCCTTGAGTGGGAAGCATCCCCGCTTCCTCCAAAAGGTGTTTAGCTTCAGGTTCCACGTATGGAGATAAGTCCGCGACATTGAAAGTGGCATGGACAGCCCCATAGGAATCTGGCAGCTCAAGCTTGTACGCATTTGGTCCAATCCGCTCAAGGACGCGAAAGGGACCGTCCCCCCGGTGATGGAGTTTAGTCTTCCGGGCTGAAGGGAAGCGATTCTTGCTCAAATGGAGCCAAACCAAGTCCCCGGGCTCAAAGATGAGCTGTTGGTGTCCCTTGTTATGTTGGTTGGCATATTGTTGGGCACGACGTTCAAGGCGGTCCTTCGTCCTCATGTGCAGTTTCTTAATGTACTCAGCGCGGTTGGCTGCATCGAAGTGTTCTCCTTGGTGCAAGGGATGGGGTGAGAGATCTGTGGGAGTAAGTGGATTACGCCCATAGACGACCTTGAAGGGACTCATGTTGTGCGCCGAGTGTTTGGACCTGTTATAGTAAAATTCTACAGTAGAGAGTAAGTCCTCCCACCGGCGTGGGTTGTTCTTAAGCATCACTCGAAGGAGTGAGCCTAAGGTCCGATTGGTGACTTCCGTCTGGCCATCGGTTTGGGGATTGAAGGAAGTAGAGAATAGTAGTTTGGTGCCCAACTTTCCCCAAAGTGTTCTCCAAAAATATCCCACAAACTTGGAGTCCCTATCACTTATGATTGTGCGGGGAATGCCATGGTACTTCACTACGTGTTCAAAGAAGAGACAAGCCACGTCCGTAGCATTGTACGTCGTAGTACACGCAATGAAATGGGCCATTTTTGAGAAGCGACACACTACTACGAAGATGGAGTCCTTACCCCTCTTGGACCTAGGTAATCCCGTGATGAAGTCCATTGAAAGGTCTTCCCACGGAGCATGCGGAATAGGCAAGGGAGAGTAAAGTCCATGATTATGGCTAGTGGACTTGGCCTTTTGGCAAGTGATGCAACTCTTGCAATACTTCGTGACATGATGAGCCATGTGAGGCCAAAAGAAGTGTTCACGCAAAGCAGCAAGGGTTTTATTAACGCCAAAATGACCACGGCCCTCATGCGCTTCTTTTATCAAAAGAGTCCTTATAGAGGACTTAGGGACGCATAGCTTCCCAGCCTTGAATAAGTACCCTTCATCGAGAAAGTAGCCATCAATGGCATGAGAAGGCGTGGCCTTTTCCATGATGGGACCAAAGAAGGGGTCCGAAGCATAAAGCTCCTTTAACATGGAAAAGCCAAGTAAGCGAACTTGAAGGGAAGAAAGGAGGGTGTACCTGCGAGAAAGGGCGTCCGCAACCACATTCTCCTTACCTTTCTTGTGATGGACGACGTAAGGGAACGTCTCCAAGAACTCGACCCAGCGTGCGTGTCTTCTATTGAGGTGTGCTTGACTCTTGAGGTAAGACAATGCCGCGTGGTCGCTGTGGATGATGAACTCCCGTGGCCACAAGTAGTGTTGCCAAGTCTTGAGGACTCTAATAAGAGCGTACAGCTCTTTGTCGTATGTGGGGTAGTTCAACTGAGCTCTAGTGAGCTTCTCACTATAGTAGGCAATTGGCTTGCGTTCTTGGTGGAGGACGCCGCCTATGCCAACATTTGACGCATCACACTCGATCTCAAAGGGCTTAGTGAAGTCCGGGAGCTGTAGGAGTGGAGCATTACAAAGGGAGTCCTTTAGGCTTTGGAATGCTTTTTCATGATGCTGCTTCCACTCTATGATTGTGCCTTTCTTGGTTAAGGCATGCAATGGTGCAGCAAGGACGCTGAAGTGATGGACAAAACGGTTGTAGAAACCGGCGAGTCCTAAGAAGGAGCGGACTTCCGTCGCACTCTTTGGAGTAGGCTAGTCCTTGATAGCCTTGATCTTTTCCTCGTCCACTTGTAAGCCAACACTAGAGACCACAAAGCCAAGGAAGACAGTGGAGGGCTTGCAAAAGGTACACTTAGCCAAGTTGGCAAAGAGTGTTTCACGGCGTAAGCGTGCCAATACCAACTTAATGTGTTCCGTGTGGTCATTGAGATTCATTGAATAAATCAAGATATCATCAAAGTAGACCACAAGGAACTTACCAATGAAGTCCCTAAGGACATGGTTCATGAGTCTCATAAAGGTGCTTGGGGCGTTGGTGAGACCAAAGGGCATGACGAGCCACTCATAGAGACCAAATTTTGTCTTGAAGGCTGTCTTCCATTCATCGCCTCCCTTCATGCGGATTTGGTGGTAGCCACTCTTCAAGTCGATTTTGGTGAACAAGGTGGCACCATGGAGCTCGTCCAACATATCATCCAACCTAGGAATTGGATGCCGGTATTTGATGGTGATGTTGTTGATTGCACGGCAGTCCATACACATGCGCCAGGAGCCATCCTTTTTAGGGACTAGAATGACAGGCACGTCACAAGGACTTAGGGACTCTCTTACATAGCCACGCTCAAGGAGTTCTTGCACTTGCTTTTGGAGTTCCTTGGTTTCATCTGGGCCAGCTTTGTAAGGAGCTCTATTTGGTAGAGAGGCCCCGGGCATCAAGTCAATTTGATGCTCAATTCCACGTAGTGGAGGAAGTCCTGGGGGAAGGTCGTCAGGGAAGACGTCCTTAAAGTCCTCTAGAAGGGAAGCCACGGCGCTAGAGACGGCCGGATCATTAGGGATTGTGCTAGAAGATGTGAGAGACATCGGCACCATCAAGAAGCAATGGGCACGTCCTGAAAGTGGCGGTTGAGATGGGGACGGCCGTGTGACCAACCCACGGGGCTCAACCGTGCCTTGAAGGGACGCACTTGTTTTGGGAGTGAGGGACGCTTGGTCCGAGGGACTCCTTTTGGGGACGGCTTTGGAACGCTGTTGTTGGCCATCAAATAGGGACGGCTTTGCATCCGAGGTGTTGGCCGAGTTGCGTTCCTTGCGCGCCCGTTCTTCTTCAATTGCCTTAGCGCGGTCACGTTGTACCTGATCCTGCAATATTTCACTAGGCAACATGGGTAAGAGTTTGACGCGCTTCCCGTGGTACGTGAACACATAAGTGTTCAAGAAGCCATCGTGAAGGACGCGCCGGTCGAAGGCCCATGGGCGTCCCAACAACAAGTGTGTGACATCCATAGCAACAACATCACAAAGTAAGGTGTCCGTGTAAGGACCAATGGAAAAGGTGATCATGCATTGGTGAGTGATTTGGGTACCTATGGAGTTCAACCATTGTAGTCCATAAGTGGCAGGGTGGGGAGTTGTTTCCAAGTTAAGGTGTTTGACTACCTTTTCATTGACAAGATTGGTGCAACTCCCGGAGTCAATAATCACACTAAGGCTTGTGGAACCAACCAAAGCGCGAGTGTGGAAGAGATTTTCACGTTGGTCTTGTAAGGATGCTTTCAAAATGAGTGCCTTCCTAGCAACCAACCCAAGGCAGTGGCCGGAGTCCATTGGTGCTGGGGCACAATCAAACTCTTCTTCTTGGTGAACAGCATAGGAGTCCTCATATAATGGCTCTGGTGGGACTTCTTCCTCATCTAAGGACTCATATCCCCCTGTGGTTTTGGACAACAACACTTTCTTTTTGTTGGGGCAGTCCTTTTGATAGTGTCCTCGTCCGCCACAAGAGAAACACTCCATGTCCCTGGAACGCTCAAGGGGAGTCCCTTGCTGGGAAGGACGCCCTTGTTGAGGACGGCTTGTGGAGTTCGTTCCATGTGGTTGGGAAGGACATTGGGATGGGAACTGCTTTGAAGAAGAACCTTGTCCCTGCATACTAGGAGATGAATTAGTGGAAGCATAAGGACGAGAGTTAGAGGAAGCATACCGATTTAGTCGAGATTGGTAAGAACGCAATTCTTGTTGGTTCTTATAGATGGTCATGGCCGTATGCATCAAGTTGTTCAAATCTGTGATGGGCAAAGGCTCAAGCTGGTGCCTAAGGGACTGATTCAATCCAGAGATAAACCTAGTTTTCAAGGTGGAGGGGGCAACTGAAATGCCGGCCTTGTAATACATATCAACCAACTTAGAGAAGAACTCAATGGGAGTCATGCTTCCTTGGCGAAGTGTTGCAATGTCCATCCTCATCTGGTTCTTATAGTCTTTAGGAACATACTTTTGTGTCATGACCTACACAAGTTGATCCCAAGTGGTGACTGGTGTTTTGTCTAGCCTTAAACGGCTGTCCACAAAGCGTTGCCACCACACTCGTGCTTGACCACGAAAATGGAGTGTAGCTAAATGGACCCATTCATGGGGAGGCGTCCGACAATAGTGCAAAGTGTGCGCTGTGGCGGCAATCCACTCAAGGAAGGCAGCTGCATCATAATGCCCTTCAAAATGTTCAATTCGGACTTTGACCTCATGGCGGTTTGTAGCTTGTTGGTCATAGTCCCCACGGTCTTCACGTAGGTCAAAACCGCGATCAATGGGACTCCAAGGTCTTGGTGGTATCGCTCTAGGGGCATTACCGCGCCGTTCACCTTGGTGTCGATGGGGACGCTCTTGGTGCCGGTTGGCATTATGGCGTCCGTCCCTCCTAGGGACTTCTTCATGGCGACGTACCAAAGGCGGAGCCAGGGGAATCCAGTCCGTGGGGCGGTCGTCCAATTCAGGTGGATCACCCAAAGGTGGGAAGTTGTGGGGATTGGGTAAGCCCGAGTCTTCATATTCTTCATCTTCGAAGTCATTGAACTCGTCTTCCCAAACTGGAGTATCGGACGATTGGCCTAAGGACGCCTGTGCTGGAGGTAGGGACGGCGCCCTTCCTTGTGCCATGCGCCTTTCATGCCGTTGTGTTCGTCGTAAGGGGTGCTCATCAAAGCGTTGGTCACGCCTATTGTACACCCGACGTTCCCGTTCCTCGGTACCTTGGTCTTGGGGACGCGGTTGAGGACGCCGAGGGGTCGGTGCTTGGTGATGAGCTCTCCTTGGGTCATAACGATCATTAAAGCGAAAAGGGGATGGAGACATACCTGGGCCGTCGGACTCATGGCCTGAGGAAGCATCGTAGGCATGAGGGTCACTCCGCAAGACTTGGCCCTGAGGACGGCGGGGCTCAATGGTGGAGTGGAGACGATCTGTTTGAGGGGCGTCCCTTGAGGACGTCCTGTTGGGAAGCACTTGGTGAGAAGTTTGACCGTTCGGCTGACTTGGGCCAGCTTGGTCAGGGAGGCTTATGGCTAGTCCTTGAGAACTGGAGTGAAGGACTTGAGGTGGGGCGTTCACTAGAGGAACCCGAGTTGTCGCTTGGGCTTGGAGAAGGGACTCGACCTCAGCGAGCCGGCGTCTTAACTCTGCATTTTCGTGTTGTACTTGTGTGAGTTGGGGAGGGTTGAGGTCTTGGCTTGAGAGTTCTTGGTTGAGGACTTGGGGTGGATCACGTCCATTGTTAGCCTCGTCGGAAGGGTTACCTGTCATAACATTAGAATCCATGGCGAGTAAAAGTCGAACAAGAGTCAACAAGTACAAGCACTAGAAACGGCTCTTTAGACGGACTATGCACACACAAGGGTCAAGGAAGGCTTTATGTGCGAGAGGCGGCTAAAGGCTACACGATGCAACTCAAACACGAAAGGATCAATGCAATTACAAGCAACAATATTGACGTGCTAAGTGCTGAGGACTGCTTCTTTGTTGAGGAGGGGCGTCCTCAAGATGGGCGTGTTTGGGGACTCTCTTGAATCCAAAATAGTTGCCTTATTTTGGCTTTCTATTTGACTTCTTTTGCTTTTTTTTGTTTTTTTTGAATACGGTTACTAACCGAAGGAGAGTCCTTTGAGGGACGCAAGTAGCACAAATAGGTTACTAACCTAAGCACGACTGAAACCAATATGCAACAAGTAATCGAAATCACCAAGCATGTAAGGACTACAATCGTAAATGGGTGAAATATTTTTTTTTTTTTTTTTTTTTTTGGTAAGGACTATGGTAGTAAAAACTTGTTCTACTACCAAGGTTAGGCTAAAAAAAATTTTTTTTTGGATTTTTATAAGGACGGATTCAAGGAACACAAAGGGAAGCAAGTGTGATATGCAATAGTTCGAATAAAAAGGCTTACGTAACCTTAGCTCTGATACCAGTTGATGCGTTTGCCTTCTAGGGACTCCAAGAAGGACTCGCTTGGCCAAGGATCTAGGTTACGAGTTGGGCCTTATCCGACTATTGAGGGAAACATACGGAGGCGGAAGTTGAGTTATGGAAGGTAGTAGTGGTGGTAAGGAAGCTGGTAGCTGAGGTAGGGAATCTGGTAGTTGCGGTAGGGACTCTGGTAGCTGTGGAAGGGACTCTGGTAGCTGTGCTGCGGTAGGGACTCTGGTAGCTGTGGATGGGACTCTGGTAGCTGTGCTGCGGTAGGGACGCTGGTAACTGTGGTAGGGACGCTGGTAACTACAGTAGGGACGCTGGAAGAGGGACGATGGTAGGGACGCTGGTGGATGTGGTAGGGACGCTGGGGGCGGAGATAGGGACGGTGGTAAGGACTCGACGGGTGGAAGAACTCGCCGTCGAACGAGAAAGCGACCGGAGGTCGGGGAAATGAGGGCGTCGGAGAAGAGGGATAGAAGGGTTGACGTTCACGGTTTTGGGGAAGAGATATCACTCGATTCAAGCCAAAACTCATTGATTGCAAACGTGAAGATTACAAGAGAGGAGAGCTCCTTATATAGTGGAGGCTCTTAGGCAACAAAAGGAAACCCTAGCATTTATGGGTTGGGCCTAAAACATGCAAGTCTTGGCCCAGTACCCTATGCATACTATAAATGGCCAGACGACTAATCTGACCTAATATTCTTGTCTCCACTACAAAATGTAATACTTATCCATTAGCTAGCTAGGAAAAGGAAAGACAAAGACTAGAACAAACAAGTCTTAGGGACTCTGCTGAGGACTCTCTTCAAGAGCTGAGGGACTTTGCTGAGGACTCTGCTGAGGACTTTGCTGAGGACTCTGCTGAGGACTTTGCTAAGGACTCTGCTGAGGACTCTACTCATGAGCTGAGGGACTCTAATGCTGAGGACGCTGGAAGGGAAGCTGCTGGAATTGTTGGGACGCCCTGGTGCAGTCCCTAGGATTGTCCTTGGCACCAGGCGTCCTCTAGAGATGGGGACTTCTAGGGTGCCGGTAGGGACGCCAAGGCCCCTTCCTCAGGATTGGCTTTAAGGACGCTCAGCACCCATGTAGGTGGTTCTTCATGGACTAAGCTAAAGGACTGAGAGGCTCGCCATACAAAGGACGCCGTTGCTTGAGCGATGGCCTTAGCACGAGCTCGAGTAATGGGTCCGTCCGAACGCATTGTCATGGCGTCTTCCTCTTCCTTGGGAGTAAGGGAAGGGATCGCATCACTCAGAGAGCTGGTAGGATCACCCTTCATGCCCGGAATGTCAAGAACCCTTTAATTCCCAAGACCAAAATGCCTTCACTAAGCCTACAGGCTCGGTTCTTTTTTATCGAATTAGAATCCCTAAGGGGCATAGATGACGACGTGTTAGCGGTCTTTCGAGATGGATGGAACACATCTCGTAAGCATCTGTGCCTCTCTTTGCTGTTGTCCCCTTGATTTTGTGTTGCGACTAGTTCTGATCTGTGTTTCCTCTCTTCTTTGTGCAGTTCCGGTGGGAATCAACTCCAGGAGTACTGACACAGGTGTTTGTTGGCGATTGTTGAAGGTGGAGGTCGAGAAACGCAAACCTAAAAAGATCCGTCCCGAGCCCGAAGAACCTGCTGAGGAATTGGAGGTGCTGGAATCCGACGAAGACGAGACCGAGACAATTAAAACCCCAACATCTTCCGATATGGCGAGCTCTTCCGGAAAGAAATCAGTTTTGGGTTTGTTTATTCGAAACCCTGTGTCTTCAGGTCTCTAGTCTTGCCATGGTTTGCTGCTTGCTAATCGTATGTAGGTGCCAAGATTGATATGTCTGCCGCCGGGATGGTTAAGAGACTGAGGTCCAGTGGCATCAAAGCTCTGACTTCCCCGACTCCCTCAGTGGACTCCAAGAAGTCTCAACCTCCGAAGCGGAAAAGGACCGAAGAGACCCCGTCCCCTGCCACGAAGAAGAGAGAGCCCAAGGATCTTCTTAGCGTCTTCGGCGACAAGCTGTCACCCAACGTCAAATCCGAGTTCCAACCGCTATCCCTCGATGCGGCCTTTAGTCGTGTGGGAACCACTCTCAGGCTGGTAAGTTGATTCCCTTTATTATTTTTACCAATACTTCTTTGTTTCTTTCACGCATACTCCAGCGCTTTCTTTTTGTTTATCGGGTTGTGCTCACTGCAGGCCTTCCAAGAACTGATGGCAGCTAATTGCCGTTCTCACGACGAGCTGTCGAAGTTGGAAGCCGACACGAAAAGTGCCAGAGACGTTGTTGCCGCGTCCGAGAGAAAGGTCCGTAAGCTCCAATCGACCATCGACACCTTGTCGATTCAAGTAGAGGACCTTCAAGTTGAGAAGGCCTCACTGGAGTCTTGGATGCACGAGGCGAAGAGGTCAGCCAAACACTTCTCGGAGGTCGTGACCCAGGTGGCTGGATATTACACGATGAAGGCGCAAGTGGAACTTCTTCAGGACCAGGCGGAAGGGAGAGGTGCGAACTGGGTGCTTGCCGCGGAGCAGGAGTCCTTGGAAGAATATTTTCCATCCTACAACCCTCCTCTAGGTCAACAATTCATAGAAACTGTTGAGCAAGTGGTCGAGGCGGAGGATTCTGAAAAGACCAAGGAGGCCAGGACCCCAAGTGCTACCGTCGAGAATGCTGGTGCAGAAGATGGTGCCGCGGTCACGGGTGACGCGGAAGATGTCAAGGAAGGTGACGCCGAGGCAAAGATTGAAGAAAAGGCGAGCCCGAACAACGACTGACCACCCCCGCTCTCTTCCTATGCAAGCTTTATATTTCTCTGTTTGTGTTTAAACCATTGGTTCGTTTAAGACTTCCTTGCTACTTCTTTGGCTAGTGAGCCAGTACTTTTCTAATATTTTTGGCCGAAGGCCGAAAAATATTAGGCTTAATCGTTTTGACGCCCTCTGTATGGCGCTTTTTGGTATTTGTTTTGTGATGTTTTCTTTTTATCACTTTAGTTTGCGTTTGATTGGCGATTTTGTGATGGTTTTAGATGCGATAGTAGGTCAGCATCCGGGGAAAGCGTTATGTGACTTTCCCCAGCGCATAATTATCACGAAATAGGTTTCGGTTATTGCGCTTAGTTTACTGCAAGGGTCGGTGCATAATTGTTTATGATTAGGCATCCTTTGGATCCATAAGTTTAGTCCTTAGGATGTACTGTTTTCACGGCGTCTCGCGAATGTGGCCTTGGGTTATCGGTGCTATAGCGTTCCCCTTCCAGTACTAATCCAATGTGACTACATTGATTGGACTTAGATGGGGGGTAACCAACTTATGGGTTACTTCATCACGTTGTATGCGTGACGACATCGTCATATTTAGACGGTACTACCATGCAATCGTACAGTGGTTAACTTAGGTAAAACGCTTCTAGTCGCGTGTAAGTTTTGATCGTAGAGATGTTTTGTGCGAGATGATTTTGAGTTGTGGGAGAGTTGTGTTCTCGTGAAACATATTAAATCATTAACAAAGAACAATTCTAGATTGTATATTAAAAAATTGATGCATCGATGGTGGGGGTGGTGACCCCAGAGTCTTTTATTGAAAAAGGAAATAACTAGGTCCTAAAGAAGTCTCAAAACTAATGCTAAGGACAGGATTGAAACTTTATCGAGAATAACTGAGTTTAGAAGTAGTACTTCTTTAAGTGCGTTGCATTCCATCTTCGGGGGATTGCTTAGCCGTCTCTAGACTCCAACTGGTATGCTCCATTTCCTGCTATCTTGGTGATCTTATACGGCCCTTCCCAAGTTGGTCCCAACTTGCCGGCATTGGCTTCCGTGGTGTTTTGGAACACCTTGCGTAAGACCCAATCTCCCTCTTGGAAGCATTTAACGCGAACATTCTTGTTGTAGCTCCTTGCGACCTGTTGCTGGTATTTCGAGATGCGTGCATGTGCTACTTCTCTGAGCTCTTGGACCGTATCTAGGTCGGCTTCCAATTCTTCTTTGCTACTTGCGGATGTGGCGAGCCCGTACCGAGCGGTAGGCACCGTGACCTCAGCTGGTATGACGGCTTCGCAACCGTGTACCAGGGAGAAAGGTGTTTGGCCGGTCGCGCCTTTAGGGGTAGTGCGGTCGGCCCATAGGACGAAGGGTAGCTCTTCCGCCCACTTTCCTTTGGCTTTTGCCAACCGCTTCTTCAAGTTGTTGATGATGACTTTATTGCTTGCCTCGGCTTGGCCATTAGCCTGAGGGTACCTAGGTGTGGAAGTGACCAAGTCAATGTTCCACGCCTTGCAGAAATCGCGCATCCTTTTGCTTATGAATTGGGAGCCGTTGTCGCAAGTGATCTCCGCTGGCACTCCAAACTTGCTCAAGATGTTTCTTTTTATGAAGGAGATGACCTGCTTGTCTTTGATTTCCCGGAAAGCCTCCGCCTCGATACATTTGGAGAAATAGTCCGTCATCGCCAGGAAGAATACTTTCTGCCCCGTGGAAGGGGGTAGTTTCCCTACAATGTCCATTCCCCATCTCATGAAAGGCCAGGGAGTAATCGACGGGTGGAGGACTTCCGGTGGCTGGTGAGGTACTGGGGCGTGGCGCTGGCACGCGTCGCAAGACTGGGCGTATGATGAGTTACGGGAATCGGAGGGTCTCACAATTTAAATTTATAAAACCGAACCTCACTTGTAGTAAAGAGGTAGGGTGTCGAACATACGGGAGTTCGTGCGTCGAGAGTACCCGAGAAGACTAAAAAGAGGAGAAAATAAAGACAAACGAAGGAAAACAAGCGAGATCTCCTCGGACCGACACAGGGTCACTTCGGTCCGAGGTAGGATCGAGATCAATTTGTACGGGACCGACGTGGTGCAAGTCGGGCCCGAGGTGCTGGGTATCTCGGTCTTAGCAAATTAGTAGATCGGTCTTGGGTTTTTGGGTTCCTCCCCCAACTAGACTTGGATATTCCACCTCAATTCAACCAATAAGTGTTTGATTCTAATGAGATCGAGGTTGATCGCCTCAAATCCCTCCAATCTACACCTCGACCCAAGGGAGCTTTCACTCACCTTCGATGCTAGAGACTTGTGATGGGATAGAGACCACTTTCGCTTACTCTTACCAAACACAAGCTCTAGATCCCTTGCTTTCACAAGAGAATTGAAGCTCAATGTAGAGAGGATTCACAAATCAAGCACTCAAGGCTATGGAATTGGGGTTTTCTACCCAAATCTAGCTAGGGGGATTCCCCCATAGCCCAAGACTATGGAATCTACTCCATGTGGTAAGAGAAAAGCATAAACAAAATGGAAATCAAGCAAATCTCAATCAACATCATCCAATCAAACTCCAATTGCATTCAAACTCAAAGTATCTACAAAATCCAAGTTCAAATCTACTTGATCAAAGCAAAACAAAGTACAAAACTCACAAATCTCCCTCTCTTCTCCAACGATCTCTCCTTCTCTTCCTTCTTCCTTCTTCTCCTTGCTCTCCAAGTCTTCCTTGAGCCTTTGAGAGTGAATTTGGGTTTGGTGTGTGTGTCCCACTCGTCCTCCTCACACTCCACACTTGATTTGATCACTAATCACCTCTCTTAACCTTCTTCATGGATTGGGGACCAAGGAATCCCAATTTAGAAAGGGGCAAATGTGGAAAGTTGCTAAAAATATGCCTTGGGGAACAATCCTCACATGCGCCGACTTGGACCGATACGGGTCGACATCGGGCCCGACGTTGGGAACGTCGGTCCGGTTCACTAAGTGCTCAATCTCGGGCCCGACTTGGTGTAACTCGGTCCAGGGCCTCGATCCTTGCTTTCTTCCTTGGTTTCCTTTGGTTCCACTTCATTCTTAGCTTGGCTCTTGCACTCCTTGACTTGGCTCCTTCCTTAGCTCCTCGAAATTGTCCTCATTTTTTCCATTTTACCTACAAAAACAAACAAACTCGCATAGTTTCCGACTCTTGAAGAAAACCGGGAACTAAGCTAAAAAGGAAACGAAACTACAAAGAAGAGAATGAAAAACACATATTTACAAGGGAAATTAACTACTAAAACACCTCCAAAATGAGAGACATCAGAATTCCCCATACTTAAACTTGCTTGTCCTCAAGCAATAACAAAGTAAGCAAGACCGAAGCACAATCTTCAAGTAAAGCCTCATATGAAAAACTCAAGTAAGCGCAAGTGATAGTCATGCAAGCAAGATTACATCATCACACATGATCAAGTGTTCAAAGAATAAAGTCTAATGCAACAAAGCCTCACTTTAGGGATATGAAAATGTGTATCACTCATCATGTGTTTAGGCTTGAAGATGAACACTCAAACTCAACAATCATGCAAGTAAAGGCTTTACCATTGAAGCTAATATCACCAATTCCTCCACCTAGAGACGCCTATTACAATGCACACAAAGAATATGAACTTGGCTCAATGGAGATCCTCAAAGAGGTTCCATTCGGCCGGGTTGTAATGGGGCTTTTGGTATTTCTCAAGGTGGATATCATTTTGGCCTTGTGGTGCTTACAATGGGGATTGAACTTTCTAGTCTCTCACCAAACTTCACCAAATTATTCCACTTTCAACTTACACTCATCCAAAAGACTTTGATTTTTCTCTTCTTGAACCCATACTTCCACTTAACATTCCACTTCATCTTTACACTACACTTTTTGTTGGATTTTTCACACTTTTCACTAGGATCGACTTGCACTATACTCGGGCCCGATGTGAACTTTAACTCGGTCGGTGCCCTTTTTCTTCACTTAAGCATTTTGCTTTCAATCCACTATTTTTTCCAACTTTTCTTTCTTTCTTCACAACAAAGATGCACTACCCACTTGGTTTATAACTCCATTCTTGCCCTTTTCACCAAAGAGAATCTCAACTCTCCAAATATTCCTCCAAACCTCTCTCTAAAGTCCAATCCCATAAGGGTCAAGTCATATAGGCTAGGAATCATATTTTTGAGGAGTTTCAAACAAAGGTCTAAGGCTAAAACGGGGCTACAAACAACGGTTTATCTTAAAGGTAGGATATGGAACATTTTGTGACTAAGTGAAATAAAGTTCAAATCAATGCGACAAAGCATAGAACAAATCTCATATTGGTCTTGGAAAATAGATAAACACCTCAATAGCAAGTTTTACTAAGCATGCATGAGCTAATCACACAAGAAAAATGAGGGATATGCAAATATGAACAAGCATCCCTAAAATGGCCAAAAATCATCTCACAAGGGTCACTCTAGCTTAGTTGCATCAAAACTCATTCAAGAACTCATGTGCTCAATAAAAAACATGCAAGACATCATATCACATCAAAAACAACATCCATTTAGAGGCTAAACTATCCAAAAATATGCAAAGGATTTTACATGTTCACATCATCATTAGCCTTCATATGGACATCTAAGATGGGAATTCCTAGTCCAAAATCAAAATCTCTTTTGTTGTTTTTAACACGATTTTTCAAATTTTTATGGATTTTTTTTCGAAAATTTTCTCAAACAAAAACAAACAAACTCATCCATACATGCCATAAAATCAATCATCATTCTCATACATCTCATGCCACAATCCAAAATGAAACATCCCTTAAACAAACAAAACAACCTACGCATGGAACTAATGAGCAACTAACCCACCCCATACTTAAAATTTTGATGTCCTCATCAAAAGAAATCAAAACTCAAAAGTAAAGAGAAGAGTAGAGAAAGCTCACAATTCCTTATTCTTGAATGGCATTTTGAGGCTTAGTTTGAAGAGTGGCCACGGCGTTGTCTCCTTTGGAGCCGGGCGTGACGCTCTCGCTCGTACACTCGATCGTTGAAGGGATCTTGGCTTGGCGGTTGTAGTGGTGGCGCGGGAGGTGTCCATTGGTCTTCACGGGATGAGAAATTCCCGGACATCCACTCGTTGAAACTAGCTTGCATGGACCACCTTTGATCCTCGGCTGCCCTCAAGTCCTCCACCTCACGTCTCGTGTAGGAGATGTTGCAGTTCACCTCATCAAATCGCACTTGGAAGTCTTCTTGGTGTTGGAAAAGTTGTTGTTGGAAGTTGAGTTGGTGCGCTTCTTGGAGCATAGATTGTTGTTGAAGTTGAAGATGCGACAATTGGTTCGCCAAGAAATTCATGTCCACCGATTGGCTAGGCTCGGGGAACACCATTCCGGGCCCAAACCATTGGGCATACCCCTCATATCCTCCGTAGCTAGGTGGTGCTTGATGTGCTCCACTTCCTTCACCCCTCTCGAAGTGGCTAGGGACCGGATCGGGCAAGAACACGTCGGACCGACGTTGATGGACATTTGGCCCGACTTGTGTAGCACCTCGGTCCAAGAGAGTTGGTGCTTGGTCGTTGAGCAAATGTTGGTAACCACCTTCTTCTTCTTCTTCATTTGGCGCGTCCACCTCCATGTCGTCTCTCCTCACAAACTCATATTGGTTGGGCTCCTCCTCTTCGGTGTCCGGGGATGCTTGAGGTGTAGTGAAACGGATGTGTTAAGGTTGTCTCCTAACCTCAAGTGTCCCCTCCGGCTCTCCAAAAGGATTCACCTTGCCCGTCCACACTTGGAACCAATTGTAGTAGTTGGTGAGGTTGAAGAGACTTGGCTCCAAGGGGATGTGCACCTTGTCAAAGTTTGAGTGTGGAGCTAGGTAGGTGGTGGCGCCGGTCACTTGCTTCTCCTTTATGATGTTGGCCTTCTTGAAGTACTTCAAGTCCATGAACTCCACGCCATTTGGGGCCGGTGTGTAGGTAGACAAGTCCACCTCAAGACGGTGAGCTAACCGGGCAATCATGCCTCCGAAATAGATCCATGAAGAACTTTGAAAGTCCCTCACCATCTTCACCCACTCCCAAGTAAGGTTCATCGGCTTCTCGTGCTCAAACAACATCTCGTAGAGAATCATGGCCTCCTCCTTCATTGGTTTGCTCAACTCATGCCTTGCAAAGATGGAACAACCCAAGGCTCGGATCATGACTCGGAAGAGTGGGCTAGCAATCTCATTCGTTGACGCGCCCTTCCTCATCTCCCTTCTTCCGGCTATGAACTTCCAAAGATAATCAACCTTCTCATTGTCAACATAGGCCTCATCTCTCGGAAATGGGAACCCAAGGTAGGTAGCCAAATTCCGGAGAGAGAGTTCTTGCAATTCGTTGCCCATTTGGAAGGAGATCATGCCTTCACTCTCGGGTCCCTCATACGTGCACTTGAACGTTGCCATGAACTCGGACGTCAAGGCGGGATAGTGAGTGTTGTTCCACCTTAGCAACACATTGAGTCCAATGTTGGCATAGCACCGAGTAAGAGCTTCCTCCAAGCACATCTTTCGAATGGACTCCCAATCCAACCACCGGGTGTGGTGAGATAGTCCCATAAGACGCTCATACTCTCTAGCATCGTCCTCATCCTCAATACGTACATCATCCATCCGTTGGACTCTCTTGGACGACTTCTTGGACTTCTTGGTGGCTTTCTCCATTCTAGAAGAAGATGCTCGGGTAGACATGATACCTACACACAATCAACACCAAAGAACTACAAGGTAAAATCTATACAATCCACAAAAACACAAGCTTCCATCTCAAACAACTCATCATGCAAAGCGATAACCCCATACTTGAACTTGACACACTCAATCCACAAAATTCAATCATGCATGAACTAAGATTCTCATATCAATGGTCAAGCCTCAAATCATATCATGAATAGCATGCTATAACCAACATTCAAGAGCAAGAAATCTTAAAATCACACAAAAGAAGCTCGAAAAACGTTGGACCGATATGCAAAAGACAACGGGCCCGAGGTTGGGGACCTCGGTCCGAGTCACTGGACCGACTTCGAACGTCGGTCCCGAGGTACTGGGTACCTCGGACCGAGTCCATTCCGATTTCTCTTCCTAGATTCAACCACAAAACACATAATCATGCCCCTAAAATCCAAATTCTACCATCAATCAACATCAATCGAAGTTCTAAGTGGGATTTAGCAACAGTTAAGCACAAATTTCACAATGCATGCAAATCACCATGGATGCTTAAAGTTCAAGCTCACTCAATCATGGCATATCTCAAATCTAGCAATGAAAGCATGAAATCCATAAAGAATCAAGTAGAGATTGAGATTTACATACCAAATATGAAGAAAACAAGAACTTCTAGCTAGCAACTCTTAAAACTCAAATTTTCCTCTTCTAGATCTAGAAGAAGAATGTAGATCTATGGGATTTGGGTGGGATTTTTGGCTTTTGGTTCAATGTTTGGGTATGCTAGGGGATGGATCGAGATCTTGTGGTGAGGATGCTTGAGGATCGACTATGATGGGGGTTGGTGGATCGATTTTGGGGTTTGAGAGAGAATTGAGTATTTTGGGAAAGTGATGTGATTCTGCCTGGCTCACATCATGGGTTCGGGGCGCCGCCCGGTGCCTCCACGGGGCACCTTGCAAATGGCAAGGAAATACGGCCCGGTGCCTCTTCGGGGCACCCCGCACCCAACGCCGCTGACGCCGGTGCCTCCTTGAGGCACCCTGCATCCGATGCCGCCAACGCCGGTGCCTCGTCAAGGCACCCCACCACCGACGCCCCGGTGCCTCACGCCGCGCCTCGAGGCACCGACACCCCGGTGCCTCGCGGTGCCCAGCAAGGCACCGACGCCGCGGTGCCTCTCGGGACGCCGCAAGGCACCGACGCTTCGGTGCCTCCCGGTGCCCACAATACCAAGGCACGGCCCGGTGCTTCTCTAGGGCATCCGATTAAGGGTCGTACGCGACCCGTTACAAGGTCGGTCTCTTCCAAGGAGGCGAATCACATTCCCGGGCCTATAACGAGGCGACGGTCTAAGGCCTTACAAGAGCAACTCCGGGCTCATTTGGCCATGTCCTGCACTTCACAAACCGGGCCCGGAGATGCAATTTTGAGTCTCCACATACTCGGCCCAAGCAAGAGCTCCGCGAGGCCCGAAGCCCATCACGACGAGGGACGATCCAAGCCCATCTTGAAGAAGGCTTGGCTGCCACATTAACCTCCTTCCTTGGCCGCCAAGTTTGCCTCTACAATGCAATAAAAGCATTAGCTTGGCCGCCAAGGAACAACATTAAAGACGGCTGAATCTCCTTGCCTTGGACGCCACTCTTCTTCACCTCCTCACAAGACTTGGCGCCCACTCCAAGATGTGTGCCTTGGCCGCCAATCCTCGCCACCTCCTCTTGAAGCTTGGCGTCCACTCAAAGCTGGCCGCCTCTCCCCTCCTCTCGCCCCTATATAAACACAAGGAGGGCCTCATATTTTCTTAGATTGAAATTGAGTAAAGAGAGCTTTAAGCCCTTACTCTTTCGGTCTCTTCTCCTCACGGGAGAAAGGGCCGAGTGAACCCCCACCCCGTTGGCTTCTAGCTCTCGTTCTCCTAGCTTGAATTCTTGTTTTCCATTTCATTCCTTTCATCCCACAAAAACGCCTATACTCAAGATTGTAACGCCACTTTGCCATCTATTTTCAATACAAAATTCCAGTTTGAGTTTCTTACTCATTCCTTAAACGAACACCTCCACAAAAAGCTCAGTCGAACCCGAATTCGACCGATCCTGGAAGTGAGATCACATCATCTGGTATCAGAGCCTGTCGACTTGAGTTTCTCAAGTTGTGGGGGTACGAATTACTTCTCTACAATTCTGGTTTTTTTGGTTGCTCGAAACCCCTTCTTGCCCTTTCTGAAGCCAACTTCGTTTTCTTCTTAACCCGTTGTCCATTTTCGATTGCTTTCATTTAAAAAAAAAAAACAGCCTCGTCCCTTTGCTTTTAACTAAGACCTATCCTACCTTCTTGAGCACTATTTGGTGTTAAAAAAAAAAAAACCTCTAGTGCTCGACCTCGTAAAAGTTCTAGTCTTCTGGTAAGTGTGGATGTTCTTGCGCACACAAAAGAAAGAAAAAAAAAAGTGTGCTTAAGTCTAAACACCACTACTTGCGTCGTTGTTCAAAAAAAAAGGGAAAGAAGAAGAGAGGTAGTACCTCTCCTTGCAAAAAAAAAAGAGAGAGAGAGAAAAACAAATCAAAGAAAGAAAAGAGAGATAGTATCTCTCCTTTGTTGAAAAAAAAAAAAAATTTTAAAGAAGAGAAGAGGTCGAGCTCATGGTCTAGCCGAAGGTGCTTATAACATATTTTCTACCCTTGCCTTCCAACGTGTCCTTTCCCTTCAACCCCGAGCAACTAAACGCCCGACTTGTGGGGCTAGTAAATACTCGCCCACAAGCTCAGGTCGCTTGCCCTTGATTCCTTCTTGGTGTCGCTCTCACTGTCGTGTGGAGGATAACTCTTTAATAAGAGATTTTGGTGGCGAAAGGAACCTTCCCATCGGAGTGTGTGAGGTCGAGCGCCACATAAAAATCGAGTCAAAACACGAGTCAGTCCTCCTATTTTATTTGCTTTTCGAGAGTGAGTGGGAGACATCGGGTGAGAATTGGAAAACTTGGAGTTAACCACCCGGTTTCACCAAGTTACCAGAGGGAGTTTGGAGTTGTGAGGGAGTGTACAAAAATTAAACACATCGAGTCAAACACATGTGTGTCATTGGATTACTCTAACCCTTCCTAGTTCCGTGTTTGGTAGTCTTTTGTGATGTTTAGGATATAATGGAGCATTATCTTAAAGAAGAGCCTACTCTCCAGTCCTTCCATGGCACTCAAGACTTTCTTAAGTACATGGTTTGGGAGTGGAAAGTTGAGCGTTTCTTTAATTACTATGAATATACGGACGAGCAAGAAGTGGCTCTTGCCATCCGTTGCTTTGAAGAAAATGCATATGATTGGTGGAGAGAGTATGAAGCAGATTGTACCTACTTTGGGTATCCACCGATCCACACTTGGGAGGAACTCAAAACCATCCTTAGAAGTTCCTTCATCCCTCATGATTATAGATTGCGCCTTGAAGTCAGATGGGATAGGTGTAGGCAACGAGATCGCTCCCCCCTTGCATACTACGAGGAGTTGTCAGAGCTTATGTTCTTTTCAAGCTAGCTCCACAGAGACAGGTGTATTCTAACTAAATTTATTAATGGTTTGAAATCTGACCTTCATTTATATGTTAAGAAACATAGGCTTGGGAGTAGAATGCCCATCTCGTATGTCATACAAGAAGTTAACAAGGAGTACGAGTATCAGCAACGGAAATATTCCACCAAGTTTGCTCCTTCAAGATTTGAACCTATTTTACCAAAGCCACCGTCGAGGGTCCAAGAGACAAGACTTGAGTCTAAGAGAGTTCAACCAATGACTCAAGCTTCATGTGTCGACTATTCAAGGCCGGTTGAGGGACAAGGCCACCTACCCGCAACTCAACCCGACTTAGAAACGATATTTGAGTTGCCGTATGGGAAGAAGATCGACTTGAGCAAGGCCAAGGACGAATGGGTTAAGGATGTGAGACCTAAGGTCCATTGCGAGGTCAAGAGCCCTTTCAGCCAAGGTGCACCCTTGGCCCAACCCTCTCAATTCACCACTAAGTGTGGCATACCAAGGCGAGTAGAGGTCGCTGAAATTTCCAATGAGGAAGAAATTGCCTCGACCCTTGAGAAAGGCTCAAGTGAAGACATGCTCACGGTGGGGAGTCCGAGTGAGGGAACCATCGAGCCAAAAGAGATGAATGGCCTAAATGAGGTGAATGACTTCGTCGTGTTGGAGGACCTCATGAGCCGAGACGAAGAGGACTTCGTGGAGGAGGCCTCCCCATTGGGCGGCCTGTCACCCTCCAAAGACATCTATATAGAGCCCTACCAAGTCCAAGAGCTTCACGAAAAAGGTGTTGGAGAGATTGACGAAGTCACCAACGATGTAGGCCCAAAACCAAAGTCCCAAGTGGACCACCCAAGTGAGTCACTACATGTTGGTACTTCGAAGACTAAGGGTGGCGTGGTCTCAATGCCCAAAATCATTAAGTTCATACCAAAGACCAAAGAGCTTCCACCATCCACTCTTCCTAGCTTTTTGAACTCCATGCACACTCCGTTGTTGGACGCTTATCCGAGACATGGATTGGTTTCCCCTTTGAAATCATTGGCTATAGAAGATGATGAGCCAGCCCCTATTGGATCGATCATATCAAGGGAGTCAAACTTGTGTACCACTTCCATTGAAAGCGATGCAACGGATGAGCTCATCGTACCAACTCCCAAGCATGAAGGGAGTTCCTCTATTAGGGGAGTTTTCTCAACCCTCTCTTACTTTAATGATGATAATGACTTGGGTGTGATACGTGCAAATAGTATAAGCTATTCAACATTATTTCATGCCTACGTCACATCAAAGAGTAGATATTCATGCATCCATCATAGTTCTCTTTCTCAATATATATCATCTAGGATGCATATAGCTCAACTCATTAGATTGTTTCACTATGCTAAGAACTTGATTGCTTTGAGTCTATATAGGACTAAAAAGAAAAGTGGTAGGGCTTATGCCTGCATAATGTCATATCATCTTGAAATTGGGAATTCCGTTGAGTTTATATCAATCGTATATTATGTATTGTACGTGTGGCCTTCTCTTGCTTATCTTACAGGCCAAAGGGATTCGAGGTCGAATCCTTCTCAACTGGGGGAGGATGATGTGATTCTGCCTGGCTCACATCATGGGTTCGGGGCGCCGCCCGGTGCCTCCACGGGGCACCTTGCAAATGGCAAGGAAATACGGCCCGGTGCCTCTTCGGGGCACCCCGCACCCGACGCCGCTGACGCCGGTGCCTCCTTGAAGCACCCCGCATCCGATGCCGCCAACGCCGGTGCCTCGTCAAGGCACCCCACCACGGCCCCGGTGCCTCACTCCGCGCCTCGAGGCACCGACACCCCGGTGCCTCGCGGTGCCCAGCAAGGCACCGACGCCGCGGTGCCTCTCGGGACGCCGCAAGGCACCGACGCTCCGGTGCCTCCCGGTGCCCATAATACCGAGGCACGGCCCGGTGCTTCTCTAGGGCATCCGATTAAGTGTCGTACGCGACCCGTTACAAGGTCGGTCTCTTCCAAGGAGGCGAATCACATTCCCGGGCCTATAACGAGGCGACGGGCTAAGGCCTTACAAGAGCAACTCCGGGCTCATTTGGCCATGTCCTGCACTTCACAAACCGGGCCCGGAGATGCAATTTTGAGTCTCCACATACTCGGCCCAAGTAAGAGCTCCGCGAGGCCCGAAGCCCATCACGACGAGGGACGATCCAAGCCCATCTTGAAGAAGGCTTGGCTGCCACATTAACCTCCTTCCTTGGCCGCCAAGTTTGCCTCTACAATGCAATAAAAGCATTAGCTTGGCCGCCAAGGAACAACATTAAAGACGGCTGAATCTCCTTGCCTTGGACGCCACTCTTCTTCACCTCCTCACAAGACTTGGCGCCCACTCCAAGATGTGTGCCTTGGCCGCCAATCCTCGCCACCTCCTCTTGAAGCTTGGCGTCCACTCAAAGCTGGCCGCCTCTCCCCTCCTCTCGCCCCTATATAAACACAAGGAGGGCCTCATATTTTCTTAGATTGAAATTGAGTAAAGAGAGCTTTAAGCCCTTACTCTTTCGGTCTCTTCTCCTCACGGGAGATAGGGCTGAGGGAACCCCCACCCCGTTGGCTTCTAGCTCTCGTTCTCCTAGCTTGAATTCTTGTTTTCCATTTCATTCCTTTCATCCCACAAAAACGCCTATACTCAAGATTGTAACGCCACTTTGCCATCTATTTTCAATACAAAAGTCTAGTTTGAGTTTCTTATTCATTCCTTAAACGAACACCTCCACAAAAAGCTCAGTCGAACCCGAATTCGACCGATCCTGGAAGTGAGATCACATTAGAAAGTAGTTATGGGGATGGTGATGTTAGGTAAGGGAAAAGGCTCTTAAATGGGGAAGAAGACAGAGGTGGGTCAAGAGGGTATAATAGGAATTTCCACAAAGTCAAGGTCCAACATGGGTCGGTTTACTTGGACCGACGTCGGGCACCTCGGGCCCGAGGTACTGGGTACCTCGGTCCTACCCGATTTTGGCTCCTAAAAATCGCACACCTTGGTTACTTCTATCCACAAGTGTTTGCATCATTTCCACAAATACCACACATGCTAATGAAGCTCACACAGCACATATTTCCACAAAATACAAGCTAGAGAAGAGATTAAGACTAATCTAAGCTAAGGCAAAAAGAAACAAGCTAGAAACTACAAAAATGAATCTACCAAACCCGGGTTGCCTCCCGACGAGCGCTTCTTTAACGTCATTAGCTTGACGTCTAACCTCTACCCTTCAAGGAGGGTGAAAAACGGTGAATTGATCCTCCTTGCCATGCACATCTCCACAATCCTCATAGCCAAAATGCCACCATTTGTGTTTGATGAAAGTGTGGCATCCAAAATCTCCATCATCCTCCAAAGTGTAGCTTGGCATCTCTTGCATCAACTCATCTTGCATCTTATCACCTACATCACAAAAGTCTAAAGAATTTCTAGGAGACTCTATGACATCATAACTCAACTCATCTTGCAAATCATCTAAGCAAAGATAATCATCTCCTAAATCCTCTTTCAAATCATCTAAGCAAATGAAAGAATCTCCCACATCAAAAGGATATAGATTAGGATACTCTTCATGGTTTGGTGGGTTATCTCCATCTCTTGTTTCATCATGGATTTGAACATCGACCATATCATGGTCTCTCAATAGTGCTTCCTCTCTTGTGGACTCCAACTTCTCCCTCTTGCACTTGGCATTTTCCTCTAACTTCAAAATCGCCAATGCGTCCGGTTCATTAAGGGCCTTGTTGAAATGGAACTCCACTTTCTCCTCGCCAATCTCGAAAGTGACTTTCCCATTCCTCACGTCAAACTTGGCACCCGCCGTAGCTAGAAACGGCCTTCCAAGAATAATGGGCACCATCGGATCTTCTTTCATGTCTAAGATCACAAAATCATCGGGCACAAAATATCTTCCCACTCTAACCGGGACGTCATCAAGAATTCCGGTGGCCTTTGTTGATGAACCATCGGCCATGGTAAGACTCATATCAACCGGCTCCATATCTCCGAGGTTAGCCCTTCTCCATATGCTCATGGGCATAACCGAAATACTTGCTCCTAGATCACAAAGAGCTTTGAAGTTTTGGGATCCAATCCCTATGGTGATGGCAAATCTTCCGGGATCACCAAGCTTTTGAGGTAGCTCCAATATCTTCACTTCATCTTGCATCTCAACAATTGACCTCTTCTTGCTCAAGATTTCTTTCAAGAACTTTGCATAAGATGGCATCTCAATTAGAGCATCGGTGAAAGGAATGGTAATGTTCAAGCCTTGCAAAAGCTTCAAGAACCGCTTGAACTTGCCCTCAACAATCTCCTTGGGCTTCTTCATAGGATATGGAAGAGTAGTGCCACTTTGCTTCTTGCTTGGATCAACCTCCTTGGATCGATCTTTCTCAACAAATTCACCTTGGACCGACGTTGGAAATACCTCGGGACCGACTTCAGGGACATCGGTCCCAGGGCAAAGCTCATCTGGGCACGTCGGGCCGACTTCAGGCCAAGTCGGGCCCGAGTTAGGTTCCACCTCGGTCCACTCCAGGGGACTTCCTCCGTCTACAGGATCGACTTCTGGGAACGTCGGGCCCGAGTTACTGGGAACCTCGGTCCGACTCTCCTCTCTTGATCTTGGAACTTGTGGCTCGGGCAAACTCCGTCCACTCCTTAATCCTATGGCACGAACTTCGTTTTGTTGTTGTGGGGCACGGGGATTCTCCTCGGGTCGGCCCGGGAGTCTCCCTTCCTTTCTTGGAAGTTGATTCGCCATGTGAACAATTTGGTTGTCCACTTGCCTTCTCCACACACCAAACTCCTTGAATTGGGAAACCAAGTCCTTGAACTCGCCTCTCATTTCTTGTGCCCATTGTGGAGTTTGCTCATAGAACCCCGGAGGTCGATATGGTGGTTGTTGGGCTCTTGGCTCGTTGTTGTTGAAGTTGTTGTTGTAGCCACTAGCTTGCCCTTGGTTCCACCTTCCTCCATTGTTGAAATTGGATCTTCCTCCGAAATTTCTTTGGACATAATGAGCCTCCTCAATTTGTTCCGCCAACCGAACTTGGCGCTCATTTGGGCACTCTTGTGCTCCATGCTTCAAGGAACCACACTCTTCACATGCTCTTGTGGTTTGTTGGGCATAAATCATCTTCCTCCTCATCTTGTTCAATTCATCCTCCAAGAATTGGATCTTCACATCTTTGTCCACCTCTTTACTCTTGGGATCGTAAAGCTTCTTCGGACCTTCTCCATGGACTCTAGCTTCCTTGCTCACATTGCTCGCCCCATACATCGCCTCATAATCCGAGAGTTTGTCCAACAACTCCCATGCTTGTTCCGGCGGCAAGTCAATGAACCCACAATCGGTATGGAGGTTCAATTTATCCTTCGTGGCGGTGTTGATCCCTTGGAAGAAGATGTCTTGAAGGACATAAGGCTGTTGACCATGTGTCGGACACGCCCTCAACATCTCTTTGAACCTATCCCACGCCTCGAAAAGTGGCTCATGAGCTCCTTGTTGGAAACTAGCAATCTTCCATCTAAGCTCCGTCGTCTTGGTGGGCGGGAAGAACTTCATCAAGAACGCTTCATTTAGGGCCCTCCATGATGTGATGGATCGAGGTGCTTGACTCTCCAACCAATGCAAAGCTTTGCCTCCCAAAGACCACTTGAAGGCTTTGAGTAGCACATACTCAAGTGTCTCATCGTCTGTGGAAATGGTCTCACAAAGGTCCTTGAATTGCTTCACATGCTCGATCGGACACTCATTCGGCCTCCCTTGGAATTGCTCTCTTATGATGAGTGAGATAAATTGAGTTTTTATCTCAAAATTCCTCGACACCTCCGGCAAGACGATGGCCGGCTCCGGGACCTTCAACTCCGGATGCATGTATTGTCTAGCATTCCGGGGTTGAGTGTTGATTTGGGCCTCCAACCTTATCCTTTGCTCCCTCTCTCTACGGGCCTCGGCATCTCGGTTTGCCATCTCAATTTGCATTCGAGCCATGTCGGCTCTCATCCTCTCGAACTCCTCATCTCGGGCTTGGTCTGCCATCCTCTTCTTCTTGCGGGCTTGCCTTAGAATACTCACCGGGTCACACACAAAATCGAGCTCAAGGGTTCCTCGGACGGAACTAGCTCGCATGCACCTACAACCAAAGACACAAACAAAAACCAAATCAAAACAAACAAGGGGTTTGGGCTAGTCCCTCACCCAAATCACTACCAAAATCAAAGACTCAACAAAGATGGGTACCTCGAACAAGTAGAACTCCCCGGCAACGGCGCCAAAATTCTGATGAGTTCCGGGAATCGGAGGGTCTCACAATTTAAATTTATAAAACCGAACCTCACTTGTAGTAAAGAGGTAGGGTGTCGAACACACGGGAGTTCGTGCGTCGAGAGTACCCGAGAAGACTAAAAAGAGGAGAAAATAAAGACAAACGAAGGAAAACAAGCGAGATCTCCTCGGACCGACACAGGGTCACTTCGGTCCGAGGTAGGATCGAGATCAATTTGTACGGGACCGACGTGGTGCAAGTCGGGCCCGAGGTGCTGGATATCTCGGTTTTAGCAAATTAGTAGATCGGTCTTGGGTTTTTGGGTTCCTCCCCCAACTAGACTTGGATATTCCACCTCAATTCAACCAATAAGTGTTTGATTCTAATGAGATCGAGGTTGATCGCCTCAAATCCCTCCAATCTACACCTCGACCCAAGGGAGCTTTCACTCACCTTCGATGCTAGAGACTTGTGATGGGATAGAGACCACTTTCGCTTACTCTTACCAAACACAAGCTCTAGATCCCTTGCTTTCACAAGAGAATTGAAGCTCAATGTAGAGAGGATTCACAAATCAAGCACTCAAGGCTATGGAATTGGGGTTTTCTACCCAAATCTAGCTAGGGGGATTCCCCCATAGCCCAAGGCTATGGAATCTACTCCATGTGGTAAGAGAAAAGCATAAACAAAATGGAAATCAAATAAATCTCAATCAACATCATCCAATCAAACTCCAATTGCATTCAAACTCAAAGTATCTACAAAATCCAAGTTCAAATCTACTTGATCAAAGCAAAACAAAGTACAAAACTCACAAATCTCCCTCTCTTCTCCAACGATCTCTCCTTCTCTTCCTTCTTCCTTCTTCTCCTTGCTCTCCAAGTCTTCCTTGAGCCTTTGAGAGTGAATTTGGGTTTGGTGTGTGTGTCCCACTCGTCCTCCTCACACTCCACACTTGATTTGATCACTAATCACCTCTCTTAACCTTCTTCATGGATTGGGGACCAAGGAATCCCAATTTAGAAAGGGGCAAATGTGGAAAGTTGCTAAAAATATGCCTTGGGGAACAATCCTCACATGCGCCGACTTGGACCGACACGGGTCGACATCGGGCCCGACGTTGGGAACGTCGGTCCGGTTCACTGAGTGCTCGATCTCGGGCCCGACTTGGTGTAACTCGGTCCAGGGCCTCGATCCTTGCTTTCTTCCTTGGTTTCCTTTGGTTCCACTTCATTCTTAGCTTGGCTCTTGTACTCCTTGACTTTGCTCCTTCCTTGGCTCCTCGAAATGGTCCTCATTCTTGCCATTTTACCTACAAAAATAAACAAACTCGCATAGTTTCCGACTCTTGAAGAAAACCGGGAACTAAGCTAAAAAGGAAACGAAACTACAAAGAAGAGAGTGAAAAACACATATTTACAAGGGAAATTAACTACTAAAACACCTCCAAAATGAGAGACATCAGCGTACCTGTTAGCGTCTTGACGGATGGTGGGCCAATACCACCCTTGCCTGAGAATTTTATTGGCCAAGCTCCGACCCCCAGTGTGGTTGCCGCAATCTCCGTTGTGGACTTCTCTCATAACCTCTTCAGCGTCTTCTTTCTCTATACATCGTTGTAGGAAGCCCGCAACTGATTTGTGAAACAGGATCCCATCGACGATAGCGAAACGCGTTGCTTTTGACCTTAGGGCCTTGGCCTCGTCTTTATCTTTAGGAACTTCCCCTTTGACAAGCCAATCGAGGTATGGCTTTGTCCAGCTTGATTCGGTGTCTTCACTCGCCTCGTCGGGATTATGATACTTCTTTGATACCCCAGTGATGGCTGATTGTAGCAAGTGGACTAGTGGCACGCTGCTGAACTCTCGAGGGTCCAAGGTCGATCCTAGCCCTACCAGGGCGTCGGCCGAAGAGTTTTGCTCGCGAGGGATCTGCTCGAATTCTATTTGGTCAAACTTCTCGGATAGTGTTTTGACTACTCTGAGGTAGCTGATCATCCTGTCGTCCTTGGCTTCGAAGACTCCTAGGATTTGGTTGATAATGAGCAGGGAATCGGCACGTACCTTGATTTTCTTTATAGACAAGTCGGCAGCTAGCTCTAGGCCGAATATGAGGGCTTCGTACTCAGCTTCATTGTTGGTTGCTTCGAAATCGCATCTTACTGCCTGGGCTATCAGATCCCCCTTTGTCGACTTTAGCACAACCCCGAGTCTTGCTCCCCTTATGTTCGAGGCTCCGTCAGTGTGTAGCAGCCACTCCTCCTCGGTATCGTTGTTGGTGGCAGCTAAGACTTCTTTGATTGCACCTTCTTCGGGGGTTAGGGTGAAGTCGGCAACGAAGTCAGCCGGAACTTATGATTTGATCGCTCTCCTGGGTTCGTATCTGACGTCGTATCCGCTCAGCTGGATTGCCCATTTTGCCATTCTTCCCGAGAATTCAGGCTTTTGCATGATTTGCCGGAGCGGGTAGTTTGTCAGAACTACGATGGTGTGAGATTCGAAGTACGGCCGCAGTTTGTTCGAACACATTAACACTGCTAGCACCAACTTCTCTGTGGGAGAGTAGCGTGTTTCCGCTGGCACCATGGTTCTGCTCACGAAGTAGACTGGAACTTGTTGGCCTTCTTCATCCTTGACGAGTACCCCGCTCAGGGCGTTCTCTGATACTGCTATGTAGAGCTGCAAAACTTCTCCAGGGACCGGTTTGGCCAACAGCAAGGGGTTAGCAAAATACTTCTTTAATTCCTCGAAGGCAGCGTCGTGTTTTTCGGTCCACTGGAAACTCTTGTTCTTCTATAGGACTTCGTAGAACAACCGGCACTTGTCCGAGGATTTGGAGATGAACCGGTTTAGTGCGGCTATTTTTCCAGCTAACTTTTGTACGTCTTTCACACTTCGGGGGGATTTCAGGGAGGCGATTGCTCGTACCTGATCTGGGCTGGCCTCAATCCCCCGTTTGGTCACCACATGCCCCAGGAAGGTACCAGACTGTACCCCGAAGATGCATTTCTGCGGATTTTGAAGGTCTCTTCGAGATTGCCCTTGTGTAGGGAACTTTCTGCGCTCTTTACCACCATATCGTCAATGTATGCTTCCATGGTTTTACCAATCTGGTCTTTGAACATCCGGTTGACCAGTCGTTGGTAGGTCGCGCCGGCGTTCCTAAGACCGAAGGGCATTACCCGGTAGCAGTAGGAGCCCGGCCCTGTAATAAAGGAGGTCTTCTCTTGGTCCTGGGGCTCCATCTGAATCTAGTGATAACCGTTGAATGCGTCCATGAAGGTTAGCAGTTCGTACCCAGCTGTGGCGTCTACCATAGTGTCGATGTGGGGCAGAGGGAATGACTCCTTGGGACAGGCTTTGTTGAGGTTGGTGAAGTCCACACATACGTGCCACTTTCCATTTTTCTTTGGTACCACCACTACGTTGGCTAGCGAATCTGGGTACTTCACCTCCTTAATCTTTCCTGTTCCTAACAACTTCTTTACTTCTTCTTCGATCGCTTGGACCCGATCTGGTGCGAACCTCCGCCTTTTCTGCTTAACAGGTGGGTGTTCGGGGTTGACATTGAGCTTGTGCGTGATGATGGAGGGATCGATCCCCGTCATGTCTTCATGGCTCCAAGCGAAGTAATCTTTGTGACTTTTCAGGAACTCTACTAATTCTTCTTTGACGTTGGGTTCCAATTTTTCTCCAATCTTCACCACCTTGCCTTCTTTAAGAGTCACCTCCTCCGCTTTTTCTTCAGTTTCGATCTGTGCTGGTGGAGGGGTGACGCTCTGTAATTGCTATGCTTCCGGTCTTAGGGTGGTTGGCTTGAGGGCCGCTTTGTAGCACTCCCTAGCCAACCTTTGGTCCCCGCGGATTTCCTCTATTCCCCATGGCGTTGGGAACTTCACGGTTTGGTGGTAGGTAGACGCGACGGCTTTCATGTCGTGTAGCCATGGGCGTCCTAGGATGACGTTATAGTAGGAAGGGCAATCCACCACGAGGAAGTCGACCTGCTTGTTGACCCCTTTGGCAAAGCTGGTGAGGGCAATGTCCCCTATTGTGTGTTTGACCTCGCCGTTGAAACCTACAAGTCGAACCGGGTGTTTGTGGATGTCGCTCTCGGACAACCCCATCTACTTCAAAGCATCGAGCGTCATCAGGTTGGTGGAGCTCCCGGTGTCAATTAGGACTCTTTTCATTAGCACGTTCCCCATGTGTAGGGATATCACCAGGCCATCGTGGTGGGGTTCGGCGGAAAAGTCCGCGTCGCTGTCGTCAAAGACAATAGCGGGTCCGGACGATCCCCCACCGGTACGACGCGGGCGATCAAAACTGCTCTCGCGTGCGTGTCGCTTTGCCGCTGAGTATGTGAGACCGCAGATGTTCGAACCCCCTGAGATGACATTGACAACTTTGTCGGGTGTTGGGGGATCCCTTCTTCTTCTTGGTTCGGACTGCAGGCTCTCTATTACTTCTTTGGGTACTTGGGCATCAGGTGCTACATCCTTGATTCTTCTTCTGCGATAAGGCGAGATGATGGGTTTCGGGAATCGGAGGGTCTCACAATTTAAATTTATAAAACCGAACCTCACTTGTAGTAAAGAGGTAGGGTGTCGAACACACGGGAGTTCGTGCGTCGAGAATACCCGAAAAGACTAAAAGAGGAGAAAAATAAAGACAAACGAAGGAAAACAAACGAGATCTTCCTCGGACCGACACAGGGTCACTTAGGTCCGAGGTAGGATCGAGGTCAATTTGCACGGGACCGACGTAGAGCAAGTCGGGCCCGATGTACTGGGGATCTCGGTCTTAGCAAATTAGTAGATTGCTCTTGGGTTTTTGGGTTCCTCCCCCAACTAGACTAGAGTAATTCCACCCCAATTCAACCAATAAGTGTTGATCCTTGTGAGATCGAGGTTGCCCACCTTCGATCTCTCCACTCTACACTTCGACCCAAGGGAGTTTCCACTCTCCTTCGATGTTAGGTCTAGTAATTGGTGAGAGATGCTCCCGCTTACTCTTACCAACCACAAGCCCTATGTCCCTTGTTCCCACAAGAGAATTGAAGCTTAGTGTAGAGAGGATTCCTAGATCAAGCACTTAAAGGCTATGGAATTGGGGTTTTCTACCCAAATCTAGCTAGGGGGATTCCCCCATAGCCCAAGACTATGGAATCTACTCCATGTGGTAAGAGAAAAGCATAAACAAAATAGAAATCAAGCAAATCTCTATCAACATCATCCAATCAAACTCCAATTGCATTCAAATTCAAAGATGTCTACAAAATCCAAGTTCAAATCTACTTGATCTAAGCAAAACAAAGTACAAAACTCACAAATCTCCCTCTCTAGGCCAACGATCTCCCCTTCTCTTCCTTCTTCCTTCTTCTTCTTGCTCTCCAAGTCTTCCTTGAGCCTTTGAGAGTGAAATTGGGTTTGGTGTGTGTGTCCCACTCGTCCCCCTCACACTCCACTCTTTGATTTGATCACTAATCACCTCTCTTAACCTTCTTCATGGATTGGGGACCAAGGAATCCCAATTTAGAAAGGGGCAAATGTGGAAAGTTGCTAAAAATATGCCTTGGGGAACAATTCTCACAATCGCCGACTTGGACCGACACGGGTTGACGTCGGGCCCGACGTTGGGAACGTCGGTCCCGTTCTCTGGGAGCTCGATCTCGGGCCCGATGTGGTGTTACTCGATCTAGGGCCTCGATCCTTGCTTTCTTCCTTGGTTTCCTTTGGTTCCACTTCATTCTTAGCTTGGCTCTTGTACTCCTTGACTTTGCTCCTTCCTTGGCTCCTCGAAATGGTCCTCATTCTTGCCATTTGACCTACAAAAATAAACAAACTCGCATAGTTTCCGACTCTTGAAGAAAACCGGGAACTAAGCTAAAAAGGAAACGAAACTACAAAGAAGAGAATGAAAAACACATATTTACAAGGGAAATTAACTACTAAAACACCTCCAAAATGAGAGACATCAGAATACCCCATACTTAAACTTGCTTGTCCTCAAGCAATAACAAAGTAAGCAAGACCGAAGCACAATCTTCAAGTAAAGCCTCATATGAAAAACTCAAGTAAGCACAAGTGATAGACATGCTAGCAAGATTACATCATCACACATGATCAAGTGTTCAAGGAATAAAGTCAAATGCAACCAAGCCTCACTTTAGGGATATAGAAATGTGTATCACTCATCATGTGTTTAGGCTTGACAATGAACACTCATACTCAACAAACATGCAAGTAAAGACTTTACCATTGAAGCTAATATCACCAATTCCTCCACCTAGAGATGCCTATTACAATGCACACAAAGAATATGAACTTGGCTCAATGGAGGTCCTCAAAGAGGTTCCATTCGGCCGGGTTGTAATGCGGCTTTTGGTATTTCTCAAGGTGGGAATCACTTTGGTCTTGTGGTGCTTACAATGGGGATTGAACTTTCTAGTCTCTCACCAACTTCACCAAATTATTCCACTTTCAACTTCACTTATCCAAAAGACTTTGATTTTTCTTCTTTTCAACTTTCAACCCACTTTTCACTAAACATTCCACTTCATCTTTGCACTACACTTTTTGTTGGATTTTTCACACTTTTTTTCCACTAGGATCGACTTGCACTAAACTCGGGCCCGATGTGCACTTTAACTCGGTCGGTGCCCATTTTCACTCACTTAAGCACTTTGCTTTCAATCCACTATTTTTTCCAACTTTTCTTTCTTTCCTTTTTTTTTCACAACAAAGATGCACTACCCACTTGGTTTTGCAACTCCATTCTTTTGCCCTTCACCAAAGAGAATCTCAACTCTCCCAATATTCTTCCAAAACCTCTCACTAAAGTCCAATCCCATAAGGGTCAAGTTATATAGGCTAGGAATCATATTTTTGAGGAGTTTCAAACAAAGGTCTAAGGCTAAAACGGGGCTACAAACAACGGTTTATCTACAAGGTAGGATATGGAACATTTTGTGACTAAATGAAATAAAGTTCATATCAATGTGACAAAGCATAGAACAAATCTCATATTGGCCTTGGAAAATAGATAAACACCGCAATAGCAAGTTTTACTAAGCATGCATGAGCTAATTCACACAAGAAAATGAAGGATATGCAGTCAAAAACAAGCATCCCTAAAATGGCCAAAAATAATCTCACAAGGTTCACTCAAGCTTAGTTGCATCAAAACTCATCCTAGAACTCATGTGCTCAATAAAAACATGCAAGATATCATATCACATCAAAAGCAACATCCATGTAGAGGCTAAACTATCCAAAAATATGCAAAGGAATTTACATGCTCACATCATTATTAGGTCTCATATGGACATCTAAGATGGGAATTCCTAGTCCAAAACAAAATCTATTTGTTGTTTTTCAACCGAAATTTTTCACATTTTTATGCATTTTTCGAAAATTTTCTAAAGCAAAAACAAGCTTCAAACAAACTCATCCATACATGCCATAATATCAATCATCATTCTCATACATCTCATGCCACAATCCAAAATGAAACATCCCTTAAACAAACACAAACACAAACAACCTACACATGGAACTAATGAGCAACTAACCCACCCCATACTTAAAATTTTGATGTCCTCATCAAAAAGAAATCAAAACTCAAAAGTAAAGAGAAAGGGTAAAGAAAGCTCACAATTTCCTTATTCTTGCATGGCTCGATGAGGCTTAGTTTGGAGGGTGGCCACGGCGTTGTCTCCTTTGAAACCGGGCGTGCCGCTCTCGCTCGTACACTTGGTCGTTGAAGGGATCTTGGCTTGGCGGTTGTAGTGGTGGCGCGGGAGGTGTCCATTGGTCTTCACGGGATGAGAAATTCCCGGACATCCACTCGTGGAAACTAGCTTGCATGGACCACCTTTGATCCTCGGCCGCCCTCAAGTCCTCCACCTCACGTCTCGTGTAGGCAAGGTTGCGGTTCACCTCATCAAATCGCACTTGGAAGTTCTCTTGGTGTTGGTAAAGTTGTTGTTGTTGGAAGTTGAGTTGGTGTGCTTCTTGGAGCATTGATTGTTGTTGAAGTTGGAGATGCGACAATTGGTTCGCCAAGAAATTCATGTCCACCGTTTGGCTAGGCTCGGGGAACACCATTCCGGGCCCAAACCATTGGGCATACCCCTCATATCCTTCGTAGCTAGGTGGTGCTTGGTGTGCTCCACTTCCCTCACCCCTCTCGAAGTGGCTCGGGACCGGATCGGGCAAGAACACGTCGGACTGACGTTGATGGACATCGGGCCCGACTTGTGTAGCACCTCGGTCCAAGAGAGTTGGGGCGTGGTCGGTGAGCAAATGTTGGTATCCACCTTCTTCTTCTTCTTCTTCACCTCTTGGCGCGTCCACATCCATGTCGTCTCTCCTCACAAACTCGTATTGGTTGGGCTCCTCCTCTTCGGTGTCCGGGGATGCTTGAGGTGTAGTGAAGTGGATGTGTTATGGTTGCCTCCTAACCTCAAGAGTCCCCTCCGGCTCTCCAAAAGGATTCACCTTGCCCGTCCACACTTGGAACCAATTATAGTAGTTGGTGAGGTTGAAGAGTCGAGGCTCCAAGGGAATGTGCACCTTGTCAAAGTTTGAGTGTGGAGCTAGGTAAGTAGTGGCGCCGGTCACTTGCTTCTCTTTGATGATGTTGGCCTTCTTGAAGTACTTCAAGTCCATGAACTCCACGCCATTAGGGGCCGGTGTGTAGGTAGACAAGTCCACCTCAAGACGGTGAGTTAACCGGGCAATCATGCCTCCGAAATAGAGCCATGAAGAACTTTGAAAGTCCCTCACCATCTTCACCCACTCCCAAGTAAGGTTCATCGGCTTCTCATGCTCAAACAACATCTCGTAGAGAATCATGGCCTCCTCCTTCATCGGTTTGCTCAACTCGTGCCTTGCAAAGATAGAACAACCCAAGGCTCGGATCATGACTCGGAAGAGTGGACTTGCAATCTCATTCGTTGATGCGCCCTTCCTCATCTCCCTTCTTCCGGCTATGAACCTCCAAAGATAATCAACCTTCTCATTGTCAACATAGGCCTCATCTCTTGGAAATGGGAACCCAAGGTAGGTGGCCATGTTCCGGAGAGAGATTTCTTGCAACTCGTTGCCTATTTGGAAGGAGATCATGCCTTCACTCTCGGGTCCCTCATACGTGCACTTGAACGTCGCCATGAACTCGGACGTCAAGGCGGGAAGTGAGTGTTGTTCCACTTTAGCAACACATTGAGCCCAATGTTGGCATAGCACCGAGTAAGAGCTTCCTCCATGCACATCTTTCGGATGGACTCCCAATCCAACCACCGGGTGTGGTGAGATAGTCCCATAAGACGCTCATACTCTCTAGCATCATCCTCATCCTCAATACGTACATCATCCATCCTTTGGACTCTTTTGGAAGACTTCTTGGATTTCTTGGTGGCTTTCTCCATCCTTGAAGAAGATGCTCGGGTAGACATGATACCTACACACAATCAAAACCAAAGAAACTACAAGGTAAAATCTATACAATTCAACAAAAACACAAGCTTCCATCACAAACAACTCATCATGCAACAAAATAACCACGGGGGTGGTCGATCTCGACCCTGGGGGGGTCGATCCTGAGAGTATACACATGAATACCAACTCAACATGCAAAGAGATAACCCCATACTTGAACTTAACACACTCAATCCACAAAATTCAATCATGCATGAACTAAGATTCTCATATCAATGGTCAAGCCTCAAATCATATCATGAATAGCATGCTATAACCAACATTCAAGCTCAAGAAATCTTAAATCCTCACAAGAAAAGCTCGAAAAGCGTCGGACCGATATGCAAATGACAACGGGCCCGAGGTAGGGGACCTCGGTCCGAGTCACTGGACCGATGTTGAACGTCGGTCCCGAGGTACTAGGTACCTCAGACCGAGTTCATTCCGCCTTCTCATCCTAGATCTAACCACGACACACATAATCATGCCCCTAAAATCCAAGTTCTAAGTGGGATTTAGCAACAATTAAGCACAAATTTCATAATGCATGCAAATCACCATGGATGCTCAAAGTTCAAGCTCACTCAATCATGGCATATCTCAAATATAGCAATGAAAGCATGAAATCCATAAAGAATCAAGTAGAGATTGAGATTTGCATACCAAATATGAAGAAAACAAGAACTTCTAGCAAGCAGTTCTTAGAACTCAAATTTTCCTCTTCTAGATCTAGAAGAAGAATGTAGATCTATGGGTTTTTGGTGGGATTTTTGGCTTTTGGTTCAATGCTTGGGTATGCTAGGGTATGGATCGAGATCTTGTGGTGAGGTTGCTTCAGGATCAACTATGGGGGGAGAAGGGATCGATTTTGGGGTTTGAGAGAGAATTGGGTATTTTGGGAAAGTAGTTATGGGGGTGATGATGTTAGGTAAGGGAAAAGGGTCTTAAATGGGGAAGAAGACAAAGGTGGGTCAAGAGGGTATAGTAGGAATTTCCACAAAGTCAAGGTCCAACATGGGTCGGCTCACTTGGACCGACGTCGGGCACCTCGGGCCCGAGGTACTGGGTACCTCGGTCCTACCCGATTTTTGTTCCTAAAAATTCCACACCTTGGTTACTTCTATCCACAAGTGTTTGCATCATTTCCACAAATACCACACATTCTAATGAAGCTCACACAACACACATTTCCACAAAATACAAGCTAGGGAAGAGATTAGGACTAATCTAAGCTAAGGCAAAAAGAAACAAGCTAGAAACTACGAAAATGAATCTACCAAACCCGGGTTGCCTCCCGACGAGCGCTTCTTTAACGTCATTAGCTTGACGTCTAACCTCTACCCTTCAAGGAGGGTGAAAAACGGTGAATTGGTCCTCCTTGCCATGCACATCTCCGCAATCCTCATAGCCAAAATGCCACCATTTGTGTTTGATGAAAGTGTGGCATCCAAAACCTCCATCATCCTTCTCCTCCAAAGTGTAGCTTGGCACCTCTTGCATCAACTCATCTTGCATCTTATCACCTACATCACAAAAGTCTAAAGAATTTCTAGGGGACTCTATAACATCATAACTCAACTCATCTTGCAAATCATCTAAGCAAAGATATTCATCTCCTAAATCCTCTTTCAAATCATCTAAGCAAATGAAAGAATCTCCCACATCAAAAGGATATTGATTAGGATACTCTTCATGATTTGGTGGGCTATCTCCATTTCTTGTCTCATCATGGATTTAAACATCGACCATCTCATGGTCTCTCAATGGTGCTTCCTCTCTCGTGGACTCCAACTTCTCCCTCTTGAATTTGGCATTCTCCTCTAGTTTCAAAATCGCCAATGCGTCCGGTTCATTAAGGGCCTTGTTGAAATGGAACTCCACCTTCTCCTCTCCAATCTCGAAGGTGACTTTCCCATTCCTCACGTCGAACTTGGCACCCGCCGTAGCTAGAAACGGCCTTCCGAGAATAATGGGCACCATCGGATCCTCTTTCATGTCTAAGATCACAAAATCATCGGGCACAAAATATCTTCCCACTCTAACCGGGACGTCATCAAGAATACCGGTGGCCTTTGTTGAAGAACCATCGGCCATGGTAAGACTCATATCAACCGGCTCCATATCTCCGAGGTTAGCCCTTCTCCATATGCTCATGGGCATAACCGAAATACTTGCTCCTAGATCACAAAGGGCTTTGAAGTTTTGGGATCCAATCCCTATGGTGATGGCAAATTTTCCGGGGTCACCAAGCTTTTGAGGTAGCTCCAATATCTTCACCTCGTCTTGCATCTCAACAATTGACCTCTTCTTGCTCAAGATTTCCTTCAAGAACTTGGCATAGGATGGCATCTCACTTAGAGCATCGGTGAAAGGGATAGTGATGTTCAAGCCTTGCAAAAGCTTCAAGAACCGCTTGAACTTGCCCTCAACAATCTCCTTGGGCCTCTTCATAGGATATGGAAGAGTAGTTCCATTTTGCTTCTTCCTTGGATCAACCTCCTTGGATCGATCTTTCTCAACAAATTCACCTTGGACCGACGTTGGAAGTACCTCGGGACCGACTTCAGGGACATCGGTCCCAGGGCAAAAACCATCTGGGCACGTCGGGCCGACTTCAGGGCAAGTCGGGCCCGAGTTGGGTTCCACCTCGGTCCACTCGAGGGGACTTCCTCCGTCTACAGGATCGACTTCTGGCAACGTCGGGCCCGAGTTACTGGGAACCTCGGTCCGACTCTCTTCTCTTGATCTTGGAACTTGTGGCTCGGGCAAACTCCGTCCACTCCTTAATCCTATGGCTCGAACTTCGTTTTGTTGTTGTGGGGCACGGGGATTCTCCTCGGGTCGGCCCGGGAGTCTCCCTTCCTCTCTTGGAAGTTGATTCGCCATTTGAACAATTTGGTTGTCCACTTGCCTTCTCCACACACCAAACTCCTTAAATTTGGAAGCCAATTCCTTGAACTCGCCTCTCATCTCTTGTGCCCATTGTGGAGTTTGCTCATAGAACCCCGGAGGTCGGTATGGTGGTTGTTGGGGTCTTGGCACGTTTTGGTTGAAGTTGTTGTTGTAGCCACTAGCTTGCCCTTGGTTCCACCTTCCTCCATTGTTGAAATTGGGTCTTCCTCCGAAATTTCTTTGGACATAATGAGCCTCCTCAATTTGTTCCGCCAACCGAACTTGGCGCTCATTTGGGCATTCTTGTGCTCCATGCTTCAAGGAACCACACTCTTCCCATGCTCTTGTGGTGAGTTGGGCATAACTCATCTTCCTCCTCATTTTGTTCAATTAATCCTCCAAGAATTGGATCTTCACATCTTTGTCCACCTCCTCACTTTTGGGATCGTAGAGCTTCTTCGGACCTTCTCCATGGACTCTAGCTTCCTTGCTCACATTGCTCGCCCCATACATCGCCTCATAATCCGAGAGTTTGTCCAACAACTCCCATGCTTGTTCCGGCGGCAAGTCAATGAACCCACAATCGGTATGGAGGTTCAATTTATGCTTCGTGGCGGTGTTGATCCCTTGGAAGAAGATGTCTTGAAGGACATAAGGCTGTTGACCATGTGTCGGACACGCCCTCAACATCTCTTTGAACCTATCCCACGCCTCGAAAAGTGGCTCATGAGCTCCTTGTTGGAAACTAGCAATCTTCCTCCTAAGCTCCGTCGTCTTGGTGGGCGGGAAGAACTTCATCAAAAACGCTTCATTTAGGGCCCTCCATGATGTGATGGATCGTGGTGCTTGACTCTCCAACCAATGCAAAGCCTTGCCTCCCAAAGACCACTTGAAGGCTTTGAGTAGCACATACTCAAGCGTCTCATCGTCCGTGGAAATGGTCTCACAAAGGTCCTTGAATTGCTTCACATGCTCGATCGGACACTCATTCGGCCTCCCTTGGAATTGCTCTCTCTTGATGAGTGAGATAAATTGAGTTTTTATCTCAAAATTCCTCGATACCTCCGGCAAGACGATGGCCGGCTCCGGGACCTTCAACTCCGGATGCATATATTGTCTAGCATTCCGGGGTTGAGTGTTGATTTGGGCCTCCAACCTTATCCTTTGCTCCCTCTCTCTTCGGGCCTCGGCATCTCGGTTTGCCATCTCAATTTGCATTCGAGCCATGTCGGCTCTCATCCTCTCGAACTCCTCATCTCGGGCTTGGTCCGCCATCCTCTTCTTCTTGCGGGCTTGCCTTAGAATACTCTCCGGGTCAATCACAAAATCGAGCTCAAGGGTTCCTCGGACGGAACTAGCTCGTATGCACCTACAACCAAAGACACAAACAAAAACCAAATCAAAACAAACAAGGGGTTTGTGCTAGTCCCTCACCCAAATCACTACCAAAATCAAAGACTCAACAAAGATGGGTACGTCGAACAATTAGAACTCCCCGGCAACAGCGCCAAAATTCTGATGGGTTCCGGGAATCGGAGGGTCTCACAATTTAAATTTATAAAACCGAACCTCACCTGTAGTAAAGAGGTAGGGTGTCGAACACACGGGAGTTCGTGCGTCGAGAATACCCGAAAAGACTAAAAGAGGAGAAAAATAAAGACAAACGAAGGAAAACAAACGAGATCTTCCTCGGACCGACACAGGGTCACTTCGGTCCGAGGTAGGATCGAGGTCAATTTGCACGGGACCGACGTAGAGCAAGTCGGGCCCGATGTACTGGGGATCTCGGTCTTAGCAAATTAGTAGATTGGTCTTGGGTTTTTGGGTTCCTCCCCCAACTAGACTTGAGTAATTCCACCCCAATTCAACCAATAAGTGTTGATCCTTGTGAGATCGAGGTTGCCCACCTTCGATCTCTCCACTCTACACTTCGACCCAAGGGAGTTTCCACTCTCCTTCGATGTTAGGTCTAGTAATTGGTGAGAGATCCTCCCGCTTACTCATACCAACCACAAGCCCTATGTCCCTTGTTCCACAAGAGAATTGAAGCTTAGTGTAGAGAGGATTCCTAGATCAAGCACTCAAAGGCTATGGAATTGGGGTCTTCTACCCAAATCTAGCTAGGGGGATTCCCCCATTAACAAAATGGAAATCAAGCAAATCTCAATCAACATCATCCAATAAAACTCCAATTGCATTCAAATTCAAAGATATCTACAAAATCCAAGTTCAAATCTACTTGATCTAAGCAAAACAAAGTACAAAACTCACAAATCTCCCTCTCTAGGCCAACGATCTCCCCTTCTCTTCCTTCTTCCTTCTTCTCCTTGCTCTCCAAGTCTTCCTTGAGCCTTTGAGAGTGAAATTGGGTTTGGTGTGTGTGTCCCACTCGTCCCCCTCACACTCCACTCTTTGATTTGATCACTAATCACCTCTCTTAACCTTCTTCATGGATTGGGGACCAAGGAATCCCAATTTAGAAAGGGGCAAATGTGGAAAGTTGCTAAAAATATGCCTTGGGGAACAATTCTCACAATCGCCGACTTGGACCGACACGGGTTGACGTCGGGCCCGACGTTGGGAACGTCGGTCCCGTTCTCTGGGAGCTCGATCTCGGGCCCGATGTGGTGTTACTTGATCTAGGGCCTCGATCCTTGCTTTCTTCCTTGGTTTCCTTTGGTTCCACTTCATTCTTAGCTTGGCTCTTGTACTCCTTGACTTTGCTCCTTCCTTGGCTCCTCGAAATGGTCCTCATTCTTGCCATTTTACCTACAAAAATAAACAAACTCGCATAGTTTCCAACTCTTGAAGAAAACCGGGAACTAAGCTAAAAAGGAAACGAAACTACAAAGAAGAGAATGAAAAACACATATTTACAAGGGAAATTAACTACTAAAACACCTCCAAAATGAGAGACATCACGAGATAATTCCTTCCTGAGCATGATGCAATCTCGGGTCCAGTGGCCGTGGTACTCGTGGTAGTCACACCACTTGGTGGTGTCCCTGTCGGCTTTCGGGGCCTTGTCCCGTCGTGGCCATCTCACGTACTCCCCTTGTTTCGCCATGTTCCGCAGAAGCTTATCCGTGGAAATGTTGAGTTTGAGTGAGTCCAACGACGGTGGTGGTGGGTCACGGTATTGATCGTCCGCCTGTCGCGGCCTGGCTGTATTTACCTGCCCGTGGTTAGGGCGTGAATACGGGTGTGCCCGACGATCCTTTCTCTGATCAGCTGAGCCTTTACGGCCGTCGGCTGGGCCCCTTTTCTTGTACTTCTCACCTTCTGAAGTTCTTTTTCGCAAGGTCCTGTCTTCTTCTAGCCTGACGTGATCTAGGGCTCTGGCTTGAACCTCTTCCAAGGTGTAGCATGGGTGTCTAGTAAGTTCTTTGTACAGGCCACCATCGGGGATGATCCCCTGCCTAAATGCCTCCACTGCGGTAGTAACATCACAAGACTGTATCGAGACTTTTTCGCGGTTGAACCGTTCTAGAAATTCTCTGGTAGTCTCATATTGTTTCTGACGGATCCGGTAGAGGTCGCTGGACTGCTTCTCGAATTTGCGACTGCTAGCGAATTGGGTGCGAAAGGAATCCGACAGTTCGGCGAAAGAACCAATGCTACCGCGTGGTAATTTTATGAACCAAGTCAGTGCTGGACCCGTTAAAGTTGTGCCGAACCCCTTGCACATCACCGCCTCCTTGGAGTATGACGGGACTACGCTCGTCATCATCTTTTGTTTATAGATCGCGACGTGCTCGTCAGGGACGGAGGTGCCATTGTATGGAGTCATGTTTGGCACAGTGAACTTCTTTGGTATCTCTACTCTGGTGATGCGGCGGGAGAAAGGAGACTCATCGAAGCCATCGGGGGCTTCAGGTTCCAGGGGTTGGAAACTTTTCCGACCAATCCGGAGTTGATCGGCGATGACCCCGATCTGCTCTGTTACCTTCCTCCGTATAGTTGCGTCAAGGTCTGTGGGCCTCCGCCTTTCAAAATCTTCCTCATCGGTCTCCCCCCATCCGGCCAAGTATTCCGAGGTGGTGCTCGGCGTCTCCTAGCCTCTGACCGGGGATACCTTGGCGGGTCTTTGTCAAGGAGAACTTCTTCGCGGTGGTGCCGGGCGAAAGCCTCCGGGGCGTCTTCTTGGAGTGCCGGTGTTTTGTCACGCGCGTCCAGAGCTTCGCCCTCTTTGGAAGTTCCTTCTCCTCCACTAAAGTCGAGTCTTCTAACTATGCCCTCAGTGTGGCGATTAACACGAAGAGACCGGCAACCCGTGGCCACGACCTCATACTGTTGCTTCAACTGGCTGTTCTCTCGTGTGAGGCGCTCTACATGGGCGTCGTAGAAACTCTTCTGGTCGCTTAGCTCCTTTTGGAGTAGTTGCATTCGCTCCCTGAGGTCAGTCATCTCCTCGTCCTGTGACCGGTTTCTAGGGAGTTCGGGATCCTTCTCGTGGTCGGCGAGGGGAGTTTTGGGAGTCTCGTTTCCGTCGCTTGACATTGTGACTGGGGAGTTCAAATTAGTGTTTTGAACGGTACGTCTCGGCGTGATTGTTCCGATCACGGCCCCACGGTGGGTGCCAAACTGTTTGAGCCAAAATTCACCCAAGGGAATCTTGACCTAGATCGGGCCTGATCGAGGTGAATCACGAAGAACACGTATGATGCAAAAGCTCGTGAATTGTATTCAGAGTACGATTGAATGCGTGAAAGAGCGTAATCCTGCTCTAGGGCTTACAATCAGTTTATATAGTGCCCTCTAGGATTAATCTATCTTGTGAGAAAAGATATGAAAATACAAGATTGTAGCTAATCGTAATCCTAACGAAATATCTTGGAGGGATCTATCTTATATATTTAATTCTATCTTGTTTAACCGACTTCGTTCCTTGCCGTCCTTCGCTGTGCTCTGAAGAAGTAACGAAGATGTACCAACCGGGTCTCGATACTTTTGTGAGGAAAATTTGGGCCCAACAGGGGGGATTTCAGGGATGCAATCACCCGTACCTGATCAGGACTAGCCTCAATCCCCCGTTTGGTCACCACGTGCCCCAGAAAAGTACCAGATTGTACCCCAAAGATGCACTTTTCGGGGTTCAGCTTCATGTTGTATTCTTCCAAAATTTTGAAGGTTTCTTCGAGGTGACCCCTGTGTAAAGAGTTCATTGTGCTCTTCACCACCATATCATTGATGTAAGCCTCCATGGTCTTGCCGATCTGGTCTTTGAACATGCGGTTGACCAATCGCTGGTATGTTGCTCCGGCGTTCCTAAGACCAAATGGCATTACGCGGTAACAGTAGGTGCCCTGCCTTGTGATAAAGGAGGTCTCTCTTGATCTTGAGGTTCCATCTGGATTTAATGATATCCGCTGAAAGCGTCCATAAAGGTCAGGAGCTCGTACCCGACTGTTGCATCCACCATTGTGTCGATATGGGGGAGAGGGAAAGAATCTTTTGGACAAGCTTTGTTAAGGTCGGTGAATTCCACGCATACCCTCCATTTCCCGTTCTTCTTTGGTACCATGACCACGTTGGCCAGCCATTCTGGGTACTTCACCTCTCTGATCTTTCCTGTTCCTAGTTTCTTCTTTACTTCTTTTTTGACCGCTTGGACCCGATCCAGTGCGAACCTTCGCCTCTTTTGCTTGACTGGTGGGTGTTCAGGATCGACATTGAGTTTATGCGTAATGATGGAGGGATCGATTTCTGTCATATCTTCATGGCTCCAAGCAAAGCAATCTTTGTGATTTCTTAGAAACTTTATCAATTCTTCTCTGATTGTGGGCTCCAACTTTTCTCCGATCTTGACCACCTTCCTTCTTCGAGAGTCACCTCCTCAACTTTTTCTTCAGTTTCGATTTGTGCCGGCGGAAGAGTGACACTCTGTAATTGTTATGCTTCCGGTCTTAAGGTAGTCGGCTTGAGGGCCGCCTTGTAGCACTCCCTGGCCAACCTCTGATCCCCGTGGATTTCCTCTACTCCCCACGGCGTTGGGAACTTCACAGTTCGGTGGCATGTAGATGCGACGGCCTTCATATCATGCAGCCAGGGACGTCCTACGATGACGTTGTAGCATGAGGGACAGTCCATCACGAGGAAATTGACTTGCTTGTTGATCCCCTTGGCAAAGGTGGTGAGGGCTATGTCCCCTACTGTGTGCTTGACTTCGCCGCTGAAGCCTACTAGCGATACTGGGTGTTTGTGGATGTCGCTCTCAAATAGCCCCATCTCCCTCAAGGCGTCGAGCGTCATTAGGTTGGTAGAGCTCCCAGTATCGATCAAGACTCTCTTCATCAGCACGTTTCCCATATGCAGGGATATCACCAGGCCATCGTGGTGTGGTTCGGAAGTGAATCCCGTGTCGTTGTCGTCGAAGACAATGGCGGGTCCTGAAGATTCACCACCCGCGCGTTCGGACTTGTGCGGTCGACCAAAGTTTCCCTCTCGCGCGTGACGTTTCGCGGCCGAGTATGTGAGGCCACAGATGTTTGACCCCCCTGATATGACGTTGACGACCCTGTCGGGTGTTGGGGGATCCCTTCTTCCTCTCGGCTTGGACCGGAAATTCTCTGCTACTTCTTTGGGTACCTGGGCATCAGGCGCTACATCTTTGATTTTTCCCTCCGCAATTAGGCGGGACAGTTCTTTCCTGAGCATGATGCAACCTCGAGTCCAATGGCCATGATACTCGTGGTAATCGCACCACTTGGTGGTGTCCCGGTCAGCCTTCGGGGCCTTATCTTTCCGCGGCCACCTCACGTATTCCCCTTACTTAGCCATATTTCGTAGGAGCTTGTCTGTAGATATGTTGGTATCTTTGGCGGATCCGATAGAGATCACTGGATTGTTTCTCGAACTTACGGCTGCTGGCGAACTGTGTGCGAAAGGAATCTGAGAGATCGGCGAAGGAGCTGATACTACCACGTGGTAGTTTTATGAACCAGGTCAGCGCCGGACCTGTCAAGGTCGTGCCAATCTCTCAAGCTAGGGTTGATAGAGCTTCTGACTATGCCATCGGTGCGGCGGTTCACACGGAGTGATCGGCGGCCGGTAGCCACGACCTCGTATTGCTGCTTCAGCTGGCTGTTTTCTCGTGTGAGGCGTGCCACATGGGCGTCATAGAAACTTTTCTGGTCGCTCAATTCCTTCTGCAGGAGTTGCATGTGCTCTCGGAGGTCGGTCATCTCTTTGTCTTGTGATCGGTTTCCGGGAAGCTCAGGTTCGTTGTTGTGGTTAGCAGTCGGGGTTTTAGGGCTTTCCTCACCGTTACCCGACATTGTGTTGTGAATTCGAGGAGATGCTCGAATGGTGTTTCTTCTTATGGTTGTATTGATCACGGCCCCACGGTGGGCGCAAAATTGTTTGAGCCAGAATTCTCCCTAGATCGAACTTTGACCTTAATCGGGCCTGATCAAGGTAAACCATGAAGAACTAGCAAAGAATTGTAAATTGAAGATTGTATTGAATGTGTGAATGTATACGTGTCAAAACGTAACCTTGCTTAGGGTTTACAGTTTTGCTTATATAGCACCCTTGAAGGTCGATCTATCCTATGAAATAGATAAGATTAAACAAGATTCTAACCAATCCTAATCTTAACGGCATAAAACGGACGAAATCTATCTTATGGCTTCGGCTCTATCTTGTTCGACCGACTTTCCTCCTCGCCGCAATTCTCGTCTTGCTTTGAAGAAGTAGCAAAGAAGGATTACTTAGGTCTTGATACTTTTTGGCTAAAAAGCAGGTCCAACAACAATGATTTATAGAGGAACCCCACTTGGACCAACTAGTCTAGTGGGTAAACCTCTACCTCCGAAGAGGATTATGAATGACTTCCCTTTACTTCTTATTAAATGAGTCCTTATAGATATTATAAGGTAGATTTCATACTTCTCTAACCTATAGATTCCATCCCTATAGATTACTAATGAAAGCTCTATCAACCCTAGCTTGTAACCTAACACTGAGATAAGCAAGACATAAGGAAACCAAACCTTGAATGTTTCTCTATCCCTTCGGAAACACATCTCATGTTCTAACTCAGTAGAAACTTTTTTTGTGATTTGGTTGAACTTCTTCTCGATTGAACACATCTCAGTCCCTCTGGAAATTAACACTTGGACAACTTGTTGTAAAACATTGAGTTTGTCATTATCAAAACTAAGGACATAGATCATTGACCTAACATTAGTGACTGGCGTCCCTAATATTGTCCCAACAGTTTCAAGAGGCTTGCTTTGCCTCATAAAAGGTATGAGCGCACCAAGGGACCACTTGTTTGCTAGAGCTATGGTGAGCTCAAGCACATCAATCGATAGTGTAGAATGCCAAAGAAGACCTACTATGGTTGTGGGAAAAAGGGTCATGTTCGGACCTACTACCAACAAATATAAAGTGGTTCTAGACATTCTAAGCTAGCAAACATCTCCCAGGCCAACCAAGCACCGGCAAGGTCGATTGTCTTTCCTTTAGTTCAGTTGATGACGCATAATAAGGGCAAGGGGCGAGTTACTTTTCAAAGCCATGTCCAATACCTATATAAGATACATGCCACCGATGAAACTGAGGCGCCCATTTGTCATGGTACCTTATATGTTTTCTCCACTTCTGCTTTTTAATTGTTTGATTCTAGAGCATCGCATGCATTTATATTTAAAAAATTTGTAGAACCGCTAGCTTAGAAATGATTAGATATCTGTGAACTTTTCATAGCAAACCTTCCAAACGGAGATAGGATAATCGATACCAAACCACTTACCAACTTCTGAATAGGCATTCTGGACGGAAAACTCGATTCCAGCTTGATATGCATTCCGATGGCGCTCTATGATATCATGCTACAAAGGGATTGATTATTACGACAAGGGGTCGAGATTAACTTTTATACCCGAAACGTCACCATTAGTTCCGGAGGGAAGCATGTGTGCAAGTTCAAGAAACCACGAGACATGGAAAACGGGAATTTAACCGATGCAATGAAAGCCATCAGGCTTCTTTGCCAAGGCTCTGCCGGGTACCTATGCTATCTAGAACTAGAAGGTGACCAACATTCAAGAAATTCCTGTAGTGTGTGAGTTTTCCAATGTCTTTCTGAAAGATTTGCCTAAATTGCCACCTCAGTGTGGTATGGAGTTCACTATCAGCATAGATCCAGAGGATGCTCTGATCTCTAAGGCTCCATACACAATGGTTCATGTCGAGATGCGAGAACTTAAGTGTCAACTTGAGGAGTTGTTGGAAAAAAGGTTTCATTAGGTCAAGTGCATCGCCTCGTGGAGCCCCTATCCTATTCGTGAAAATGAAGGATAGTACATTTCACTTGTGCATCGACTATAGAGAGTTAAACAACTTCATCATCAGTATCCTCTTCCAAGGATTGGCGACTTGTTGAATCAATCGCATCATACCAAATTTTTTTAAAAAATTGACCTTAGGTCAAGTTACCACCATTTGAGGATCCGTGAGGAGGACATTGTGAAGATGGATTTTCGAACCCATTATGATCACTACGAGTTTGTAGTGATGCCTTCCGGTTTGATGAATACTAGTACATTCTTCATAGATCTAATGCATCAATTTTTCCATGAGTATATCTCGACCTGTTCATTTTCGTCTCCATTGAATCATGATTTATTCAAGGAATCAGGAAGAACATGAGAAACACTTTAGGATCGTCTTGCACATTTTGAGTCAGAATCAATTGTATGCCAAGTTGTGAAAGTGCGAGTTGTGGCTAAAAGAATTCGCCTTCTTAGGGCACGTTAACAGCAAAGACGGAGTGATGGTGGATCCCTAAAAAATTAAGGTTTAATATGAATAGGATCAACCTCGCAACGACAAGGAAGTTTGTAGCTCCCTAGGATTATTGGGATACTATAGATGGTTCATGGAGGGATTCTCGAAGATTGTCCTAACCAAGACTAGGTTCCTGTGCGAAGTCCATGAGAAGTTAGTCTGGATTCAAAAGTGTGAGGAAAGCTCCTAAGGGGTGAAGAAGCGCTTGACTAGCATGTCTGTGTTAACTCTATCAAACGGTCATGGCATAAAATGACACTTTGATACAGGCTATTTTGTATAGGTTAACTCTTGTATTTTGAGATGATTTTGAGAGTGTTTAGGTTAGTTTTGAGCGTTATTGTAATATGAAGACCGAAGACACAAGTTATGAAGAATCAAGAGTTAAAGAGCTTAAAGACGAAGATTCGCCATACGTGGATACCGCGGTCGCGTTGTCTAGGACGCGGGCGCGGTGGAGTGAAGAGACGGACCATCGAGAACCATGAAGGCCGCGGTCGCGCTGTCTGTGGCACGGTCGCGGTAGAAGCCGACTCAGCATTTGACCATTCGAAGACCGCCGCGGGCGCGGTGGTGACGCCGCGGTCGCGGTGCCGGCCGACTTTGAGACGGGCGAAATTTCATCGTTTCTATCTTGTTTCCTTTCTTATCGTTCGGTTTCCTTTCTTATCTAGTCCGAAAAAGTTGTTCTTTGGGGCTATTTAAGGGGAACATTTCTAGGTTTTTAGGATATTCTATTCACTAGACAATCAATTGATCATGAAGTTGTCAAATTCTGGTAACCTCTTTACCCCTAGGTCTTTATTGATACTCTTGAGCTTCATCTCATGATCTATGTTTAATTTTATGAGCCTGATCAACTTGTTTGATTGACTTAGATCTATTGTTTGATTTAGGATTGGTTGTTGTCTATGCATCTTTCCTATTTCTCGAAACAACTCTATTCTAGGCCCGTGGACTAGTTTAGGGAAGAGTATTCAATGGTTAAATTGTGCATGAGACTCGTACCTTGATTGCATGATTTGATTTCCTAATATCCCTGTTCTCTAGGCTAATTCTAGGTTAAGCGTCCTTGCCTAGGGTTATAGAATTGCTTGGACCGTGGACTTGCGATTGTTTATGATCGGGATTGGAATTGACCTAGGCATATGAAGAGGTGGAGGAATTCATGATCAACTGATTAATAAAATGGAATTTATTGGATAAACTCTACTTGATAACTTTGATTGAAACCAATTTTCAAAACCCCCCTTTGAATACTTGCATGAAAACCATAAAATCTGACTAGAAACTGATTCCTTTGGGTTCGACCCTTTGCTTGCTCACTATACTATTGTTTGCATGTTTGGGATTTATTTTTGATAAGGGAACAATGACTTTGCCCGAGTCAAATTTTGACGCCGTTGCCGGGGAATCCTTTTTCTTGTTTTGATTCTGTGCGTTTTTGTGCTATGCGCCCAAACCGCACCAGCGGCCCCCTCGGCGCGACCGCGGTTCGCGCGCAGAACCTTCTCTTGGGTTCGGACCTAACACATGGTCCGTACCCGGTCTACTAATACTTCCCCTGTTCGTTTTGATCCAGAAATTGACAGGACTCTTCGGAAGATAAGGAGTGCCCCCAGACCTTCTACATCCTACAATCTTTTTGAATCTCTCTCTCTCTCTGACTTTGAAACAGAGGACGTCATGGCGGAACAAACTATTCGCCAACTCACGGCGCCCGACCTCCAGCAACAGCAGCTCGTTGTTCAATTCCCCGAACTCGGGGAAGGTGTGAAGTTCGAACTGAAGTCCGGGCTCATCCACCACTTGCCCAAGTTCCACGGGTTGAGTGGCGAGGACCCGAACAAGCATCTCACTGAGTTCCACGCGGTGTGCGTGAATATGAAGCCCACTGATGTAACGGAGGATCAAATCAAGCTCTGGGCTTTCCCTTTCTCTCTAGAGGACTCCGCCAAGGATTGGCTCCTTTATTTGGTGCCAGGCTCTATTACTACTTAGGCAGCCATGAAGAGGGCGTTTCTTGAGAAGTACTTCCCCGCTTCCAAACAAACATCTATTAAGAAGCAGCTCAGTAGTTTGGAGCAGGGGGAGGACGAGAACCTCTACGATTATTATGAGCGCTACAAGAGGCTCATCGCGCGTTGCCCCTACCATGGCTATCTTGCCAAGGAACTTATTTGCTACATCATTGAGGGACTCTGCGACAATACAAGAGGCTCGTGAATGCATCTTGTGGGGGTAGTTACGAAAACTTGACCCCCGCTACAGCTTTTCAGAAAATTGAGATCTTGGCGGAGCAAGCCCGCAATCAGAGGTCCAGGACCAATGTGAGGTCCGTCAGTGTAGTGAACGAGTCCCTGAATGCTGAAGTAAGGGAGCTCAAAGATCTTATGAAGCAGCTGCTCACGAAGAAGACGGCTCAACAAGTCCATGCTTGTGGTCTTTGCTATGACGCGAGCCACCACACGGATTAATGCCCTACTATTCAAGAGACCGAGGAGTCGGTCAATGCTATTGGCAATTATGGTGCGCCTAGGCCCCAGAATGATCCTTTCTCTAATACCTACAATCCGGGGTGGGCAAACCATCCTAACTTCCGGTGGAGCAACCAGCAGCAACAAGAGCCACCACAACAGCAGCAGCAGTACGCTCCTCAGGGCCAACAACAACAATTCCGGTCCAACAACTATGCCCCAATTAAGGGCCCCTGCTCCGTCTCAGAATGATGCTATTACTGCCCTCTTGAAGGAGAACCAAGAGACGAGGGCTGCGGTAAAGAATCTTGAGACTCAGCTGAGCCAACTTGCCACCATGATCAATAGGCTCGAGTCTAAGGATTCCGGGAAACTTCCCTCTCAACCGCTCAACCACAAGGAGAATGTGAGTGCCATGAATTTGAGGAGCGGTAGAGCATTGGCGAGTCAGGAATCACCCACTGGTGATAAACCGCGACCGCGTTCCCTTGGCCGCGACCACGTCGGGGCAGCAGAAGACGAAGACCAAGTCTCTGTTGGAAATCCGCGACCGTGCTCTTCCCACCGTGCCCGCGGAAATCCAATAGAGGACTCGGACCATGAGAGGCGTGAAGCGCCGCGACCGCAGAGCCCGGACCACGCCCGCGGTAAGGAGGCAGAGCGGAACTTTGGGGCGTTGCTCGACTATGCTTTCAAGAACTATTCTCCCCCGGGCCCGCGCTCTCCTAGCCGCGACCGCGCCCCAGTAGCAGAGGAGGACGACGGCTATGTGGCTCAACCACTTCCACCCTTGATCTCTTTCAAGCCCTCTCCCCCATTCCCCGAAGCACTCAAGGACACAAGGAAGCCGGCACATGACAAGGAACTCTTTGAGACCTTCGCCAACTGCCAGGTAAATGTTCCTCTCATCAATCTCATCCAAAGTGTTCCTCGGTTTGCTAAGTTTATGAAAGAGCTATGCACAATAAAAAGGAAAAATAGGACTAGTCCTAAAATTGAGAAAGTAGCTCTAGTTGAGAAAATGCAGGATAACAAAATTGAGATTTATAATTCCCTACTCCAAAAGCAATTACCAAAAAAATGCTCAGACCCAGGAAGATTCACCGTCCCTGTCACTATTGGAGAAACTAAAATTGAGCGTGCTATGCTAGATTTAGGTTCCTCCATTAATGTGCTTCCAGCTTGCATGTATGATAGGTTAGGCCTTGGTACCTTAAAGGAATCCGATATTGTTATTGAGTTGGCTGACCATTCTAATGTGCGCCCGAAAGGGTTAGTTGAGGATGTTCTAGTGCAGGTGCATGGCTTGATCTTTCCTGCAGATTTCTATGTGATGGAGATAGGCGAAGGGCGTTACGACCCGGTTCTCTTACTTGGTCGCCCATTCATGAAAACCGCCAAGACGGTCATTGATGTTGCTAATGGATCTCTTTCCATATCTCATGGTGGCAACGAGGTCCGAATTCATGTTGATGAGGACCCATATTGATCGTATCCACGTCGAGCCAACGACGTTAAACAAAAGCGCTGCTTGGGAGGCAACCCAAGGATTAGTTAGATTGTTTTCCATTCTTAGATTAGGATTAGTTAGATCATATTTGCTTGTTTTGTTTTTTCTAGCTAACATGCAGGTACTAGGTCCGAAAGGACAAAGCCTGGCGTGATACCGCACCCGCGCCGCCTTGGCCGCGCCCGCGGTGGATCACCAGTGCGCCCCGACGAACAGGTACTAGACCGTGCTCGCGGCAACCATACTACGTCTCGGTTTTAGCTCGTTTTTATTTTGAGAAAAAGAGAGAGGACTTTGTGGTCCCATTCTATCTATATCTTCCATCTATCTATATCCCATTCTTTTCCATCTTCTATCTTTCCAATCTCTATTTCTTCTTTTCTTTCATCTTTGTAATTTCCATTCTTTGGCTATGTGTAAAGCCTAAGTATGGGGGAGCTTTGCTCCCCCGAGAGTTCTTTTCTCCATGGCTCGAGTTCAAGTATTTGTCCATCTTCCAAAAGACGATCGAAGATACGAAGGGTCTTTGCACATCATCCGGTTCGAGCTGAAGTCAAGAAGTCACGACTGCACCAATACCGCGCCCGCGCCACACCGGCCGCGCCCGCGGTGGTCCACCTGAGGCTGACTATGCTCGCTGTGTTGATTCCGTGCCCGCGCCCTTGGTGCCGCGCCCGCGGTTGAGCCACAGACTTGGATTACGAAGTTCCATTCTTTCTACACCTTTGAAGAGTTCTTCCATTCCACCTCTGCTCATTGATTGTGAGTCTTCTGATATACCTTTTTCCTTGCTTCTATCCTTTCTCTTTGCTTCATTAAGGACAATGAAGGATTTAAGTATGGGGGAGGGAGTACTCGCATTCGCTTATCCTAGTTAGCTTAGTTAGAAATTTGCTTCAGATTTTTGATTTTCTTCATTTCATGGAGCACTTGCACCATAATTTTTGCATAATAAAGAAAAGAAAAAGATAGAAAAAGCCATAAAGATTGAAAAAAGGCATATAAATCCTGGGATGAGTCGAAAACCCGAAAGGGCGGCTCAGGTAATAAGCAGGTAACCCGGACCAGCATTAGGCTGGGGTAATATGAGGTTCATGAGAGTTGTGAGTATTTGTGAGCACACCCTTGAGAAAAATGAAAAGAGCGGTTAGGTGAAAACCCGAAAGGGCACCTAAGCAGAATTGAGCGGAAAAATTCGAGTGTTTTAGGATCATTCTTGCTTGGGGACTTTGGGGCTTACATGTTATATTTGGGTAGATCCTAGGTTGCTCTACACTTTTTAGAGCTTGAGTGTCTTATCATGTTGTGAGGTGTGTGTTTGAGCTTCATTGTTTTATGCTCATGATTTCTCTATATTTTTGGGTTCGGGTTGTGAGCTGAGTGTTTTTATCTTCCCTTGTATTTCCTGAGATCTTAGATGTGCTTATTGTTATATTTGTTTTGAGCTTACTTGAGGACGACCAAGATCTAAGTATGGGGGAATTTGATACAGGCTATTTTGTATAGGTTAACTCTTGTATTTTGAGATGATTTTGAGAGTGTTTAGGTTAGTTTTGAGCGTTATTGTAATATGAAGACCGAAGACACAAGTTATGAAGAATCAAGATTTAAAGAGCTTAAAGACGAAGATTCGCCACTACATGGATACCGCGGTCGCGTTGTCTAGGACGCGGGCGCGGTGGCGTGAAGAGACGGACCATCGAGAACCATGAAGGCCGCGGTCCGCTGTCTGTGGCGCGGTCGCGGTAGAAGCCGACTCAGCATTTGACCATTCGAAGACCGCCGCGGGCGCGGTGGTGACGCCGCGGTCGTGGTACCGGCTGACTTTGAGACGTGCGAAATTCTATCGTTTCTATCTTGTTTACTTTCTTATCTTTCGGTTTCCTTTCTTATCTAGTCCGAAAAGGTTGTTCTTTGGGGCTATTTAAGGGGAACCTTTCTAGGTTTTTAGGATATTCTATTCACTAGACAATCAATTGTTCTTTCAATAAAGATTGGAGTTTTCTTTGTAATGGAGAACTAACTCTCCTCTTGAGTTTATTCTATCAAGGAAGCTTTATTATGAAGTTATGAAATTCTGGTAACCTCTTTGCCCCTAGGTCTTTATTGATACTCTTGAGTTTCATCCCATGATGTATGTTTGATTTTATGAGCCTGATCAACTTGTTTGATTGACTTAGATCTATTGTTTGATTTAGGATTGGTTGTTGTCTATGCATCTTTCCTATTTCTCGAAACAACTCTACTCTAGGACCGTGGACTAGTTTAGGGAAGAGTATTCAATGGTTAAATTGTGCATGAGACTCGTAGCTTGATTGCATGATTTGATTTCCTAATATCCCTGTTCTCTATGCTAATTCTAGGTTAAGCGTCCTTGCCTAGGGTTATAGAATTGCTTGGACCGTGGACTTGCGATTGTTTATGATCGGGATTGGAATTGACCTAGGCATATAAAGAGGTGGATGAAGTCATGATCAACTGATTAATAAAGTGGAATTGATTGGATAAACTCTACTCGATAACTTTGATTGAAACCAATTTTCAAAACCCCCCTTTGAATACTTGCATGAAAACCATAAAATCTGACTAGAAACTGATTCCCTTGGGTTCGACCCCTTGCTTGCTCACTATACTGTTGTTTGCATGTTTGGGATTTATTTTTGATAAGGGAACAACGACTTTGCCCGAGTCACACTTCTAAGATGGGTCTTCATTATATGTTGATGGAAAGCGACAAGGTCATAGCCTACGCAATTCACCAACTAAAGACATATGAAGTGTGATATCTGACCGATGTTCTGCAGCTTGTCATTATGGTTTTCAGTTTGTACATCAGGCGACTCGACCTTTATAGTTTGAAATGTCAAATCTTCACCAACCACAACTTCTTGAAGTACGTATTCACTTAAAAAGAGCTCAACATGAGGCTAAGGCAATGGTTGTAGCTAATCAAGGACTACGACACCGACTTGTAGTACCACCCGGGTAAAGCAAATGTTGTAAATGATGCCTTGAATCGGAAGTCACCTCAAGTGAACCCACTGGCTACGTTGAAAGTTAAGGTGGATTTGCAAAAGGACCTGATCCGTGAGGGTATCGAAGTTTGGTTTGGAAGAAAACAAGAGAGCTTGTGCACTTGGAAATCCATTCCGACATATGTTGGGCCAAATCAGAGGGAAGCAACCAAATCAGTGGTGAAGCCTTGTCGGGAAAGGCACTAGTTCTCATCATCCAGGATGATGGATCATTGTGGTTTAGAGACCACATTTGTGTACCAGTGGAGGATGAACTCCGAAGGATTATCATGAAGGAGGCGTATTCAATTGCTTATTTTATTCACCCCAGCGCAAGTAAGATGTGTAAATACTTACGAAAGAACTTATATTGGCCAAGCATGAAGCAAGATGTCGTATTTAGGGTGTGTTTAGTTTGGTTTTCATGTTTTTTGATTAGTTTTGATTAGTTATAGTAGTTTTGTTAGTTTATTAGGAAGATTTAGATATCTACACTTTATTGCGGTTTTAATTGTAGATCACAAGTGTACCGGAGGTGGAGGCTGATGCATTAGATGAGTTAGGATGGAAATCGAACAATGGAAATTGCCCCGAAGAAGAACCAATTGAAGAATGAGGAGAAATCGTCTACTGAGCTCGAAACACAGGAAGGAAGGCCATGGCGCTCCCAAGTGTCGTGCACTTAAGAGTTTAGCAATAGATTAGTTAAGCTGTAACTGGAATAATGTGAATTGATGATCAATAATCACTTCTACAATGGGTAAGAATTAGTTTGATATCTTCATCATCTTGATTCTACAATCTTGATTTACATTGCTTTGTTTAAATTGATAGTTTATCGTATAATTTCACAAAAAACACCTTTTACTAGTAGCTTAACAATAAACACTAGACACATGAGTCTTTGTGGGATCGACCCATACTTGTCTACTACATTAGTTGGGTAGTTTAGATTACTTTGATCGGTATTAGGACAACTAAAATATCGTTATCAAATTGGCGCTATTGTTAGGGACTTAGTTGTTTTCTTGTGTTTAGTATTTACTAGGTTCCGCTTTATACTATACCAGCAAATGACCCGCACCATGTACGGGAGTGTTTTTTTTCTTTTTAATATTTTGTATATGAATTCACTATAATAATTACAAATATTATCATATGTTTAATTTTTTTTAAATGGCGTGTATCTTTTAGATTATAAAATAACATAATTCCCTTATATCATCAATTATTTATATAAAAAATATTGTATTTATATATTAGTTCCTTATACATATGTAAACATATATATATTGAGGAAAATGCAATAAGATGAGATGCATTATTGAATTTAATAAAAAAATTGATAAAAATCTTTTGAAATTTAAATTAAATTGAATAAACTAACTTAAATAAATAAATCAATAATTTAAAATAAAATTTTGGGTTAATACTACATTATTTTTTAAAATATAGAGAATATTAGATAAGATAAAACATAAAACCAAATTATCTTTTATATATGTTATCTTGTTGTAATAAAATATTAAATAAGAGTATATACATTTCAAACAAAAATATTAATGAATTTATTATCTTTATAAGAAATATATATTTTTTCTAAAACATAATCAATCTGTAATGTTACGAATATATTTAGGGTAAATATATCATCTAAATTTTTTTATTAATATTATTATTGTATTTCAATATGATACAATAGAAAAAAAATTAATATATTATTTTAATAAAAGAATGATGTGGTGTAAATATAATGCTAGAACTTGCTACTAATGATGATTTTTAGAAAGTTTTAGAACAAAATTACGAAAAATAATACTTATTATTAATATAATATTTAAGTACATGGGTAAAAATTAATTAAAAAAATTAATTTAGGATAAATAAATTTATTGATTAAATAGGTAACCATATAATGATAAGATTGAGATTTATATATTAGGATAGAATTACTTAAGCAACTCAAAATTTAAGATATAACTAATATTTTGATTAAATATGTATAAGATTTAGATTATATATTATGATTAAAACTAAGATTGATAAGATACTTGTTTTAATAAAATGGGTGATGTGGCTCAATATGGTTACGGAATTTGCTTCCGCTTTAGTATATAGTAAAAGATTACTATTGTGATTATTAATCCACACTTGTACCACTAACTCATCTTTTGTTACTTTTGATCTAGATCTTAAGAGAACTCTTGTCAGGTTAAGACGTGAAGCTCGGATGTTTCTAAATGTAAGGATATTTTTGAACTTGTAGAGATGGATGAACAAACCTTAAGATAGCTAACTGCACTATACATGACTCAACAACCTTTAGCGATGCAATATCCTAAGTTAGATAAAGGTGTCAATTTCAATTTTTTTTTTGAAGGAACGAGGCAATACAACAAGAGGGCTACAACACAAGCCACTAATACAGTCAATACTAATGCTTGGCAAGAAGAAGTGGGTGAGCTCATGAATATGGTCAAGCAACTTCTCATAAGTGGAGGGAAGCAACAAGTGAAAGCTTGTGGTCTTTGGTCTAACACCTAACATCCAACTGATGCTTGTTCTACACTCCATAACCCACAAGAAGAAGTAAATGATCTACGAGGATTTGGCCAATAAAGACCGAGGCATGATACATACTCAAACACTTACAATCCATGACGAAGAGATCACCCCAATTTGAGGTACAGTAATCAACCACAATTTAATCCTTAAGGCGGTCCAAAAGGTTCTCGACCCCCATTCCCAATTCAACCTCAAGCACCGAATCAAGGCTCTTCTACTTCCATGGATGACATGATCAAGTGTCTTGCTCAAAGTATGACAATAATGCAACAATCCATGGGGAAATTTCGGCAGGGGACTTCATCAAGTACCCACAATTAAGAAGCTTAAGTCAATTAACTGGCTACCGCTATGAACAGATTGGAAACTCGCGATTCAAATAAGCTTCCTTCACATACCATGATCAACCTTAAACAAAAATTGAGTTCCGTTACAATGAGAAGTCGCAAGATACTTAAATGCCACTCGGGAAAAGTGTATTATCCCGTTGAAGAAGAGGATGGAAGAGAGGAAGGAAATTTGGGCGAACAATTCATCTCGGCCAATCAGGGTGCAAAATACGGTCTAGAAGATAAAAGAGCAACTATGCTTAATGGAGGCAACCCGCGTTTTGATGCTAGAAAGCCAGATTTCAAAACACGGGCTAGTCCGAACCAAGACACGACCACATCTCATGGTTCCTTCCCGCGTCTTGGAGCGATTGTGAAACTTTTTCAAATGTTCCACCGAAACTTTCTAGACCACTTCCATTGTTTCTCGATGCGTTGAAAGAGACTCGTGTGCTTAAGAATGATAAGGAGATGTTCGGAATCTTCATTGATTTCCAGGTAAATGTCCCATTACATACATTGATTAAATTCGTCTCTCAGTATGCTATATTTCTTAACGATTTGTGTAAAGTTAAGAGGAATAAGAAGACCAAAGAGAATTCGAAGAAGGTAAAAGAGGTTGAAACTATCTCTGTAATGCTCCAAACACAATTACCAAAGAAATATGATGATCCGGGCATGATTTCAATCCTTTGCTCTATTGGTGACACCACAATTAACCATGCTATGTTAGATTTGGGTGCATTAATTAATGTAATACCATCTTGCTTATATAATTCACTTCATATTGGTCCACTTAAGAATCCAACACCATTATTGAATTGGAAGATCACTTTAACATTAGTCTAAATTTAATCTTTCTATTTGTCAATTTAGACCTGATTTTTTCTTTAAATGTGAATTGGAGGAATCCAACACCATTACTAAAGAAATGTGATGATCCGGGCATGTTTTCTTGAAATCTTTATATTTGTCAACTGAGACCTAATTTTTCAAATTTAATCTTTGTATTGTTAGTTTATTACACACATTTATGTTTATCTCATGATTTGATTGCATAAAGTTTATAAATTGAGATTGATTGTGAATTTTCAATTGAATAACCTAGGTAGTAGGGGAAAAGAGTATTTGTGAGATATTATTACATTTTTTTTGGGTTAATTTGTGTTGGATTATTGTTGGATTTTCCTTGTCGGGACAATCATTTTCTTATAAGTTGGGCTTTTTTGTGTGGGATTTGTTGGAATTTGCCAAAATCATGCCACCACGAAAGGACCACGCTATAGCTACTACATCTTCATCTCGGGTTGCATCTCACGATGTTGTACATCTTGAACTTCCGGTTGGAGTGGTGACGAAACTTCAACAATCTATAGCATCACACTTAGAGATCCTGGGTATGTCTAAAACTTCCATCATTTAAAGGATTAGAAAAGGAAGTCAACAAGGTTTATTGATTGGGAGTTGATTGTACATCTTGTCTTGGGTGAACAGGTTAGCGTGATGGCTAGAACAATCCAATTTGAGTCATCCAGGCATCTTTGGGAGCTTACTTTCAAAGAACTCACTCTTGAGTTCTTGAGCTCCCATGACACGCACATTTTACGTGGGCCTGGATCAAACAACGAAGGGAGGATAACTTTTCATCTAGGTGGAGTGCGAAGGGTGTTGACACTAGAAGAAGTGAATGGGATATTTGAGTTCCATGCCAACTGGGCCCACTATGTACCTCGTCGGGAGAGCTAGACATTATGGTTGAAGGATGATTTCTAGGGAACTATTACATGAAAGGAGGTCTATTTGGGAACCCAGGCTAAGGTATTTGCCATCATACATCCTGCTATTGGTATCTTTTAGCGCTTTATTACTCACACTATTTTCACGAGGGGTGATAGTGAGAACAATTTGTCTAGAAAAGACTTGGTCATTCTATGTGTTGTGTTGAGAAAGAAGGACTTACTTGAACTTAGGTGGGGTGTTTATGACCCATATGTTACATTTTAGTAGGCAGGTATCAAGCACTATAGCTATTGGTGGGATTGTTAATCAGTGGGCCGACACTTTGGAGTTGATGTGGATCGACTTTGTGTTGATTTGTCTCCAATTCCCATGGACTTTGTTGTGTTTAACAAGATAAAAGTTCACTTTGCTCGAAGAGGCACTATTTATTGGGTACTTGGTGACATTGGGAAATTCATGCGGTTACTGGATCTCAATGAAGTGCGTTCGGAGGTAGAGGGGAACTTTATAGACGAGCGCACATGGATGATAGAGGCTATTGAGGATTGTAACACCTTGTCTTTCTGACAAGGCGTTACTCAGTAGTAGACTTCACGAGACACTACCAAGTTAGTTTGACAACTGAACAACTGGATCTTACAACGCGGACACGACAAGAAAACAAGAAAACATCCAACTCGTACAAGGAAACAAATAAAATTTATAGTTTTACAAACCAAGATGTTATGCACCAACCCTATGAACAAACCAAAATGCATTCCAACCAGGCCCGTAGATGAGGGTGTGCAAAAAACCCAATAGCATAGGGCTCCAAAAAATATAAAGGCCCATTTTTTCTTGTTTATACTTAAATTTCTCTTAATTAAGGGAGAATACTACCTACTTTAACTCCCTACGTTTCACGCCTCTTTCAATTTCCATTGATTACTTATATTTTCTATGTAGAATTAATTAAAGTGGCCCTACCCTCTCTTCCCAAATCTCAATGAAAATTAAATCTTCCCTATTTTTAAGATAGCAATTTTCCTCTTTGTTTTTAATTTTTTTGATTTTCAAATCTTCTTCCATAAATATAACATCATATTTTTACTTAATTAAATAATTTCAAAAATTTTACATCTTATATTAATTTATATTAAAACTTGCATAAGTTTTATAATACATAAGGGTCTAATTTTTGAAATCAAGTAAGACCCCCAAAATCTTTGAGACGCGCCTAATTCTAACAACTACTCAACTAATCACCACTCCAAGCCTAAAAGTCAAACAAACTTCTACTCGCTTAACAATATCAGAAACACTACAGAAAGAGCTAGCAAATTGAAACAACATCCCACAACTAAACTACTGTGACACGCGCTAGTATACTGCATCACCATTTCGCCGAGGCTCGATCATGACATCTTGATCACTTGAACTGAAAAATAGCTTCCTCGAAGGATCAGGTCCTACTCTATCAAAGCTAGAATTAAGCAAAGCAACTATAAGACGTTTCAAAACATTTTTTTTAAAGTCAGCAACTAAGGGTCCACAAACAAACACATAAGTCTAGTCCATTCGTAAATCCAGTTAGCCACAATCAGTTTCAAATTTCATATCTAGGCAGTTAAATTACTACATACGATCACTTAATAACGCATTCAAACACATTCATCAATTTAACACACACACACACACACCATCATGCTTGATAGAGCATATAGGTTGTAGTATTTAGGACATGTTTTGATTAGTTTTCATGCATTTTTAGGTAGATCTTCCCTTATTTTGTAGTTTAGCTCTAGTGTTGGAAGTTTCGGAATCTACACTCATTTGGTTGATATTTGCAGATATGATTAATAGAGTGCCGGATCCATGGTGATGGTGGACTTGGAAGTGAGCTTGAAGGTGCCAAAGAAGTGTGCATGGATGAAGGCTAAAGAAGAAATCAAGTTCCCAAAGTGATTGAAAGTTTCGTTGGTGCAGGCTTAGAAACTCGGGCAAGACAGCCAAAGCGCGCCCGCGCTTCAGAGTCCCAGCCCGCGTTTCGGCACCTGAGCTTCTGGCGTGAAAACTCGGGCATGGCTTCCGAAACGCGCCCGCGTTTCCATGGCCTAGCCCGCGCTTTCACCCGCGTCCGCGAGAAGTATATTTTTGTATGGGCTTGGGCTTTTGGGTTGAAACTTGTTTTGGATAATATTTTTAGAAACCTCTTAGATATATTTTTGGATATTAGTTTCTAGGTTTGATTATCTCATAACTCTTGACTTTGAGGGTTGTTGTTGGAGCTTGAGAAGAACAAGAATCCTTTGGAAGAATTGTAAGCTTTTCAATGTCTTTGAACAACTAAACCTCTTTTGCTTAACTAGTTAATTGAAGTTGTGAACGAAGTATTATTGTGAGATTTGATTGTTCTTAATTTCCCTTGACTAGATTGTTTTCTCTGTGCTTAATTGCTTAATTTCAACCTAGGGTTTTATTAGCTTGATCACCTAATATGATTTCTAGGATGAATTACAACTAGATCTTTCTAATTACCGGTCGGTGTTAATTAGATCATAAGTAGAACCTTTAATCAATCTAGGACTGGTAGGACTAATTGATTAGAGAAGAGAATTCAATCGCATGTTATTTGGATGTCTGGTTGCTCTGAATGCATGTTTCTATTGATACTTGAATCTTAATGTTGTTGTCAAGTTGAATCTAGGAGATCTCTTAGGTTATTTGATAATTAGGGTTGTTGGTACCGGTCGGGCTAATAACTAGAATTGAAGTAGGATTAATAATTCCATGAAGTTGGGTTATTAGCATTGCGCAATAGATTAGTCAAGGTAAAAAGAGAATTTTGATAATCAATGATCAATAATCAAGTTCACAATGGATGTTAACTAGTTGAGTATACTTCTCCCATATTTGATAAGTCAATCTTAGTTTTGCATGTTTAGTTTTGATAGTTATTAGAATCACATTCAAAAACCCCCCTTTTTCCCTGAGTAGCGTAGCAATAAACATTGAAAACCTGAGTCTCTGTGGGATCGACTCTTACTTCCCTACTACATTAGTTGGGTTGTTCGGATTACTTTGATAGGTATTAAGGCGACTAAAATACCTCTATCAATGCTCTCACACATGAACATCTCCACACAACGACACACTTGTCCACTTACACGCCCATACTCACATAAATACATACCTCCACTCACTGTCCTAGTGAGGCGGAGATGCAACTTTCACTGCACTCCAAATCGGCAATGCAACTTTCATTGCACTCCAAATCGGCAATGCAACTCTTATTTTATCATTGCACCCGATTAGACGATACAACCCTTCTCCACCGTTGCACGTCCGCCTGTCGATGCAACCCTACATTTCCATTGCACCCGGGTTTCCTTATACATAGAAAACTCTTTGAAATCTCAATAACACCGAAATACACTTGAAATCCTTATCAATCATGAAACATATAGAAACAATAACATTGCACACTGTATCACACCATAACAAAGATCATTTGTAAAAATAATCGATCGGGATTAGTTCCCTAAACCAATGTTATAATCACAATGCAAACTCTAACAAGTTAGAACAGAACCGAGGTCAACCTCCACCCGAAAACTCAACGAAAATTATTACGAGCTCCTGGATATTATAATAACGAAATTAGGACTTAAATATTGAAAGAATTGACTCAAAAATTAAGTTAGAATACGAATTGACCCCGAAAACCAACCAGAATCGAACCCGAAACCGAACCTAATAAAAACCGAATAGTCAACCTCCTCTTAACTTTGGGTTGACCACCTACTTGCCTAAAACTGCCCACGTTAATAGCGGTGCTCAAAATCCACAATCTCCAATAATAAATTAATTTAATTTCTTTTTTCGCTATTAACCCCACCCTTTCCTTATCTCTCTGGCCCCTTGGCCCCGACAACCCTTCCTTCTCACGATACCCTACCCTTGCTTTTCCCTTGCCTTCAATCAGGCTCACGCCGATCCGCCGGCCACTACTCAGCGGCAACCCGCCACTAGACCTCCGGCCGTTGCTCACTAGACGACTAGCCCCGACTTCCCCTCTCTGTCCATTGACGACGACAACGACGACGGACCTGCCAGCCTGCCCTTGGCCCTCCCTGCCGTCGATTGTTGTTGTGTTCTTGTGGTATTTTTTGTTGCTCGATAACACGTCCATGCCCAAAGCCAGAAGCGTTCATCTCATCCTTTTGTCTTTTCTTCAAAGCATCATCAGTCCATTCAAGGAAAACTGGAATTTTCCGGTCTTTACGATCCTTACCATACTGCACTCTGTCTACATAGAAAAGTTGCAGAAGTGCAAATAAACCATCGTTATAAGTTTGTATAGTGGGCAAAAAATTGAACTATCATACAAAAAAAAATTGAACTATATAGAAATGTAATATGAACTGAATTTTTTTAGTTGAATTAGCTTTAGTTGGGGGATAACTGACCGTGAGAAAGAGCAAGGAGCCTATAAATGAATTTTTGTTCTGATCATCCCACGCCTTCTTTGCGTCAACTAGGACGTCAAGTAAAAGCCCACACCAATTAAGGTTCTTGATGTTTCCTACATCCTCCAAGCATATCAGATACGAGTAATTAATGCTTCCATTCGCCTTGCTATCCAACAACGACGAGATGAAGAAATTTATGAAGTATCTTTTGAAAAATGGTCCACCATTACAGTCAGTAAGCATCTCTTCTCGTAAATCCTTTGGTGTAATCTTGAAGAATTTTGTTTCTTTTTTCTTAAGCCTCAATACATCCTTCCAATCTTCTACAAATTCGACATTCTCAACTCTATCCTTAGTTGATATGTCTATACCTCCTAATGGGATGCCAAGAGCAATGTGCACATCTTTTTCTTCAATGTAGACAATTTCTCCATTTGCCATCTTCAATCCAACCTTTCCAGCATCAAATTGGTCAACTAGCCGGTATGTCAAGTAATTTGGGAGAGCCTTGATTTTCAACTACAGGATGCTTCCAAATCCAAGTTCCTTTACACTTTTCTTTTGTTGATCATTCAGCATTTGAATCATATCAACTAGCGCTCTTGAGTTTGATCTTGATTCCAATATGTCATACACCTTTGTGCCCTTTTTACAAACAACCTCTTTTCTAAGGACTCTGTTGACCGGATTGGGTTTCCTATCCATCCTAATCAGTTTGATTCTTGCATTTCCTTTTGTAGGCATTCTTGTATTCATCTTTTTAGGCTTGGACTTTCTCCTCGTCAACATATTGTTCATTATCATCATCCTCTGTGCTGCTTTTATCACCCCCATCACCCCCATGGAAGCTGGAATCTTCTTCATCATCTGAATACAAGAATGGACGGACGAGATGATGAAGAAGATTCCAGCTTTCATGGGGATGATTGGGGTGCTTAAAGCAACTCAGAGGATGATGATAATGAACAATATGTTGACAGGAGGAAGTGTCCAAGCTTAAAAAGATGTATACAAGAATGCCTACAAAAGGAAATGCAAGAATCAAACTGATTAGGATGGATAGGAAACCCAATCCGGTCAAAAGAGTCCTTAGAAAATAGAGGTTGCTTGTAAAAGGGGCACAAAGGAATATGACATACTGGAATCAAGATCAAACTCAAGAGCGCTGGTTGATATGATTCAAATGCCGAATGATCAGCAAAAGAAAAGTGTAAAGGATCTTGGATTAGGAAGCATCTTGTAGTTGAAAATCAAGGTTCTCCCAAATTACTTGACATACTGGTTGGTTGACCAATTTGATGCTAGAAAGGTTGGATCGAAAATGGCAAATGGAGAAATTGTCTACATCAAAGAAAAAGATGTGCACATTGTTCTTGGCATCCCATTAGAAGGTAAAGACATATCAACTAAGGATAGAGTTGAGAAAGTCGAATTTGTTGAAGATTGGAATGATGTATTTAGGCATAAGAAAAAAAGAAACAAAGTTCTTCAAGATTACAACAAAGAATTTACGAGAAGAGATGCTTGCTGACTGTGATGCTGGACCATTTTTCAAAAGATGCTTCATCAATTTCTTCATCTCGTCGTTGTTCGATAACAAGGCGAATGGAAGCATTAATTACTCGTATCTGAGCTGCTTGGAGGATGTAGAAAACATCAAGAACCTTAATTGGTGTGGGCTTCTACTTGACTGCCTAGTTGATGCAAAGAAGGCGTGGGATGATTAGAAAAAAAATTCATTTATAGGCTCCTTGCTCTTTCTCACGGTCAGTTATCCCCCAACTAAAGCTAATTCAACTAAAAAAATTCAGTTCATATTACATTTCTATATAGTTCAATTTTTTTTTGTATAGTAGTTCAATGTTTTGGCCACTATACAAACATATATCGATGGTTTATTTGCACTTTTGCAATTTTTCTATGTAGACAGAGTGCAGTATGGTAGGGATCATAAAGAACGGAAAATTCCAGTTTTCATAGAATGGACTGATGATGCTTTGAAGAAAAGACAAAAGGATGAGATGAACGCTTCTGGCTTTGGGCATGGATGTGTTATCGAGCAACAAAAAATACCACAAGAACACAACAACAATGTTCTTCTACCACCACAAGAGGATCAAGGAGATAGAGAGGCAGGATCACATGTACTTCGACTGCAGGTATTCATTAAAAAACCATAAATATATTTTACTTTTTTTTTTATTTTAGGAAATATGTGAAATTCATTGCCATATTTTGTTTTCCTGTTTTTTTCCAATAGAGATGGGTACAAACCTTTACTACGACTATGGAAGGCGTTGCCACAAGCATTATCAAACTTTCTAATATGGCAAAGGACACTCCATCGGAGTTCATGAGTGACCCAACAATGAAGTCTATGCACGAGATAGCAAAAAAAACTTATGGGAATTACAAAACAAGAAGAAGAAGTGCAGGGGAATGAGACATACGACGAGCTTGAAAACATGTGATCACAATCACAACACCCATTTTGGAATTGCTCAGAGCTACAACAATGTCTTCAAGAAATTGACAACGCATTTACCTCAAAGAAAGAGCTTAAGAAAATGGAGGACATACCAGTACCTTCATTTGATTTGGATATAACACCTCCACCACCAACACCACGTGAAAGAAGGAATTTTGAAGATATTGGTGATATAGCAAGTCAATATCTTCATATGGACGAGGAATCACTGGAAGCCATCAACAACAATGTAAGTACAAACGAACGTATGCAATGTTTCTGAAACAGTTCATATTTCTTTATCTAATAGTTAAAAAATTTTACAAGTGAGTTCAGATTATATATATTATGCCGGTTGTTATAATACAGGAAAAAAGTGAACAAGTGGTCGAGGCAGGACCACAGAGCAAGAGGAAAGTTGTCGGCCAAAAACCCAAACCACATCACCTAAACCAACAAAGAAGGATAAAACAAAGGTTAGAATAACTGATTATTAGTGGTTCAGACTTATTTACTCAAGAGCTTAATATTTTGATAAAAAAAGTTCAATGTTTAGGAAATGGATACACAAGTGGCTGAGGCAAGAACACGGTCCAAGGGGATAGTTGTTGGCAACAAAGCCCCAATAGAATCATCTGTGCCAGTAGAGAAGGATGCTGCATAATCATCTGCTCCAGTAGAGAAGGATAAAACAAAGGTTAGAATAACTGATTATTAGTGGTTTAGAATTATTTACTCAAGAGTTCAATATTTTGATAAAAAAGAGTTCAATTTTTAGGAAAAGGATACACAAGTGGCTGAGGCAAGAACAAGTGGTTGTGGCAAGAACACGGTCCAAGGGGATAGTTGTTGGCAACAAAGCCCCAATAGAATCATCTGTGCCAGCAGAGAAGGATGCTGCAGAATCATCTGTTCTAGTAGAGAAGGATAAAACAAAGGTTAGAATAACTGATTATTAGTGGTTCAGAATTATTCACTCAAGAGTTCAATATTTTGATAAAAAGAGTTCAATTTTTAGGAAAAGGATACACAAGTGGCTGAGGCAAGAACACGGTCCAAGGGGGTAGTTGTTGGCGACAAAGCCCCAACAGAATCATATGTGCCAGCGGAGAAGGATGCTGCAGAATCATCTGTGCCAGTAGCGAAGGATAAAACAAAGGTTAGAATAAATGTTTATAAGTTGTTCAAAATTATCTACGTAAGAGTTCAATATTTTGACAAAAAGAGTTCAAGTTTTAGGAAAAGGGTAAACATGTGGCTGATCCAGGACCACAGAGCAAGGAGAAAGTTGTTGCACCTACAGAGAAGGATGCAACAAAGGTTAGAATAAAAAGCTATATGCATGTAGGGCTTCAAAATCTTAATATAGAAGTTTTGACGATAACTGATTATATTAATAATTCAAGCAAAAGGGAAGGGAAAAATGACTATATTGGGGAGAAAAAAGGACCGGTCAACACACGTGTCTTAAGAACACAACGGAATACCGTTGTAACTCAGGCTGTTAAACCTCCTCCTGCTGCACCCAAAAGAGTAAGTGAAAATTACTAATTTTACATAAAAAAGGTACTAATTTGTATTTGAATTATATTAATGATTTAGAATAAAGGAAAAGAAAAACTGACGCAATGTGAGGAAGGTGCCAAGCTTGTCATAAGGAAAGCTCAAGGGACAATTTCAATTGGAGCAAAGAAGCAATGACAAGCTCAAGCAAAGCAGCTATTACAAAAGGAAGCACCGAAAAAGGTTTGAGTTGAATTCAACCTTGACAAATTTTACTTTTGAAAAATTCTATCAAAACACATAAAAATACATATGCTCCTTGTAATTAATTTGAACAATATACAAGCATAGGGCACAATCGAAGAGGGACGTAATCATACCCAATGTGCTGCGAAGTCCGTTTTATGACCAAGTGATCAAGCCTGGAAAAGGGTTAACATAAGAACAAAAGGATGCTGTCAGATATGCTTTATTTGAAGATAAAGAGAAGTAAGTTATATATTCAAAACAACTTATAATAGTGAAACGAAGGTGTATTCAAATTAAAGGAATTGCAATATCTGTTTTACAGCATTCTTGTGTTCTTATGTGGAAATGTACAGCTCGTAAGATCATAATTATGAACAATAGAGCCATTAACAAGAGTTGATATCAAAGTCATGGATGTATGAACGATGCTGCTAAATGATAAAGAAAAACGCAGAGCTATTGCGTTTCCATACAGATTCTTTGCAGAAGCAAGCACATCTATAAGTTTTCTAATCTTTTAGCTATAAATTATATTTCACATGTAGGTGTATACTATTGTTGGATTAAGAAAAAATACCTAATGGTTATACAAAAAAATGTAGGTGTATACTATTGTTAATCCACTGCATCCAAGATTTGATGATAGATACAAGATGTTTGAAGGGATGATGGAGCCGGATCTGAAATTCCCAACACAGATAAAGTTGGATGATATTGATGTGACACCCTCACACCCCTCTGACGTATTCTATAAATATCTTACTTATTACACAAACATATAATTCACATAATTTCACATCTGATCACATAAACATATAACAAAACTTAACAACCATAAGTTAAAACACACAGATACACACACTTGTATCTAGTTACTTCTTGTACTAAAACAACTCTCTGACTTCTATTACAATACATATGTCTATGATGCAAAATGAGGAGGAGAAGGTTGCATAACCCATTAGCCGGCCAACCTGTGCAAATCTGACATCTATGAAAAACAAGCTAGTATAACTAGCTGAACCTAAAAAATTTGTTGCGATTTACGGGAGTCGCATAGTCAGTGAATATAAACCATCATCAATTATTTCACTCATAGTCAATTCAATTAATCCCGGTACATATACATATACATATACATATACATATACATATCTATATTCCATATGAATAAACTTATGCGTATGCAAATGCTCATGTGACCAATTATTATTCTGTGAATTGTGCAAGCCTGAATCTGCCCCGGGTTTCATGTGAATGGATTCTTTTGGTCCCATGTGATTTAGACACGTAGGTCTCATATTAATTGGCCTTTTAGGCCTCCTGTGATATGACCTTATAGGTCCCATGTGTTTTGACCTTTTTAGGTCTCTTGTGATTACAAATTCATGGCAAGACAGCCACAGAGCCTTTAATCTCGTGCCAGTGTGATATGCTCAAATGCATCATGTGATCATGTATCAATTGCAATTGCACAATCTATGCAAACAATCATGAATGTTCCAGAGAAAACACATATCACACATATATCCATATAATATATATAGCCCATAGCATATATATATATATACATTGTAAAACATCATATAACACATAAGGTTGAATCTCCGGTCTATACTCACCTTCTAAGACGGATATCTTGCTTTTGGCTCCTTCTCCTAATTACGATTTACCCCTCGTGCTCCTATATAATAACCCAATGCAATCTTAGCCTATAAATTCTTACAAACCCTAACCCTAAATGCAATGAAATGCCAGTATGCATTATAACTTTCACCATATAGCTCCAATTACTATTTGTTACCAGCATATACTAGGTATATAAACGATCATCTTTCTAGTAGAAAACCTTTTGAAAATCTTGACCGAAGGCCACCGAAATATTATTACAACGGAACTCTAAAACCATTACAAAACCTTTAACAAACTATATAACCATTATTGAAAACGTCCACTAACCGTTATAGATCAATTGATTATCAGCTCAGTATCATTTATAAACCTAGATCTGGAAATTAACAAACCCAAATAAACGAATAACTAATTAGATCTTACTAATTAAAACATAGAATAGGGATCAAGTGAGAACAATTATTAGGGTGTAAAATAAGAGCAAATATGGAGCGTTAGATTTGGACAATCAATGGCTATAAGGGAATGCACTCCCTCTCCTATTTTTTTTAAAGGGCAGGGGTATATTTGTCTTTGTACATGTTAGAATAGAAATTGAGATGTCGAAGTTTCTTCTTCCATGCGACACGCATCTTGAATCTGGCAATGAAGGATTCAGCTCCACGCCTCTTCTCCCTTGTCGATGCAATCGATTATCCCGGCAGCACTCGATCAAATCGTCAACATCCTTGCAGTACGTTCTATTCATTATCATCTTTTGTTCGATCTTCCACTTTGTGCACTGGTTCAAAGCTTCGATCAAGCAAATATTTGTTGGATTGAACTCCGTTCATGTCTTCTTCCTCTCAATTTGTTTTGTTTCCCCTTCAATCCCCTCTTTCTTGATGGATTTAGGTGTAGTTTTAGTTTTCTAAAACTAATTTTTAGGTTTTCATGGATTTTCATTTATATTGAAGAGAATCATAGAATTTATAGAGATTGGGAAATACAAATTGTGTATGTTTTTGCTTTGCAATTCGAAGGTTTCGATTCAAAATAGATGTTAATTGCGTATGCTTGTCTGATTGTCTACCACGTGTTCGATAAAATGTCTCAACACATCTAGCGCATTAATTCACATGCACCTTATTTCCATTTTCAATGAACCTTACCGTGTAAAGTTATGAACCGAAATGAAAAACTTTATGAACCAAAAGGAACAAGTGTTATATCCTCAACTCTTCACTTAATTTAAATTGGAGATATTTGTTAGTTATGGGATCTCTTTCTCATCAAGCTTATACAAAATAATTACATGTGTGATCAATATATTAGATTGCTACTTGATGATTTTGATATGAGCTGTCTTGGATCAAGATCAACTAATGTGTAATTCATGGAAAATTGATTTGATTATAGTTGGTGTAAATTCCTATTACTTATATCATGATGACTAAAAAGTGGGTGATTACAATGACAGTAAAAGGAAGCACATGGCCAGTTTGAAGTGTTGGTGAAACAAGAATCAAGTATGGGCGAACAATCACGCTTATAGTTATAATGCTTATTAGATAGATATGTGGTTATAATGCTCTACTCTTTATTTTGTTGTGTACTCTTATGTTAATCTTTGTGTGATATTTGTGTATCTCACTTTTGAGATGTTGAAGCCTATTAGTCAAATAGAAGAGCAATGTGTTTGTTCCATATGATGTGGGTTCGAATGATACACAGGCTGCAAGATCAAAATCATGTTTTTTGACATGAACCATAAGAATTATTATTATGAACCTAAGCTTTTAAATTCATGAACCGTAAGAACAACTACTACGAACCAATAAGCACGAACCGCATTGTCATTTTCGATGAACCTTACTTTATAAAGTTATGAATCACAATGAAAATCTTTGTGAACCAAAAGAACAATCTTATTTAGGGTTATCATGAGAAAGATAATGATTGTTGGGTGTATTCCTTGTGTCTCAATGTTGGGTGGTTGTTTATGATTGTTTGTTTGGTTTTACCATTGTGATCACTTTTAAAGTCTATTAGCTCAAAGGAAGAGCAATATGTTTCTTGCATATGATGTGGGTTCAAATCCCACATAGGCTACAAGATCATAATTATGTTGTTCCCTTTCTATTTGCCTCCATGTTTGTAACACTCGATAGATTAGACATGTATACGATACAAGAGATGAATCATAAGAAGAATTATAGTGAACCTACGCTTATGAAAATATGAACAAAAAAAATATATTGTTATGAACCAAATGACATCAATTAAAATGACAACTTTATGAATTAGAAGATATGAACTATAAGAAAAAAACTATCCTGAACCTATGCTTATAAAAACATGAACCAAAAGAACACTTATCATGACCGTCTGATACTCTAATCTAACGATCTTAATTCGTTCTTATTTTACAGTATAAGATTTATTATCACCGGAGCCTACCTCCTAAAACATATTAGTACAAATCCTATACTCCAAATAAAATTGAATACGAAAATACCGTGAGCTAAATCCAACTCGATCAACTCCGTTGTTCATTAAACACCCTCCGTTCCCCTTTCTTTCTTCTCCGTTCTATTTTTCTCACTCCATGTGCTCTCCTTTCTCTCACCTCATACCCGTCCAAACACACACGTACATATGGATATACATACGCAAGTGAGCAGTTAACAAATACAATTTGAATTTATTTAAGGAAGAGTCGGCTGATGGAAGTCGGTAACAATTCTGGGAAATTACAACTTTGACCTGGGCCCTTACTTATTCTTTATCACAAACCTTACTCAAAAATTTCAATTAATTAATTTTATTTTTTAAAAAATTTAAAAATAATTTGAAAAACGAGTACTTTTTAAAAATTTATCATATACTATGCAAATGTGTTATGCGTATGCAATGAATGCACTATGACATATGCACTTTGGTCGAGGATGTTACAATTGACATGGTAGAACTCATGAGTTTAATATTTAAGTACTATGCGTATATTAATATTTTACTTTGTGTGATATTGACATGGTAAAACTTATGGTAAAAATTATAGATGTTATTTCCGATTTTGAACGCGGACGACCGTTACTATGTCATCAACTTCAATTTCAACACCAATGAGATTTTCATCATTGATCATGCTCCAAGAGATCTATTGGGAGAGAGCTATGAGAAGCAGATGATATCCCTCAAGATCTGGTAAAAGTTCAATTTTTCTAAGCATTTAGTTCAATATTTATATGGAAAGTTCAATATTTTATTTAGACAATAGGTTCACTATTTATATGATGAAATCTCTTCATGTGCAGAAACAAATGGTTGTGCGGTTCGTTATTGAGAGAGGAGCTTTCAAGAAGGTTAGAGTGAGAAATGTTGACCCAATTTGGCTGCCAATAAAATGGATGAACCCAGAAAACCATGTTGATTCTGGGGTCTATGCTATGAGGCATCTAGAGACGTACATGACTGAACGAAACTGGTCGTGTGACTTCAAGAAATTAAGCTCCAAGAACATTTTTTCATTGAGAATGCATTATTCCTTAGCTATACTTTCATCTCCATGGAACGAGCTGCAAGTATTCCAGAAGAAGATGAGTAATTCTAGGGTCCATGGAATAATGAGCTGCAAAAATTTGGAAAGCATTTTGTTTGAAAATTTTTATAATGTGTTAACTTTTAAACAATGTGGGGGCTAAAAATTACACTGTTACTGGTGACATGGTAGGGTTAAAACACCTTATGGATGCATATAGGCTACTATGGATGCATATAGGCTACTATGGATGCATATAGGCTATTAGGCTACTAGAACACTAATTGGCCTCGACATCTACGCTTCACCATATCAGCTTGGAGTTTTAATTGTCCTCACTAATCGTCATTTGCAATTCTTATTTGTGAGGAACGGAAAGCACGACTCTAGAGGAGATGAATCAAAGTTGGGAAAGAAAGTTGGGTGTTCATCTAGCCCATTGGAAATTAAGGAGAAACCTGATAAAAATTGTAATTTCTTAAAGAAGGAGAGGAAACTTGGTAAAAGCATAGGATTTGAAAAGAAAGTTGACGGAAGTAACGACTGGATGGTCCTCCGTAAATAAACTACAATGAGTGGGTGTATAAAAATAAATAGGCCTTTAACGGGTGGTATATTGCAATATTGACTATTTAGAGGGTGATTTAATTGAAAAAGAACAAAGCTTTATCCACTCCACGTGACCATACCAGGGAGGCTGCTACGCTTACACACGGTGTAAGATTCAATCTTACACCCAGCCGTCCGATGCTCGACACGTGTGCGTTTTTAAGGGGAAAAAAGGAAATCAAGAAAATGGCCGTGAGCAGGAGATATTTCGAATTTTGAAATTTTAGAAAGTAAATGCAACTTTCCCCTTCTGCCCCTGTGAGTAAATACACAGTGTCTGTTTGCATCCGACTCCGACCTGGGTTTTGATTTCGCCGGCTAACCCCAGTTGGTGCGTTTTGCCGGTTGTATTTGTGCGACGGCAAATCCGCGGTCAAAAACAAGTTTAACTATGTTCCCGGTGAAAGATCAATACGAAAACCGGCTTCGATTTCGAAACTGATGTAGTCGAGACCTAATTTTAAGTTTATGGCGACGATAGAGAAAACCCAAGAACTGATGTAGCCGAAACCGTATTTCCAGTTTATGGTTGCATCTGAGCTGCCATTTCCGTCTGCTGCGGATGATAGAAAGGGACGGTTCGATTATATTTTTGCTATGGGGGTGCAAGCACCGTGCTTTAATGTTGCTATGGTGTGCAATTGAAACGGAAGATATACAATTGTGATGTAGCAAGCTATGTACAGCTCTTACTTATTTCTCAAGGTTTTTCAGCCAATCCCTTAGTGACTATTCTTTGTTTCATAAGAAGACATCTACTGGCACAGCATTCTTGGTGATATATGTTGATCATATCTTGATCACTGGGGATTGTGAGTCTGAAATTCAGAGTATTACAAGCATGCTAAATTCAGTATCAAGGATTTAGGGAAGCTGAATTACTGACAAAGGCATTGTTGTCACTGATTCAATGAGAACAGCAAATGCTCCTCTTGACAGTTCTTTGAAGTTAAGAGCAGAAACAGAAAATTTATTACGAGATCCTACACCATACAGGCAATTGGTAGGAAAGTTAAGTATTCTGGTAAATACAAGGCCAGGCTTGGCTTTTACAGTTCAGTATTTGTGTCAGTTTATGCAATCTCCTTCTTCTACACATTGGAATGCAGCTCTCCATACTCTTCAGTGCTTGCAAGGCACGTCTACTATGGGGTTACTTCTGTCTTCTAGTACTGATTTTTCAAGGGCAAGCATTTTGTGATTCAGACTGAGCCTCTTGCCCAACTACTAGGCACTCTGTCAGGGGATATTACATTGCTTTAGGAGGAGCTCCACTTTCATGGAAGTCTAAAAAGCATGTAACAGTCTCTCTTTCTTCAGCTGAAGCAGAATATAGGTCTATGAGACGTGTTACAGCAAAGCTTGCCTGGCTTAGTCGCTTGCTTCATGAGCTTGATGTGATTCCCAAGCTGCAATATACATAGCAAAGAATCCCAACTCTTATTCATGTACCAACTACTGAGCAGTTAGCTGATGTAATGACCAAAGCTTTACCTAGTTGTATTCATTGTAAGTTCATAGACAAGTTGGGATTGATTCCTTTAGAATCAACCTCCAACTTGAGGGGGGATGTTAGCACTAGTGATTGTAAACCGGGTTTAGTGAAGACCGGTTAGTTAAAAGCTGCTATAAATAGCAGGTCTAGTGTGTAACAGATTTGTCATTCAATGGAAAATTCCCTTTCTCAATTCTGTTTCTCTCTCGTTCTCACATTCTAAGAAACGTTGAACAAATATTCGAACAAATAAACTGTTTGTGGTGTCTATATGGTTAATTGGGATGTGCATCCCAAATGTTAATTAGTTACATAAATAAGAAATGCATACAATATTACAGTGTAAGGGTCTCCATGTTGTGACTATAGGTCTCAACGTTTACAAGTATACGCCGTGTAAACACGTCTTAGGCTCTCCAACTGTCGGGACGTGCTTCGTTTGCGTCGGAGGATAATATCATGGCCGTGTAAACACGTCTCAGCTTCTCCAACTGCAGGCTGACATCTATCGGGCCCGGCTCCATGTAATCCGGGTCACCCAACTGATATCCCCAGTCATCCAGTCCAGTTCCCATGTACGTATGTAGGTGGTACATGTGCAAAATTGAACGTTGGGCATCGCTTAAAGGGCGACTGGCAAATATCGGGAGGTCTGGCCGTAGCAGTTGGATACGGTCTAAATGTATGATGTTGTTGAGCAGGGCAGACATGTCCTTGTGACCCAAGCTACCGTAGAATCTGGCCAGCAACTCTCCCTGCAATATGTAGCCAAAAAGTTCATGAGGCACAGGACTTCAAACCATGAAGATTATAAAGCGTCTTAAGTTCTACTACAAAATATGAACTAACCACTCGAGCAGCATATCCACGCGTCTGGGTAAAAGCAGTACGTCCACAACCAGCATCAATCAAGTCGATCCTAGGGTGCCCGATATTTATGGACACAAGGTACGGCTCGTTGACCATGTAAAAGGGGAAACACCACTGTTGGTAACAATGGTACGTGCGATTAGAGAAAACTCACAGGAATGCAAAAAAGAAGAACTGCACATTTAAAGTAGGTTCATGAAGTAGCAAAGTTTTTTCTAGGCAGCACTAACGGAACTCGTTGTAGGAGATGCATACGTACCAAGTCTACGTGAGCAGCAGTTATGCCAAGCTGCTCTAGCTCACGCTGCATTTGTTCGTTAAAACTGGGCTCCAACGCAGGTGTCAGATGCATGTCGTCCATTGCTATGTTTGTCTGGAAATAAGAACCAAGGAGACCAAAGTAAGCTGCATGCATGAGGACCGATGAGCATAGGACTTGTTAGACTCGACATTAAATTAAATTGTACATACCACTACATGGGATGCAAAGAATCTCCTTGGGTACTTAGAGACACTCTTTTCCCTGTGATTCAAGACAAGAACAAAGGTTTCCAAAACCTTCTGTTGTATGATATGTCCACCTCGCGTAAGGGAGTAGAAATCCGGGCGAGTCCGAGTAATCTTATGATCTTCATTCTTGAATACGGCCTTATCGCTTCATTATGTAACAAACAATGGGGGGTCCGGTGAGGTGTTAAATGTAATACACAGATCGGCAGTGGCGATATTTTATTGAACAAAGTGAAGCCTTACCGAGTCCGCTCATTTCTAGTAGATGCAGATTTGAACATTCTTTCTTTTTCAGGGGTTGGTCGTTGGGAGAATCGAATGAACTCCCTCTTGTATTCCTTAAACGATCTTGGTGGATCTCGTACAGAAGTAGCATATGTCGGCGGCCCACGTACAGTATCATCGGCATTCTGGCGGGCCACACTGATAACATCTGCCCAACATTGGTCCTGGGCCTCCTGAAATAAGAACTCATAACCTTATACCGCATGACCATAGGGCGTGGAATTTGCACATACTGCATTGTGCGGCATTTCAGAGTGTGCGTGGAATATGCAGAACAGACACCGTTCATTTCACCTTGTATATAAAATGACGTAAAGTAAGGACGTGCAATTTCTAGTTCACAGCCCCGTGCAATTGATATAATATAACATGACATGAATGAAGGACGTACAATTTGCAATTCGTAGACCTAAATGGTGTGCAATATTCACTAGCCGTGCAGATTACTGAATCTCGTGCAATATCAAATTACATGGTTTCGTGCAGATTACTAATGAAGCACGACTAAGAGTCAGGGTGCAAACCGTAATACCCGTGGCTTTTGCGTGACGGTTGTGGGCTGGTCGACGTCCATTCCATCCTCACCCTCACCGGTGTGTGCTTTATGCTCCTCTCCCTTGTCTCCTTTTTTCTCCATCAGCCTTGTGCTCCTCCTCTGCCCTCCATCCTCTCCCTTGTCTCCTGTTGTCTTAATCCTTTTCCTCCTCTTCCTCTGCCCTCCATCTTCATCCTTCTGCTTCTCCTCTCCCTTGTCTCCACCCTCTACGTCCCCTCCATCTTCATCCTTCTGCTCCTTCCTCTGCCCTCCATCTTCATCCTTCTGCTTCTCCTCTCCCTTGTCTCCACCCTCTACCTCCCCTCCATCTTCATCCTTCTGCTCCTCCTCTCCCTTGTCTCCACCCTCTCCGTCCCCTCCACCTTCATCCTTTTGCTCATCCTCTCCCTTGTCTCCTCTTTGAGTCGTCAGCCGGATGCTCCTCCTTCTCTTCACCCCTGCCTTCATCCTTTTGTCTCCACCCTCTACCTCCCCTCCATCTTCATCCTTCTGCTCCTCCTCTCCCTTGTCTCCACCCTCTCCCTCCCCTCCATCTTCATCCTTTTGCTCATCCTCTCCCTTGTCTCCTCTTTGAGTCGTCAGCCGGATGCTCCTCCTTCTCTTCTCCCGCGCCTTCATCCTTTTGTCTCCACCCTCTACCTCCCCTGGTACACTCTGCCCCCCCTCTCCAGCCGCTTCCTCCTCTTCGTCCTGTTTATCATCTACTTCCTCCGTTGCCGTTTCTACGCAAACTTGGTCCCTGCAATCCTCATCTTCTTCCCTTGTGGTTTCTTCGATTAATTCTGGCTCATCTGCCGGAGGTTTACTACAGTCTTGTCGGATGGCTCTCAGTTGCTCTTCTGCAGTACGTATCACGTTGTTTAAATGCTCAGGATCCGTCACCAACTTCCCAGAGGTTCTGTGGGTGCTACATAGTTTATGGAAAACAGACGCTAAAGCATCAGTGATTTGCAAAGATGTTGTTGCCGTTTCTTCCCCACCCTGACATTGGTCTTCATGAAGGGCCCGGCCCAAAACCATGATGCCGCTGAGCAAATCTAGTGCACGTTGACCCTTTGTCCCCATCACATGCCCAGTGTCTCCAACACCTCCTGCGTCCGGTGGGACCCCATCGAGTTGAGGTGGCTCCCGGAGTACCCCTTCCCCAAACCCCACCTCTAGCTCTTCTGTTTCCCTCGCCATAACCATGCCTGTTGTCCAACCCTTAACGATGGGATACACTCGCATGGGTGGGTCGAGGGATGCATCCCTGGAAGCAAAGCGGTCCAGGTAGGCCAACTAGGTACAACAAAACGATCGAAGAATGCATGAGTAAAGGGGAAAACAGAGTTGAGGAAGTGCATCAACATGTTGAATTTTTAAGCAGAAGTTCACTTACAATCAGATACAGCGCAGGTCCCCTGAATCTGGCTGAACCTCCAATTCTTGAGGGGCTCCAATTCTTTCTAGCATCCACTAGTCTATTCAATAGGTATTCACACTAGTTATATTGCTGTATTTCATCAACATTCTGCAGTATGGGTAGCAGACTCATGTTCAAGGCACCGTTCGCGGAGCAGTCTCCCATCACCGTGTTGTTGAACAGCAGCATCAGGTTCCTGATGAACAACGGGCCGGATTCACTCTTAGTCCGCATTATGTGCCTTGACAGCGATGCAGGAGTCACAGTCGCCTTGGGCTCCTCGAATTGGAGTCTAAACGCATGATACAGTTTCCTGGACTGCGTTATGTTGGCGGGGTTGAGTTTTGTTCTTCCCTGGGGAAGTCCCGTACAGATCCGCACGTGTTCGGCAGATAACTTGACGCTCTTCGAACTGTCCTTGACAATTGACAGTGTGGCAGCATCAAAGTGCTCCACAACCCAGTGTGCAAGGTACACTGGGTAAGACTTAACCTTCCAATGCAAGAAGCACTCAAAACCACAACGCCGCAAAGCTTCCTGCTGGTCAAGTGTGAGGCGTTCTATGGTTTGTGCAAACGTTTTTGGACTGCCCCTGGACTGGAGCATGGCGTGCACTTTTTTCAAATTTGCCAGATCCGTTCGATGTATTCTTTGCCCTGGAGGATGACCATGCTCTGCACTATGCGTGGAGGAGTCTGACGCAGTGGTCTCTGTCCCATCTGTTGCTGCATTAGTGGTTTCTGGCAAAATGGCTGGGTCTGCGGATGTACCCTGTGATTGCCCAGGTCGAGCTGTACACTCTCCGGCAGGCAAGTCCCTCGTAGGTGCGGGCGCTCCATTCGATGCTGGCACCGGCTGTCGTCCCGCAGGTGGATTATGAGAATCCAACTGCGGGACAACAGGCCGTGGCACCAGCTGCTGCTCGCAGGATTTATCCGGCGATGGCTCAGGAACAACCTCCACCGTTTGAGTCCGTGGCGAAGCGTGTACGTCGGTCGACTCTGTAGTAATTGCAACTGCATCAGTCGCTTCCCCATCTTGGGTTTGATCGTGAGTGGGGGACTCGGTCGTGGTTGGTTGGGTCGTGGTTGGTGCTTGTCTGATAGATTGCTCCCCAGATGGGTTTTGTGTACTCGCGTGTCTACGAGCCAAATGTTTGAGCCTCGTACGTGGTTTGGTTTTCTCATTGCCTTCCTGTAGCAAACCAGGCCCATGTAATGAAGTGGGATCGGTTGCAGGTTCACTAGTACCGGCTGATGGTCGCCTGGGCGATGAAGTGGGATCGGTTGCAGGTTCACTCGCTCCGGCCGATGTTCGCCTGGGTGATGAAGTGGGATCGGTTGCAGGTTCACTCGCTCCGGCCGATGTTCGCCTGGGTGATGAAGTGGGATCGGTTGCAGGTTCACTCGCTCCGGCCGATGTTCGCCTGGGTGATGAAGTGGGATCGGTTGCAGGTTCACTGCCACGAGCTGATGTTCTCCTAGGTAATGAAGTGGGATTGGTTGCAGGTTCGCCTCGGTTCCGCTTCGAGTAGCGTCTCACTGGCAACGCAACATGCAAATGATATCCTTTAGTGTGCGATCCAATAAATTTTTAACCTTTTCCCGCATAAACTACCATGTCCGTCTATTTTCTACATGAACGATCTCATCCAAGTTCTCTGATCTAAGAGCATCTCCAACAGAGTCTCTAAAATTTCTCCAAAATGGAGAATTAAAGTTCAAAATCTCTAGAAATTTTATGCTTAAACTCGAATACATATTTAAGTATATATTAAAACATAAAAGATCAAATACTATATATGTGAAGTTTGTATTGAAATATGGGAAGAATTTAATTTTGGGGAATGAAAACCTAGCTCGAAAATTCGAACGTATGACTACCTCATTTTCTTCTCCATCTCTATTGGAGAATAGGATGCTCTAACCCCAATATTCTCCATTTATTTGAGAAATGGGGAAGCTGTTGGAGATGCTCTAACCCCCCCCCCCCGCCCCACCCCCTAAATCCACACAACGGAGCCTGAAACAGAGACCATGGTAAAACCCTAAATCGGCCAATCACTGTGCATGACCTTCAGCTAGGACACAATCAAAACAAAATCGGCAGGCGTTGAATACATACCTGCCTCAGGCTGGGCTGCTTTCGCTCTCGCTGGGGCCATTGGATGAAATCGACCAACGGGGTTAGGGTTTGGAGCTACTGAGTGGTCGTCGTCGAATGGAATAAGACCCTCCTGCTACGGAACAGAGGCCTGCCGTTAGGGAAAATACATCTAACGCGAATATACACCGTCACTAAAGCGAAAGGAATACTACCACTAAAGCTGATCCGATGGTTCGTGAAGGGAAATCTGTCAGATTTCGCGGCAGACGGAATTTCAAAATTTGAGCTCGAATGGACGAATCTTCGGCTGTTCATCGGCCCCCTCTTACATGCAACCCCCGTTATAAGCAACCATGAATTTCTTACTGGGCCAGTATTTTATACTGTAATTGCGAGGTAGATTATAATTGGAAGGAACTGGGCCAGTAATTTACACAGGCCCAGTTTCAGTTTTAAGATTGCAATCATCCAGGCCACTTCGGTCCTACCCAATATATTTTGAAATACTTTGATTATTAGAAGGGAGAGAGCGAGAGTAAGAACTTTAAAAGTCAGTTTCTTACTCTACTTTACATTGGTGCAAGTTTTACAATGGTAGGTGACCTTCTTTCATAGGAGAAATGTGAGGTAAAAATCTAGGTAAATTTCCATGATTTAAGCATGGAAACAAGGGGGTGAAGAAGGTGAATAATTCACCTTGTACAATTTACCTCCAATCATGCACTATACAAATGGTTCATGTTCAATCATGTTCTCATTCAAGCAATGGAGAGTAAGAAGGTTAACGTGTAGATGTGTACAAGAAACGGTGATTAATGGATGATGTAGATGATGGACTCATTTCACTTTGTTATGTATAAGTGTGCATTTCATAGTACGACTGTGCAAAAGAATATGCAATTCATAGTGTACGAGTGTACAATTCGTAGTTAGGAGAGTGTGCGTACATAGTTTAATTTGAAATAATTTTTGGTTTCAGCTATATTTATTTTTGTATGCTTCCCTCCCAAAAGTTGTCATTTAGTTAGTAAAAGGTATAAATCAAGTTTTCAGTTGGATAGTCTTAATAATCTCATCAAAAACAGACTTGGAAATAGATTTCAAACCGGGAAAAACAGTACTACAAAGCGAAATGCGAAAACATAAACAACAAGATAAGACGAATTGAATTCAAATTTATAATAAGCATAAACTAATATTCTGGAGCAACATTAGCATCATTTTCATCATGAACAGGTACACCACTGGTTTTTGGAAATTGATAACTTCATCATGTAAAGGTTCACACCATTATTATAATGCTATTTTTTGAAGTAAAATTTAATAGTTATAAAAAATTTAGTTTGAAATGAAATTTAATAATATTATTCCAATAGTTTGGACTTACAGTTGAAAATCAAAAGCGTCCAGTTTTAGCTCAACACATGAATTATATATTGGTGATTTCTTTGTCATCGCATACCACCACAAGATCTTATTCCGGAAAAATTATATGACTTCAAATGCAAATTATTCCGGAAAAATTATATGACTTCAAATGCAACGTGAGTACGTACTCCGTATAATAGATAAGCCCGATTTTGGTAACACATATAGATTTCATCGTATTAAATCCTAATTTAAACGGCATAACAAGACAATCCTACGTAAATAATAATTTGCAGGGGCGTAAACTATGGCTGTGCAACGCACAATCATAGAAAAGGGTGTGCATGTATAGGGCAACCCTCCCTCATCGAACCTCAGACCCGGCGCATTGCAACAAATATGAAAGTTTTCAGTAACAAAATGACATTCCGCATTAACTCAAATGAAGATCATCATAATAGTTCATATACAACAGCTCAGGACCATAAAGATAGTCGTCTAGTTCAACAACTGAGGGAACACACCCCGCACACAATTCATAAGAGTTCACAGGGTACAATCAACATAATAGCAATAATCCATCCATGACATAATAGAAATACACATAACAGCAATAATCCATAACAAAGGAAACAAAGTGAACGTGCTTCTAGGCCCATCCATTTCCATGTCCACCATCAGCTGCATAGGGCTGCTGATCAGGGTCATCGTCCGCGGCCGCCAGAGCGTTTGCTACAGCCATTGCTTGGTTCCACAGCGCCCGCGCACGCAGCTCCTGCACTCCGAACAACTCCTCCCACAACTCATCCACTTCTGCGTTAACCCCATGCCGGCGAAATAATTCACTTCCAGCACAGCGCTGCAGAAACATACGTCAGGTCACACACGACAAATATGATATTTATCATCCAATGTTGACAGTAATTACCAAAAATAGGTAACCTGTTTCATGGACGCCCACCACGCCTCATCACCACTTATTTGGCCTGTTGTTGAGTTCCACGCGACTTGACCTCCGAGGTTTTTGAAGTCCCTCCACCTGCTCCAGACCAGCTTATTGTAGTTCACCCTATACCTCAATGCAACGGGAGCCATCCTGCGCCCAGCTCTTTGCTCGAACAAACCAGCCAACTCGCTCCATGATGTCCACCTACGTTCCACTCTTGCCCTTTCCGTCATTTCTCCATACAATCTGAGCAAGATCTTGTTATCCTCTGTGTTGTACGTCCAACGCTCCCTTGCCACCATCTACATACGAAAGTAACGAAACACAGTTTGAAACCAACAAATTAGTGTTATTATATCAGGCTATGTAATTATACATAGGAAGATCATCAAACAATCGGACTGACTACATGACGGAAATAAAAATGATATGAATATGACTAGACCTCTCCAAGCTACTTGAACTCTATACCTACAGGTATCATCATAACAACTGTCAGTTAATACATCCATGCCAAGAAAACTCCATAAATGCCGGGCATTAATGGAGTCTGACCATGCAGCAGACAAGGCATTAACGTGTAAGGGCTGCTTTTCCTTGGGCATTTCCATGATGTCTGACCATGCAGCAGACAAGCCACTGTCCATCCCTTCATACTATTGCACCACTAGACAACACTTTTCCACGGGCAGTGTTAATTTCCAATACAGCAAAAGTAAGTCAACAACAGCTAAAAGAATCCATTTAATCGCAGGATTGGATAAGTCATCTTTTTGGGCAATCGCAGGTCGAAACAGACGGTGCCTAATTCAATGTGGCAAGAAAGCAGTCAACAGCACTCCATATACACTGTTGTAAACATGACCTGATGACATGAAGTGTGCATATATTATGACTACTCCGTAGTAGATCATAATTACTTTATGGGTACCCGCTTGAAAAGGGCGGGAATAAACGGGTGAAACCCGGAAAAAGATAGGTCAAAGTCGGGTTTTGGGTGATGCAGGTGATGGGTCGGGTCGAGTACGGTTTAAGGTCCATCCTCCCATAAACCGACCCGTAACCCAACCCGATAACCCGTTTTAATATTTTTATATGTATATTTCTTACTTTGTGAGCTTTACTCATTAAATTAGTTATGTTTTAAAAATAAAATATGTTTATTTTTTTCTAATTAAAATATGTCAAAACAAAACTACGGAGTATGATATATATTGAATATTAGATTTTATTTATGATTCAAGTTTGATTAATATAGATGATAAATGAGATCATGGATTTCTAATTCTGGTTTGAACTCTGGTTCAATTAACAGCACATTTTCTGGCTTATACATCTAGGAAGATAACTATGTTTGCAATTGGGAAAGATGTGGAGGTCAAGGGCTTTGGAAAGTGGGTTGATACTACCTTGCTTGGGAAGATAGCAGGTTACTGGAATGATGAGCTGTACATAGTCCAGCTGTTTAGCGTGGGCGTCGACGAAGAACGGGAATACGGCGCCCGACGAAGAGACGACGAGTATTACTTCAGGAAACAAGTTGAGTGGCAGATTGTTCACCCGCACTTTGTTCGCGACGCAGATCCAGAGCAGTCGGGCCGTGAATATAAAATCGGTGATATAGTTGACGTGGATGAGAATGAGCTCTGGACCAAGTTGCCCGCTATGTTGGCTAACCGAAGGAAAGGCATGATCGTTGCCAAGACATTGTCCACCGCCCAGTTTTTTATCGATGACCGTGAACCATGGCTCTACAACATCAAGCTCGAGACCTCATGTGAGATCGAGGAAGATGTTCTTAGCTACCGTATGCATCCACATCGTGTGTGGAATTAAGAACCGCTTTATGCGCTCAAAAACTGTCTTCTGCTGCTTCTTTGAATATTATGTCTTCTGCTGCTTCTTTGAATATTATCTTTGAATATTATGTTTTGATGCCACGAGAAATGGAACAAAAAGCTGCTGAATTGGCCTATTTCTTGCGCGTACCGATTGAAGTTTTTTGAAATGAATCGAACAATGAACGTTTTCTGATTTTCGACTGGAGGTAGAAAACTCTACAATCCAAAAATGTTCCATGGCATAACTTAAAGAAATTTAAGTCAGAACGTACCTTCGCTGCGAGTCAAAGCAAACGTATATTCTATGGAACATCCAAAACGGGGGGTTGTTTTTGTCTGCAAAAAAGAGGTAATGGAGCACTTAGGTCAGCTACTACCTTTTCTTTAAACCAGCACCCAATAATATAGCTGTTCTATTTTCACAGACGTTTACTGGAACGTTACTGTTACTGGTGCAATGCACGGTTAATGGACAATCCAATCTGGAACGTGGGATGAGGGACAGAATCAAAGTTCTGCGAGTACGACAATAAGGGACAGATTTGGGAACAAGTATAGCAAGGCCTAAATGATTCAGAAATGGAACTTATCGTGCTAAGTGATGTCTCTCATTTTGGAGGTGTTTTAGTAGTTAATTTGCCTTGTAAATATGTGTTTTTCATTCTCTTCTTTGTAGTTTCGTTTCCTTTTTAGCTTAGTTCCCGGTTTTCTTCAAGAGTCGGAAACTATGCGAGTTTGTTTATTTTTGTAGGTAAAATGGCAAGAATGAGGACCATTTCGAGGAGCCAAGGAAGGAGCAAAGTCAAGGAGTACAAGAGCCAAGCTAAGAATGAAGTGGAACCAAAGGAAACCAAGGAAGAAAGCAAGGATCGAGGCCCTAGATCGAGTAACACCACATCGGGCCCGAGATCGAGCTCCCAGAGAACGGGACCGACGTTCCCAACGTCGGGCCCGACGTCAACCCGTGTCGGTCCAAGTCGGCGATTGTGAGAATTGTTCCCCAAGGCATATTTTTAGCAACTTTCCACATTTGCCCCTTTTCAAATTGGGATTCCTTGGTCCCCAATCCATGAAGAAGGTTAAGAGAGGTGATTAGTGATCAAATCAAAGAGGGGAGTGTGAGGAGGACGAGTGGGACACACACACCAAACCCAATTTCACTCTCAAAGGCTCAAGGAAGACTTGGAGAGCAAGGAGAAGAAGGAAGAAGGAAGAGAAGGGGAGATCGTTGGCCTAGAGAGGGAGATTTTTGAGTTTTGTACTTTGTTTTGCTTAGATCAAGTAGATTTGAACTTGGATTTTGTAGTCATCTTTGAATTTGAATGCAATTGGAGTTTGATTGGATGATGTTGATTGAGATTTGCTTGATTTCCATTTTGTTTATGCTTTTCTCTTACCACATAGAGTAGATTCCATAGTCTTGGGCTATGGGGGAATCCCTCTAGCTAGATTTGGGTAGAAAACCCCAATTCCATAGCCTTTGAGTGCTTGATCTAGGAATCCTCTCTACACTAAGCTTCAATTCTCTTGTGGGAACAAGGGACATAGGGCTTGTGGTTGGTAAGAGTAAGCGGGAGCATCTCTCAGCAATTACTAGACCTAACATCGAAGGAGAGTGGAAACTCCCTTGGGTCGAAGTGTAGAGTGGAGAGATCGAAGGTGGGCAACCTCGATCTCACAAGGATCAACACTTATTGGTTGAATTGGGGTGGAATTACTCAAGTCTAGTTGGGGGAGGAACCCAAAAACCCAAGACCAATCTACTAATTTGCTAAGACCGAGATCCCCAGTACATCGGGCCCGACTTGCTCTACGTCGGTCCCGTGCAAATTGACCTCGATCCTACCTCGGACCGAAGTGACCCTGTGTCGGTCCGAGGAAGATCTCGTTTGTTTTCCTTCGTTTGTCTTTATTTTTCTCCTCTTTTAGTCTTTTCGGGTATTCTCGACGCACGAACTCCCGTGTGTTCGACACCCTACCTCTTTACTACAAGTGAGGTTCGGTTTTATAAATTTAAATTGTGAGACCCTCCGATTCCCGGAACCCATCAGAATTTTGGCGCCGTTGCCGGGGAGTTCTAATTGTTCGAGGTACCCATCTTTGTTGAGTCTTTGATTTTGGTAGTGATTTAGGTGAGGGACTAGCCCAAACCCCTTGTTTGTTTTGATTTGATTTTTGTTTGTGTCTTTGGTTGTAGGTGCATGCGAGCTAGTTCCGTCCGAGGAACCCTTGAGCTCGATTTTGTGATTGACCCGGAGAGTATTCTAAGGCAAGCCCGCAAGATGAAGAGGATGGCGGACCAAGCCCGAGATGAGGAGTTCGAGAGGATGAGAGCCGACATGGCTCGAATGCAAATTGAGATGGCAAACCGAGATGCCGAGGCCCGAAGGGAGAGGGAGCAAAGGATAAGGTTGGAGGCCAAATCAACACTCAACCCCGGAATGCTAGACAATATATGCATCTGGAGTTGAAGGTCCCGGAGCCGGCCATCGTCTTGCCGGAGGTGTCGAGGAATTTTGAGATAAAAACTCAATTTATCTCACTCATCAAGAGAGAGCAATTCCAAGGGAGGCCGAATGAGTGTCCGATCGAGCATGTGAAGCAATTCAAGGACCTTTGTGAGACCATTTCCACGGACGATGAGACGCTTGAGTATGTGCTACTCAAAGCCTTCAAGTGGTCTTTGGGAGGCAAGGCTTTGCATTGGTTGGAGAGTCAAGCACCACGATCCATCACATCATGGAGGGCCCTAAATGAAGCGTTTTTGATGAAGTTCTTCCCGCCCACCAAGACGACGGAGCTTAGGAGGAAGATTGCTAGTTTCCAACAAGGAGCTCATGAGCCACTTTTCGAGGCGTGGGATAGGTTCAAAGAGATGTTGAGGGCGTGTCCGACACATGGTCAACAACCTTATGTCCTTCAAGACATCTTCTTCCAAGGGATCAACACCGCCACGAAGGATAAATTGAACCTCCATACCGATTGTGGGTTCATTGACTTGCCGCCGGAACAAGCATGGGAGTTGTTGGACAAACTCTCGGATTATGAGGCGATGTATGGGGCGAGCAATGTGAGCAAGGAAGCTAGAGTCCATGGAGAAGGTCCGAAGAAGCTCTACGATCCCAAAAGTGAGGAGGTGGACAAAGATGTGAAGATCCAATTCTTGGAGGATGAATTGAACAAAATGAGGAGGAAGATGAGTTATGCCCAACTCACCACAAGAGCATGTGAAGAGTGTGGTTCCTTGAAGCATGGAGCACAAGAATGCCCAAATGAGCACCAAGTTCGGTTGGCGGAACAAATTGAGGAGGCTCATTATGTCCAAAGAAATTTCGGAGGAAGACCCAATTTCAACAATGGAGGAAGGTGGAACCAAGGGCAAGCTAGTGGCTACAACAACAACTTCAACCAAAACGAGCCAAGACCCCAACAACCACCATACCGACCTCCGGGGTTCTATGAGCAAACTCCACAATGGGCACAAGAGATGAGAGGCGAGTTCAAGGAATTGGCTTCCCAATTTAAGGAGTTTGGTGTGTGGAGAAGGCAAGTGGACAACCAAATTGTTCAAATGGCGAATCAACTTCCAAGAGAGGAAGGGAGACTCCTGGGCCGACCCGAGGAGAATCCCCGTGCCCCACAACAACAAAACGAAGTTCGAGCCATAGGATTAAGGAGTGGACGGAGTTTGCCCGAGCCACAAGTTCCAAGATCAAGAGAAGAGAGTCGGACCGAGGTTCCCAGTAACTCGGGCCCGACGTTGCCAGAAGTCGATCCTGTAGACGGAGGAAGTCCCCTGGAGTGGACCGAGGTGGAACCCAACTCGGGCCCGACTTGCCCTGAAGTCGGCCCGACGTGCCTAGATGGTTTTTGCCCTGGGACCGATGTCCCTGAAGTCGGTCCCGAGGTACTTCTAACGTCGGTCCAAGGTGAATTTGTTGAGAAAGATCGATCCAAGGAGGTTGATCCAAGCAAGAAGCAAAGTGGCACTACTCTTCCATATCCTACGAAGAAGCCCAAGGAGATTGTTGAGGGCAAGTTCAAGCGGTTCTTGAAGCTTTTGCAAGGCTTGAACATCACTATCCCTTTCACCGATGCTCTAAGTGAGATGCCATCCTATGCCAAGTTCTTGAAGGAAATCTTGAGCAAGAAGAGGTCAATTGTTGAGATGCAAGACGAGGTGAAGATATTGGAGCTACCTCAAAAGCTTGGTGACCCCGGAAAATTTGCCATCACCATAGGGATTGGATCCCAAAACTTCAAAGCCCTTTGTGATCTAGGAGCAAGTATTTCGGTTATGCCCATGAGCATATGGAGAAGGGCTAACCTCGGAGATATGGAGCCGGTTGATATGAGTCTTACCATGGCCGATGGTTCTTCAACAAAGGCCACCGGTATTCTTGATGACGTCCCGGTTAGAGTGGGAAGATATTTTGTGCCCGATGATTTTGTGATCTTAGACATGAAAGAGGATCCGATGGTGCCCATTATTCTCGGAAGGCCGTTTCTAGCTACGGCGGGTGCCAAGTTCGACGTGAGGAATGGGAAAGTCACCTTCGAGATTGGAGAGGAGAAGGTGGAGTTCCATTTCAACAAGGCCCTTAATGAACCGGACGCATTGGCGATTTTGAAACTAGAGGAGAATGCCAAATGCAAGAGGGAGAAGTTGGAGTCCACGAGAGAGGAAGCACCATTGAGAGACCATGAGATGGTCGATGTTCAAATCCATGATGAGACAAGAAATGGAGATAGCCCACCAAATCATGAAGAGTATCCTAATCAATATCCTTTTGATGTGGGAGATTCTTTCATTTGCTTAGATGATTTGAAAGAGGATTTAGGAGATGAATATCTTTGCTTAGATGATTTGCAAGATGAGTTGAGTTATGATGTTATAGAGTCTCCTAGAAATTCTTTAGACTTTTGTGATGTAGGTGATAAGATGCAAGATGAGTTGATGCAAGAGGTGCCAAGCTACACTTTGGAGGAGAAGGATGATGGAGGTTTTGGATGCCACACTTTCATCAAACACAAATGGTGGCATTTTGGCTATGAGGATTGCGGAGATGTGCATGGCAAGGAGGACCAATTCACCGTTTTTCACCCTCCTTGAAGGGTAGAGGTTAGACGTCAACCTAATGACGTTAAAGAAGCGCTCCTCGGGAGGCAACCCGGGTTTGGTAGATTCATTTTCGTAGTTTCTAGCTTGTTTCTTTTTGCCTTAGCTTAGATTAGTCCTAATCTCTTCCCTAGCTTGTATTTTGTGGAAATGTGTGTTGTGTGAGCTTCATTAGCATGTGTGGTATTTGTGGAAATGATGCAAACACTTGTGGATAGAAGTAACCAAGGTGTGGAATTTTAGGAACCAAAATCGGGTAGGACCGAGGTACCCAGTACCTCGGGCCCGAGGTGCCCGACGTCGGTCCAAGTGAGCCGACCCATGTTGGACCTTGACTTTGTGGAAATTCCTACTATACCCTCTTGACCCACCTTTGTCTTCTTCCCCATTTAAGACCCTTTTCCCTTACCTAACATCATCACCCCCATAACTACTTTCCCAAAATACCCAATTCTCTCTCAAACCCCAAAATCGATCCCTTCTCCCCCAATAGTCGATCCTCAAGCAACCTCACCACAAGATCTCGATCCATACCCTAGCATACCCAAGCATTGAACCAAAAGCCAAAAATCCCACCCAAAACCCATAGATCTACATTCTTCTTCTAGATCTAGAAGAGGAAAATTTGAGTTCTAAGAATTGCTTGCTAGAAGTTCTTGTTTTCTTCATATTTGGTATGCAAATCTCAATCTCTACTTGATTCCTTATGGATTTCATGCTTTCATTGCTATATTTGAGATATGCCATGATTGAGTGAGCTTGAACTTTGAGTATCCATGGTGATTTGCATGCATTATGAAATTTGTGCTTAATTGTTGCTAAATCCCACTTAGAACTTCGATTGATGTTTATTGATGAGGGAATTTGGATTTTAGGGGCATGATTATGTGTGTCGTGGTTAGATCTAGGATGAGAAGGCGGAATGAACTCGGTCCGAGGTACCCAGTACCTCGGGACCGACGTTCAACATCGGTCCAGTGACTCGGACCGAGGTCCCCTACCTCGGGGCCGTTGCCATTTGCATATCGGTCCGACGCTTTTCGAGCTTTTCTTGTGAGGATTTAAGATTTCTTGAGCTTGAATGTTGGTTATAGCATGCTATTCATGATATGATTTGAGGCTTGACCATTGATATGAGAATCTTAGTTCATGCATGATTGAATTTTGTGGATTGAGTGTGTTAAGTTCAAGTATGGGGTTATCTCTTTGCATGTTGAGTTGGTATTCATGTGTATACTCTCAGGATCGACCCCCCCAGGGTCGAGATCGACCACCCCCGTGGTTATCTTGTTGCATGATGAGTTGTTTGTGATGGAAGCTTGTGTTTTTGTTGAATTGTATAGATTTTACCTTGTAGTTTCTTTGGTTTTGATTGTGTGTAGGTATCATGTCTACCCGAGCATCTTCTTCAAGGATGGAGAAAGCCACCAAGAAATCCAAGAAGTCTTCCGAAAGAGTCCAAAGGATGGGTGATGTACGTATTGAGGATGAGGATGATGCTAGAGAGTATGAGCGTCTTATGGGACTATCTCACCACACCCGGTGGTTGGATTGGGAGTCCATCCGAAAGATGTGCATGGAGGAAGCTCTTACTCGGTTCTATGCCAACATTGGGCTCAATGTGTTGCTAAAGTGGAACAACACTCACTATCCCGCCTTGACGTCCGAGTTCATGGCGACGTTCAAGTGCACGTATGAGGGACCCGAGAGTGAAGGCATGATCTCCTTCCAAATGGGCAACGAGTTGCAAGAAATCTCTCTCCGGAACATGGCCACCTACCTTGGGTTCCCATTTCCAAGAGATGAGGCCTATGTTGACAATGAGAAGGTTGATTATCTTTGGAGGTTCATAGCCGGAAGAAGGGAGATGAGGAAGGGCGCATCAACGAATGAGATTGCAAGTCCACTCTTCCGAGTCATGATCCGAGCCTTGGGTTGTTCTATCTTTGCAAGGCACGAGTTGAGCAAACCGATGAAGGAGGAGGCCATGATTCTCTACGAGATGTTGTTTGAGCATGAGAAGCCGATGAACCTTACTTGGGAGTGGGTGAAGATGGTGAGGGACTTTCAAAGTTCTTCATGGATCTATTTCGGAGGCATGATTGCCCGGTTAGCTCACCGTCTTGAGGTGGACTTGTCTACCTACACACCGGCCCCTAATGGCGTGGAGTTCATGGACTTGAAGTACTTCAAGAAGGCCAACATCATCAAAGAGAAGCAAGTGACCGGCGCCACTACTTACCTAGCTCCACACTCAAACTTTGACAAGGTGCACATTCCCTTGGAGCCTCGACTCTTCAACCTCACCAACTACTATAATTGGTTCCAAGTGTGAACGGGCAAGGTGAATCCTTTTGGAGAGCCGGAGGGGACTCTTGAGGTTAGGAGGCAACCACAACACATCCGCATCACTACACCTCAAGCATCCCCGGACACCGAAGAGGAGGAGCCCAACCAATACGAGTTTGTGAGGAGAGACGACATGGATGTGGACGCGCCAAGAGGCGAAGAAGAAGAAGGTGGATACCAACATTTGCTCACCGACCACGCCCCAAATCTCTTGGACCGAGGTGCTACACAAGTCGGGCCCGATGTCCATCAACGTCGGTCCGACGTGTTCTTGCCCGATCCGGTCCCGAGCCACTTCGAGAGGGGTGAGGGGAGTGGAGCACACCAAGCACCACCTAGCTACGGAGGATATGAGGGGTATGCCCAATGGTTTGGGCCCGGAATGGTGTTCCCCGAGCCTAGCCAAACGGTGGACATGAATTTCTTGGCGAACCAATTGTCGCATCTCCAACTTCAACAACAATCAATGCTCCAAGAAGCACACCAACTCAACTTCCAACAACAACAACTTTACCAACACCAAGAGAACTTCCAAGTGCGATTTGATGAGGTGAACCGCAACCTTGCCTACACGAGACGTGAGGTGGAGGACTTGAGGGCGGCCGAGGATCAAAGGTGGTCCATGCAAGCTAGTTTCAACGAGTGGATGTCCGGGAATTTCTCATCCCGTGAAGACCAATGGACACCTCCCGCGCCACCACTACAACCGCCAAGCCAAGATCCCTTCAACGACCAAGTGTACGAGCGAGAGCGGCACGCCCGGTTTCAAAGGAGACAACGTCGTGGCCACCCTCCAAACTAAGCCTCATCGAGCCATGCAAGAATAAGGAAATTGTGAGCTTTCTTTACCCTTTCTCTTTACTTTTGAGTTTTGATTTCTTTTTGATGAGGACATCAAAATTTTAAGTATGGGGTGGGTTAGTTGCTCATTAGTTCCATGTGTAGGTTGTTTGTGTTTGTGTTTGTTTAAGGGATGTTTCATTTTGGATTGTGGCATGAGATGTATGAGAATGATGATTGATATTATGGCATGTATGGATGAGTTTGTTTGAAGCTTGTTTTTGCTTGAGAAAATTTTCGAAAAATGCATAAAAATGTGAAAAATTTCGGTTGAAAAACAACAAAAAGATTTTGTTTTGGACTAGGAATTCCCATCTTAGATGTCCATATGAGAGCTAATGATGATGTGAGCATGTAAATTCCTTTGCATATTTTTGGATAGTTTAGCCTCTACATGGATGCTGCTTTTGATGTGATATGATATCTTGCATGTTTTTATTGAGCACATGAGTTCTAGGATGAGTTTTGATGCAACTAAGCTTGAGTGAACCTTGTGAGATTATTTTTGGCCATTTTAGGGATGCTTGTTCTTGATTGCATATCCCTCATTTTCTTGTGTGAATTAGCTCATGCATGCTTAGTAAAACTTGCTATTGCGGTGTTTATCTATTTTCCAAGGCCAATATGAGAATTGTTCTATGCTTTGTCACATTGATATGAACTTTATTTCATTTAGTCACAAAATGTTCCATATCCTACCTTGAAGATAAACCGTTGTTTGTAGCCCCGTTTTAGCCTTAGACCTTTGTTTGAAACTCCTCAAAAATATGATTCCTAGCCTATATAACTTGACCCTTATGGGATTGGACTTTAGTGAGAGGTTTTGGAAGAATATTGGGAGAGTTGAGATTCTCTTTGGTGAAGGGCAAAAGAATGGAGTTGCAAAACCAAGTGGGTAGTGCATCTTTGTTGTGAAAAAAAAAAGGAAAGAAAGAAAAGTTGGAAAAATAGTGGATTGAAAGCAAAGTGCTTAAGTGAGTAATAAGGGCACCGACCGAGTTAAAGTGCACATCGGGCCCGAGTTTAGTGCAAGTCGATCCTAGTGGAAAAAAGTGTGAAAAATCCAACAAAAAGTGTAGTGCAAAGATGAAGTGGAATGTTTAGTGAAAAGTGGGTTGAAAGTTGAAAAGAAGAAAAATCAAAGTCTTTTGGATGAGTGAAGTTGAAAGTGGAATAATTTGGTGAAGTTGGTGAGAGACTAGAAAGTTCAATCCCCATTGTAAGCACCACAAGACCAAAGTGATTCCCACCTTGAGAAATACCAAAAGCCCCATTACAACCCGGCCGAATGGAACCTCTTTGAGGACCTCCATTGAGCCAAGTTCATATTCTTTGTGTGCATTGTAATAGGCATCTCTAGGTGGAGGAATTGGTGATATTAGCTTCAATGGTAAAGTCTTTACTTGCATGTTTGTTGAGTATGAGTGTTCATTGTCAAGCCTAAACACATGATGAGTGATACACATTTCTATATCCCTAAAGTGAGGCTTGGTTGCATTTGACTTTATTCCTTGAACACTTGATCATGTGTGATGATGTAATCTTGCTAGCATGTCTATCACTTGTGCTTACTTGAGTTTTTCATATGAGGCTTTACTTGAATATTGTGCTTCGGTCTTGCTTACTTTGTTATTGCTTGAGGACAAGCAAGTTTAAGTATGGGGTATTCTGATGTCTCTCATTTTGGAGGTGTTTTAGTAGTTAATTTCCCTTGTAAATATGTGTTTTTCATTCTCTTCTTTGTAGTTTCGTTTCCTTTTTAGCTTAGTTCCCGGTTTTCTTCAAGAGTCGGAAACTATGCGAGTTTGTTTATTTTTGTAGGTAAAATGGCAAGAATGAGGACCATTTCGAGGAGCCAAGGAAGGAGCAAAGTCAAGGAGTACAAGAGCCAAGCTAAGAATGAAGTGGAACCAAAGGAAACCAAGGAAGAAAGCAAGGATCGAGGCCCTAGATCGAGTAACACCACATCGGGCCCGAGATCGAGCTCCCAGAGAACGGGACCGACGTTCCCAACGTCGGGCCCGACGTCAACCCGTGTCGGTCCAAGTCGGCGATTGTGAGAATTGTTCCCCAAGGCATATTTTTAGCAACTTTCCACATTTGTCTCTTTCTAAATTGGGATTCCTTGGTCCCCAATCCATGAAGAAGGTTAAGAGAGGTGATTAGTGATCAAATCAAAGAGGGGAGTGTGAGGGGGACGAGTGGGACACACACACCAAACCCAATTTCACTCTCAAAGGCTCAAGGAAGACTTGGAGAGCAAGGAGAAGAAGGAAGAAGGAAGAGAAGGGGAGATCGTTGGCCTAGAGAGGGAGATTTGTGAGTTTTGTACTTTGTTTTGCTTAGACCAAGTAGATTTGAACTTGGATTTTGTAGACATCTTTGAATTTGAATGCAATTGGAGTTTGATTGGATGATGTTGATTGAGATTTACTTGATTTCCATTTTGTTTATGCTTTTCTCTTACCACATGGAGTAGATTCCATAGTCTTGGGCTATGGGGGAATCCCCCTAGCTAGATTTGGGTAGAAAACCCCAATTCCATAGCCTTTGAGTGCTTGATCTAGGAATCCTCTCTACACTAAGCTTCAATTCTCTTGTGGGAACAAGGGACATAGGGCTTGTGGTTGGTAAGAGTAAGCGGGAGCATCTCTCAGCAATTACTAGACCTAACATCGAAGGAGAGTGGAAACTCCCTTGGGTCGAAGTGTAGAGTGGAGAGATCGAAGGTGGGCAACCTCGATCTCACAAGGATCAACACTTATTGGTTGAATTGGGGTGGAATTACTCAAGTCTAGTTGGGGGAGGAACCCAAAAACCCAAGACCAATCTACTAATTTGCTAAGACCGAGATCCCCAGTACATCGGGCCCGACTTGCTCTACGTCGGTCCCGTGCAAATTGACCTCGATCCTACCTCGGACCGAAGTGACCCTGTGTCGGTCCGAGGAAGATCTCGTTTGTTTTCCTTCGTTTGTCTTTATTTTTCTCCTCTTTTAGTCTTTTCGGGTATTCTCGACGCACGAACTCCCGTGTGTTCGACACCCTACCTCTTTACTACAAGTGAGGTTCGGTTTTATAAATTTAAATTGTGAGACCCTCCGATTCCCGGAACCCATCACTAAGCACACCCATACCAAAAGCTAAGCACACCACTAATGCATCTCAGACACAATGCCATTGCCTAAGCACAGTCACTGAGGATAAGGGCCATTGCCTAAGCACAGTCATGGAGGTTAGTTGCTCAATTGCTGAGAATTTCGTTGGGGTTTAAGGCCATTGACAGATTTTGGGCATTTAGGGTTTAGGGTGGATTTCTAAGATTTGGGGTTGCACTACATGCTTGCCAACACCATCCAGAACTGATTTTTCAAGTCAAGAATTTCAAACAACAGCAACCAGCATCTTTGCCTTAGACCTCGCCCTTTCCAGCTCTCTTTCCATCTGTTTAATCCTTCCTCTCTCCGTCTCCACCTCTGATTCACTCTCGCTAACTCTTCGAAGCAGCCCTTTAATGACCTGGCTAGGGTGATGGTCAACTGGGGGATCATGCCACGAGAAAAACCCACAAGAACCAGGTTTCTACACAAGAGTCATTATACAAACAAAGAAATCACTATAAAATCAATATGCACAAACCCTACAATTTGGGGATTTTTAGAACAAACCCTAGACTTTGGGGATTTTTAAAATCTTCTCAAATTGAAGGCCAAAACACTTACCTTGTAGTTAGGACACCCAAAAAACCTCCTCCCTGGGTTTGATTCGGTCCAAGAACTCTTCAACCTGGCTGGCATTCCACACTCGCATGTCGGTATTTGAAGCAGGTCGTTTGATGTCGATTTCGAGATCCGAGAGCTTGAAGTGTCCATATTCTAGCCAGGTAGAAGAAGATGAATGAAGAAGGGCTAGGGATTTGGGTTTGCTTCGATTCAAGGTTGGGGCTGAGCAGTGGAGAGCCCTCGGGTTTTTAATCGAGGTTGGGAAAGAGATGAACAAGGTGGGTGGAGCGTTAAAAATACAATCGTGGTCCAATTACCTAAGTATACGCAAGCATTAAATTATTCATAAATGGAACTTATCGTGCTAAGCACACTCATACCAAAAGCAAGGTCAGGACGAGTACCCATCAAAGCATGCATTACGGAGCTAACAACTACACCATAATGCACATCTTTCATTTTAGCTTTTTCATTTGGGGTGGAACTGTGGAAGGCAAAAGAACCAACTTTTCTTGCACCACTATCATCACGTTCGACTATCGTTACGGTTTATATTCCTACTCATTCATGAACGTTGTCTTGGATCCAGAGTTCTATTCGGTTTGGATCGTATTGGGCCTAATGGGCCCAATTCGAGTACGATTCTTTAGTTTCGGTTCATCATCACGTTCCACTATCATTTCAGTTTTTGTTCTCACTCTTTCATGAACGTTGTCTTGGATTGAGAACTCTATTCAATTTGGATCCTATTGGGCCTAATGAGCCCATATTCCCAATTCGAGTAAAAAATTCTTAAGTTTCGGTTCCTCATCACGTTCAACTATTGTTTCGGTTAATGTTCTTACTCTTTTATAAATCTTGCCCTGGATCAAGAGTTCTATTCGGTTTGGATCGTATTGGGCCTAATGGGCCCAATTCGAGTACGATTCTTTAGTTTCGGTTCATCATCATGTTCCACTATCATTTCAGTTTTTGTTCTCACTCTTTCATGAACGTTGTCTTGGATTGAGAACTCTATTCAATTTGGATCCTATTGGGCCTAATGAGCCCATATTCCCAATTCGAGTACAAAATTCTTAAGTTCCGGTTCCTCATCACGTTCAACTATTGTTTCGGTTAATGTTCTTACTCTTTTATAAATCTTGCCCTAGATCAAGATTTCTATTCGGTTTGGATCGTATTGGGCCTAATGGGCCCAATTCGAGTACGATTCTTTAGTTTCGGTTCATCATCACGTTCCACTATCATTTCAGTTTTTGTTCTCACTCTTTCATGAACGTTGTCTTGGATTGAGAACTCTATTCAATTTGGATCCTATTGGGCCTAATGAGCCCATATTCCCAATTCGAGTCAAAAAATCTTAAGTTTCGGTTCCTCATCACGTTCAACTATTGTTTCGGTTAATGTTCTTACTCTTTTATAAACCTTGCCTTGGATCAAGAGTTCTATTCGGTTTGGATGGTATTGGGCCTAATGGGCCTATGGGCCCAATTCGAGTTCATATCTTGAGTTTCAGTTCAGCATCACGTTTGACTATCGAGAATTTTATTCGAATTGTATCGTATTGGGCCTAATGGGCCCGTAGCCCCAATTTGAGTTCGATTCTTTAGTTTCGGTTCTTCATCAAGTTTGACTATCGTTTCGGTTTATGTTCTACTCTTTGATGAACGTTGCCTTGGATCGAGAGTTCTATTCGATTTGGATTGTATTGGGCCTAATGGGCCCAAATCGAGTACGATTCCTTAGTTTCGGTTCTCCGTCACGTTCGACTATCCAAATCGGGGTCCGTAGCCTTGAATAGAACTCTCGATCCAGGGCCATGTTCGTGAAAGAGTAAGAAAATAACCGAAACAATAGTCGAACACGATGAAGAACCGAAACTAAGGCCTTGAAATCATATTGGGCCCATAGGCCCAATATGATAAATATCCCAAAAATAGTGTACGAATAGCCGCTGGGTTTGTTTTTAGGTCTTACAGAAACCTACACCCTCATGGTAACCATGAAGAGTCGTCGGCGTCCTCGTCGTCCTCGTCCTCGAGTTCTAAAGTCATGGTCAACACACAATCTTCCCGAGGAGCTATGGCCGGAAATCCTATCTCGACTTCCCGCCAAATCACTTCTCCGATTCCGCTCCGTCTCCAAGTCATGGAAGTCCATGATCGACGACCCCGATTTCGCCCGCTTACACCTCAATCGCTTCAACAACGGCCCTCAATCATCCCGCCTCTTCTTCCTATCAGAAAAGTCAGCCATATGCCGAGAATGCGTGGTCAAGGACAGCAAAACCCTAAGAACGATTCGCAGCCTTGGCTTCCTCCAAACCGACCTACACTCGGTCAATATCCTCAGAGCCACTCCCGATCGTAATGCAAATTACGGACGTCTAAGGCTGTGGTCTATTCTTTCATCGATTGACGGATTGTTCTTGTTGAATTCCACGGTTCCAACGTCCGATTTGATGTACTTGTGGAACCCCTCGATTTAGAAAACCCTAGCTCTTCCCCCTCTTGAAATCCCCCAAATATTGAGGTACGTTGACTTTGGATTAGGGTTTGACCCGTCGATTGGAGATTACAAGTGTGTCAGATTCGGCGCCTTGTCAGCATCGGGCAACTTGAAAATCAATGCAATTTACACTCTAGGAACGAATTCGTGGAAGACAATTGAATTCCAAGGCGATGTGGTCCGAAAGCTATGTTTCACTGGCTGGAAGAGAATTGTTCCCTTTGACGGTGCTCTGTATGCCCTTGTAGAAGTTTCGGATCTATATTGTGGTTCAGTGAGACTGGTTTCATTTGATTTGAAGAGAGAGGTGTTTGCTTCCATGGAATTGCCTGTAGTTTATCATGATTTCCGTGACCATGCACTCACAATGGTGTATGATGATGGTGGTTGTGGGTGCTCACTTGGTGTGGTCAATTTCAGTGGACCCGAAGGATCTGTATGGATCTTGTAGAGGTTCGGAGACGATAGTAAGTCATGGAGCTGGGTGCGACGCTACACCTTTGTTATAATAACCCCTCAACTCGGTAGTCCTTTTGAGCTACTGCACTTTCTCTACATGACCAAGAATCGTGAGATGCTGTTGACCTGGGCTCCCCTATGCAGTTGTAATAGTGTGATATGTTACGACCTCGAAACTCAACAAGAAAGGAGGTTGCTGGAGAAGAATCGGAAGCCTTTATGTGGGGCTAACGCGTTTCCGTACGTCGAGAGTCTGATATTATTGCATCATTAGGTAAGTTTTTGCGTGAATCACGTCTAGGCCGGGAACCTATGAATTGGTGTGTTTTGATGCCTTGTGCATACTTGTTGAACTTTATCATATTTGCCTTTGCTAGGGAACCGATGAATTGGTCTGGTTTGATGCCTCGTGCATACTTGTTGAACTTTATCATATTTGTTGTTGCTTATAGTATTGCAGTCTGTAGTTTGCCAACAAAATTTATTGGGGTGCCTTCATTCATATAATTAAGTAGAAACTTACCTAATGATGGGGTACACCACGGCTAAGGAGGCTGCACGCCTCAAGGAACTACCGCCAAAAAGCGAGGTGCCTTATTGGTGTCACAAACGCCCCAGGTCCGCCCATGTGCGCAGATTGCTAAGCGGCCTCTCCCGACCAACCTTTTGAAAGCATGGCCGTGCATTGCATGGTTTGGGTTTTGCTTATGTGGGCCGCAACCTATCTTTTGTTATTACTTAATTATATATGACTATAAACCATTGAAATATGATGTCGTAAAGAAATAAATTGAAAAACAAAGTTATAAATATTAATTTAATGTATACTAGCGTTTAAGCATGTCGATTCATTGTCTTGATACCGAAGTACGTTAATTCTCAAAATATAAAAGTGTATGGTCTTATGTTAAGTACTATGGTGTGTGTGTGTGCACTGTGATATGATATCATTTGTGTTGTTCAGTTTCCGAACGGGTAACGTCGTCTGAGAAGGTGTTCTTTATTATGTGTTTGTTTTTTGAGAAGTTTATTACGTGTTTGTTGTTTTGCATGTTCCGCCTATAATAACATATCTCTAGTTCTACCCGCATAAAAAGGTTGTATGTTCTGGCCCTATATTGAGATGCTATGTTATACGGAATGAAAACGGGAGCATGAAAGGGAAATGAAACGAGACGAGGAAACACTTGATTTTCATGTGGTTTTTGTAGACACCGGTTTCCGAGTTTTTGTTGAAAACGCAAAACGCGACTCTCTTGGAGTTTCGGGGTAACATATATAGTTCAAAATCAAATGCGGGGTTAAAGGACGAGGTTTAAACTTTGTTTATTGTTTTCCTAGTAAGGATGAAAAATGGGCTAATCTTTCAAACTTGTGTACAAACTTTTGTTGGCTATGTACGGAGTACTATATAAGAACATCCCTAAATGTTTAAAAATATGGTTTTACGAAGAATACGTTCACTGATTGGGCTAGCTTAGCTTGTATCATTTCGTCCCTAAATACGGAGTAGTAGCATTTCCTATACATATATCACCATTCCATACATATCAGGCCAAAAGCTTATCCGCCGAACCATTTCTCTGGTACTCTCTTCTCTCTTCCGACTTTCCAAGCCAAACCTGGAATCCATCTTCTTCCTCTGCCCCGAAATCGCTTTACAGGGAAAGGTAATACGCTCTTACTTACTATCTATGTTGGTTTACACTTTCAATTAGGGTTCCAATTGAGAAATTAGGGTTTCAAGTAGGTATCTCAAACATAGGCTTAGGGAAATCGTGGCTCACAGTCGGACTGTTTACAGAACAAAATCAAACAAACTGGGACTAGAAGTAAAGATGTTGTGAGGGCGTGAGAATACAGATGTATTAATAATGAGTCAACATAGATTAGTATTTCGTACATTAGCATGAGAATATTAGGGTTTATCAGAGTTCTTCTCTGAAGGGATGCGTACTGTGATATTGAACTCCCTAATGAAATGAGGGCAATTTGTTATGAAGAAGTAGACAGTTACGCTTCCTGTCAGGATATCTAGGTCCTCGATTGAAAAGCTGCATCTATCTGTATATTGTGTCTTACATGTCCATACTTTGATGCTGTCTTTCATTCTGTTCTTCTAGCAAGATATACTGCAACCTTTAGTTCCATTTTTCAGTTGCTTTCTGGTTTGAACTCTGGTTCAATTAACAGCACATTTTCTGGCTTATACATCTAGGAAGATAACTATGTTTGCAATTGGGAAAGATGTGGAGGTCAAGGGCTTTGGAAAGTGGGTTGATACTACCTTGCTTGGGAAGATAGCAGGTTACTGGAATGATGAGCTGTACATAGTCCAGCTGTTTAGCGTGGGCGTCGATGAAGAACGGGAATACGGCGCCCGACGAAGAGACGACGAGTATTACTTCAGGAAACAAGTTGAGTGGCAGATTGTTCACCCGCACTTTGTTCGCGACGCAGATCCAGAGCAGTCAGGCCGTGAATATAAAATCGGTGATATAGTTGACGTGGATGAGAATGAGCTCTGGACCAAGTTGCCCGCTATGTTGGCTAACCGAAGGAAAGGCGTGATCGTTGCCAAGACATTGTCCACCGCCCAGTTTTTTATCGATGACGGTGAACCATGGCTCTACAACATCAAGCTCGAGACCTCAGGTGAGATCGAGGAAGATGTTCTTAGCTACCGTATGCATCCACATCGTGTGTGGAATTAAGAACTGCTTTATGCGCTCAAAAACTGTCTTCTGCTGCTTCTTTGAATATTATGTCTTCTGCTGCTTCTTTGAATATTATCTTTGAATATTACAGTATGTTTTGATGCCACGAGAAATGGAACAAAAAGCTGCTGAATTGGCCTATTTCCTGCGCATACCGATTGAAGTTTTTTGAAATGAATCGAACAATGAACGTTTTCTGATTTTCGACTGGAGGTAGAAAACTCTACAATCCAAAAATGTTCCATGGCATAACTTAAAGAAATTTAAGTCAGAACGTACCTTCGTTGCGAGGCAAAGCAAACGTATATTCTATGGAACATCCAAAAAGGGGGGTGTTTTTGTCTGCAAAAAAGAGGTAATGGAGCACTTAGGTCAGCTACTACCTTTTCTTTAAACCAGCACCCAATAATATAGCCGTTCTATCACCAAATTTATATTTTCACAGACGTTTACTGGAACGTTACTGTTACTCGTGCAATGCACGGTTAATGGACAATCCAATCTGGAACGTGGGATGAGGGACAGAATCAAAGTTATGCGAGTACGACAATAAGGGACAGATTTGGGAACAAGTATAACAAGGCCTAAATGATTCAGAAATGGAACTTATTGTGCTAAGCACACCCATACCAAAAGCAAGGTCAGGACGAGTACCCATCAAAGCATACATTACAGAGGCAACAACTACACCATAATGTACATCTTTCATTTTAGCTTTTTCATCTAGGGTGGAGGGCAAAAGAACCAACTTTCCTAGTTTCCTGGCTATGCAATACTTTTGTTTTACATGACGTTTTGTCGACTACATTTCTCTTATGATGACATACTGTGCGATGGGCTGCAAGCCCACCATGTCACTCTGCGACCCTCGGGGTACATGACGGTACTAGGGAAGGTGGGAATACTCTAGTACAGATGATTTCAGTGGGGGCCTTAAAACGAGGTGCATGCGATGACGTTACTAGGGAAGTTTTTAGTTAAATCTAATCGTGCCTTCAAGGCACGGGACTGATACTAGTTAAAATTTGAATTGATAGGATCGTAGCATATAAATAGGAGATGAGTTTTCTTGGTCGATATATGATTGTGTAAATAGAATTTAAAAAACAATATTGTAGAGGAAGGTTTTTTAACGTATCTGATGACTGATGGGAGGTAAAGAAAAAGAAAAATAATTAAAAATTTGTAGTGGTGAGTTTGCGTTCAAATTTTCTCTTCAGATTCCACTTATTTGAGACGATTTAACTTCCCTCCCCTTCCACCATTATTTCCCCCTCTATTCCATACGGTTCTCCTCCATAAAATCAACCAAACAGAGGAAACATCCTTCCTTCCCTCTCCCTTCCATTAAAATCACCCCAATTCCTCCCAACCAAACATAGCCTTAGAGTTAAAGGGTCCCCTATCTTCATCCAGAATACCAGTTAGGGTTTCCGTCTCGTTTCGCCATGTACGAACCTTCTTATTCATCTCTAGTTTTTGTTTGGCGGCCTTTTGTTGCTCCGTTGGTCTGAACTCGTTATCTACAATGATTTACTTTCATTTCCGTTTCCAAGTTTTGCAGATTCAGCCCGGTTCCGCTTGGATTTTACGATTTGCCCTCTCAATCTAGCGGCTGTAAGTTTCTCTGGTTCTATGTTCAAAATTAGATGCATGTATATGCAGTTGGTGTGACATACGCATGATTAGGTTGAATAAGTGCAACTCGTATCCGATGCATATGCGTTTCTGAGCAGGTCTAATTGGGGGGGCTGGGTGGTTTGTGGGTCGGGGAGTTGTTGGATTCCAGAGTATATATTATGAACGTGTAACCCTAATTATTCCAGAGTATACATTAGGTTGAATAATAGGTAAAAGCCCATATAGTTGTCAGATTGGTATTGGTTGTTTGATGTACATTTTTTAGTAGGTTTAGCGAGAGGTGAAGGTTTTGCATATTGCGAAAGGGATATGTTTTCTAGGGCGGGTGTGTGCCACTGAAGTGCCATTCTTTACGTGAAGTATTTGGTTTACACTGGCCATGTTCGGTAGCTGTGCCTGCTGCGCACACCGAGAGTGGCCTGTAAATAATTTAAGGGTAGTATTGTTTACTTGTTATGCTTCGTCTTCATAGTCACACATGGCAAGATCCCCTTAGACTAGAACTAATTGGGCTTGAACTTCGTGTTGAAATAAACTCTGGGCTGAGAACAGCAACAACTGGCGATAATCTATCCAACTTCACATTGGAAAAAGTAACGGGAGTATTACCTATCAAACTTTGGTGAAATGTTGCAGATTCGACTGTGAAAAAAAACATAGAACGATATAAGTGGCATGACCTGGCATGATCTATCAAGACGACAATGGTACCGCATGAGCGGCATAATTTTGTTACTCTTGCTTTGTAATTCCCGTTTAGACTTGAGCAAAATCTACTAGCAGAAATAACATTAATGACTCTTGCTTTGTAATATTTTTCCCTATTTATTATTACATTTTAATGGTACATTAAACCTGATTATCACAAAATTATGCAAGGTATATGGAAAAAATACTCCAGGTAGTTTCTTTAAAATTTCTGAAGTTTACGGAGTATTTGTTTTTAGGTCTTACAGAAAACTACACCGTCATGGCAACCACGAATCGTCGTCGTCGTCCTCGAGTTCTAAAGTCATGGTCAAGACACAATCTTCCCGAGGAGCTATGGCCGGAAATCCTATCTCGACTTCCCGCCAAATCACTTCTCCGATTCCGCTCCGTCTCCAAGTCATGGAAGTCCATGATCGACGACCCCGATTTCGCCCGCTTACACCTCAATCGCTTCAACAATGGCCCTCAGTCATCCCGCCTCTTCTTCGTAATAGGAAAGTCAATCCTATGCCGAGAATGCGTGCTCAAGGACAGCAAAACCCTAAGAACGATTCGCAGGCTTGGCTGCCTCCAACCCGAGCCACACTCGGACCTCTCGGTCAATATCCTCAATATCTCGCAGACTTCGCAGCCTTGGCTGTGGTCTATTCTCAATTCGATTGACGGATTGGTCTTGATGAATTCTATAGAGAGCTCCCATTTGATGTTGTGGAACCCCTCGATTCAGAAAACCCTAGCTCTTCCCCCTCTTGTAATCCCCCAAATTTTGAGGTACGTTGACTTTGGATTAGGGTTTGACCCGTCGATTGGAGATTACAAGTGTGTCAGATTCGGCGCATTCTCAGAATCGGGCAACTTGAAAATCGCTGCAATTTACACTCTAGGGACGAATTCGTGGAAGACAATTGAATTTCAAGGCGATGTGGTCCGAAATGTTCTTTTCACTGGTTGGAAGAGAATTGTTCCCTTTGACGGTGCTCTGTATGCCCTTGCAGAAGTTTCGGATCTATATTGTGGTTCACTGAGACTGGTTTCATTTGATTTGAAGAGAGAGGTGTTTGCTTCCATGGAATTGCCTGTCGTTTATCATGATCTCCTTGACCAGGCGCTCATAATGGTGGATGATGATGGTGGTTGTGGGTGCTCACTTGGTATGGTCTATTTCAGTAGAGCCGAAGGATCTGTATGGATCTCGCAGAGGTTCGGAGACGATAGTAAGTCGTGGAGCTGGGTGCGATGCTACACCTTTGTTATAACCCCTCAAATCAGTGATCCTCTTCGGTTTCTGCGTTTTATGTACATGACCAAGAATCGTGAGATGCTGTGGACCTGGGTTGATGACAAACATAATAGTGTGATATGTTACGACCTCGAAGCTCAGCAAGAAAAGAGGTTGCTGGTGAAGAATCGGAAGCGTTTAAATGGGGGTAACGTGTTTTCGTACGTCGAGAGTTTGATATTATTGGATCGTTAATTAGGTAAGTTTTTGCGCCAATCCCGTCTAGGCCTTGAACCTATGAATTGGTGTGTTTTGATGCCTTGTGCATACTTGTTGAACTTTATCATATTTGCCTTTGCTAGGGAACCGATGAATTGGTCTATTTTGATGCCTCGTGCATACTTGTTGAACTTTATCATATTTGCTGTTGCCTATAGTATTGCAGTCTGTAGTTTGCCAACAAAATTTATTGGGGTGCCTTCATTCATATAATGAAGTAGAAACTTACCTAATGATGGGGTACACCATGGCTAAGGAGGCTTCACGCCTCAAGGAACCACCGCCAAAAAGCGAGGTGCCTTATTGGTGTCACAAACACCCCAGGTCCGCCCATGTGCGCAGATTGCTAAGCGGCCTCTCCCGGCCAACCTTTTGAAAGCATGGCTGTGCATTGCATGGTTTGGGTTGTTGCTTATGTGGGCTGCAAGTGCAACCTATCTTTTGTTATTACTTAACTAGTGAAAAGCGCCCCTGTGTACTCGTGCATTATTCGAAGGGATAGATAATATGGGTAGACCGAAAGCGCAATTATATGTGACTGTATACACCTTTGGAATATGATGTCGTAAAGAACTACATTGAAAAACTAAGTTGTAAATAATAATTCATGTATAGCATCTAAGCATGTCAATTCATTGTCTTCATTCCAAAGTACGTCGGCTTAATTTTTTTAAGGTTTTATCTATTTGGGTTGGACATCAATGTTAGTGTATGCATGTATACATAAAATATATAGTACTCCATAATATATAGTAGTACCGCCCCGTGCCTAGGGCAAGGGGCAGCGCTCTTCAATCTTCATAATTCATATATGGTCGTCATATAATTACTTCTAAATGTAGCCCCAATGGATAAATCGAGTTGGGTTTGGTACTCATGAGCAACCGGTGAAGTCGGTCTGATCTTTGCGGGTTTTATGACGAGTCGGGTGAAATTGGCAGTTCAAGGACGCCAAGTTTTTTGATTACTAACTAATAACACCTTACAATATACATTATGTTATGCTTTTAAATACTGAGAAAATCATTATAATTTTAGGAACACCGTACTCCCTTTTACTACTACAGATTCAATCATAGTAACGCATTTCAAGTTTCAAGGAAAGCGATCTCGACACAATGAACTCTGACTTGGGACGTTCAAAAATACTGTAATTTATTGCAGTTCATGTAAATTTCGGGGGATCTGGCTTGATGGGGAGTTCATCTCGGGAGACGGAAGGGTTGTGAACTGTGAGCTCTGACTTGGGACGTTCAAAATACTGTAATTTATTGACTGTAGGGTGAAAGTATAGGTTTTCCTCCTTTTTTAACCTCCGGGAACGCATGCAATAAATCTCTCTACATCATCATGACCGGAATCGATTTTTTTTTTGGGCGGTAGCGTATGTAATAAGACTCGGCATTTGAAAGCGACATATTTTTCGACCTTTTTTCTGCCTTTTCTTTCCCTCTCCTAAAAAGTCGATTTCAACTTCCCAAAAATTACCCACAAAAACCCCGATTGAAACCCTCATCTTGGTCATCCCCTTCTTAAAGCAAGCTCGAGAGCCCTTGAGCTAGGAGGGACGAGGACTGCTCACCTGTAAGTAAAATCCTAAACCCTACCTTTTTAGCGTTTTTGAATAGGGCTTCGATTTAATGTAGGGGATATTGTTCACTGGTCTAGGGGTACAATTTGCGTTGATTAGGGCTTGGATTGAATGTTGTGGAATGAAAGTGAGTAAGCTCCAAAGTGGAGCTTTGCACTGTGCAGAAAGGTTGTCAATTGGGGTTGTCTAAGGCAAATTAATTAAGGCTAGCAATGTTAGGTTAGCAATGTAGCATCGGCAATGTAAGTGGAAATAAGGGTTGAAGCTATTTGATCAGAGTGAAATTAAACACTTATTTCATGTTAGTAATGTCAAGCTCAAGTGTATCATCCGCAAGTGCAGAACAAATGGTGTGTCACTGTGGTGTACAAGCAAAGGAATCCATGGCAGATACGGAGAGGAATTATGGTAGGAGGTCGCATAGATAGAGTCCTAATGAGTATGAAAATTGTCATCACTTTCTGTACACCAGAACTTGTCATCACTTTCTGAGCCGAAGCTAGCTTGTCATCACCTATTACAATGGCTAACCGTCCTGTAGCTAATGGTCACAGAAGGGTGCATCCACAACTACCTTACTTTAAGATTACCGTCCGCTGCAGGGTGAGAAAACACACTTACAACCGCCCCCCCCCCCATATTGAATCTCTTCTTCTTATGTATATGAACCTGTCTTCAGTTTCGTGCACATGTAGGATTTCGCAGATTATAAGGTGATGCTCACTGCAGAGACCCGACTCTGCCAGCTGGTTGATGTATACTGCCAATATGAAGGCATTGACCCTGCGAATTTGAAATTCTTCTTCAACAATCAAGTGCTCCGGGATCCAAACAGAACTCTAACAGCTCGAGAGGTTATACATGACCTTGTCATCACCTGCGACCAAAATGCGTGTTATCTACAATTTTGTGCTAAACCGTCTCCTCTTTTTGTTGTGCAGATTGGTCTAACAAATAACTCCGAGCTTCATGCTATGGTCAGGCCACCAAGAGGGGCACCTGGGTATCGAACATGGGTTCGTAGGACGGTTCAACATTACAGAAGGTTAAGGGCAGAACAAAGAGCAGCTAGTATTCCCCGTCCAGAAGGTGCTCCATCAACGCCACCAATAACGCCACCAGGGTCTCCACCATGAAATGTCAATTAAGATCAGTTTACGTTTAGTTGTTGTTGTTGTTGAACTTGTCATCCAGTTGTCGTTGTTGTTGTTATTGAACTTGTCATCCGGTTGTTGCATGTTGTTTAAGGTGTCATCCAGTTGTTGATGTTTGAGTTGTCATCACGTTGTTATGGTGTAAGTTGTCATCTATTTTCTACCGCATTATAACATCTATGAAAAAATGGACTCTGTTGTTGTGTTGTCATCGGTTGCTCTTGTCATCTAGTTTAGTGTGTGCTCAAAAGACCCATTTATTTTTTGAAGAGTGTGAATGATTTGGCTTCTGCATGCTTTTAATATTTCGACCAAACCGAAGTATGGATTACACTTGCCACTAAATATGGCAAACAGTGTATGATTTACTCTGTACCTTTTGCACACCGAAACACGGACTAACATCATGCATTGCACGTAATTTACACTGCAAGCCAAAATTTCCATATCAATTACACAAACCTTGGTGCGCATAGATCGTGTTGTCATCACTACCAAATGAATCACACATGCAAAACTACAATCCACAAATTAAATGAAACATATTGTCAATTCAATCACTTAAACTAAGTCATCCTGATGTTACAAACAACAAAACCCTTCAAACCTACGTGAAATTTACAGAAAACAATCATATTGGTCTGGGCAATATACCAAAACCATCACCACAGCACCATTCCCTTTTCAACTACGTGACAACAAATGAAATAGAGATCAGAGTATTTCCAAGAATAATCAAGCCTAGATATATGCATTGGTTATTGATGAACATTACACTAAACAACATTCACATGTCATGAATATATTAGTTTAAATGAAAAAGTTAATATGCTATAGCGTGAACTAACCTTTTGATCTGCACATGGTAGATCTGTCTGAAGGGATGATGCAACGTGAACTCCAATCGATCCTTCACTCGAAGGTTGTTCTTTTCAGCGAACCTTCTCCATCCGCAGCCCATCTCACAAGCCCATCGTTTAAACCTCTTGAACCATCGGTATTCAACTTCGGAAGAACCATTATCAGTTTTCAATGTCAGGGTCCTGGCCTTTGTGGTCTTCTCAGGTAAGAATCGTCTTGCAAAATCGGAAGGGATAACCTGCAACCAAGAGTATCAAGTCACTGATTAATATAACAACCCTAATCAAACTCGAATATTAATAATACTAATGCGGATGTAAATGAGAGAGACCGGAGCACATCCGAGGACACTTTACTTAGATGTTTCCGGTGTACAAAGATACATAATATGTATAGAGGAATACAAAATCTTATCTCGAACAAAAAAGGTTCGTATCGCTCCGTGTGGATGTAAATTAGAGAGACTGGAGAATATTGAGAACACTTTGCTTGGATATTTCCGGTGTACACAGATACATAATGTAGAGGAATGCAAAATCTTATCTCCTAATTAAGATATATACAAGATAATTTGTACCATGAATACCAAATCCAATACTCCGTATCTACTAATACCTAGTTAGTGGATTAATATATACCCAATCACTGATTATCACGTGACTTACAATTCCATTGTTGCCAACAAGATTTCGGCTTTGGACTTCAACGGTGAACTTTGCTCTGTCATAGACGTCGGCTTGTTTGTCCTTGGAATCGGAGGCACTAGCACTCTCATCTTGACAACCGCCGTTTGAGGTTGCCTCAGATTCCTCGGCATCTTCTTCGTCAGCATCAGAGTCGTCATTAGAGGAACTTTCTGGAGAATCTTTTCCCGGCGACCCGAATGAATCCACGCTGTCATAGCCGCCAAAATCTTGTTCCATGGCGTGCAGCAATGAAGAAGCGTCGTCCGACGAATCCGTCCATGCCGACCATTCATTGTTATCACTTGAACCTAGGGTTAACAACACCGACAAACGTACAAAACATTAGGCTAACCACAACGTATAAGTCAAGAAACCCTAAACAAAATGTAATCACGAACCGGGTTCAGTTCCCGAGTGATTGAAAACCTCTCGATAGTTCTCCATGTGTCGTTGAGACCTACCATCAAAGAACAGGGTACGCTGGTTTAACACACAAAAACTCAACCATCACGATTGGTTTCTACAGACAACAAAGCCATCACAAATCTAAAACATCTAGTTCGTAATTCAAACAGACGAAAAGGTTATGACGAAACGACATGGAGTGATTCCACATTTGCTTGAAATTAGTCTTGAAATTAAACTTCCATATTAGTTTAGCATGTCAAAGCATATACGGATTTTATTACAGTTACATTGCAAGAAGCGATACAAAACTAACCGGCGGTGAACTGTTTTATCGGACTCCGATGAGCGAGAGTGTACCGAAGAAGAAAGTGGGAAGAAATTGGGAAGGAGGATGAAGAAGTTGGGAGTTTGAGTGATGTGATCGACACCTATAAAGGGGATATATATGTTGCAATTTGAGGGGTCCATGCCCAGCGGTTGCAATTTTCTAAACCGTTATGTTAAGCAGTTGTCCATGTACACTGTGCATTTAACTATAGTACACAGTGCTAATATGATAGGCAAAATTTTCATCAAAAAATATGATAGGCAAAATTACACTTTAAATCGTACCATGTTCATATACATCAAACGTCAAAAGAATTGCTTTACTTTAATTGATTAATTCATTTTAAATTGTATTTTATGTTAAGATTATCCTGTGGTTATGAAGGCTTTGAAAATGGGATCCATGTACGACGATATTGCCAGTATTGATGGCGAGCGAACAGTGACATTTTTTGAGTTCCTCAAAAAATATGATAATTTATTTAATTCAAGTCGTGCCCTCCCGGGCACGGGCACTGTTACTAGTAACATAATATTTCCGTTACGTACAGTGACATTGTGGCCCTAATTCGTTAAATACCACATTAGGAGTAATACCATCATGGCTCAAGGTACGTTAATTGTTTGGTTAAAAAGTAACATCTTTATTGTCTAGGAAAAAAAATAATTTTTATATAATAAAATTTACAATTATATGTCTATTCATTAATGTTCTAATTATCACAAAAAATTAGTTTAAAATGTGAAACGTGACTACATGAGCAATAGTCGTGCATGGCACGACGGGTACCGCTAGTGTATATTAATTGGGTAGGAACAAAGGTAGAGAGCCAGAGAGCCCCCACATTAGGCGAAATTCCTGAATTTCGGAATTGAGCCGATGCTCAGCCATGTAATTGAAACTACCACATTATGCCAAAGATTATTCCTTCCTTCACTATGCATACGTATTAAAGTGAAATTAGTTGAAGACCCGTACTATTACAATGGGTAAGTGCTATAGTATTTTTTTTGCATGCTCATATAAACTATATCAAGGTTATTTAATAACTAAAGATATAAATCATATGAACTGTGTGTAAAAGATAATTTTTCATACTCATATTTATTGGTACATTAAAAGATACGGATCGGAGTACAAATTATTGTTGATAGTTGTACGAGCTAATATTGTGGAAGATCTTTATTGGATCATATCTTAATTGGTTAATAATTCTATACAAACTTTATTGGATAAGACCTAAAAGATACATAAATTATATGAGATGATTGATCTCTTGATAAGGAAAAATATGCATATAGGAGTAGCTTCTAGCTAACATAAATTTCCTGCGGAAAATGTGATCCAATTATAGTACACTTCTAATAATTTTTGGGTTAATATTTGTAGTTTGTTAATAATTGCTAAAATCAAAACATCATTTTATTGAACGTTAGGTGATGAGGTGGCGCACAATCAAAAAAATATATGTCAGCATGTTTTTTTTTTTTGGTGAGACCTGTCAGCATATATTAGTCTCACCTCAAATTCAGAACGACACCATATATTCACCCAAAACAATGTTTTATAACCACATATTTTGTAAAAAATTTAATCTAACTTCAAATGTGGGGAAAATTTCCTGGGGGGCACACTCGATTTGGTTTCTATTGTGCAGAAAACCACGGCTTTCAGTTCTCGCAAGCACTGTTCCGTTCATTCTGAAACTGGGTCGAAATGGACCGGGTGATTCCCGCGCAGTTCCGTCGTACAATATAGATGGGCACCAGAATGTAAATAAATCGGCGAGGATATGGCCAAGAGTATGTACTCTCCCAAGGCTAATTGGCGTCACATTGCTATCTTAGTTGTTTTTCAATTCAATTCAATTCTCGTCTTTCAATTCATGTCCTTTAATTCATTGTCTTTCACTTCCGTCTTTTGTGTTTCGTAGTGTTCTTATTCCCTGGTTGATTCTTCATTGTTAGAGAGACTTTTCTCGTGCTTCTCATCAACAAATTCGTAACAGAGGATTTGCTTCGCTTTGTGACATGGCCCTTACACCTAAACGACGCCGACAAGCCGTCACCCATTAAGGAAACTAAAGACAAACAGCTTCAACCAAAAAAACCACAAGGAACGAAAACATCATGCCACAGCCGGCTGCCGCCATACACAGGAAACAAACAACTTTCATACATATTAAGTCTACGCGTGGATCGATCGGAAGACAACCCATTTGAAGAAGACACCCGCTGGAAAGTTGCGATGGGATTAGCCATTGTAGTCGGTCTCCAGCCACTTGTGGAGCGCTCGGTGGCGGGCCCTTTTTTTCTCCGTCGCATTGCCACGGTGTCCAATGTCCCTTGCATGCTGGAGGAGGTCCGGCAACGGCCAGATGTGCTTCTTCTTGCCGCGACAGAAGGGGCAGGTGAGGGCTCCGTTACGCTTGACGACCTTGATCTTGGTCGACACAATTTTCTGGTACACCTTATCTTCAAACTCCTCCACTTCATCCCCGCTAATGTCGCCGTATGAACTTGACGAAGAAGACATGGTGGCTGGAAATACAGACATGAATCAAGTGTAAAACTCATTGACGATATTGCATGTAAGTACTCGCATGTGTTTGTAAAGTATTGAATCATACATTGGTTAGATCGGCGTGGAAGATGAAGCCTCCAAGATGACCGCCGGACTGATGTTGAAACGCAGGGGTAGATGTTTGACTACGGCTAGGGTTTTTGAGAGAGTGGTGATGAGAACAGGGGGAGCTAGAGGGGGTATTTATGGGGAGTGTGAGTGTGACACTGTGTACATGCACTTGTTGCTACTAAAATAAGCCATTTCTTAGGTGACCTGTCCCATTGTTTCGTCCTCTTTCTCATACGTCATGTTTCTCTACTCTGGAAAGGAAAATTGATCTTTCACTATCGATCCCATGTGGTCATTAATGCCCTTCGACTTGAGCCGACGAAACAATATCAATTTAGCCATTTAATGTTCATCTGTCCATCAATCGATATCGACCCCTGTCTAAAAGCTCCCATTGCAAGTGCTCGTTATTAAATGAGATTATGCAAACTTGTTTCCAAATTGGAAAATGTTAGTCATACCCATTGGGTAGACTACCCCAATGACTTGGCAATATATGCATTAAAATTAAATTAAATGGTAATGCTGACATGTACCATCTTCTCTTTCACCTTAATTGTTTTCATAAATCTTGCTTCGTATCTCACTCCATTCCTCTTTTTCTTTAACAAAAGAAAAGAATCAAACATCAATATAAATATATATATCTTTTGCAATATTATCAAAATAAAAAATAACATTGTAAAAAAGTTTAAAAAATCCCACATAAGGGTCAATAATCAATACAAGTTCATACATAGTATTATAGTATTGTACCTAATTACCTATATTCGTTTTTATGTGCAAATCTTAATAGATAAGATATGAGCGTACAAGCTTAAGATTTATAACTTATGTACAATTAGGCCATGAGCATTAGATATATAGGGTACGTATATTTTATCGACCAAAAAATAGGGTATATATATTTAATTACTATTTGGAAGTATATGCTTACCGTCTAAAATAATTTGGATGTATCAATGCATTTTAGATTAATACTTTCTCTGTCGATATGTATATATTATTTTGGTCACATTTTTCGTTCAATAGTATTTGTTGATCGTTTGACATGTTTAGTCATTTTTAAAAATTATTCTCATTACTTTAAAATAATTATATAAATTTATAATAGAAGTTCAATAACTGACATATTTAGATATGTATATATAAATTTAAAATATGTATCTAAATTTTTAAAATAATATTTAGTCATTTGATCATCTTGAGAATATAGAGATCGATGAGCTAAGTCAAATCATTCTACTTGTAATTTTTAAGCTGAACTCTAGATTGACGTGTAAATATATATAAACGGAGTGAGTACCGGTCTACCATATCAAAGGCTTCATTCGGGATAGGTTTGTGGAGATTTTTCAATTTTTTAATTATTCCAAGTTTACTCAAATTAGTGTTTGGTAGAACAAAATTTTTAATGGGATGGAGATTTTAGGAGATTGTTCATGAGATTCAAAACTACAAAATTCATCAACTCGAATGTTTAGGGTTGTTGTGTAGGTTTTTAGGTAAGAGTCTAGGGTTTTAGCTAGATTTAGTATTTAGGATTAGTGGTTAGGATTTAACATTCAAGGTTCAACATTTAAGATTTTAGAATAAAAAGAGTTAGTGGTCTAAGGTTTTGACTATTTTTTTGAAAAATTCTTATATTTTTTAGAAGTTCAAAAAAAATATTAGAAAGAAAATAACAAAATTAATTTATAAGGGTATTTTGGTCAAAATATGATAACTTTTCACAAGAAATTAGTTTAATATGTTTAAACTTGGGTGTTTACATAATAAAAGGTGGTTTCACACAAACGACAGTTTAAGAGGTGGATGCTTAAAAAAAAATTTGTTTTAAAAGGTGGTTTTTGTCAAAAATAACGCATAATATTATAAAACTCCTATATTCAATACATTTAACTTTCCTTTATAATACAATAATATAATTGTTTAATATGTATTAGAGGATATAAGATTTAGAGTAAACGCTGATATAGATGTAATGAAGCATGAGAGAGAAATCTAGAAATGAAAATATTTTCTCGAACTTTTTGTTAGATCTAATTTTCAAAAATTTACAACCATTAATATATTAAAATTCTATGGAAACTTCTCATAAAATTGGGACACCTTTTTACTTTATCTGACCTTATATTATATACAATATACTAATATACGAGTTACGTAATAACTTATAGGTATATACTATTTATTTTAGGGTTTATGGATTTAGTATATACGGAGTACTATTTTATTTTCAAGTAAGATGATCTAAAGTTTAGAGTTTAATATATATTACTTTATTTTTGGGTAAAAAGTAAGATAAATATGTAGAATAAATACTAGATTATTATATATTCTAGTATGTCATAAGATGAATGGATTAAATATTAATATAAAAGTAGTTTCATTTTTTATAAAATTTATCTTAGACTACAATTTTGTCTATTCAAAATTTATTACATCATCTTAATTATACTATGATCATAAGATGAAAGGAATAATTTCAAAATATATACTTCTAGGTCGATGGTACCCATAAGAGTCGAACCAAAAACCTGGGTGCTACCCTAGAGGCTTAACCGATTGACTAATTGCCCAAATACACTAATTTAACGATACTACATAATTCATACAAAAAATATTGCATAATTCGCAAAAAAATTAGATGTATATAATTGCTTACGAATATAGGAAAAATATGTTATATGGTTGAAATGGGTTAAATTATACATATATATATATATATATTGGAGGGGTTATAACTTATAACACATAGAATAGTTTTTTGTTTACTGTACATAGTATACTAATAGTGTAATATAATACTAGTGGTATACTAGTGGTATACTAATAGTGTAATATAATACTAGTGGTATACTACATACTAAAAAATTTGTGAAGGATGAGGGTTCAAAAACTTTCCTTGTAGATACGGCTTAGAATTAGGAAGGTAATTTAAAATTTATTAATGTCCATAAATACTCTAATATTTTTGAACTAGTTTCCTCTATTACACACTCACACATACTTAAATGACATGTCATAATGTGTTATGATGTGGCATTAAGGTAATGACATGGCAAAAAAAATGGGTGATTTAGTAAGTGGGTAGACTACCCTATGGGTATCTCTATCACTCCCCTTTCAAATTTGTATTTCATAATTAAATGCTTAACTCGGAATCAATGTCCTTTTCAAGTTGTGTTTCATAAATGCTTCACACTGACAATGCATGGCTCGTTGTATGTAAATTTAAAATTCATTTTAAATTGACCGTAACCTGAAATCATATTGTTACGAACTTTGATAAAATGGTTCATCTTGTGCTAGCATTCTGAATGAGGTCGAGTCGGTTCAGTATTAAGCATTGCATTGTATCGAGTTGGGTTTGGTAGTCATGAGCAACCGGTGAAGTCGGTCTGATCTTTGCGGGTTTTATGACGAGTCGGGTGAAATTAGCGGTTCAAGGACGCCAAGTTTTTTGATTACTAACTAATAACACCTTACAATATATTATGTTATGCTGTTAAATACTGAGAAAATCATTTTTATTTTAGGAACACCGTACTTTTAATTAGTTTTTACTACTACAGATTCAATCATAGTTACGCATTTCAAGTTTCAAGGAAAGCGATATCGACACAATTTGCATTGATCTTCAATAAAGGATCTGGTCGATCAAATTGTGCTTAATCGATAAAGAATATTTCTACTTAAATGTGAAAAAATAAAGTTTGCAAAGCGTATTTGTTTTTAGGTCTTACAGAAAACTACGCCCTCATGGCAACCACGAAGAGTCGTCGTCGTCGTCCTCGAGTTCTAAAGTCATGGTCAAGACACAATCTTCCCGAGGAGCTATGGCCGGAAATCCTATCTCGACTTCCCGCTAAATCACTTCTCCGATTCCGCTCCGTCTCCAAGTCATGGAAGTCCATGATCGACGACCCCGATTTCGCCCGCTTACACCTCAATCGCTTCAACAACGGCCCTCAATCATCCCGCCTCTTCTTCCTATCAGAAAAGTCAGCCATATGCCGAGAATGCGTGGTCAAGGACAGCAAAACCCTAAGAACGATTCGCAGCCTTGGCTTCCTCCAAACCGACCTACACTCGGTCAATATCCTCAGAGCCACTCCCGATCGTAATGCAAATTACGGACGTCTAAGGCTGTGGTCTATTCTTTCATCGATTGACGGATTGTTCTTGTTGAATTCCACGGTTCCAACGTCCGATTTGATGTACTTGTGGAACCCCTCGATTCAGAAAACCCTAGCTCTTCCCCCTCTTGAAATCCCCCAAATATTGAGGTACGTTGACTTTGGATTAGGGTTTGACCCGTCGATTGGAGATTACAAGTGTGTCAGATTCGGCGCCTTGTCAGCATCGGGCAACTTGAAAATCGCTGCAATTTACACTCTAGGGACGAATTCGTGGAATACAATTGAATTCCAAGGCGATGTGGTCCGAAAGCTATGTTTCACTGGCTGGAAGAGAATTGTTCCCCTTGACGGTGCTCTGTATGCCCTTGCAGAAGTTTCAGATCTATATTGTGGTTCAGTGAGACTGGTTTCATTTGATTTGAAGAGAGAGGTGTTTGCTTCCATGGAATTGCCTGTAGTTTATCATGATCTCCGTGACCAGGCGCTCACAATGGTGTATGATGATGGTGGTTGTGGGTGCTCACTTGGTGTGGTCAATTTCAGTGTACCCGAAGGATCTATATGGATCTTGCAGAGGTTCGGAGACGATATTAAGTCGTGGAGCTGGGTGCGATGCTACACCTTTGTTATAACCCCTCAAATCGGTAGTCCCCTTGAGTTTCTGCAGTTTCTCTGCATGACCAAGAATCGTGAGATGCTGTTGACCTGGGCTCCCCTGTGCAGTCGTAATAGTGTGATATGTTACGACCTCGAAACTCAACAAGAAAAGATGTTGCTGGAGAAGAATCGGAAGCCTTTATGTGGGGGTGATGTGTTTCCGTACGTGGATACGTGGAGAGTTTGATATTATTGCATCATTAGGTAAGTTTTTGCGCCAATCACGTCTAGGCCGGGAACCTATGAATTGGTCTGTTTTGATGCCTTGTGTGCATACTTGTTGAACTTTATCATATTTGCGTTTAGTAGGGGACCTATGAATTGGTCTGTTTTGATGCCTTGTGCATACTTGTTGAACTTTATCATATTTTCTGTTGCTTCTAGTTTTGCATTCTGTTGTTTGCCAACAAACTTTATTGGGGAGCTTTGGGCGATCAAGCACGGCATTACGTTTGCTAGGGATCGGGGTTATCCTCATGTGGTGATTCAATCTGACTCTTCGGTGGCCTGCTCAGCGATTCAAGGCGTCGATCACTCTTATAGGCGGGACAGCCAGCTGGTGTCCCAATGCCGCAGAGCTATAGCGGAGTTCCCGGGCCAGATCCGTATTCAGCATATTAAGAGAACGGCCAATGTTATGGCAGACGAGCTTGCAAATTTGTCTCTTAGTTTTAATGTTTCTTTTCAGCATTTTGATTCCTTTCCTAGTAGTAGTATTGAGCGTCTTATTGATGCGGAGCTTGTACCCCTCTCGGGGGGAGACTAATCTTTTCCTAAGTTAATCGCAGGGGTTTTCCCGTTTTTCGACCAAAAAAAACAAACTTTATTGGGGTGCCTTCATTCATATAAGTAGAAACTTACCTAATGCACGGTTAATGGACAGTCCAAACTGGAACATTACTGTTACCGGTGCAGTGCACGGTTAATGGACAATCCAGTCAGGAACGTGGAATGAGGGACAGGATCAAAGTTCTGCGACTACGACAACTATGCCACATTTGTTTAGTTCATCCTTGACATAATCCACGCCAGAAAACTTTACAAAACAACACAAACCAAGACTTGTTTTTCTACTAGTCCAATCTCCATCTTCGTAGGTTGAACAGGGAGCAGAAAAACTTGGCTTCGAATTCACAAAGACAGAGCAGGCAAGATCCTGCATCGACCGCGTCGCGTACCAAAAAACACTGACACTGAACGGGTTCCCCATACGGCACGGACACTGTCTTGGTTCGGGGTGCATAAACCGTTTTGGAAATTTGAACCGTGAGGCGACTCTAGCCAGAGGCGGTGTGTTGTGTAAGAAGCGGACGAATTCGAGACGGCACTCCATGATGCCAGCGCCGGCTGAATCCCTTACGGCACGGATCGTATTCATAGCCCTCTCGACCTGGTCCTGGTCCTGTTTTGAGGAGCAGAGCAGCACCACGGCAAGCACATAAGCAGCTGGGGTGTGCTCTAGCGAAGCCGATTTCTCCAGGCACTCTAGACCGTAGGGTTCATCTGTGCCCCCGAAATACCTGATCTGTGGTCGCAATGGGTCGCAACATTCCTGGGTAAGCAAATGTTCCATAACATTTCATGACAAAATTGTGCAATACTACAGATCGACTCACCAAGCCTTGGCCGTATAAAGCACCAGGATTCCCGCTATCCGCACACAGTTCGAGGAATGCATACGCGGCTTCCCGGTGCTCCTCCAGTTCGAACCGTTGCGTGTAGATGTCCTGTGTTGGCGCCTGCCGGAGAACATGGGGGTCCCGCCCGCATCGGTTGAAGAGCTTGCAACTACAAAAGGGATCTGTGTGGTATGAACCGAGTACATTCCGGCCAATAGGTGAAACCAAACAAATATAAGGCACTTGGGGGGTTTACCTCTGCCTGCAGTTGAACAGATCTCGCAGAGAACAAGATGCCACCCTCGAAGCGATGTCGATGATGACCTCGTCTGGCAACATACCTATCTCACATCTCACTGGCCGCACTGCTCTGTCGTTCCCCATCGTCGTCCGGGTGGTTGGAGTTTGTTTTGACACAAGAAGGACAAGGAAAAATAGACCCTCGATGGGGAATTTGGACGGAAATTAGCCCTCGATTGGGAATCTGGTCGGAAATTAGCCCTCGATTCTCTTTTGGTCGCAAATACGGCCTGGCTTGAGCATCCGCTATGGAGAGAGTGGGAGGATTTCTTAACTCCAAAAGAAAAACATAAGGACCAGAATAAAAAACTGACACATTCAGAAAGTTGGGCAAAAGAAATTGCAACCACAAAATTTGAAAATAAGTACGCCCTTGAATAGTGAAACAAATACCGCCTTACTTTTTAATCAAATACAGTAATTAGGTTCCCTTTTTCCCTTAAAGTTATGTGGGAAAAAGGGAACTTAATGACACTTATTGTATGCAACTACTATATTCTTATATCGTGTTTTTATTCTTTAAAGCACACATATTGGTTAGTTTAAACAACTATTATGACTTCATTGTTTTAGGAGTATTAATTTTAAAAAGAACAGCCAATTGAATACATCAAATAGGTGTGTTTTTAAATGGGTTTCGCACTTGAATTATAAAGGACTTATTAAATTATAATGAACACCCATGAGAGTAACTCAATCTTATGTTTCTTTGTCAGCACAAAATTTTGAGTTTACTTTTCAATTTTGTTTTGTCTTTTGAAACATAACAATTTTGATTTACTCTGAACAAACTCAATCAAGGAGCACATACGCAAGCATATTGAATTATTTGACGTTACTACTAGCTACAATATGGAAGACGCAGTTAATAAGTCCGTACTTTTACTTAACATTGCACAAAAATCAAACCAATTCTACTTAAAACCAAGTCCGAATAATTGTGAGCACTTTGTTTGACACAAGGTGTTATCTGCTTCGTTTACTTCATTCTGCGTAAATTGTCACACATTTCATGTATATTTGTTGTACCTGTTCAATTAACCACGGTTGATCTCATCACGACATGTTACTTCTCACCAAACGCAAAGACAAACCTCAGCTCACTATGTTACTATTAGTAGTGCAATGCACGGTTAAGGACCCATCCCATATTTCTACTTTGTGTCACGTGCAACGAGTGACAGCCGGACAGTCCCATTCCATTTTCTCCTACGTGACAACAAGTGAAATAGAAAATTAGAAATCGGAGCAGGTATACAACCATAATCGATCCTAGCAATTTCAACCATGATGAAGCCTAGATATATGCATTGTAACATGATGAACATTACATTACAACAACATTCACATTTCATAACAAAATTACTTGGAAAGGAAAGGTTAACCTACGGTTCAGAGTGCCTCGAGACAATCAATTTACACATGAAAGATTTAAAACAAAATATCATCAAGCCTCATTCAAAAGTACTTCAAAGTTAATCGGAAGACAATCAAATTAAAACCCTTCAAAACCACCACAACCGTAGCACCATTCCAATTATAAACCCTAGCCTTCGAAACCACCACCACCATGGCACCATTCCAATTTCACCTACGTGACAGCGAATGAAATAGCAAATTAGAAATCTGAGCAATTTCAACCATAATCAAGCCTAGTAATTTCCACCATATTCAATCCTAGCAATTTCAAGTACATTATCTAGCCTAGCAATTTCAAGTACATTATCTAGCCTAGCAATTTCAACCTTAATCTAGCCTAGATATATGCATTGTAACGTGATGAACATTACATTACAACAACATTCACATTTCATAACAAAATGACTTGGAATGAAAAGGTTAATATTGTGTAGAGTGATCCAACCGTTTGATTTGCACATGGTATATCTGTCTGGCGGGATTATACAACTTGAACTCCAATCGATCGTTCACTCGAAGACTGTTCTTTGCAGCGAACTTCATCCATCCGTATCCCAACTGAGGCGACCCGCCCCTATACGTATTGAAGTGGTAATAAACCTCAAACTATCCACATTGAGTTCTGAGTTCCATGCTCATGCTCTTGCACGTGATCCAGTTCCTATTCTCTGCAGGTAAGAATCGTCTTGCAAAATCCGTCGGGATAGTCTGCAACACGGAGTTGCCAACACAAATCAAATTCGATTATTAATAGTAGTAATGTGTTTGGATTATGTGTACTGAATTGAGGACTACCACATGACTTACAATTCCATAGTGGCCGATAAGATTGTTGGCTCGGACTATAACGGTGAATTTTGGTGTGTTATCGACGTCGGATTTGGAGCCGTCGGACTCGGAGACACTCTCATCTTGACAACTGCAGTAGGAGATTACATCACGTCCGTCCGACTCATAATCTTCCAACTCTCCTACTTCATCACTGTTAAGAGTGGCCGAACCTTCTTCTTCATCATCAGTGGCCGAATCAGGGTATCTTTTGTTAGATTCATATCCTTGCCACCCGACTGAAACCTCTGTATCATATCCGCCAAAATCGGAATCCAGGCCCCGCATGAATGAATAACCCGCAACAGATGGCTCCGGTTGTGCCGACGGATGACTCTTTTCACTCTTATCACTTGAATCTGTCGTTAAGAACAACGATAAACACAAAACACATTAGGATTAGCATAACTCCAATTTCCAAAAAACCCTAAACAAAATCAAGAAACCTAAACAACATGAAGAATCCCTAAACAAAACGTAATCACTAACCGGAGTGATTGAACACCTCTCTACTGTTCTCCATTTGTCTTTGAAACCTACCATCAAAGAACAGGGTAACGAAATTAAAGCCAATTGTCACAGAATATTAAACGATAATGAAACTAAAGCCATCACAAATCTAAAACTCACCGGCGGTGTAATCTAAATTCGGGTCTCGGATGAAGAAATTGGGAATAAATTTGGAAGTAGTAGGAAGAAATTGGGAAGACGGAGGAAGGAATTGGGTGTTTAGTTGTTTTGAGGGGTTTGACGGCAAGGGGAGTGTAAGAGCACCCACATTGGTGAGAGACGTCCATTCACCCTTAATATAATGTTATTTTTTATAGTTATTTTTTTTGGTGGGTTTTATTTTGAGGGACTTCATGGGTCTCTCAACATTAAAATAATGCCATTCTCCGTATTTTGGGCCTCTGGCCTTCAGCCATCAAACAAAGGCCCACCAAACATTATCAAGTTAAACCATATGGCTTTTTTGTATGTTAAAACAGGTGATACTTTCGACAAAAAAAAAACAGATGATACTATATTCTACGACATTGGAGAATAACGCACCTACATGTGCAATGCATACCCCAGGGACTGCTCTTTGTTTGAAATATCGGTTGGATTAAACCTCCATTTCTTAACAACATCGACAATATCGCTTATGCGTAGGCCTGACATGAGATACTGTTCACAGTGCCTGACCTCATGGACAGTCCAAACTGGAACGTTACTGTTACTGGTGCAATGCACGGTTAATGGACAATCCAATCTGGAACGTGGGATGAGGGACAAAATCAAAGTTCTGCGAGTACGACAATAAGGGACAGAGTTGGGAACAAGTATAGCAAGGCCTAAATGATTCAGAAATGGAACTTATCGTGCTAAGCACACGCATACCAAAAGCAAGGTCAGGACGAGTACCCATTTTCCTAATTTCCTGGCTATGCAATACTTTTGTTTTACATGACGTTTTGTCGACTACATTTCTCTTATGATGATGTACTGTGCGATGGGCTGCAAGCCCACCATGTCACTCTGCCACCCTCGAGGTACATGACGGTACTGGGGAAGGTGGGAATACTCTAGTACAGATGATTTCAGTGGGGGCCTTAAAACGAGGTGCATGCGAGCGGGTTTCAGTGATCTGGGTCCTACCTATAAGCCGCACCATACATGAGATCCTTGACTCGAAGATAATTACTTCTTGAATTGCATCAATCTTATTTCCCGTGCGCAACCATCTCAACAAAATGACCAAACAAAGCATAACATAATTAAACAAAATTTTACAAACAAAGCATAGCATAGCATAGTTAAACAAAAAATTACACAAGTGGAGCAGGTCCAAAATTCAGGTCATACAAGTTCACCAGAGATACCAACAGTTCACCAAGCAAACCATAGAATTAAATCAGAGATACACCAACGGTAGGGTTCACACATACCCAAAACAAGTTCACCAGAGTCTAGAAAGAGGCATAAAATCACACACATAATTAGGGAAAACAAGATCAACCGAGATTACTCCGAGTCATAGTCGGCCCCATAGACCTCCTCCCACTTTGCAACCTGTGAGCGCTCAACATCCATCCTCCTGAACTTGTTTGCAGCCTCCCCGGCAACCTAACATAGAATCACATTAGAGTTGCATAAATAAGACAACCTAAACCGAACCTACCAAAGTAAAGTTTCTTTCCGAAAAGGTTACCTGAATGGCGTTTTCCCACCACTGGTCATCACCCACGACCTTCCCGGTCTCTTGGTCCCACCTAACCTGGATCCCACTTTTCCTCAGAATCTCATACTCCCTCCACCTTTTCTCGTTGTAGTCAAACCTGTTCTGCAGCACTTTGGGCGCAAGAGCGTGTCCACTCCGCTCATAATACATATGCGCCAAATACAGCCAATTTGGGTGCGAGTTCTGTCCCATTAACCTCCTCCACTCTAAATAGCAGTCATAGAACTCCTCATCCTGAGCTGCCTCCCAGTGGAATTGCCCTGCTGCCATCTTTGTCTATTTCACAAAAGAATTTCGGGCAAACAATATTTTAGGGTATGCAAATGTAGTGATGAATGGTGATGAAATAAGAATTATCCCTAAAAATGCAAACCTCAACACCTCCGGGTAAAACAAGTTGTCGCTGTACTTGCTGAGTCCTTCACATCCACTAAAACCCTTTTGTAGACCAACAACTGCAGCAATGAATTCAGACACAGCAAAATGCATAGATTAAAAAATGCATGGAAACAGGCTGCAATAAATTAAAGTAACTTCAACGTTACTGAACTATAAATGCATGCAAACTGTTTCAAAGATTGAACTATGTAGGCTGAGACAATGGCATGCAAATGTTGACCGAAACACCAAAGCAGAAATATCTACATAATACTGTTCAATTATAGAAATAGCATGCAACTGTAGGCTGAGACGATAAAGCAGCAATAAATGCATAGTACTCAGTCAACGTGGGGTCCAACCCTTTTAAAACTGCAAGCATAATCCTGAATGGAGAACCAACCATTATTTATATAACTTCTTCATTGAACCAAGCATTTTATCACCAACAGTAGCAACATCTAAAAGCGAAAAGCTTCTACAAATGTTTGTGGATATTGAAAACCATCAGTGCAATAATAAGCTGTGGATTGTTCCTATGTTGACTGAAAAAGGTCTTCATTCATAAATTAAAGGTTTTTGCAAACTGTTAAACTGCCATGTCTCGGGGAAAAAAACATTGTTCACAACACAGCTCAAAACGGCCATGAATGAGGAAAAGCCACTGCCATGAACACAAAATAAAAGATACATCTCGACACAATTTGTGCAAAATGAGTGGAATTGAGCAAATAAAGAATGGAAAGCATCAACCCACAACACAACATGGAAATCATGAACACATTTCTGACTTCTGAGCAAATAAAAAATGGTCAAAAGTTTGAGACATTTCTCTATGCATGGAAAGGATCAACACATTTATAAATACTTGGAATTCTGTCAAAGGGAAAATAAATCCAGTCAAAGGGAAAATAAATACTTTGAATTCTGTCAAAGGGAAAATAAATCTAGCTTATATGGGCAGGTTAGAACCCGCACAGATACATATTTTGAATTTTGAAAAAAACGGCTCCTATGGACAAATTCTTAACCCGTCCAAGTTAGGGTTTTTGAACGGCTCCTATGGACAGATTCTGAACCCGTCAATAAATCTAGTTATTCTGCCGACAGATTTCGGCTTTTAATGCGGCCTCGTGCGTTTCACTATTCACTTTTCAATTGTTAATTCATCCCACGAACCCGTCCATAAATCCAGTTATGCCGCGACAGATCTCGTACGTTTCACTATTCGTAACCCGTCCATGAACGGATTCGTAACCCGTCCATATGCCGGTTACAAATCCTCTTGAACGGATTCGTAACCTGTCCATCTGCCGGTCACATCGTCTATAAACTTACAATTACATATATTACTAGTATGATTAATCTCACATATTCAACTAGCAAACGCCTCACAAGAAGTCCTCAGGTACTTGACGGGTTGAACCATCATAAAGGTCTTCATGGCACATTACGAGTTCAACCATTGTGCAAGACTTCATGGTATAAGACGAATTCAACCATCGTGCAAGACTTCAAGGTATAAGACGAGTTCAACCTTGTAAAGCACTTCATGGTTCATGGCGGGTTGAACCATCATCAAGATCAATATAAAACATAAGAGGTCCTATAACCAAGTGGCTAGCGCTTAACGGTGAAGTTCTTCATGATTGATATAAGTTATATGTGGCATCCGATTTGTAACTTAATTAGATTTTTTTATGTTTTAAATGATAAAACGTTGAATTGTTGTAAAAAGGGATATAATTATTTCAAAAAAATCCAGAAAAACGCCCATTAAGGTAAAACCCCCATGTACTAGTCCAGAAACCGTCCATAGGGTTTAGGGTTTAGGGCTCAGGGTATGTGAAATGCCCTATGGACGAATCCGTAACTCGTTCATGGGAAATTTTAAAACCCGCCCCTTTGATGCCGCCGCCGGACCACCATCCGGGCCATCGCTGCTGCCCACCGCCGCATCTCCCTCCCCGCTCCCCACAGCCGCTCGGTTACCCTCCACACTCCCCACCACCGCACCTCCCTCCCCGCTCCGGACCACCGCCCCTCCCCGCTCCTCTACGATACTGGACCCGTCGAGATTGTCGTCCTCTGCCGACGACCCTTGAACGGTTTGGAGACCCGGCGACCCTTGAACGGTTTGGAGACCCGTTGAACAAGCTTGTGCGGGATCCACACCGGTCGAAAATTGGGCGGTTGCAACCTCCTCCGAGCCACCCGGAACCGCGGCCGCCGTCGAGACTCGGCCTTCCTCCTCCTCTCTCGCTCGATCCATGGACGGCGGATGAATGAAGATGAATGACGATGTTGTTGAATGACGATGAATGAGGCGGATGAATGAAGGCGAATGAATTTTGAGGGTTATAAAACTTATGAACGGGTTCTAAAACTGTCCATAGTTTTTAACTAAAGAGTCAAAAGTATGGACGGGTTGTAAAACTATCCATACTTGTACCGGTTCTAAACCTGTCCAAAACTCGTCCAGGCAAATTCCGGACCGTATCTACATTTCCTAAACACGCACACGGGACCGGGTTTTTTCTCAAATTATAGACGGGTTCTGAATCTGTCCCTATTAAATCCGGTTTTTTTGAAATATCATGTACGGGTTCTGAATCTGTCCATATGAGGGTGCGCAACCGAAATTTCGGAGTGCGCAAAATTTCGCCGACTTATAATGAATCCGATTTTCTTTTCTGAGCTGTTGGCAGGCACTCCTCAAGATCCCGCAAATCTCGCCCTCGCAGTCGCAGTTATGGATTTGAACGTTGAGATTAGCTCGTTGCTACAGTCTTGATCGAGCCCGTCGTTAATGATGGGCGAAATTAGCGGGGCCTTCTACCGGCGTGTGTTGAAGACCTGAGATGGGCCTCTTTGCGTGCGTCCCAGTGGGCTTGAATTTTGGATGGCCCAACAATACCCCCTCAAAAAGCCCAAGGAAATTCCCGCTGGCGGTTTCCTAGGGTTTTTGAATTTTTTCAAACTCCTTTTGGGAAGTTGTAGCAGATTTGATATCGCGTCCCATCACTCCTCTATTTAAGAATCGTGATGATGTTCTGCAACCCTCAACTGCTCTATTCTTCTCAGTTCTCCCAAGGTACGTTCTTTCCTCTTGTTTCTTTTTCATCGCTTTTTCTTCAAACGGTTTCCATGGCCTCTTCCAACCTCTGTTGCCGGAAGAGCGCTTTGGCCCCTGCTTTTTCCTCTTCAAATATCCTTGCTTCCGTTCACCAAAAGAGTTCTTCCTCCGAAACCCCGTTGGAGTTCGCTTCTTCTGGGGGCTTCCCTTCAAACACCGAAATCTTCCTCCCTCCTGCCGGAGTTTATGCTGATTTCTTTGCGGACGATTGGGTGTGCTTGTATGAGTACCCCTTTCGCATTGGCCACCGATACCCCTTTTCCCCCCTTGTCATGGATTTCTTAAACAAGATGGGTGTCTGGCCGGGGCAACTCCTCCCTCAAGTCTGGGGACTCTTACTCTCCGTTGAGCGGTTGTGTTCCTCGCAAGACATCGCTTTTCGGTCCGAAGATTTTTTCTTAAACTATCGCCTGTTATGTTTGTTCGCGATCTAACCTTGTTTCAATGTCTTTTGTATAGGAGATCTCTCCTCCTCCCCTGCGAAAAGGACTTGTTGTGGTCATCTCCCAAATTGAAGCGCTCTTTGTTAAGAAAAGATCTTACCCAGATTTGGGCCCATCTTCATCCACTGAATCCGACGACATTGAGATGTCAAGTACGTGTCTTTGGATTTTTATGTTTGTTTCTTACGATCATACCTGATTCAATTTGTAACGCGTTAGTACTCTGCTTGTCAGGTTCAAGAGCAACCCGAAAGAAGAGGAAGGCAAATACCCCCTCCAGTGCTGAAACCGAAGCGATTGTGTCCCTCCCTCCGAAAGTTCCAGATCCCGTGGCCAAAACTTCAAAGAAAGAGTCGAGTGCCAAACTCGCGGACCTCCCCAAGGATATGCGGTCCCTTGACATGGATCCCCTGAAGTTTTTAAACTCCTTAGCCCCCCTTAAAGTGGATTTTTTCAAGGGTCGCCCTCCTACCATGAGATTTTTGGAGAGATGTTAGCGTCTCAGTGGCAGGTAAGCTACGTCTTCTTTTTCTTGTTGTTACGCATTTATAATTTCCAAGTTGTAACTGGGCATTTTCTTCTTGTGCAGGGTCTTCGAATTTCGTTTGCGGCTATCGACATGTTAAAAGACCTACCGGACCAGTTGGCCCTGAGTAAGATGTATCTTCAAAACGAGAAGAACAAGTCCACTATCCTGACTCGCGAGAAGACAGCATTAGAGTCCCGAATTGCTGAGCTGCAAGAAGCCCTGAAGAAAGCCACTATGGAGTGTCAGGCCTGGTAGGAGGAACTTGAAGCTGAGCAGAAGAGATCCGCTGCACTAGCTCAAAAAGTAGAGGACTCCGCCGAAACTACTCCATCAAAGCGCGGGTCGAGACCCTAGAGAAGCACGTGGCTGGGAAGTCTGCAAGCTGGGACGCCGTGAAGGGTGTCAACATGTAATGTAGAATACAATGAATTATTGTAATAGCAGAACAAAATGGGAAGAGATCACCCCAAGAACTGTAACGGTAGTGGATAGTTTCTGTGTCGGTCAAACGGCAGTGGATATATTCGTTGCGCCGTGCGGCATTATGTTGTGGTCATTTTCGGGCAATATCGCTTATGCGTACCGCAAGGACAGAAATTATCCACTACCGTTACATGTGCAATGCATACCCCAGGGACTGCTCTTTGTTTGAAATATCGGTTGGATTAAACCTCCATTTCTTAACAGCATCGACAATATCGCTTACGCGTAGCCCTGACATGAGATACTGTTCACAGTGCCTCCACGATTACAGAAGTTGTAAGTGCAATGCATACCCGTTTCGTGTGCGTTTGACAGTCAGACTTAGGTTCCCGAATAAACTCAATGATGCTTTCATATCCGGCGTGAACAGGTGGCAAATAATTTCCCACACTTATCCTTGGATGTGTTAGCCTTAGAAATACTTATCATTGTATGTATTTGTTTCAGTTTTTGGAAATCAAACACTTATACTTGTATGTGTTAGCCTTAGAAATGCTTATCATAGAGGAATGTTTTCATTTCAGTTTTTGGAAATCAAACACTAGTGTTCGGTTTGTCGACTAACTTTAATATTCAACATGTTCGAATGATCGTTTCATGATCCTTTGCACAATGTCAACACAGGCCATGTTGAGGGTCCGCACAAATTTCACGTCTGAAGATCACATGTCCTAATTGATGTTGTTGACAGCAATTATGGATTGAACTATGCAATGCACGCTTGCAAATGAGGTTCACAACTGCATGCACTGCTGTAAACAAAAACATCATATATTATCATACTGGACGGGTTCATCACATTGCAAATAATGTTGAAAAAAACTACATACAAGTTAACCAAGTCCACGTTCAGTGGTTACAACACAGATAAAAAAAACTCGGATTCGAATGCACAATTGCATGCAAGACACGAACGTGCATCGTCTTCATCAGGCATCAAATAGACACCCTTAGTCCAAGGGTTTCTCCTACAGCAAATACCGTGCCTTTGATCATGCAACTGGTTCATTGCAATCGGCCTGAATCGTGTGCGGAGTGAAGGGTTACGCCACGAGTCATGTAGGAAGCGTGCCAACGTAAGACGGCATTGCACGATGTCTGCACCGGTTGCTGTCCTCACGTGACCAATCAGATTAACACCCGTTTCCATCTGCCCAAGGGCTTCGCAGCACAACATGATAAGGCCTAGAACGTAAGAGGATTGGATGTTCCCGAGCTGTGCCGATCTTTCCAAGCACCGCATCCCGTATATTTCGTTGTTTCTCCTGAAATAATTATCCTGCGCACGTATTTGAGCCGATTTAGGGATTAGACATAACACAGTCGAATACCTCTTCAGGGAATCGAGTGCGCATATATGGTTCAACTCACCATTCCCTGGACGTGTAAAGCAGCGGGGTTCCCGCTCGCCACACAGAGGTCCAAAAACGCGTATGCAGCTTCCCGGTCCGCCTGATGTCGAAAATATCTGAACTGGGATAAATCAACTATCGCACGGCGGAGTACCATAGACTCCCGGCCGAGTCGATTGAAGTCCTTACAACTGCACGCGGAAAGGATTGGTGTTTTACAATCTATGTACACAAACAACGTTCAAAAAAATAATGTCAATGACAATGGTAATCAGGGTTGTAGACATTCACCTCAGTCTACATCTAAACAGATCTGTAATAGAACACGACGCCACCCTCGAAAGGATTTCGATCACTACATCGGCCGGTACGCTTCCTATAATACACGGTTGTTTCCGTTGCACTGTCACGATTCCCGACATTCCTGCGTACTGGGATTTTGGTTTGACGTTATTAGAGTATGGACGGTTGGTGGTAAAGGGTGCGTGGTTTATGTAGGATCAACTTGGGCATGTCAACCGCGCAATCACTGGAATAACCGTGGACGTTTCACAACGCTTGAGTTCCATGAAGTCGAACTCATTAAGGGTAGTGCGCGTAGACATAATTTAGTTCGCTAATTTTGTTGCGAATCTATATATTGTTTTGCTAAAACAAACGGGGCAAGTCGTGGTTTACGGGATAATTTATACTTTTGGGTGATTTCAAATCACTTCATTAAGGGATGATATCTCAAGGGGATTAATCTTTTTTTTTTTTTATCAAGGGGATCTTCATACGCAAATCACTTCATTACGCTCAAATTAATTGTTTTCCTTTCCAAGCGGTTAATATTCACAGTGTGCAATTAAAATTGTAACTTAGTATAAATTTTCACATGGAGTCTTTTCAAATTAATTGTTTCCATTTTCAAATCGATTCTTTCCTAGCGGTTAATGTTCAGCTCAAACTCATAAAATTATTAAACGAACATCGTTTTAATACAACTTGTAGCGAAAATATTGAATTACTTTTGTTTTGAAACAAACATCGTTTTACTACAACTTGTGACAATTTCTTTCATCATATTTTTTTGGAAGGTGAAAATTACTTTTGTAGGGATTACTCTTTATAATTTTATAGACATTTGGGAGGAAATTTAAATCGAAGGCATATGGTTAGCTCTTTAGGCTTTGCATTCTCGGTCAAAAAAGAAAAAATGACAAGGCGTTGCATTCAAGTTACAATATTATAAAATGAATATGTAGGTATAAAATAAGACACAGTAGCATGCATTCATAATCAATTATAAATAAAAAACAAAAAGTATAGTGGAAAAGCAAAGATAAACCGACTTAACATATATGTTGGCAATAGAAGTAACGGGTTCCCTGATGCCAACCAAAGAGTAACGGGTTCCCATAATCTTTTTTGTAACGGGTACATTCTTTTCCTTTTAGGGTTTTAGTTTCTGTTTTTGGTATCCTTATCATGTGCCCTTAGGGCACACAATAGAAAAACCGACCATCCGCAACCATGCTTCCCCTACAGTACCATGCACCCTCACTTTTTCAATTTCTCTCTCTGCCACATCATCTATGCACCCCATTTCAATTTTCACCCACATCCATGCATCCCATTAATTCATACTTTTACCATTCCCAATACTTTTCTCTCTCTTCATTCATAATTACACACATACCATATATTCTAATACAAATTATATAAAATAATGTAATTAACTACTAATCACGGATTTTAAACGCTCAAAAAACACCTTTGGTCACGACATACATAGCTATGAGCTTTACTCTTGATCGAATTCCCTACCCGGAAAGGTATAATAATAGTCATTCCGACTTAAAATGTCCATTTTACGCAAGATACGACCCGATTCCCGCAACATACAACCCGATTATATATAAATATTTTTATATGTAACTAAACATATTCAATATTGGTGTCTATGGATAGAGGGGAAAAAATTATGAATTGTGGTATAATTTGTTATTTTTTTTAATATGTATAAATAACTCAAATATTAAACAAATGATTCGAACAAAAATTAATTTAATTAGATGCCACGTGTCGTGCTAGCATTGGCCGAACGTGGGCCTCTTATAGAACGACACGTGGCGCTTTCATTTGTTTCTTCCATCCTCAAACATCCACCGAGTACCGTGTTTTGTCTCAAAAATTTTTAAAACGCTGCGTTTGGACGAGATACACGCGCAACACGCGAATTTTATCCGGGAGCATACTGACATGGCAGGGGTGCATATTTTGCACCCCATTTTCTCGGGACATCCCCCATTTTATTTGTTTATATTATTTTTGTGCAATTTGCTCCTTGAATAGTAACCGTTGTGGATGGTAACATATATGTTGTTGTATGTTATCGTTCCTTGTGTTTGCACGAGAGTGAATGAGTGTATTTCATGAGATTATGGGAACATTATAAGTAATTACTTAGTGAAAACAAATTGTATATAACGTATGCATTATGGCGACATTTGTTGTACGTGTTTGTTCTTCCTTTATGGGCTAACATTATCTTCATTTAATGGAATTTAAAACTTTGCTTAAAAAATTTATATTTTTAATTCTACACAGATGGTTGATAGAGCGAAGTTTATAAGTAAGAAGAATCTTACAAGACATCTATAATATACTATCTTTTCTAATTCTTTTTATAAATAATAAAAAAGGGTACTAAAGTAATTTTATGGTGTGATGTCTAGTAAAAGAGGGTGATGTATATTGTATAGCACCTCCCATAAAATAAACCTTCTAAAATATTCATCCCCATGGGAAAACACGGAAAAAACCAAATTACTACTATGATTTAATCCGAATCCAATTCTTATGTGGATCCCAACTTCAGCATGTAAGCCATCCACAATAGTGAATCCAAAATCGGATCCTTAACCCCTTGAAACCTTTTTTCTCACTCCTACATCTCATTTTAAAACCCATCTTCACTTTATTCACACAACCCATAACCCTAATTCATTCTTTAAAATTCAATAACTTTTTTACTTTCTATGTAGTACAACATTTGATTTAGGTATATTTTGAATTTGTATATCGATCTTCTTAAATTGACTAGCTAGTCCATATCATTTATTTAGTGTCTTATAATATATATACTCTTTTTATGGTTTCAAACCTTATAATGTCTGAAATAACATATATTATATTTAATAATATATTTATTTCATGAATACAATTTATAAAACTCACATTGTGTGGAGTATTTATTATACTTTGTATGTAGTACTTTTTTTAAAATCAAAATATACCTTCAAGAGACAAAAACTAAAATATTTGATAAAAAGGGAATTGTAAGTCTGCACGAATTTATCTGTATTCCATCAAAATGAATTTTTGTTAAATGTGGAGTATGTAGAAGCACATTGGAGTATTGGAGAAAGCATAGTGGAAAAGCAGATTTAAAACCCCAAATTTCCAGCTCCAAATTAAGAGCCTAAAATTGAGATTCTTAAATCTTTTATACGCTAGTTTAAAACTTTAATTTTAAGGAAAAAGCCCACCATTGTGGGTGGCTTAGAATAATCTCCGGCCTGATTAAATAAACTTTTATTAATGCCTTGCCAGATCTGAGCCAGCCCAAAGCTGTATACCATTAAACACGTCACGTCGTGACCTCACACACTGCTGTAGATAAGAATTGCTAATTTTCCAAATGTGTCTGGTTTCTGTTTGAGAGGAAAGATCCAGACAAAGTGAGAATAGTCATCCAAAATTAATAAATACTCCAATATCTTAGACGGTGTGCTTGTGCCTTGGGAGGGTGTGGGGGCTGTGTGGATGCCGTGATCAGGGCAGAATGTATGCCACGGGATGAATTTTGAAGGAATGGGTAGAGTTCTCCTGCACAATTGCACCGTTGGAACTTGGTCTTGGTGATTAGATCCATCACATAAAATCCCCTACACGGGCCAAATTCAACCGAACAATTATTGTCATTACTCAATATCCGAACAGATACTTAAATTTTGTTTATAAGTGTGGTTTGGCCAATTTTTGTGATAGGTAGGGTCTGTCCATTACCAACAGTACTACTCCGTATTTTAAAGAGGTTCTTCACCAGGATTACAAACAGCTGAGAGGATACCTGGATTGGCTGCCGCGTGAGAAGACTCCCCAGTGTCCATGATCCAATTGCAGTTGTCGTTGTAGGCTGAGTCCAGAAGGGCCATTGCACTCTTTAAGCCATGTTGGTCATAGTCGGGATATGCAGGAGGGGCAGTGTACATAGCATGTTTATTGGGCCGCTGAGGTGGGCGTTGAGAAGCTCTATGGACCCCTGGACCCCAATTGGGCCAGGATATTTGATGCTGCTGTTGCATACCCGGCATCCAAGGGTTGTTGCCTCGTCCCCGACCCCTGGCACGGCCGCCGTTGTTGCCTCGTCCCCGACCCCTGCCACGTCCGCCTCCCCGGCTTATTGGGCCAGTGTTGCTGGAGTTGCCGACGCTGTTGGTGGAATTGCGAAACGTAGGCGAGTTAGGCGGAGGTGGTGTTGGTGGATTGGTAGGGGCAGCCGATGGGTGCTGCTGGGTGGAGAGTAAAGCTGGTTGTGAAGGACCATTTTGGGATTTTCGAGACTCTTCTTCGAGGAGAAGAATGCTTCTGGTTTGTTGGAAAGTGGGAAACGGGGTTTGCCCCGGGATGAAGATGGTTGTTGTAGAGAGGTCGTTGTTCAGACCACGAATAGTTTAAAGCACAAGAGTCTCGTCGGAGACGGGATTGTCAACATTAGCTAGGTTGTCTGCCAGAGTCTTCAGTTTTTGACAATACTCACTAACCGTCATGGAACCTTGAACAAGAGTTCTAAACTGGGATTCAAGGTGAATGGCCCTCCTCTTGTTGATGTCACGGAACAATGTTTCGATGGCCAACCAGATTGAGTGAGCAGTAGAGTTTGGCTTCATCACGATATGGAAGATGTCCATTGAAATAGATAAGCAGATCCATCATAGAACAATGTGATCAAGCATGAGCCAGTTTTCATCAGTGGGATCAAAGGAGGCAGTTCCATCTACATGAGAGTTGAGAGCAAATTTTCCCAAGGTGACAAGAAACAATTCACGCCATTTGTTGTAGTTGGATGATGAGAGATCCAATGTAATGGGAATATGGGTTTTGACGCTGGCTACATGAAGGGCTTGATTTGTGGCAAGAGTTTTGAGAGAATGGGTACTAGTAGGGGTTGTGGCTTGTGGTGGGAGGCCGGTGTTCTCACCGGTGTTGGCATCAGTGTTGTTGCCGGGGTTGTTGAGGGCTTTTGAGGGAGCGCTATACATCTTGATAGCAGCGGAAGAAAAAATTAATGCATAGTAATGATATGTATACTAGTACATCAGGAAATATACTCCCTCTGTTTCACACTAAGAGTCATTTTAGCACTTAAAACTTGTTTCGTATTATGTGTCGTTTTAGGTTTTCAAAGTGATTAATTAGTGGTGAGTAGTGATAATTTTTATTGGAATGTGTATTTGTTGACTAAAGTTGTTCATTCATTGGCCAAAAAATTGTAATGAGTTGTAAGATTAAGAAAAAGTTGTAAGTACAAATGAAATTACTACGGAGGAGTACAAATGAAGTTTGAGAATAAACGTAGACTAGTTTAAATGACGGCCGACGTCTAATCGACTTCTGCAGGTTTGCATGCACCCTTGGTTTGCAAGTATTTTGTTTTCTTTAATTTATTGAACTGTAATACGTACGTACATAGTAATGCAGTAGGCCATCACCCTGTGCCAGTCTGCCGTATTATCTTCCCTATTCTTCCACCCAGTCGTCGAATTGTTGCCTTGATAATTCTGTCAGATAATTCAGATAAACTTTATCTCTTATCTCCTGTTCTCTCTCTTGCAGTAGAAAATTTTCTTCCGCATTTCTTTGCAGAAATCTGATTTTGTCAGATTTTATTTCTCACTTGTTTCTTCGTTGTGGATGCCTCAAAATCTGATTTTGTCAGACTCGGCATTCCTTTTCTTTCCCTCTCCCAGTTTTCTTTCAATAAACACCCCCGCCCGCTCGCCCGCCCCCCCAGTCTCATGTACCCAACTTTGTGTTTGCCAACTCTGTACAGTTTTGTGTTTGCCAAATGCACGGCCTAGGCGGAGTAGGTGCAGGTCGACGTCAAATCGACGTCTGCTGGTTGGCATGCAAAGCACCTCAGTGTGACAGTGATGTGCAACCACAGGATTTGGATTTCTTTTATACTGTACGTATTTGGTCTTCACCGTCGTTTGTCCGGCCAATTGCACTGGATACGTACGTACACTCTGTAAAGGATTTCAGGAAGCTGCTTTTAATGCAGTAGGCCACTCATCGCACCCTCTGCCAGTCTGCCCTATTCTCTGACGTGGTCTTCCACCCAGTCGTCGAATTGCAGGGTATTCTGATTTCGTTCAATATAATTGTACTTTAATTTGTTGTTAATATCTGCAGTAATGTATATACTCCGTATAATTGATGATACAAATACTCCGTATTACAATTACAAAAATCAACACAAGCCTTGACTATGGAAGAAGAAGTTATTATGTCCGTACTTATAAAAAACAAACAGCTAGGGTTTCAATGCACTGTATTCCAGTATGTTCAATGCACGGTATTAGTAAACACGGTGAGCTGTCAGTTTATGACTGCTTTTGTTGCCATTTCAAAGACCACTCGATCGGCCCCAAAACCAGTTTCTCTCTCCCATTCCCCGTTCACGATCATTCAACTCCCCCAAAACCAGTTTCTCTCCCCCAACATATAGAAGTCTGTCTTGATGGATCGCTTTGATGTTTTAGATGCAACAGGAGCCGGTGACGACGACCTACGACCGCCCTCTCTCCAGGCAGAAATAGATTTAACCTCGAAAACACAAAAGTGCATGTTACGGATTAAGAACGCCGAGCGTCAACTGAAGAAGCTACATAGCGAGCAAGATGAAGTGAAGAAACGTGGGTGGAACTTGGGGAGATCAGAGATGCTACTAGAGATGAACTATCCAGGAACATATACGAAAGCGGCAGGATCATCGAGCGGCCCCTCATCTTCCGGTCCAGGTTTTCCACTAGACATATATAAACCTCATGCTCTTTTATCGAATTGGTTCCAAAAATATTATGTCCATTCCGATCGATATATTATTTTGTTCAAATACGTGTATGTATCCAGTACCATCCGACGTCGTCGGACAATTGAAGGAGACCGCCGCTGGCGGGCCTGGGGTCGTAACGCCGCCACCCCCGCCACAATGGAGGCGGACCTATGAGGATCTCCATGGGGTGTACGAGTCCCTTGAGGAAAGGGTGTCCCGTCTGAAGTCCAGATTGCCCTATTGGGAGGCCCAGGCAGCCAGTACTGAGCTACAGGTGGTGGCCACCATGGAAGTGAAAACGAAGATGGAGGACTACTATAGGCGTCGCGGACGCATCGAGGTGATGAGGGCAAGCAAGAAGGATGGTTTGGAGGAAGAAGAAGCCACCCTGTTGGCTGAGTATCCGGAGTCGCCCCGCATGCCTCCTCTGGCGTTCCCTAATCCTGGTCATTAAGCTGTGTGTACTCTTCGTTACACAATATATACAATGCTGCTCGTGTATGAAATTAATGCTACTTTCGTGTATGATGAACTTAATGGTTCTTTTACTTTCTTTTGGCGTGATTGCAAGGCCAATCTGATGTGCGAACCAGTTTTATGTATGTTTGGGATGTATATCACAAAACTTGATATGTCAAACACTGTTATTGTACGACACTTGCAAAGCACTTATGCTTGACATCACATATGCTTAATTCTTCCGAAGTCATCCTCTAGTAATTATATTGCATATTTCAAACGATTTGCATTTCTTGTTGTTTCATTCGATGTTCACTGCAACTGATCATAGTAATATATTGTCTTACTTGATCACTAGTCTCAAATGTATATAGTTAATAACCACACCACAATTTTAATACCCATTCCACAGTCCAATTTTAACCTAATACGAAGTTTCTAGAATGACTGATTCCGACAGGATACCAAAAACCAGGTTTCAGGAATGACTTATTCCAGCAGCATGTACCAAACACCAAGTTTCACTGAATGACAGAACCGGATTCCTGGCATAGAAACAAACGTACAGGCCCTTAAGAGGTAGTAAAGGGGTTACACCGGTGAACCGTTTGTATCTAGCCTAACTTTTAGCACCTTCATCTATATAACCTTTAATTGGCGCCACTTCCGCCATTAACCAATACAAACGTGATTTATACATTATTAACAGATGACATATTCTGGAAGGGTAATAAATGGGAAAATATATACTACTCCGTATAACCACACGACATTATTTTGAAATCAAATACTTGTACTCCGTATTATTTTTATATACACCCTCTTGAGTCTTGACTATGAATTGTAACAAATTTGTATACTCCACTGTGAACTGCAAGCATTAAAATAACACTCCGTATGCATGTTTATACTGTATTTTGTTTTAACGTGATAAAATGCATGCTTTGACAGGGATAGGTGTGAGTGTGTCAAATCACGCTGCATTAAATGCACCGCCTGCAAGCTGTACTTACTTTAATTGCATGTACCAGTACCGGGGCGGGAAGCTTGTTGCAGTTGCCCACTGTCGTACTTCTTTTTCATTGGCTCAACTTTTTTTTCGCTTTTAGAAGAGCATCCACTATAAAGGGATTAGGGTTTAGTATCATAAATTCATAATCATCCACAATAATTGGAGCCTAATATTATAAGGGTATAGATTTATTTTGTTAACAAAAACTTAATAAGTAACGTCAAATTTAAGGACAAATTCAAATTGTGTGTCACGGGCACCGGTCAAGCGGTCAAGCGTGGCGCTATATTCCACCATAAAAAAAATCATGTATGCTATATTTCAAATTTAAGGTATATTTGAAATGCTATATTTCAAATCTTAGCAGATGAAGTTGCTAGAGGACAAAAAAATCATGTATGCTAAATTTTTCTTCCTCCCACCATAAGGTATAACTACAAAAGGTATATATTAAAATATAAATATAATTGGATTTAATTTCAAATGTGTGCATTGCATGCTTGTGTTTTTCACCCACCATACCCTATAAGGTATATATATACATGAATATAATTGGGTTTAATTTGAAATGTGTGCAATGCACGGTTTGTGTTTTATGAAAATCTTTCCAACGGCTATAATTGCCGTGCTACTTTTTTCGAGCTCGGAGTTGATATCCGAGAAGGTTTTGATGAGGCCATTGTCATATCTTTATAATGTATAATATATGTTATTTATTATGCAACCTTAGGTAATGTTTATGCATTAAATTAAAAGTTAATCAGACTATATTCAACATTAGGCTCAATTTAACAAGCTTGTTATGATTTTTATAATGGTATAATTAAAGTTGTTTCTAAAAGTAAAAATGGTGGACTAGATTGTTTGTTTAGTTGTTTATAAATGGTTATGAAAGGATTTAAATAAAAAGGTAAACAATTATAGCAAACGGATGGGAATTGGTATATGTTGAGAGGGTTTCTCGAGCAAATAAAATTTGTCAAGACCCCGCTGAGTATAGCGAAGTCAGGATCGTCCACGGGAGCTAGTAGTTCTATAGTCTAGCAATCAAACTACAAAAGCAAAACAAAAAAACAAAGCAAAACAAGCAAACAAACACAAATTGCACACCTTGAGGAACCAAATTGCACGTTCTGAGGGAGGTCGCAGCCGACCCTAGGGAGGTCGCGGCCGACCTAAAACAGAACTTCACAACACAAAGAAAACAACTACAAAGGAGGGTCGCGGCCGACCTGCAACTGGTCGCGGCCGACCTATTCTGGGCACGAAGATTGGTTTCGGAAAAACAGGGGAAACGACTAGGGGAGGGGTTTCACCACATCACGAGCATGCATTCAAACAATGATAAAGGACCAACTTGACTCATAATCTCATGGGTGGCTTTCATCACAAAAGAACACATTAAAAGCCTACACTTACATGAAGGATCTAACATGCAATCCAACTTGTTCTTCGAAGGGTTCGACTTTCATCTAAACCCGGATAGTCCACATTCACAAACAAAACCTCTCAATTAGGTTGCAAACAAGAACATTCCCCCTTCTTCAAGGGTTTTAAGCACACAAGAGGGATTTATGGGCAGAGATTTCAAATTAAGCATGGATCCAAACATCAAGGTCATGGATATTCGCCTTCGACAAACTGTACCGATAATTGAGCCCTGGATATTCGCCTCGTAGAATCGAGCCTGAAAGCGCCCTAGGATCGAGCCTGAAATCGCCCTACAATCGCACCCAAATCACCCGAAAATTTCTCCCCCAAATCTCCTTCTCACACGAACCCTAGCTTCGGTAAAATCGATTTCACTGATTTCGATTTGGGGTAAACGGCTACGGAGTATTTATTTTGAGCTAAATGGAAATCATTTCAGGCGAACCGGCCGGTCTGAAATAGAGGGGTAAAATAGGATGCCGGGCTAAGATGTGGAAATTTACCAACATCTCTTCACCTGTGTACAGGCCGAAATTAACCTCCCAGTAATATTTGGAAAAACGTTGTGGCGCCAGAGTTCAAATGCATACTTATTAGGGATTTTTTGTGGGTCCCACTCAATTAGATTATAAAGTACATGTACCTTGACCGATGCTGGAATAAATCTATACTATCTATAGTATAAAGCGGAGACAATGTCTTCACAAAAATTTGCGCCATGTGTCATTTCAATAATAAAATAATCAGTCGGGTCCTCTTTTATACAAACTAGATAGTTAGAATCTATAATCTTATCCCGTAAAAATTGATTAAAATTTACCAAAAACTCTGAATTATCCCGAAAATTATAAATTATCACTTACCAAGAATTAGTTATAATGTTCCCATCAATATTACTAATTGATGAAACGTGATATTTAACATAAAGTAATTTTTAAACAAATCCAACTTATTTATATTATGAGTTCATTTACTATTGATAAAAAAACAGTAATCATAATACGAAGATAAATATATATGATCTTATAATTTTAACATGATCATTGACATTACATATCTATATTAAATTTGATTTATAATCACATTACCCGGACATGGTACGGGGGGTTAAACTAGTTATTTTTTACTTTTTATTCTGATTGGTGAGTTTAGAGGGAAGTTAATTCTCTTCTTAATCTATGTGCATATTCCTCTAACGTCAGGGAGTAATAATTTATAAGTGCATTAACCGGGGCGAGGAGCTTGTAGAAGAAGCCAGGCCGTATTTCAGACCAAAAGAGAATCGAGGGCTACTTTTCACACCAAATTCCTACATTATCGAGGGCTAATTTCCTTGTCATTCTGTTGTCAAAACAAACTCCAAGCACCTGGACGACGATGGGGAACGGCAGAGCATTGCGGCCAGCGAGATGTGAGATAGGTATCTTGCCAAACGAGGTCATCATCGACATCGCTTCGAGGGTGCCATCTTGTTCTCTGAGAGATCTGTTCAACTGCAGGCAGAGGTAAACCCCCCAAGTGCCTTATATTTGTTTGGTTTCACCTATTGGCCGGACTGTACTCGGTTCATACCACACAGATCCCTTTTGTAGTTGCAAGCTCTTCAACCGATGCGGGCGAGACCCCCTGGTTCTCCGGCAGGCGCCATCAAAGGAGATCTACGCGCGACGGTTCGAACTGGAGGAGCACCGGGAAGCCGCGTATGCATTCCTCCGACTGTGTGCGGATAGCGGGAACCCTGGTGCTTTATACGGCCAAGGCTTGGTAAGTCAATCTGTGGTATTGCACAATTTTGTCATGAAATGTTATGGAACATTTGCTTACCCAGGAATGTTGCGACCCATTGCGACCACAGATCATGTATTTCGGGGGCACAGATGAACCCTACGGTCTAGAGTGCCTGGAGAAATCGGCTTCGCTAGGGCACACCCCAGCTGCTTATGTGCTTGCCGTGGTGCTGCTCTGCTCCTCAAAACAGGACCAGGACCAGGTCGAGAGGGCTATGAATCTGCTCCGTGCCCTCTGGGATTCACCCGCTGCCAATATCTTCGTATGCCGTCTCGAATTCGCCCTGTTCTTGCACTACAACCCGCCTGCCCGTATAGTCGTTGCACGGTTGAAACCACCAAAATGGTCTACGCACCCCGAAGTTAGCGGACGGAGTCGGTGCAATCATCTCCCGTTCTGTAGCTGGATTTATACGTTGCGCGGCGAGTTCGACGAAGGATCTTGCAGTCTATGTACTCTCGAATTCGAAGCCAAGTTATTCCTACATGTCCTGAGGCAGCGACGAACTTGGATGTTCATTTGAAATGAACGTCTGGTTTTGTGTTATTTTGTTGTGTTTTCTGTCGTGGATCATCTCAAGGATGAACTAAACATTTAGTGGCATAGCTGTCGTGGATGCAAAAAGTTGATCCTGACCCTCATTGCACGTTCCAAATTGGATAGTTCCTTACCGTGCATTGAACTTCTATCAGTATTAGTAACATGGTGGGGATTGTATTTGCTTATTACTTTATAAAAAAAACAAGAGGAAAAACTATATCAGGCCATCACTGATCTTATGTATTATAACAATGATTGTTCTCAAATATACCTTCTTTTTGTTGAGCACTGGCCACACACTTTCCGTGGAGAAGAAACAAACGATCCAAATAAAATGTATTTTTGTTCTTTTCCCACATACTCCGTATTTCTTTTTTGGTCGAACTCTTTTCCCACATAAATTCACGGGAAACAAAACAAGTTTTTTTACTTGATCAATGGAAAGAAAACAAGTAAGTAGGCCCTACTACTCTTTACTCCGTATTATTGCTGCAGTTGCCGACGGTCAAACGTCTTTTTATAGCATTTACCGGGGCGGGGAGCATATATAGAAGAAGCCAGGCCATTATCAGGCATCATTGTTATTCTGTTATCAAAAAAAATACTCCAGTCGATGCAGAACGACGGACCATTTGACCCAATGAGGTGTGTGATCGGTATGTTGCCAGACGAGCTCATCATCGAGATCGTATCGAGGGTGGCATCTAGTTCTCTGAAAGATCTGTTCCGCTGCAGGCAGAGGTAAATCCAATAGCCTTAAATTTGATTGGTTTTACCTACTGCAATGTACTCGGTTCGTACAACACAGATCCCTCTTTTAGTTGCAAGGTCTTCGACCGATGCGGGCAGGACTCACTGGTTCTCCGGAAGGCGCCAACACATGAGATCCACAGGCGACGGTTCAGACAAGAGGAGCACCGGAAAGCCGCGTATGCATTCCTCCGACTCTGTGCGGAAAGCGGGAACCGTGTTGCTTTATACGGCCATGGCTTGGTAAGTTGATTCTTATGTTCACTTGATTGGCATGAAATATTATGGAATATTTTCTTACCCAGGAAGGTTGCGACTAATTGCGAACACAGCTTCAGTATTTCGGGTCCATAGATGAACCCTACGGTCTAGAGTGCCTGGAGAGATCGGCCTCGCTAGGGCACACTCCAGCAGCCTATGTGCTTGCCGTGGTGCTGCTCTGCTCCCAAGAACAGGACCATGAGGTGAGGGGTATGAATCTGCTCCGTGCCGTCAGGGATTCACCCGACGCTGGTATCATGGAATGCCGTATCGACTTCGTCCGGTTCTTATACAACACGCCGCCCTGCGACACTAAACTCGTCGCACGGTTCAAACCACCAAAATGGTCTACGCACCACGAACCAGGACGGTGTCTGTGCCGTGTGAGGAACCCGTTCAGTAGATGCGACGACGTCGATGCAGGAGCGTGCTTGCTCGGTAGTTGTGAATTCGAAGCCATGTTTTTGTGTTCCCTGTTTTACCTAATAAGATGGAGGTTGTATTGAAATAAACGTATCGTTTTGTGTTATTATATTCTGTTTTCTGGCGTGGATTGAGTGAAGGGTGAGCTAATTTTTTCGTGGCATAGATGCCGTAGTTGGAGAACTTTCATCCTGTCCCTCGTTGCACGTTCCATTTTGGATATATTTGATAGTTCCTTAACCGTGCATTGCAGTACTAGTAGTAAAATGATATACGCGGATTGCATTTGCGTTTGGTCAGAAGTTACATGTGACGAGGAGATCAACCGTGGTTAATTGGACAGGTACAACAAAACCAAGCAAATAATATATGTGTGCGAATTTACATGGAATGTGTGAGAATTTACGGTCTACGTTGAGAAGAAACAAAACCAAGCAGATAACTCCTTGATGCAAGCAAAGTGCTCACAATAATTCAGAATTGGTCGAACATTTACAATTGGTTTGACTTTTGTTCAATGTTAATTAAAAGTACGGACTTATTAACTGTCTCGTCCCCTGTGAAGACATGGTTTGATTTTTGTAATGGTAATGGTATGATTTGTATCGGCAATAATATATACACTAGCTAGTAGTAACGTCAAATTAAAATGGATCATCCACAACCATAAGTTGTCTTGCTGCCCATCACTTATGGAATTGTTGCAGCTTCACCAAGGCTGTTCTTGAGGATCTCCTTGATTTGCTTCAGATCACCCAACGCGTCTCCTCCATCCATGGGTGGTTTGAATGGATCATCCACAACCATAAGGGGAATAGTACTCGCTCTCGGTTGATTTCTGCCAACTTCACAACCTTTGTTTAATTTGTCTGGAGAACTAGAAATGATGTGATTTTCAACAATGGCCGTGTCTGCCACCGAAGCTGCTCCCGCACCATCATCTCTCACCTTAGAAGTTGTCTTGCTACTCATAAGCTATAACGTCCGTTCATGCCGGGAGGTTTTCTCTTATAAGCTTTTGGTTCTTCCTCTTGTTGGGACGCTATCAAGGACGCTTGCGTACTTGTTAGTGTACCACACAACCGTCCCTTAGTTTTGATATGACAAACTCACTTTGATTCTAATAAAGTTGTCCAAGTGTTTAGGAACGCCAGTGACCAAAAGAACAACAAGTGTGTATGGGCGTCCCATAAGCTTAGGGACGCTAGCTGACAGGAAGTAAGGACCAGCTAGAGACTACTTGAGCAAGGACGGAGTCCCAAGCAAGTAGGAACGCAAGAAAGGAGTCCTTACTCACTAGCCGACAGGATGACATCACTCGACAATGTTTGATCATCCAAGGACACGTGGAGACCGATCCTGTAGTGGAGTCCAACACTACGTGGCGGACGATCCTGTTGCAGAGTCCATCAACACGTGGCGGCCGATCCTGTAGCGGAGTTCATCATACACAGCTGGATACAGGAAGCTTCCTCATCACCGCCCTACTACGTGGAGGAAGATCCTGTAGCCACGTCCACGAAGGGCATGATCGTCCCAGTGAAAAGACGCCCTTCCCAAGTCCTATAAATAGCTCCAAGGCATTTATTGTGACGCCAACGCTTTCAGAGAATATTCAGAGAGAATCAAAGGAAAGCGACTCACTCAAGAACACGAAGAACTAACTCAAGAACTCTAGAACAGTGCTAGAACTTGTGTTAGATCGAGTGAGATTTTGTACCCCAACCACAAAACAGTTTGTAATCAGAGAAACCAAAAAAAAAAAAGAGAGAGAACGTTCTGCGAAGTACTGCAGAACGTAGGAATAGAGTCCTTTAGTAGATTGAACAAGCTTTAGTTGTAGGCTTAAAGGAGTCCTTTACAAGTGAACTTAGGGAAAAGTTAAGTGTCAGAGAACTGTAAAGACTCGCCAGTACAACTGTAAGAACGTTCAATATAAAGGAAAGAACTATTCAAAAATCCTCCAAGGAGGTAGAGGTTTACACTCAAGGACTACTTGGTCTTGAGTGGTTCCTCTATAATTCACTGCGTTCATTTATTACTTGTTTAGTACTTTATTCCGTTGCATACATCAAGGACGCCCCTACACCTCGTAGGGACGCCTGACCAAAGGACGCCTTTACCAAAGTAAAGAGCGTTCCTCAGTACTAACGATCCAACAATTGGTATCAGAGCAGGCGCTCTAGATTCTTACTGAGTTGCAGGTAAAAATGGACATGGAACCTATAGGAATCTCCTTTGTGAAGCCTCGCGCCTGACGGACGGCAATTTCAACCGCTGGAAGATTAGATTTGAGAACTTTGTAAGGAGTCAGAACTATCAGTGCTGGAAAGTGATCATGAAAGGCGACCTTGCCGTTCATACTGACAAGAAGGATAAAGAGAACGAGTGGGGTCCTGATGAATTCAAGTTGATGGAAACAAATGCAAAGGCCATTTGCTTCCTTCAAGCGTCTCTTTGTGAAAGGGACGCCACAAGAATTAGCAATTTGGCAACTGCCAAACTACAGTGGGAAGCTCTTGAAAAATTCCACGTAGGAACTGCTGAGATGAGGGAAGACGTTCAGCTTGAAATCAAGAGAGAGTTCTATGCTTTCAGAATGCTACCCAACGAAACTGTCAATGACTATTCTTACCGCTTTGAGCAACTTGTTACCAAGATGAGGAACTTAGGCGTTCCCGAAGCTGAAGTTTCAATGAGAAACAGAGTTCAAGTGGTTATTGATGGTCTAACAGGAAAGTGGAACTTTGATAGAACCACGTTCAAAGAGAATACAGCTAACAAGACTCTCGATATGGAAGAGATCTACGGGAAGCTAAGAGGATATGAAGCACGAAGGAACTCCGATTTAGCTGAGCTAGCAAGGAATCCTCAAACAGATATAGCATTGATAACATCAACACCAGAGTACGCTGAGTATCTGAGTCGTCATCAAGAACTTGCTTTATTGATAGAAGCCAACAAAAATGAGAACCGTGAGAAGATGCGCGTTCAAGCGTTGAGAGAGAAGGAAAGCAAATCTAAGGAACAGCTTGATGAAGAAGAAGAACTTGCTCTTTTTCACAAAGTACTTCGTTCTTATGGCAAAAGGAACAAATATTTCAACAAACACAAGATGCCCAAGAAAGAAAGTCCCAAGTACACTGAAGCAGAAATGAAAGAACTTACCTGTTACAAATGTAACAAGAAAGGACACTTTGCTAAAAAATGTACAACGGGAATGTCCTCAAAGGAGATGAAGACAAAAGCCCTCATTGGAGCGTTCGCATCTGCATGGGATAACGTCAGTTCTGATGATGAGGAACCTGATGAACAAGAGGCATACATAGCTCTTGAGGACGCCTCTGATAATGAACAAGTAGCATACATGGCTATGGAGGACGTCAAAGTTGTTGAGGAGGACGCTCCGAAATCTGAAAATGAGGTAACCCGTGAGTCTATGATGAGTTCTTTAGAAAATTGTTCCAAGTCCAAGCTTATTAAACTCATTGGAAAAATCATGGATGAAAGTGTGATCATGCAAAATAGAATGGATGAACTGGAACTTGAAAATGAAAATATTGTGGTTGAATGTGAAAACTGTAGTTCCATGACCATTCATCTAGAGTCTTCATGTGAAGAAACTAAATCTCTGAAAACTGAATTTATGTGTCTTAAACTTGAGAACGCTACGCTCAGGGAAGAAGTGAAAGTGTTGGGTAAGAGTCCCATGGTAGAAGAAGTTAGACCTATGGTCTTTGTCCAAGCCAAAAGGGGACTAGGCTATGAATCTGACACTAAGAACTCTCTTCCTAGCGACTTTGAGGCAAGCAAAACTTCAGAACTTGAACTTGAACGGGAGAAAACTAAGAATCTTCTTGAGCGAATTAGAGTCCTAGAAAGTGGAGAGTTAGGTCAAGAGGACTACTACACTAACTCCACAAGTCATAGGATCTACAAGAAAATTGCTAAGGGGGAAGGTTCTAAAGTTTGTAACCCTGAAAAGATGAAGAAGAACAAAATCCAGCGTCCCAATAAGAAGTACTATCTCGGTACTTACTATAGGACGTGTTGGTACTGTGGACAAGGAGACCACTTTAAATATGATTGTGTAAAACTGAAGGAAGACATTGAAAGTGGTAAAGCTGCTAGGACTAACATTGAGAATAATAAGTCCGTTCCTAAAGCTAACACTAGGCGTCCTAGACGTTCTAGGAGTTCTTTCCGCAAGCATGCTATTTCAAATGATGTGAATATAAATGACTACATGCCAGAACCAGAGTTCTATTATTGCAACGAACCAGGTAAGGAACACCTTGCTTGGGTCGCCAAACACTAACTTTGTTTTGGCAGGTGGAAGTGAGGGGACGCCCATAGATCATTGATAGCGGCGCCTCAAATCATATGACAGGAAGCCAGATCCATCTCACTTCTATCCAAAGTAGTGCCACGGGAGGAACTGTCTCATTTGGCAACAAGGGCAAGGGAAAGATCAAAGGGACGGGAACTGCTATTCTTAATGCGTCCATCAAAGCATCAAATGTCAGTCTTGTTGAAGGACTTGGCTTCAATCTTCTTAGCGTCTCTCAAATGTGTGATCAAGGTGAAAACCTAGTCACATTTGATTCAAAGGAGTGCCTTGTTATCAACAAAAAATCAAACAAGGTTGTTCTCAAAGGAGTACGCCAGAACAATGTCTACATCTTCAACCAGGAGTTCAAGCCTAAATCAGAGTTGTGCCTATCTGCTTCAAAGGAGGACGCTGACCTCTGGCATCGCCGTCTTGGCCATGCTGGACCAAGCACAATCCTTAAGTTACATCAAAGAAATCTTGTGAAAGGACTTCCCCGGATTGACCCTAAGAATGTTGAACAGTGTGAAGCTTGTATCAAAGGGAAGCAAACAAGAACGTCCTTCAAGTCTAAAAATGAAGTAAGTACGAAGAAGCCTCTGGAACTTCTTCATATGGATCTTTGTGGACCAATGAAGACGCAGAGCTACGGTGGAAAGAGGTACATTTACGTTCTCATAGATGATTTTTCTCGATTCACTTGGGTTCTTTTCTTAGTGTCAAAAGCAGATTGTTTCAATGCGTTCAAAGTCTTCATCAAACAAGTGGAAGTTGCCCTGGAGACGCCTCTCAAAGCTCTAAGATCAGACCATGGGACGGAGTTCCAGAACTCGGAGTTCCTGGCCTACTGTGATCAACATGGAGTCTCTCACAACTTCTCAGCTCCAAGAACTCCTCAACAAAATGGAGTCGTTGAAAGAAAGAATAGGATGTTGGAGGATATGGCAAGGACTATGCTTTTAGCAAAAAACGTCCCTAAGTATTTCTGGGCAGAAGTTATTGCTACAGCTTGCTATATTATCAATCGTGCCATGATCCGTCCATTATTGAAGAAGACGTCCTATGAGTTGTTGAATGGAAGGAAGCCTCGCATCGACTATCTCAGAGTTTTTGGGTGTAAGTGTTTCGTCCACAACAACGACAAAGAACGACTTGGAAAGTTTGATGCAAGGAGTGATGAAGCCATATTTCTTGGATACTCCCTCACAAGCAAAGCATATAGAGTTTTCAACAAAAGGACTCTAAAGCTTGAGGAGAGTATTCATGTTGTGTTCAAAGAGAGTTCTTCTCACAGAGAAAAACAAAGTAAGAAAGAACGCTCTTCCTCACAACAGCAGGACGACTCTGAAGACGAAGTTGAAGATTGGTCCTCAAGAAAATACTATGTAGCTAAGGACGCTTCTCCAAATCCTGAAGAAGTCTCAGTGGAAGCTCCTAGTGTTGTTCAAGGAGTTCCCTCTCGAAGTGAATCTCCAGTTCAACAAGATGTGGCTGAATCAAGTCAACAAGGCGAGCAAAGTCAAGGTGTGGACGCTCTCTCTGAGGGGGAACACACTGAGGACTATGCTCAAGGCGATAGTGATGATTCTGATGGAGACATTGATCCAAGATTTGTTCAGCTATTCCAAAGGGAGTCCCGCTTCTCTAGGGACCACCCAACTACTCAGATTATCTCAGATCCTTCTCAAGGAGTTCAAACCAGGTCAGCTGCAAGCAAGTCCCAGAGTGCAAATTTAGCTTTTTGTGCTTTCAATGCCTTTGTCTCTATGGTGGAACCAAAGAACATCAAGGAAGCACTCCAGGACGCTGATTGGATTCAAGCAATGCAAGAAGAACTTAATCAGTTTGAAAGGAACAAAGTTTGGTCCCTCGTCCCACGTCCCAAAGGCAAAAACATCATAGGGACGCGTTGGGTGTTCAGAAATAAACTTGATGAGAGTGGACGTGTGTCAAGGAACAAGGCAAGACTGGTGGCTCAAGGATTCAAGCAAGAGGAAGGCATAGACTATGATGAGACCTTTTCTCCTGTTGCTCGAATTGAGGCCGTTCGTCTTCTTATTGCCTTCGCCGCTCACAAAGGATTCAAGTTATTTCAAATGGACGTCAAAACTGCCTTTCTCAATGGAAAACTCAAGGAGGAAGTGTATGTTGCTCAGCCCCCTGGCTTTGAGGACGCCTCTCACCCAGACCATGTGTACTACTTAGACAAAGCTCTCTACGGACTCAAGCAAGCCGCTCGTGCATGGTACGACAGGTTTGCGTCCTTTCTCTTGTCTCATAAGTACATAAGAGGTTCAATTGATAAAACTTTGTTCATTAAGAAAGTTCACAAGGACATTTTGATTGCCCAAGTCTATGTTGATGATATAGTCTTTGGTAGTACTAACATGAAACTTGTAGATGAGTTCAAGTCCTTAATGAGTAGTGAGTTTGAGATGTCCCTCATTGGAGAACTGAATTTCTTCTTGGGACTCCAAATCAACCAACTCAAGGACGGGACGCGCATTCATCAACAAAAGTATGTACGTGAAATGCTTGAAAAATACAAGATGAACGCGTCCAAGCCAGTTGCTACTCCCTGTTCTCCAAACTCGCGTCTTTACGCAGATGAACAAGGGAAGGACGTTGATCAAAAACTCTATCGAGGGATGATTGGTTCTTTGCTCTATTTGACCGCAAGTCGTCCCGACATCATGTTTGCCGTTTGCTTGTGTGCACGCTTCCAAGCCAATCCAAAGGAGTCCCACATGAAGGAAGTCAAGCGAATCTTTCGCTATCTCAAGGGACGCGATGATATTTGTCTTTGGTACCCAAGGAAGACGTCCTTCAAGCTTGTTGGCTACTCGGACGCTGATTATGCTGGTCATGTGATTGATAGAAAAAGCACTTCAGGAATGGCACAGTTCCTTCGTTCATGCTTAGTCTCTTGGGGATCTAAGAAACAGAACTCTGTGGCGCTTTCAACTGCGGAATCCGAGTACGTTGTTGCTGCCTCGTGCTGTTCACAAGTTATCTGGATCAAATATCAACTCGAGGACTACGGTATCAATTTTGAAACTATTCCTATTCGTTGTGATAACACGAGTGCTATTGAAATCTCTAAGAATCCTGTTTTTCATTCACGCACAAAGCATATTCATATAAGGCATCATTTCTTGCGTGACAACGTTGAACTAGGACTCATTAGTATGGAGCATGTTAGAACGGAAGACCAAATAGCTGATATTTTCACTAAGGCACTTGATAGGCGTCCCTTTGAGCATCTCAGGTTGCTCCTAGGGATGATAACTTTTAAGTAGCAAGTCCCGTTCTACTATTCTCTCAATGATTGGCTATGTTTAGTAGATTCCAAGTGTTTAAGGACTGTTATGCTTTGAATTCATATTTGCAAGGACGCTAGTCTAAAACTTCATGTGTTTGCTACTTTGGAACGCCATTCAAATTTTCTCTATTGTGTCTTGAAAAGAGTATCCCTGATCACCCTACCCTCATTATAAGCCGAAATGATGGGAACTCTAAGCTTACCCTAGCCGAGAACTCCGCAAAAGCGTCCTATGAGCTTCATATTTTTCTTTCACGGGACGTACTTGCTTTGTTCTCAAATGGTTCGAAAGGTGATCACAAGGACGGTTGAACTGGTTAATGGTTTGCTTGAAGAGGTGAACTTTGCTAAGTATGGGAGAACGCTCAGTGCTTGTAAGAGAGGACGCCAGTTCAGTTTTGAGAAGAAGTTGAAGTGTCAGAAATTTTGAACTTTTGAAAGGGCAAACAGTGACCGTTTTACTTGCTCAACTCTTAAGGGGGAAGTTTTGCCACGTGTAGCACATAAAATCAGTGTTATTTACAGTTTGTGCCACCGCTTCCTCTATATAAGGCAGTAACAGTCGCTATCAAAAATTTATTGCTCTGAACCACTTCCTTGCTCTCAAATTTGCTCTGCCCTCTCTCTAGAACTCCGACGACTTTCTCACTCTACAAGTCATCAGAATCATGTCTAAGCTTCTAGGGAACGTTGCCGGATCTTCTACCGGCGGTAAGAGAAGACGGTTGGTGAAGTCCCACACTATAGAGAAGCCCAAACCGCTTGTTCTCAATGAATCTCTAGTGGACTTCATCAACAAGAAGCCAAAAACTTTGTACATGTTGATACGAGAACGCATTGACAGGCCGGAAGTAAAAAGGGACGCCATCAAAACAAGAAATTATGAGAAGTTCATCGAACGCTTCGTCATCCACGGCCTCCACAAAAACAACTATCATGACTTGCCTGGCCGGATGGAGGATGTGCTCTTCTTCTCGCAATACGGTGGTGAGAATCTTGCTCCCTTACTCGATCTCATTCCCGACATGCATAACGCCGTCCTACCTAACTTCCCCATGTACCCCAAAGACTCCCCCGCCTATAAAATGTTACAAAAAAGGCTACCCAGTCCTTCTCCCCCACCTCCTCAAATTCCCACCGTCACATCCAAGAAGCTCCTCAAACGTCCAGCTCCATCGTCCCCTCTCTCTAAATCCTCCAAACCCACCGAAATTGTGGACAAGTTTCCACCCCATTTAAAGGAGGGACGCTCCAAAAAGACCCATGACCCAAGGCCCCTCAAAAAGGCCAAGTCGTCAAGCGTCCCCTCCTCCACAAAACGGCCAACCTCCACAAAAGGCCCCTCCAAACTTTCAAAGCAATCCACTCCTCCTCCTCAAAAGGCCATTCAAATCAAACAACTCCCAACCCCTCCACCGTCCCCTAAGCCTTCAAACGAAAACGCTCTCATTCTATTCTGCCCCTCCAATAAACTTCGCCCAATTCCCCTCCGCCCCTGCCCACATTTCCCCACCAAAGGACCCCGAGACTCCCCGGTCCCGCCGTCCTTCATCCGAAAGTGGTCCAGAGGACGTCGAGAAACGTCCAGCGCTTGAGCACACATTTAAACGCCGCAAAGTCGGTGAATCTCCCAAGGTGCTACTGGTCCAAGCAGCTACAGAGCCGGAGCACATCTCCACCTCCAGTTCCTCCTCATCAAGCTCTTCTTCAAAGAGCAAACAAGGAACGCCTGCCGGTGAGTCCTCACCCTTTGTTGATATAACTGGGGACTCCAACGACGAGGCAGAAGGTGTTGACAGTTCTCCTGCTGCAAAAGAGGCAGAAGTTATTGCGGTTGCTGAGGACGTTGGCAAGCACCAGGTCGCTCACAAGGACGCCGAGCCTACACTATCGGATGAGCTCGAGCGTGATGCACAAGAAATCCCACCCTACAACCAATCCCTTCCCCTCTTAAATCCCCTCCCAACTCCTCAAGAAAACCTCTCCCCCACAATCCAAACAGAATCCCACCATGTCCCTGCGGACGCTGAGCCTCCAACTGAAAATCAAGAACAAGCTCAGGACGCTGAGGACACGTCCCAAGACAGAGCTTCCTCCGATGCCGATCAGGCCACAGCTGGTGGTAATAATGAAAATGCACAAGGCACTGAGGACGCTGCTGGCCCGGACGATACTAAGAACGAGTCCGAAGACAGTGCTGATGAAAGTTCAGATGATGAGGACTCTGAGTCGCCAAAAGGCAAAAAGAAGCGCAAGGACGATGGCGCAACTGTCAACGTTCTAGGCCCCTTAGTCTATTCTGAGCAATGGCTTGCCTCCTTCACCAAGGAAAAAGAAGTTCTGGAGTTTCTTGAGCTTCTCAGATTTCAAGGATGGCTGAACGTCGGCCCTGCCCCTTCTGAAGTTGACAAAGAACAGGTCCGAGCGTTCTACAAAAGCTTGCGCTACAAGTCCAAGGACAGCTCTCTCCATTTCAAGATAGAGGACGAGAAAGCCTTTGTCAATGAACGCCAAGTCCGCACTTTAATGGGACTGAGCACTCAAAGGCCTCCGTCCAACGCACTAAGCTCTCTTCCAGAGAACGGCTTTGAGCTGACAGAGGACGAAGAAGTTGCTATGATTGAAAGAGTGTTCCAGGGTAAAAGACCCTATGGACTTGACAGGGTGGCTCACGTGTTGAGCAAAGTCGGCGCCATTGCACATTACTTTATCTGCCGCGCCGTCCTTCCCAGGCAAGAGAAGCGTTCTATAGTTCAAACGCATGACATCATATTAATAGACGCCTTTCTCGAACGCCGTCCCATCAATCTTGCCAGAATTGCAATGCAACATATGGCTAAGTGTGGGAGGAAGCGACATGCTTTGCCATACCCTGGGCTAGTCAAGCTGATCCTAAAGTCCCAAAACGCTTATGATGAGTCTGCTCCTACTGAATTGATGGGACTCAACTGGGATCAAAAGAAAGGACTGCTCAAGATAAGGCACAATGAGGAACTACCCTCAATAAAGAAGCAGTTAGAGGCTAAAGCTGAGGAAGCCAGGAAAAGAGCAGTGCAAGAACGCCTAGCAGTTGAAGCTGAACAAGAACGCCTTGCCTCTCTACATCAAGAGCCCCTCAATGAAGAAGAGCAAGCTGTGAATTTTGACGTTCTTGATCAGATGTTAATGGCCTCTTCACCTCCTTCCTTGCCTCACATGGACGCTCCTTCCTCCAGCTCTGGTCCAGCGCCTATTCCTGCCCCAGCAAATCTCGAACAACATCCTCCGGCAGAACTCATGGGTGCTATTCTTCACAACCAGTGCCTGATCTTAAATTCTCTCAAAGACTTATCTTCGGCATTCACCAAGTCGGCTGAACTTCAAGAGAAGCTTCTCAAGTTCTACCAAGATCAAAGCCGTCCTTAGTGATCGCCGTCCTCAACCCCTTTATGCCTAAATTGTTTTGCTTTTGCTTCTTTTCTCTTTCAAACACTTTGGTCTGTAATGACATGTACTCTCTTTTGTTTGAATGGCAATTACATGGTTTGCTTGCATTGTGTTTGTTTAAGCGTTCCACTGCTTATAGTTGTGTGTTTATGCTAACGTCCTTATCACTTGTTATCCTTTTCGATGATGCCAAAAGGGGGAAGTGTAGTTTTGCAGAGATGCGCTATAAATTAGCTATCTAGAATAAGCAAGTGTTAAGGGGGAACTATTAAGTGAAAGGTCTAAAGAACGCTCATGCTAGAATAATAGAGGACGCTTAGAAAGTTTTCTAGGACGCGACTCTCTCCTTAAAATCCAAATGTTAGAGAATCAAAGAATGAAAACTTGTGCTTATTGGTATTTCTCTAAGTATTAGAGGACGCTTCTAAGTTTTCATGCATACTAAGTTCCAATGTCAAAACTTTTTGCTGAAGAGTTTGTCATCATCAAAAAGGGGGAAATTGTTGGGACCTTATCAAGGAAACTTGCGTACTTGTTAGTGTACCACACAACCGTCCCTTAGTTTTGATATGACAAACTCACTTTGATTCTAATAAAGTTGTCCAAGTGTTCAGGAACGCTAGTGACCAAAAGGACAACAAGTGTGTATGGGCGTCCCATAAGCTTAGGGACGCTAGCTGACAGGAAGTAAGGACCAGCTAAAGACTACTTGAGCAAGGACGGAGTCCCAAGCAAGTAGGAACGCAAGAAAGGAGTCCTTACTCACTAGCCGACAGGATGACATCACTCGACAATGTTTGATCATCCAAGGACACGTGGACACCGATCCTGTAGCGGAGTCCAACACTACGTGGCGGACGATCCTGTTGCAGAGTCCATCAACACGTGGCGGCCGATCCTGTAGCGGAGTTCATCATACACAGCTGGATACAGGAAGCTTCCTCATCACCGCCCTACTACGTGGAGGAAGATCCTGTAGCCACGTCCACGAAGGGCATGATCGTCCCAGTGAAAAGACGCCCTTCCCAAGTCCTATAAATAGCTCCAACGCATTTATTGTGACGTCAACGCTTTCAGAGAATATTCAGAGAGAATCAAAGGAAAGCGACTCACTCAAGAACACGAAGAACTAACTCAAGAACTCTAGAACAATGCTAGAACTTGTGTTAGATCGAGTGAGATTTTGTACCCCAACCACAAAACAGTTTGTAATCAGAGACACCAAAAAAAAAGAGAGAGAGAACGTTCTGCGAAGTACTGCAGAACGTAGGAATAGAGTCCTTTAGTAGATTGAACAAGCTTTAGTTGTAGGCTTAAAGGAGTCCTTTACAAGTGAACTTAGGGAAAAGCTAAGTGTCAGAGAACTGTAAAGACTCGCCAGTACAACTGTAAGAACGTTCAATATAAAGGAAAGAACTATTCAAAAATCCTCCAAGGAGGTAGAGGTTTGCACTCAAGGACTACTTGGTCTTGAGTGGTTCCTCTATAATTCACTGCGTTCATTTATTACTTGTTTAGTACTTTATTCTGCTGCATACATCAAGGACGCCCCTACACCTCGTAGGGATGCCTTTACCAAAGTAAAGAGCGTTCCTCAGTACTAACGATCCAACACCTCTTTTCTTTCCCTCTGCTGTATCTTTTGGTGCTCCGAACAATGGCTGTAACTTTTGGCTGTAATTATTCCTTTTATTAATGCATTTTTACCAATTCGAAAAAAACCGTCAAATTAAAATACAATTACATTGAACCAAATCCATGATATCATATTTAAGTAGATTACAGTGGTAGAAAGATATTTAAGTAGATTTATCAAGGCGACAATTGAATATAATTGGTAGAAAGAGTACTTAAGAAGAGTTTATCAAGGCGACAATTGGACCACTGGGTGGAGGAATACGGAAGAGGATACGGCAGTCTGGCAGAGGGTGTGATGGCCTACTGCATTAAAGGAATGACGTGCTTTGCACTGACACCATCAGAGGTCGCAATGACGTGCTTTGCACTGACACCATCAGAGGTCGATTTGACATCGGCCGTCATGTTAAACAAATTTGGGGAGATTTTAAAGGAAGGGAGGGGGAGGGCAGGGCACTCGTCCGTTTGGTTGGTTTTAATCAAAGAGAGAATCAGGCACATTTCAGTCGAATAGCTAGTGGTGGAAAGAACTGCATGTGGAAGGGAAGGGAAGGGAAGGGAAGGTGAATCTTCTCAAATCGGTGGAATTTCGACAGAAAAGTTGCACCTAAACTAAAACGTACTGTACTACAATTGGTTTGCTTTGACCTCCCACCAAAGGAAGGATGTAAAAAAACCATCCTTATTACTACTCCTATGTATACTTTTAATTTCTATCTACAAAATGAAATCTTAACTAAACGACTTAAATAAGAGTTTAAATATTGTTTCAACCAAAAAAAAAAGAGTTTAAATATTGTCAAGGCAATGCAAAGTTTGTAACGAATGTTGATAAGATTGAGTTACGTACTGCTCCTACTATATAAGTATAATGCCTATGTGTTACCTATAGCTTTTTTACGGCTCCTTTATATGTTTGTTACGTATAAAATCATTAACTTAATTATTTGTATACATGTTTGTTACCTATAACTACTATAGATAAAATTGAGTTAGGCCTTCGGGCATTTAGTCAAAACAGTTAAGCCTCAAAGGGTAGTACCCAGAGGTCACCGGTTCTTCGCTCATGGGCAGTGCCTCAACAAAAAAAAAAAGATAAGATAGTTAGCCATCACATTAGTTAAATTTGTTTGAGTTTGTGTTACGTTACTTGCTTAATTATGTGCTCCTTCACTGAGTTTGCTATAACTAAAATAAATTTGTATACGGAGTAGTTAACAATTGACTTTGCCATGAAAACAAGATACTAGGGCGCTTATAGATCCATGTCGATATCCCTTAACCTTTGCATTACCCATAAATAATCAAAATTTTATTCTGTGCACAAGAATGCAAAATCGATGATGAATGTCTTGTACGTTCTTGCAACTGATTCCAACAATCTCCAACATGTACATATTATACATGTACAAATAATATGTGATTCATCCCATGGTCGTCCCTATACCCTAAACTAAAAACTATAAGAAATGCTTCAATGACTGCTTGTATAAGTAACGGAAACTTACTAGTCAACGGTTTATAGTCTCAACCCAACAATTTCGACAGCAGTTGGGTCGGGTGGTAGCCGTTAATTCAGTACATATAATCCAAACACATTAGTACTATTAGTAATCGAGTTTGATTTGTGTTGGCAACTCCTTGTTGCAGACTATCCCGACGGATAGTGCACGACGATTTTATAATTCGTGTTTGTTAATTTTGGGAATTTTTACTAATTCAAAAAAAAAAATTTATACCACAATTCGTAATATTTTCCCCTCTACCCATAGACCCCCATAATGTATATATTTAGTTAAGTGAAAATTTAATTGTACATAATTGGTTGTACCATGCGGAAATTGGGTACACGTAGAAAATGAACGTTTTAAACCGCCCCTCTTTGGCCTTTATAAGGCTTGGATTGCGCTCATTTTTGGACACAATTCAGTAGACATATTGCCCACGAAATCCACAAATTTTAGCCTGAGATTCAAAGGGAATCTCTCGTAGTTTACTCACGAAGTTGAGGAAGACAGCACACCGTTGTTTGTGTGTACTGTCGACTAAGGGCAAGTAAGAGGTTCGGTTTTGCCTTGCAAAGTTGAGGAAGACAGCACACCGTTGTTTGTGTGTATAGTAGGGTTTGCGATTAGGGTTTAGGATTGGGGTTTATAGTCATAGTAGGGTTTACGACTTAATAGTCATCGAAAAGAAAGAAGATGTCAAGAAGGGAGAGGGACAGTTGAAAGCCGGAAGAAGATATAGGAACGAGACTACAAACCAATTGAAATGTGAAACTTAATATCTTGCATTAATTACCAATTGAAATGTGGTATAAGCAAAGACAATCCTCACCATGTTACTAATACTAATAGAAGTTTTTTTTTTTTTGATCAAAGTATACTGATAGAAGTTCAATGCACGGTTAAGGAACTTCCCATTTGATATACTGGCTTTTCCGTTCGGTGACTTATGACAAAATTAAAAAAACCAACTCTTTATTTATGGGGTCAAATTAAAGTTTCTTATATTCCGTACTATTTAATTAATAACTCTACTACAAAGCACTAGATCAAATGACTCATGGACAAATAATTTTGGTACTTTGTACTTTTGTGAAGGTTTATGATATTAACTATAAATTGTAAATACATCATACATATATGCATACAATAATAATGTACTCCGTATTATATTGTCATATAAACATGATTTCTCTCCGTTCTCCCCCTAATTACACCAAATGCATAGCCTAGGCGTAGTAGGTGAAGGTCGATGTCAAATCGACTTCTGCAGGTTGGCGTGCAAAGCATGCATTGTGACAGTGGTTTGCAACTATTTATCGAATTAAGTACGTGTCTGTTCTTCAACTTGACAAATCGCAGAACTAGCTTACAGTGGGTGCATTTAATGCAACGTGATTTGACACAATCACACCGATAACTAGAAGGCTCTCGCCCGTCCGCTGGACGGGCGAGAGCTGTGCATTATGCGACATTGTAAACTATATTTCGGTGGTCCTTTGAAACGAGAATTTAAATGTGGTCAAACATGTGGTCAAACATGACCGCCACGCATATGTGGTCAAACATATTATCAAAACAAAAATGTGGTCAAACATGACCGCCACGCATATGCGGATTGTGTACAAACTAGAAAGCCCAGTGGTGTCCATGGGCGTGAGAGGCTGCACTATTGACTAAGCCCACGGGATATGTGGGCGGATATCATAGTACTCGGCATCAACCACTTCATTCGACTCATCCAGCCTGACAACGTAACAATAGAGCCTGTTGGGATCACCGATCTCGTTATGCTTATCAAATTCCTTTCCAATAACCGTACCCTTCACAAAGATGTAACCTTCTTCCCAGTCTACAATATCCCCGATGTTGTATTCAAGGCCGTTCTCTCGTGCCTCAGCCTCACGAACAAATCGCTTGTGGACAACGTGGTATTGTTCTTGTTTTTGAATGTAGTATGAGTTATCAAGCGGCCTGTCAAGATACTCACCCGATTCATCCGGGTCTGTAACAACGTCAACTTCTACTACGTAGAATTCGTCCCGGATGGAGCAGACGATCTCTCCAAGCAACGAAAGGCCGGACCATTTATTGAAGCCCTTGATCTCCACGTCGCCACCAACTTCGAACTTTGACATGGTTCACCAGTTCCAGATAACCGATCTACGATCCAGTAATCTAATGAGACGACAATTTGGAACCTGAAAACATCACGAAGACTTATAGTTGTAAGGGGATTCTACTCCAATCCAAACAGTTCAAGATAAACCAACCGGAGAATCAACACAGGCGTGAACTCCACCGAACAGGTTATTGTGTACAGACCTTTTGGTGTGCAGAAGAGAGTTATGCCCACTGATGGTCACACGACACTTTTTATAGCAAAAAAACAATAACCGTAAAACAACCGCCTTGAAGTACAGTTTCCAATCTCTTTACGTACCAGCATCTGAATACTGGAGTATCATTTAATAGCAGTTTTCGAGGGACGTCCAATCGCTTGGGCGCAGTTACAGAGTACAGAATACGCTACTTCGAGTTAGGCTTCTTCAATTAATTAGCGGCGACAGTTACACGTTCAGACATATAACGCAAATCTGTAACTGGCAGTGTAATGTATTACCAATACCCAAACATATTGTCCTGTATATAACAGTCGGCATAACGTTTTTGCACGATCTGTTTTTGCGATGATCCTGTTGGAGATTTCTCCGGATCAAAAATACGGTTGGATACAGCAATATCTCCGGATATTGTTGTATATTTGGATATCGCGCTGGACGGGAGAGAGCTGTGCATTATGCGCCATTGTGTGCACTGTATGCTTGGGTTTTTCAGTTTTCACCCGGCCACCATATAAGGTATACATCCGTATATGAATATAATTGGCCTTAATTTGAAATGTGTGCAATGCACGGTTTGTGTTTATGTATTGATTTAAAAAGTAATCGCACTATATTTAATATTAGGCTCAGATTAACAAGCCTGTTATGATTCCACTAGCTAGAAAAAATTAGTGTAGCTCTTGGAATGTATGTTATTTTTTATATGATGCAAGTTTTATTGCATTGTCCGGGTGTAATTGATCCATTTTTAACAATTGAATAAAATACATGAGATAAAAAATAGTATGACAGAGTGATAGATTAATCATGACCAAACCTACAACCAAGAATCCAATAGCAAACATAATTAATCATATATGCGCTCGATCGATGACAGAGTGATAGATTAATTGATCCATTTTTTGTACGCTCCTCAGCCCGTACACAAAATACAGCACCCGTTTCCGGAGCAGGGAATTGCCCTCGATTAATGAAGAACACCACGATCCTAATCGGCCATCCCGAGACCGGCCAGCCCGCCACCACAGATATGAACTAAAACCCTAGTATGATTTCTGTATGATTTGTTTGATCGTGAAAGATCAGAAGTACGTAACTGAAAATCTTTTTTTAATTTAATAATAATCATTTTCTGATCACCAAAAATAATAATTAATATGTTTTGATAATTGTTTTAAAATTAAAATAGCCTAATTAAAAGATCCACATGGCTTTTTTTAAGTGGTGGTACAAGATTGGTTTCACCTTAGGTCTCATAGGATCCGGACTGCCCCCCCCCCAATCCGATTGAGAATCAAAGCCCATCCCCCCACAAAAATCCTACGATTGAAACCTTCATCTTAGAATACATAAGTTCAGTGATGATATAGAAATTAAGGACATTCAACAATACATTATCATAGGACAGCATGTATAAACAACAGTGGGTTATAATATAATGATATTACATCACCATACAGTCGGCAAAAAGTTTATTAGTTAGGGGTAATCGATCATAGGATTCATAATCTTCCTTTTTATATTATGCTTGTTAACAAACAAATTTGATTACTTGAAAGAACGAAGGCGGTAGGGAAGGGGGAGAGACTACTGCAAGCCCGAATAAGATATAGGAACGAGACTGCGAACCAATTGAAATGTGAAACATATTATTCTTGCATTAATTACCCAGATATAATTTTTCCTCGTTTTTTTTGGGTAATAAGCAAAGACATTAATCCTCTCCGTGTTACTGTTAGAAATGCAATGCACGGTTAAGTAACTATCCAGTTTATAACGTGCAATGCATGCTTAGTTCATCCTTCACATGATATACGACAGAAAACACAACAAAATAACACAAAACCAGACGTCTATCAAGGAAACATCCCCCATCTTGGTCGGTCGAACAGGGAACAGAATAATTTGACTTCGCGTTCCAGAATGCATAGCCAGCAACATTTTGCATCATTGAACGCGTCGCCGATCCGATAAATCAAGCCACAAAACGAGTTCTTCACACGGCACCGTCTACATCCTGGTTCTAGGTGCGTAGACCATTTTGGTGGTTTTAACTGTGCGACGACTGTAGGGGCAGGCGGGTTGTAGTACAAGAACCGGATGAAGGGGATACGGCATTCCATGATGCCAGTGCCGGGTGTATCCCTGACGTCACTGAGCAGATTCATAGCCCTCTCGTCCTGCACCTGGTCCTGTTCCTGGGAGCAGAGCAGCACCACGCCAAGCACATAACCAGCTGGGGTGTGCCCTAACGCAGCCGATCTCGCCAGGCAATCCAGACCGTAGGGTTCATCTGTGCCCCCGAAATACTTGAGCTGTGATCGGAAAATTCTTGTTTAAGCAATATTCCACCACATTTCAAGTGAACATACGAATCAGCTTACCAAGCCTTGGCCGTATAAAGCACCAGGGTTCCCGCTATCCGCACACAGTTCGAGGAATGCATACGCGGCTTCCCGGTGATCCTCCTCTTTGAACCGTCGCGTGTAGATGTCCTGCGTTGGCGCCTGCCGGAGAACCAGGGGGTGCTGCCCGCATCGGTTGAAGGCCTTGCAACTACGAGAGGGATCTGTGTGGTATGAACCGAGTACATTCCGGCCAATAGGTGAAACCAAACAAATATAAGGCACTTGGATTTACCTCTGCCTGCAGTTGAACAGATCTCGCAGAGAACATGTAACACCCCTATTTTGAAACCATGGGTATTACATGCCAGTGACCTCGGATTTTTCCATCCAAAGCCACCCAAGGCGGTAGGTAACATAACTCGATTCATATAAAATGAAATAATGAACTTATATTACATCAAAAGTGATTCAGCATTTGGATACATGATTAAGAAACAATGCTCAATGATACAAAATAATAATGTTTGAGTGAAGAAGACATATAAATCATTTTGCAGCGGAAATAAAATGACGGTTAAAAGATTCTTCACAAAAACAAAATAGGAAACTCCAAAATATTTAAAATAACTTGAAACCTCTTGAAAATCTTCCTTCCTTTAAATCCTCGAGTCTTCGTCTTTGGTTTCCAGCAAACCTGTCTTCACTTCCTGATATTTCCATAAAAGCAAGAAATACCAGCCGACCAATGTCGGGAAGAAAAGAAAGTGGTATTAGTCTAACGCGAGACTAAGCAAGTGGTAGAATATGACTAGGTTCTTTAAAAGGCTAAGTATGTCGGCATCAAGGTCCAAAGGGAACTGAGCGATGCACGACAAATCAGGTTCTTTTGAGGTGATAGTGTGATATAATTTAGAGAACGAGACTTCATTCGAATACAACTCAGATAAAAGGAACGAATCCGAAGGGAGGTGAATAATGAGCTTTCTTGTGGGTATAGGAAATCACAAAGAGGTGATTCCTAGAAATGAAAGAAGATTAAGATTTTGTTGGGAACTTATTAATTCATATCAAAGGCTAATAAAAACTTACATCGGCTTACCTTCTCTTAGTAATACAACAATACATTTTATTTTAACGATTTTCGGATGTGGCAACTCATAAGAGTCAAGGGCCACACCCAATACATTTTATTTGAACGATTTTCGGATGCGCCAACTCATGAGAGTCAAGGGCCACACCCAATACATTTTATTTAAACGATTTTCAGATGTGCCAACTCGTCAGAGTCAAGGGCCATCCGAGGGATATCCATTTCAACAATTCAATTAATAATTTTTATATGCGGCGACCCCTTGAGCGAGCCTAGAGCCACATAGTTGAGCACCTAGATAGGGTGCTATCACCCCTCTGAGCGGTAGAGCGGGCAGCGTAATGACCCAGTATTAGGGTATAGGTACATCCTAATACATCTTTTTAAGAGGTGTAGCAGAGACGAGTCTCTCACCCCTAATGACTATCCTAGTCCATTGCAAAGTCTCAAACGAGACATTTAAGCACATAAAGGCCGCAATCAATCGGTCCTAAGTCCAAGTACTAGCGTAGTACAAGAATAATAACAATATGAACAGTGAGGTCATTATCTCTAACAATAATAATCCTAGGTTTATTTTATTTAGCAACCAAGGTGTTCCCAACAATTATATAGATATTAAACGGAATGGAAGAAAATTCACGTTTAATCGTAAAGAGTAAGAGAACCATCCACTTGCATGTACGAAATTGTGAAGAAGAGAACCAAACCACTTGCCTTCGATTTTCGAGAGTTAAGGTTCCTACAAAGGACGGGTTCCTCTGTTCACGAGTGGGAAGTAAACCGAACGATTGACCTAATTCGAACACGAGTTTCGCGATGAAACAGAATGAATTAATATTTAATTTATTTCAATTCTAAGAATTTCTCACATTATTATTATCCTTTATAATAATTTGTAGGACTTATAATAAATTATTATCCTCTAATAATTTATAATTCCTCTACTTGTTAGAAATTCTAAAACAATTTTAGAACCTTAATAAAATCTTAAACTTATAGGTAGTCTTTGAATGCTTTTTATAAAACCTTATTTATGTATCTCAAATGAATATTTGATTAAAAGGTCATTATTCATAATCAATAATAGTTTAGCATTAAGTAGTCCAATAAAAGGCTCAATTTTGTTTCAAGAGGTTGGTTTAAACTTATGATTTTTATTTACCCATTTATATTAACCTTTCTTATAAATCAATAGAAAGATGTTAATAGGCCACTTAATACACTTCTCTTCTTTCAACTATGACTTAATGGACTTGGTTAGTTTTAAACCCAAAATAATAATGAAAAAGCCCAACTTAATCAAACAAAAGAGCAAACCTAAATCACTTTGGCTGATTGGTGAACTTGCCCTGCCTCCTCTGCGTCCGAACAACAACATAACATCTCAATACAACAACAATGGAGGTTCCCAAAAAAATTCAGCTCCACACCTCCATGAACATCTTCAGCACAGCAGACCCGACTCACCTCGACAACTTCGGCTCAGGCTGGCAGATCCGGCGACGAGGAGGAAGCGGCGAGGAAAGGCGACGGCGACTCAGCGAGGACGGCTCTCGGCGACGACAACAGCTCGGCGAGTTCGAGCGGGGTGCAGACGCGACCCACCCGACGAGACAGGCAACGGACTCGGAGGAGCTAGGCTCGGTTGGGTTCGGGGAAAAAATCAGATTTGAAAGTGATGGATTTGGGCGTTTTTGTTTGGACGAATTCAATCGGGACTACGCTTGCAATTACAGCAATGGGTTTTGGGTGGAGGTTATTGGAGTGCACAGGGATAAAGAGATGAGGGAAGGAAGATGGGTGTAATGATGGGAGGAAGTACAACCATGGATTCACCGGATTTTGTTTGGTAGAAATTGGTCCTCGTTGTCGTGAAGGAGGGTGGAAAGAAGATGCTAACAAATCCTTGTCAGAGATTTGGTCAAATATTTTGGTAGTCAAACAAATCGGTTTAATAAAAATACATCCCCTTAACACAGCGAGAAGCTCTCGTAGTCTAACTGGTAAGGGAAGGGTAGGGGTTGGAGAGGTCAGGGGTTCGAATTTGGATGACTACAATTCTCCATTTTCTTTTTATTACCCAGACAAGGTGTTAGGTTGAGTTTCGGGCCTATTTAAGACTAAACCCAATATCTTGTTTGAATTTCATAAAAATAGCAACTAACCCAACTCGATTATTTTTTTACTGATTACTGATATTAATCTTCTTAAATTACATTCTTAATTTATCCCTTCTATAATAACTAGACTTGTAAATTATTTATAAGTGAAAATACTTAGTCTTATTTTTAGATTATAAACCACTATTTTCTATTTTTAAATTATAATTTAATTAATAATACCGCTTCTTGAATGTTTTTGTTTATCATTAAGAAAACGAATTCATAAAAGTAAAGTTTTACACTTCTAACAAAATATATATCAAAAATTTATTTTTATTTTTATTTATTTTTATTTTTTTTTTATTTTTTTTTACGTTATAAAAATAGCGGTTATTACAATAGTACCCCCTTAAAATTAGTTTCGTCCTCGAAACTAGGAGAAGCTAGGGCACTATGTCAAAATAAGCTAGTACTCTCAAAACTAATCTAGTTTATTGCGAGGAGGCAAGGTTCTAGTACCCCCTTAAAGAACGTCTGGTTTTTTTTTTTTTTTTTTTTTTAAGTGTACTTATAACAACTACGGGAAACGCTTCTGCCTCTCTTGTTCGGTTTCCCATGTTTCCCAAGTGGTCTCCTTGCCACCATTTGTCGACTACAAGTCCATAACTAAAGGTAGTTGTTGCGAAGTGTCTTTACCTGCCGCTCTAGAATTTGCACAAGTCTTTCCTCATAGGTGCCATTTGACTGAACCTCTACGTCATCATAGTACATGAGAGTCATTGAGCACATAATGCTTGAGGAGCGACACACGGAAGATGTTGTGAGCAGGATGTGCTGATGGTGGCAATGTGAGGCAACATGCTAGCTTACCTACTCTTTCCAGTATTTTGAAAGGACCAACATATGAGGATTGAGCTTCCCTCGTTTTCCAAATCGAAACACACCTTTGGAAGGAAATACTTTCACGAAGACCTTATCACTTACTGCGAATTCAACCTTTCGTCGCTTCGGGTCAGCGTACGACTTTTGTCGACTGTGAGCGGCAACTGCGCCAACTCACTAGGCTTATATGAGAAGAATCTTGTAAGCATCTTCGTCTCAATAGATTGGAAAATGGCATTTCTAGCCATGCTCGACCCTAACTGAATTATCTTGGTTTTCTAGTGTCAAGCGAATTCTCTCAGGGATAGGATAACATCCGTACTAGTAGTGTAATCCTTTACACTTACTCCGAGCATACGAAGTCTTTAATAAAACTAACGCATCTTCTCCTTGACAAGGATTAGTTCAAGAAGGAAAATGATAGAATAATCACTAATTCGAGAAGAGTTCCATTTCGGAATGATGACATGAACGAGCTAGGAAAGTTATCTAAACCACTAGAAGAGGATCTCATCTTTGAGAAATATGAATGATGTTTACCACCAAGTACGAGTTTGGTATAGCACTAGAAGGAATATGAATCTTTAAAACACGTAATCAAACCATTTTTAATGACGAAGGCTTGAGCATTGATTAAGTGTATAATAGAATATCGCTCCAAAATTAATTTTCTTTATATATATATATATATATTTGTTATTGCCCTTGAAGGGTGATGCGATCTTGTTTCCACATGTGATCAGTATGGGAAACAAGCTTCAACATAATCCTTGAATATACATTCATAGGAATAAGACATGACATCTCATCTCTGCCATGTGATCAAGATGGGAGACAAAACCTCATTCTTATTCGACACTATGAATCTATATTTGGAGGGTAAAAACGTTTATGAATTCACCATGAAAATTTGGTTCAAAATTTTTTTTTTTCATACAAAAGAAGGTGTATTAGGATTTGACCTCAAGCATTAACTGGGAATACGACTAGTGTTCATACGATGAATAGATTTAAAAAGTATAAGTATGATACGATATCGAAAATCATATAGCAGAATTCTAAACGATAAAACCCTTACGAAGAAGGATGATTAGTTACAAAAATCAAGTTTCTCCAACTATGGTTGGAATACAAAAGGACTTAGAGGAAAAGCTTAAGCATAGGTCTCGAGCATCTTTGCTTGGAATCTAGTTGAGAGGGTAGACTATTCTGTTGGGGCTTCTGGAGCATCAGGCTCGCACATTGCATAGAGTTGTTGTCCTCGGCTTGAAGAAGCAATTGGTGTCTTCCCCTTATCCTGAGTTGTAGTTTGGACAGAAGTTGTTCCTACAGGCTTGCTTGGGCCTTGGTTACTCTGAGCAACAGATGCGGCCCTAGACTGGTTTGACTTATCCTTACTTTGCGGGCAGTAGAGGCGCATGTGCCCCTCTCTCCCACAAGTGAAGCACTTCTTTTTGTTCTTGGTACAGAACTTATTTATATGACCTTGCTCACCGCAATTGAAACAAGTCGTAGGGACCCTATGTTGTCCAAATCCTCGGGAGGATTTGGTCGAGGTTGAATTTGACCTGCTTTTCTTTGGCCAATTCGACTTTTGAGGAGACACTGGTCTCTTGGACCCGCTGTAGCCTTGAGATTTTTGGCCACTATTCTTCTTCTCGGCATCACTCAAGGATTTCTCAAGTCGATAAGCAGCATCAACATACTGCTCTAAGGTCAGGAACTCTCGTTGCTCCATCCAAGGTCTCAGTGTGGGGTCCATCCATTTATGGAAACGACGAATCCTTTGAGCCTCGGTGGACACCTCGGGTCCTGCATACTGTAATAGTTGGTTGAACTTGGTGGCTCTCTCCAGTACAGTCAATCCCTCAACCTTCGGGTACAGAAGCTCCTCCTGCTTCTCGTCCCTCATGGACTCGGAGAAGAAGCGGGACATCATCTTGTCCTTGAACATGTCCCAACTTAGCATCGGGTGTTCAGACAATCGAGAGTTCTCCCACCACTCGCTAGCTCCATCCCTTAACTGGAGAGCAGCGATGTGCACCCTCTCAGCTTCGGTGCATCGAACATTCCTCAACAATCTTTCTACATGAGTGAACCAATATGCAGCTTTGGCAGGATCTCCAACACCGTCATAGGTTTCTGGCTTCATTGATGCAAACAGTTTTAATCCCTTGGAGAAGTTTGATCCTTCATCTTGAACATGTGTATTATTCTCCCTTCCACCCATAGGTGGGTCGGGTCTAATGATGTTGGGTTGTGCAGGCGCAACTGGAGGAACTGCTGCTTGTATCATCTGTTGACACATGTCCCTTATAGTCTGTAGGGTTGCAGCATCAAGCATTATCGTTCTAGCTGGATCGGGCCCATGATTGTCCCTTTGATCATCATTAGTCCTTGACCCAACCTCTTCATGTCCATCCGGATCACCGGGGTTGGTGCGAGGGACTCGGTTGTTGGTTCCTCGAGTGTTGACCATCTAAATAGTTGGATAACAAATGTATCTGATTAATTCATCTTTAGCGAGAAATGAGCACAGCTTCCTATGAAGCAAAGGTCAAAACTTATTGAGACACCTCAAGAGGGCTAGCACCACCTTATAGTAACTCTTAACGAAGGATGAATACAACATACGAGGAATTGGACGACCTTATAATCGATTAACCATTCCAATAGTACAACATGATGGTTGAGATAATTTTTGGTTAACGGAATACGACAACGGTCACAATACTAGGTAGATACATATGAATATGAGTTCACTCATAACAAGACAATTACTACTTGGTCAACGGAAATTCAACAACCGACTTGAAAGGTTCACAAGAACAACTTATTCTGTAAGGTTCATAAGCTCCCCTAGCTCTCTCTAGCTCTTCCTTCTGAGCCATAGTCTGACGTCTTATGCAAACCATGTTCTGTAAAGGTTCACAAGAACAACTTATTGCGGGCGCTATTTTCTATTGGGGAAGGAGAGTCAGACACTTATATAGAATTTCTGTAATCCTATATTCGAAGACGGAGATTGGAAGAAAGCTTTAAAAAAATCAATTTTTGTATTTCTTCGAAGAAAATAATTCTTGACGAGAGGTTAAACAATTACTGGAATTTTCAAAATACATACTATATAATTGAGACTATTCTTTGAGTTATGCTTCTCAAGATTTCAAAAATTCGAAATATTTCCCTATAAGGGTTGCTAACGAAACTCTCCTTTAAGTTTATCATTTTGAATCTTTAACGATTTCCAACAAAGTAATTTCAATCTTGTTATTTCCCTATAAATATTTCACGTATAGAATTTACGGGATCCTTATTTCAAAATCGTTATTACTTGTGATAAAAACAATTCCAAATGATTTCATGAAGGCTTGAAATTTTCTTCAAGTTATGAGAAGGAAAATATCATAGTCTGACTTACAGAAGATCACTAAGGAATATGAATCAAGTTAGAATTTTCTTCAAAATCAATTAGTACTTGGGTTTAAAGTTATTAGAGAAGAGATTTATGAATTGAAAATTCCCTTAAGAATGATATTTGGGTTTTAAAAAAAATTACATCTATTTAAAAGAAGTTTAATAAAAGATAACTCTTTGAATTCCAATACAAGAAGATTTGATAGAAATCAACTCCTTGAATTCTGTTACAAGAAGATTTGATAAAAGTCACCCTCGTGAGTTCTATTACAAGAAGATGAACAGAAATTCCGCTTTGAGTTTAGAAGAGTTTTACTAGAAATGTTTTTGGTTTAAAAACAAAACCTGGCTCTGATACCATAACTGTAACACCCCTATTTTGAAACCATGGGTATTACATGCCAGTGACCTCGGATTTTTCCATCCAAAGCCACCCAAGGCGGTAGGTAACATAACTCGATTCATATAAAATGAAATAATGAACTTATATTACATCAAAAGTGATTCAGCATTTGGATACATGATTAAGAAACAATGCTCAATGATACAAAATAATAATGTTTGAGTGAAGAAGACATATAAATCATTTTGCAGCGGAAATATAATGACGGTTAAAAGATTCTTCACAAAAACAAAATAGGAAACTCCAAAATATTTAAAATAACTTGAAACCTCTTGAAAATCTTCCTTCCTTTAAATCCTCGAGTCTTCGTCTTTGGTTTCCAGCAAACCTGTCTTCACTTCCTGATATTTCCATAAAAGCAAGAAATACCAGCCGACCAATGTCGGGAAGAAAAGAAAGTGGTATTAGTCTAACGCGAGACTAAGCAAGTGGTAGAATATGACTAGGTTCTTTAAAAGGCTAAGTATGTCGGCATCAAGGTCCAAAGGGAACTGAGCGATGCACGACAAATCAGGTTCTTTTGAGGTGATAGTGTGATATAATTTAGAGAACGAGACTTCATTCGAATACAACTCAGATAAAAGGAATGAATCCGAAGGGAGGTGAATAATGAGCTTTCTTGTGGGTATAGGAAATCACAAAGAGGTGATTCCTAGAAATGAAAGAAGATTAAGATTTTGTTGGGAACTTATTAATTCATATCAAAGGCTAATAAAAACTTACATCGGCTTACCCTCTCTTAGTAATACAACAATACATTTTATTTTAACGATTTTCGGATGTGGCAACTCATAAGAGTCAAGGGCCACACCCAATACATTTTATTTGAACGATTTTCGGATGCGCCAACTCATGAGAGTCAAGGGCCACACCTAATACATTTTATTTAAACGATTTTCGGATGTGCCAACTCGTCAGAGTCAAGGGCCATCCGAGGGATATCCATTTCAACAATTCAATTAATAATTTTTATATGCGGCGACCCCTTGAGCGAGCCTAGAGCCACATAGTTGAGCACCTAGCTAGGGTGCTATCACCCCTCTGAGCGGTAGAGCGGGCAGAGTCATGACCCAGTATTAGGGTATAGGTACATCCTAATACATCTTTTTAAGAGGTGTAGCAGAGACGAGTCTCTCACCCCTAATGACTATCCTAGTCCATTGCAAAGTCTCAAACGAGACATTTAAGCACATAAAGGCCGCAATCAATCGGTCCTAAGTCCAAGTACTAGCGTAGTACAAGAATAATAACAATATGAACAGTGAGGTCATTATCTCTAACAATAATAATCCTAGGTTTGTTTTATTTAGCAACCAAGGTGTTCCCAACAATTATATAGATATTAAACGGAATGGAAGAAAATTCACGTTTAATCGTAAAGAGTAAGAGAACCATCCACTTGCATGTACGAAATTGTGAAGAAGAGAACCAAACCACTTGCCTTCGATTTTCGAGAGTTAAGGTTCCTACAAAGGACGGGTTCCTCTGTTCACGAGTGGGAAGTAAACCGAACGATTGACCTAATTCGAACACGAGTTTCGCGATGAAACAGAATGAATTAATATTTAATTTATTTCAATTCTAAGAATTTCTCACATTATTATTATCCTTTATAATAATTTGTAGGACTTATAATAAATTATTATCCTCTAATAATTTATAATTCCTCTACTTGTTAGAAATTCTAAAACAATTTTAGAACCTTAATAAAATCTTAAACTTATAGGTAGTCTTTGAATGCTTTTTATAAAACCTTATTTATGTATCTCAAATGAATATTTGATTAAAAGGTCATTATTCATAATCAATAATAGTTTAGCATTAACTAGTCCAATAAAAGGCTCAATTTTGTTTCAAGAGGTTGGTTTAAACTTATGATTTGTATTTACCCATTTATATTAACCTTTCTTATAAATCAATAGAAAGATGTTAATAGGCCACTTAATACACTTCTCTTCTTTCAACTATGACTTAATGGGCTTGGTTAGTTTTAAACCCAAAATAATAATGAAAAAGCCCAACTTAATCAAACAAAAGAGCAAACCTAAATCACTTTGGCTGATTGGTGAACTTGCCCTGCCTCCTCTGCGTCCGAACAACAACACAACATCTCAATACAACAACAATGGAGGTTCCCAAAAAAATTCAGCTCCACACCTCCATGAACATCTTCAGCACAGCAGACCCGACTCACCTCGACAACTTCGGCTCAGGCTGGCAGATCCGGCGACGAGGAGGAAGCGGCGAGGAAAGGCGACGGCGACTCAGCGAGGACGGCTCGCGGCGACGACAGCAGCTCGGCGAGTTCGAGCGGGGTGCAGACGCGACCCACCCGACGAGACAGGCAACGGACTCGGAGGAGCTAGGCTCGGTTGGGTTCGGGGAAAAAATCAGATTTGAAAGTGATGGATTTGGGCGTTTTTGTTTGGACGAATTCAATCGGGACTACGCTTGCAATTACAGCCATGGGTTTTGGGTGGAGGTTATTGGAGTGCACAGGGATAAAGAGATGAGGGAAGGAAGATGGGTGTAATGATGGGAGGAAGTACAACCATGGATTCACCGGATTTTGTTTGGCAGAAATTGGTCCTCGTTGTCGTGAAGGAGGGTGGAAAGAAGATGCTGACAAATCCTTGTCAGAGATTTGGTCAAAGATTTTGGTAGTCAAACAAATCGGTTTAATAAAAATACATCCCCTTAACACAGCGAGAAGCTCTCGTAGTCTAACTGGTAAGGGAAGGGTAGGGGTTGGAGAGGTCAGGGGTTCGAATTTGGATGACTACAATTCTCCATTTTCTTTTTATTACCCAGACAAGGTGTTAGGTTGAGTTTCGGGCCTATTTAAGACTAAACCCAATATCTTGTTTGAATTTCATAAAAATAGCAACTAACCCAACTCGATTATTTTTTTACTGATTACTGATATTAATCTTCTTAAATTACATTCTTAATTTATCCCGTCTATAATAACTAGACTTGTAAATTATTTATAAGTGAAAATACTTAGTCTTATTTTTAGATTATAAACCACTATTTTCTATTTTTAAATTATAATTTAATTAATAATACCGCTTCTTGAATGTTTTTGTTTATCATTAAGAAAACGAATTCATAAGAGTAAAGTTTTACACTTCTAACAAAATATATTACAAAAATTTATTTATTTTTATTTTTTTTTTATTTTTTTATTTTTTTATTTTTTATTTTATTTTTTATTTTTACGTTATAAAAATAGCGGTTATTACAGAACAAGATGCCACCCTCGAAGCGATGTCGATGATGACCTCGTCTGGCAACATACCTATCTCACATCTCACTGGCCGCACTACTCTGTCGTTCCCCATCGTCGTCCAGGTGCTTGGAGTTTGGGTTGGCAACAGAATAAGGAAATTAGCCCTCGATGGGGAATTGGGTCAGATTTAAGGAGTTTTTGAACATCTAACAATCATAAAAAGGATAAAAAGAAATAAATGTTTTTGAACATACCACAACGGAGAAATCAGTAACTCCACATTTTTATTTTTATTTTGCAACCACATTTCTTAACAATTACAGTACGAAAAAAGATAAACAAATTTAATAGGGTATATGGCAGATTTTTTGCAGAGAAACAAATCAGATTTTTACTGCAGAAGAGAAATCTTCTCTGCAAATTCCTCTACACACATTGGTGAATTTTTTTTTTGTTTTTTGTATTTATGGTTAATAAATCTTTAAAGTCTCCAGTGGGCAGTGGATGCTTCAGCTTTTTCAAGTTTTTACTACTACAATGCCAAATTCAATCATAGTAACGCATTTCAAGTTTCAAGCAAAGCGATCTCGACACAATTTGCATTGATCTTCAATAAAGGATCTGGTCAAATTGTGCTTAATTTATATCGGTTTTTCTATTGTGTGCCCTAAGGGCAGACTTTAAGCGTATTAAATATAGAAACTAAAACCCTACAATGGAAATAGTGAACCCGTCACAAAAAAGTTTAAAAAATCCAAAATTCAAGATTTACCAAATCTTTCCGTTAATAGCGGCTTATAGTGTGCCCTAAGGGCACATTATAGAAAAATCGAATTTATATTTAGACGTGAAAAAATAAAGTTTGCAAAGCGGGGATTTAGTACAAGACAATGCCCCCAATTTGATAAGCAGTATGCAACTATGACCTTTTTATTTAGATTTTCAAAAATGCCTACAAAATATTGCGATTATGCCTACAAATATTACATTCATGCTCAACATGACTAATTTTTATCAAATAAAATAAAAACGGCGTATTTTTAACAAAATCGAAACTTATTATTTTGATTCAGCAAGTAGTGCAAGCATTTGTTTGTATTGCTCAAATTACAGGGTTGCAATTGTTGAATGCAAAATCACACCGTACGCTGTGCAAACCAAACCTATCGCAATAATATAGTTTATTCCTTTGTCAGAGTGGTCACATGTACGAAGATCAAACCGAAGTATGGATTACACTTGCCACTAAATATAGCAAACAGTTTTCTTTGGACCGCAGACGGGTTTGTCATTAACCATAAAACGAGGAATTGTTTAATCCAATACTAGTTGAAGACCCGTACCATGTACGGATGATGTCAGTACAGATCTGACTTAATCGCTTAGAGAACAAATTTCGATCGAGACGACGTTGAAACAAATACTTAAATAACTCCAACAAAATATGCTTGTAAATAATGTGACACTGATACATAATCTAAATTAATTAATGTTAAGAATTCAACAGTTTGAAATAATGCTAAATAAAATATATAAACTGTAATCATATATTTTGGAGGACTTCATAGATAATATTATATATTCAATGATTAGTTACATAATATTCATTATTTAGATATATAAGGATAATAGATTGGAATAGCGTACATTCTCATCCATTAAAACCAATTGGATTTCATCAATCCCAGCTGAGTGGTATGATACGCTCCACTGGCGAATAATTCGACATCGAATTTTCCACGTCTATTTGCTCACATCAATATTGGCAATATCATCGTACATGGATCTCACAATAGGCTAAAAATTACCCAGAATGTCCTTCACAATAGGCTAAAAAACTGTTAACTAATGGTAAAATAATCTCAAGGTGATTCTTCGCGAACATACATAAAGGTGAAACATAAATTTCGTATCCGAATATGTACGTATATGGAAATCGAATTCATATCTCACTATGAATATGTACGTATGTGAAAATCAAGTATGAAATATATAAAAAAAAAGCTTTCAAGTACGTAATTTCATATTTCATATTTGGGGTAGGCTTTAATCTGGGGAATACATAATTTTTGGACATATTTTATGAGATCTCTTGGTAAGAGATAATTCATATATAATTTTCGGTATTTTTAAACATTTAGTACGGGATACGATTATGAGATTCTAACTACCTAATCTATGGGATAGTTCTTGGTAAGGGATAATGACGAAAATTTTCGGTAATTTTTAAACATTTTTGTACGGGATAAGATTATATGAGATTCTAACTACCTAATTTATAGAATAATTCTTGGTAATAGATAATTCATAATTTTCGGAATAGTTCATACGATCCTACGGAAATTTTTAAGCATTTTTTATTCATCCCAACGTAAAGGTGAACAAAATAATATCTGTATATGAATATGTACGCATCTGAAAAAGCTATTCCATCTTTCACAATGAATATGTATACATAAAAATTATGTACGTGTGTTTTATCAAAGAAAAAAATTATGTACGTGTATGAAATCGCTATTTCATATTTCACTAGTACATATACGCCATGTACGTGTACGTAAATAATGTACGAAATGAAAAAGAAATTCATATATACGTAAAGTTATTTCTTTCTTTTGGTATACATAACTTCAATTTGGAGATATTTACTTATATGAATTCCACGATATCTCAACGTGATTTTCATATACGGTGATTTTTGGCAAGGGATAATTCATAATTTTGGAATAATTTATACATTCATATTTTTCGGTCATTTTTAAGCATTTTTATATTCAGCTTAGAATACGTGGCATTAATAGTATTTTTTTATTCAGTATTGATGAGGTGGCGCAAATGTATTATAGTCGATATGGTCATTGTAGTGCCTATCATGGATGCTTGTTTTTTCCGAAAAAAACAAACTTAAGAGATTACCCTTGCCACATTTAACTTACCAATGAAAGCAATTTTTTATCCATATATGTGTAAATTCAATTATACAATTGGAACTTTTTTATCATAAATCTTGGTTTCTTTTCCTCTAAACGTACTCATCCATGTTATCTTTATATATATGTCGTTTTAACCTTTAATTATAACTTTTTTTTGGTTGAGTAACCTTTAATTATAACTAGTCTATATTAGCATTACACTACATCAATCATAACCATGCCATTGAGTCACCACAATTAAACTTCCTTTTACATTATTCTTGCATTAACAAAGAAGTTTGATTAATTGAAAGATCGAAGAAGTCAGGGAAGGGAGATGGGACAATTGAAAGCCGGAATAAGATATAGGAACGAGACTACAAACCAATTTACTGTTAGAAGTTCAATGAACGGTTAAGGAACTATCCAATTTGGAACGTGCGATGAGGGTCATAAATTCATAATACGGAGTTTTGCACACACGACTGCTATACCAGTAATGTTTTGTTCATCCTTCACATGATCCACGACAGAAAGCACAACAAAATATCACGAAACCAGACGTTTATTAAGGAAGCAACACCCATCTTTGTCGGTCGAACAGGGAACAGAATAACTTGGCTTCGCGTTCGAGATTGCATAGCCAGCACCATCGTGCATCATCGAACCCGTAGAGAACCCAGTAAGACCATCCACATCTGGGGTTCCTCACACGGCACCGTCTCTGTCCTGGTTCGCAGTGCCCAGACCATCTTGGTTGTTTAAACCGTGCGACGACAAAAGGGGCAGGCGGGTTGTAGTACAAGAACCGGACGACCTGGCTACGGCATTCGAAGATGCCAACGCCGGCTGAATCCCAGAGGGGACGGAGCAGATTCATAACCCTCTCGACCAGCTGGTCCTGGTCCTGGCCCTGTTCTTGGGAGCAGAGCAGCACCACGGCAAGCACATAACCAGCTGGGGTGTGCCCTAGCGCAGCCGATCTCTCCAGGCACTCCAGACCGTAGGGTTCATCTGTGCCCCCGAAATACTTGAGCTGTGATCGCAAAATACCTGTTTAAGAAATATTCCACCACATTTCAAGTGAACATACGAATCAGCTTACCAAGCCTTGGCCGTATAAAGCACCAGGATTCCCGCTGTCCGCACACAGTCGGAGGAATGCATACGCGGCTTCCCGGTGCTCCTCCAGTTCGAACCGTCGCGTGTAGATGTCCTGTGTTGGCGCCTGCCGGAGAACCAGGGGAAGTTGCCCGCATCGGTTGAAGGGCTTGCAACTACAAGAGGGATCTGTGTGGTATGAACCGAGTACATTCTGGCCAATAGGTGAAACCAAACAAATATAAGGCACTTGGGGGGTTTACCTCTGCCTGCAGTTGAACAGATCTCTCAGAGAACAAGATGCCACCCTCGAAGCGATGTCGATGATGACCTCGTCTGGCAAGATACCTATCTCACATCTCGCTGGCCGCAATGCTCTGCCGTTCCCCATCGTCGTCCAGGTGCTTGGAGTTTGTTTTGACAACAGAATGACAAGGAAATTAGCCCTCGATAATGTAGGAATTTGGTGTGAAAGTAGCCCTCGATTCTTGTTTGGTCTGAAATACGGCCTGGCTTCTTCTACAAGCTCCTCGCCCCGGTTATTGCACTTATAAATTATTACTCCCTGACGTTAGAGGAATATGCACATAGATTAAGAAGAGAATTAACTTCCCACTAAACTCACCAATCAGAATAAAAAGTAAAAAATACATATTCCTCTAACGTGCATATTGTCATTATTACAAAAGCATTGGGATAATGGAGTACTTGATCAGAAAGTGTATCAACGTCACTTAAATTGAACAAAGATTTAGACAACACTTAAACTGGATCGGTGGGAGTAGTAATAGTAGTAATAACGAAGTACGGCCTAATAACCTGAAGTTTTTCCCTTTAATTTATATGGGAAAGGAAAAGAATAGGGAGTACATTTTTTTCTTTATGGGGTCAAATTAAAGTTTCTTATATTTAATAACTCTAATACAAATAAATTTCGTATGATACTTTTTTGAATGAAGGGGTGATTCAAAAACTCTGAGCACAAGAGGTCATAAAAAATTGTAGGGAATTCCTAGTTCAAATTTTGGCTGGTTACAAAAGTTCTCTCCGATCCGGTCTCCCCCGAATTGCACCAATTAAATGCATGGCCTAGGCGGAGTAGGTGAAGGTCGATGTCAAATCGACCGGAGAGATGTTGGCGTGCAAAGCATGAACTGTGACAGTGGTTTGTAGGGGGTGCATTTAATGCAACGTGATTTGACACAATCACACCTCACACTATAAAACCATGCCTTTTTTAACGTTTGCAGTTGATACGAAGTAGTATACATACTTGTTGCAATTTCTAGTCAAGACTGAAGAGGGTGCATATCAAAGTATTTGAACTTCAACATAATGTCGTGTGGTTATATATTGCTCCCATTTATTACCCTTCCATAAGCTGTCATCTGTTTAATAAAGGGTATATAGAAATCACCTTTGTGCCCGGAGTCGCCCCGCATGCCTCCCCTGGTGTTCCCTAATAATCCTGGTCATTAAGCTGTGTCTACTCTTCTTTACACAATATATACAATGCTCGTGTATGAACTTAATGCTACTTTCGTGTATGAACTTAATGCTACTTTCGGGTATGATGAACTTAATGGTTCTTTACTACTTTCTTTTGGTGTGATTGCAAGGCCATTCTGATGTGCGAACCAGTTTTATGTTTTTTTGGGATGTATATCACAAAACTTGATATGTCAAACATTATTAGTGTAGGAAGTCTCTTTGGCTTATATGGGGCTAGTACGTGTTGCCATGGTTCGAACTGGCATATTTCATATTATTTGCATTAAGCGCAACAAAAGTGGCACCACTTCTTCCATTAAGCACTACAAATGTGATTTATATATACCCATTATTAAACAGGGGACATCTTCTGGAAGGGTGATAAATGGGAGAATATATCCGGAGATTAACCACACGACATTAGGTTGAAATCAAATACATCTATATGCACCCTCTTGATTCTTGACTATGAATTGCAACAAATATGTATACCATGAACTGCAAGCTTTAAAATGCATGCTTATATATTTTTTTTAACTTGCGAAAATGCATGCTTTTATATGAATTTCAACAAATATAGCATATTTGTTCTCCCACCATATGATATAACACAACTCCCCAAATTGTTTTTTATAGATTGTAAACAGTGGTTGACGTTTTTAATTTGTCCTTTAAGTTGACGTTAATAAATTTTGTTAATGATAAAACATATACCATTATAAAAATCATAACAAGCTTGTTAATTTGAGCCTAATCTTGAATATAGTCTGATTAATTTTTAATTAAATACATAACAAACCGTGCATTGCACACTTTTCAAATTAAAGCCAATTATATTCATATTTTAATATATACCTTATAGGGGTATGGTGGATGAAAAACACAAGCATGAAGTGCACACTTTTAAAATTAAAGCCAATTATATTTATATTTTAATATATACCTTATGTTGGGGCAAAAGGGGAATACCCTCCCCCCGGGGGCCTCCCACCGCCGGCCCGACATTGGTGGAGGAGTCAATCACGGTGACTCAGTGGCTCGCAGACAGGAGGCTCAGTAGGCGCCAACTGCAAGGACCCCTCCAGAAGGAGGAAAATCCCACACTGCAGCTGTCCCGATTTGACCCGTGCTCATTGGGGCAAATCTACTGCCCACTGAGCTACGCCCGTGCGGGCAATATATACCTTATGTAGTTATACCTTATGGTGGGAGGAAGAAAAATATAGCATACATGGTTTTTTGTCCTCTAGCAACTTCATTTGCTAAAATTTGAAATATAGCATTTCAAATATACCTTATGTGCGCTCAACGAATGCTATAGCACTTCAACCAAAAAATCGAACGATACAGCACAAGTCTCAGAATTTGAATGCATGTTGCAGTCCGATTGCTATATCTCTTTACCACTTTATTTTACAAACAACTACGGTATATAGACCATCTATTCCATCTATACCCTTGGTAATTTCAGACACTGACAATTTGAAATTGTCCTTTAATTTATCATTTAAATTTGGAAAAATTACTCAAAATAATATCAAGTATCAACTTTCAACCAAAAAATTTTCGACAAGTTTGAAAATCATCACCAGTGATCCGAACTATCATGAAATTAACCAAAACAGATCCGGAACCTTTTTGCGACGAGTTTTCCGGTGGATTCGAAGGTGTGGGACTAAAAAATCTGACATAACAACTTAATATTTTACACTTGGTTGAAATATTTTCAACCGTCATATCATCGAATCTTATCTACCGGAAAACTTGTCGAAAAATGATTCCGAAAAGTTTTTGGTTAATATTGTGATGGTTCGAATCGTTGGTGATGATTTTCACACTTCTGATCATTTCTGGTTGAAAATTGATATTTGAGATTATTTTGAGTCATTTTCCCTTTAAATTTTGTGAATGATAACAATTATACCATTATCGGTATCATAACAAGCTTGTAAATTTGAGCCTATATTGAATATAGTTCGATTAAGTTTTATTGTAATACAGTACACACGCATTAATTAAGGATGTAGCAAAAACATATACTATTCCTACATTATCTGTTTATATGTACCGTATGTAAATACTAAATACTGGGTATGGTGGGAGGAAATTAAAACACAAGCCAAGCCATGCATTGCTGCCATTTCAAAGTAAAGCCAATTAGGTATAATTATCCCAAAACAATTATTCTTTGTTATCCAATTGTATATTTTTTTCTTTTTCGAATGGCGGGAGGTTTTCCCTTATAAGCATTTCGACCCTTCTGCTATCTCGTCCCGATGGCATGTAACAATGAACTGATCTGTCTTCTCTCTATATTCTCTTTTATTTCATGAAATTGTTATCCGTTTGGTAGTGACGGGCTAATTATCTTAGTTATACCTAATGTATATTTCATGATATGGTAGTTACGGGCTAATTATCCTTGAACAATTATAATTTGTTATACATTTTTATAATTTTTAACTAATAGAATATTGTCATTTGTTAAATGTTAATTACAAGTACGGACTTCATAACTTATTCTTCCATAGTCAATACTTGGTTTTTATTTATATAGCGGTATGATTTTTATCTTTAAATAATATATACTCCGTTGATAGCAACATAAAAATACAGGAGAACTACATTATACCAAATCAAAATATTTATTAGGCAGAATTATCAAGGCAACAATTCGACGACTGGGCAAATAATGCGGCAGACTGGCCGAGGGTGACGATGGCCTGCATTACTGTGTACCTACTTATTACAGTACAATAAATTAAAGAAAACAAAATACTTGCAAATTACCATATCAAATGCACGGCAACCTGCAGAAGTCGATTTGACGTCGGCCGTCATTTGATACAATAGGGGAGACCGGCAGAGAGAGAGAAATCAACCGTGAAGTAGTAATCGCTTCCACAGTGGAGTATATTCAATGAAAACAGAGAGTTGTCAGGCTTTGTGGAGAAATGTGGAAAAAAATTCAACTCCGAGAGTAGATTCTGATTAATACTCCCTCCATTTCACAATAAGTGTCGTTTTAGCTCTTAACACAGTTTTTAAGAAAAGCAACCATTCACTTTAAAACTTACAACTTTTTCTTAATCTTACCACTCATTACATTTTTTTGGCTAATGAATGAACAACTTTAGTCAACAAATACACATTCCAATAAAAATTATCATTACTCACCCCTAATAAATCACTTTGAAAACGTAAAACGACACATAATATGAAACAAATTTTAAGTGCTAAAACGACACTTATTGTGAAACGGAGGGAGTAAGTAATACGGAGTACATTACAAAATCCTGAATGTATTTACGACTAGAGGTTTTACCGTTTAAAATCTTGTTGTTACAGATTGTATACAGTCGCATTTTTTGTTCTACAGTTTCTCTCTAGTCGCATACCAAGTCGTGTTTGCACATTCATCTACAAACACGTTTTACACTTTCATCTACAAAGCACTTCAATTGGCGCAACTTCTAGTAGTCGTATTTGTTCGTATGATCTTGACTATGAATTGCTGCGAACTCTTAAAGAATGCATGCATGAAGTGATAGGTGGTAGGTGTCAAATCACGGTGCATTAATTTAAATCCCTTTTGCAAATTCTCCGTCTTAAGAAAACTAAAAAGTTGCATAGCACTGTCACAATGTATGCTTTGCACGGCATCCTGCACAAGTCGATTTGACATCGACCTTCACCTACTTCGCCTAGGCCATGCATTTGGTCCAATTAGCCAAATTTTAACTCCAACGTTCGTACATAGCATCGAAAGGGATGAAACTTATTGAAACCAAGTTCATAAGGAACTTATTTGTATTTATCAAATATAAGAAACTTTGACCCCATAAATACAAAGTGTAACTTTGTTATACTAGTCAAGTAACGAAAAAACAAATAACATCAAATGGGGAGTTTGGTCACACACTTTCGGCTACGTACAAACAAACAATCCAAATACAATGTACTCCAGTATTATTTTCTTTTCCTTAATAAAATAGAAGGAACAAATACAAGCTATTAATAAGGCCGCACTTCTTTTTGATTATTGTTGCAGTTGCCCACGGTCGTACTTACTTAATTGCATTTGCCCGGGCGGGAAGCTTGTAGAAGAAGGGAGGCCTTATTTCAGACCACAAGAGAATCGAGGACTAATTTCCGGCCAAATTCCCCATCGAGGGCTAAATTCATTGTCATTTTGTTGTCAGAACAAACTCTAACCACCCGGACGACGATGGGTCACGACGGAGCAGTGCGCCCAGTGAGGTGTGTAATCGGTATGTTGCCAGACGAGCTCATCATCAAGATCGTTTCGAGGGTGGCATCTCGGTCTCTGAAAGATCTGTTCCACTGCAGGCAGAGGTAAATCCAAGAGCCTTATAATTTATTGGTTTTATCTACTGGAATGCATGTACTGGGTTCATACAACACAGATCCCCCTTGTAGTTGCAAGGTCTTCAACCGATGCGGGCAGGACTCTCTGGTATTCCATCAGTCTTCAACACAGGAAATCTACGCACGATGGTTCCGACAAGAAGAGCACCGGGAAGCCGCGTATGCATTCCTCCGACTGTGTGCGGAAAGAGGGAACCCTGGTGCTTTATACGGCCAAGGCTTGGTAAGTTGATTCGTATGTGCACTTGATTGGCTTGAAATGTTATGGAACATTTGCTTACCCAGGAAATGAGGTGCGCCCAATTTCGATCACAGCTCAGGTATTTCGGGGTCATAGATGAACCCTACGGTGTAGAGTGCCTGGAGAGATCGGCTGCGCTAGGGCACACCCCAGCTGCTTATGTGCTTGCCGGGTTGCTGCTCTACTCCCAAGAACCGGACCAGGATGTGAGGGCTGGAATCTGATACGTGACGTCAGGGATTCATCCGGCGATGGCATCATGGAATGCCGTATCGAACTCGTCCGGTTCTTATACTACAACCCACCTTCCCGTATAGTCATTGCACGGTTAGAACCACCACAATGGATTACGCACCACGTACATGGACTTATTAAACGGAGACAGAGACATTTCCGTGTTCGGACCCCGTACATGGGCTATGTTTTTAAGGCGAGTGACGGGCTCGATGCAGGATCTTGCACCCTATGTAGTCTCGAATTCGAAGGCAGGTTATTCTGTTCCCTGTTCCGCCGAATGAGAAATCCTCGCGTGCCTATATCTTCTTCCATCCCTCTATTGTCTATCTCCCTTGTCCGACATCTTCGTTCTGCCAATTAATCAAATTTTGGCGATTATGAATCCTTCGTTTACCATTCATTAATAAACATTTTGCCGACTGTATGATGATGTAATATCGTGTTATGGTATAACCCACTATTGTTTATACATGCAATGCTATGATAATGTAATGCGGAATGTCCTTAATTTCTATATTATCACTGAACTTATACAGTAGACTGTAACAGTACTTCAATTTAATATTCATGTAATAATGTGTGACCTTACCATTGACCCTTGAACCTTATCTCCTGAGGTCATATTTTTTTGATATACGATAAGTGTTTGTATACAATCCCATTTGTATATATATTTTCATTTGTCATTCAACCAAAAATTATATGTACTTATCTTATTACAGCAAAATATTTTTTCTTTTTTCATAAAATGAAAATAATACAGAGTAATTTATAAGCTTACGAAAATATACGGCTACAAAAGAATTCATTAAATTTGGTGTAAAACTACTAGAGAAGGTGTTTACTTATTTAAATAGGAAAGAGAAACGACAAGGATATGTTGAAATACTTTAGACGGGCGAAGATGATGTAAATACAGTATAAAATAAAACTAACACCAGAGTAAAGGCATGTTGACTTGAATTGCAAGTTATTAGCTGGTACGTACAGCGTGCGCTTGTGGAAATTAATGTGCCCAATTTGTGGATGCCCCCCAGGTTTTAGAGCACCACCCAAATTGAAATAGCTTTCATCAAATGACATGTGCCAGGTAATGTTTGATATCTTTACAATGACTACTATAACATGTAATGATTTTATTTATTTATTATGGATCTAATTCCCGACTTTTAGAAATAAATAAAGATTGTAGTTGTCATATTTTTGTTCTCTATATAAAATGAATCCAACACTGCTTGTTTTTCTTTACATCATAATATATACGTGATTCTATTTTTCCTCATTTCAAAATATATTTTCGGAATTACTAATTGTGACAGGTGTGATGAATAATGTCATCTAAATTTAGTTTACAACGTAATTATTTATATCATATAATGTAATTTTGTAATATACTTTTTGATATTATCAAATACGGAGTATTATAAATAATTGAAACTATTATATTATATTGACTATAAATTTAGCAAATGTTTTCTTAAGTATATTATATGTACATATCAATTAATAAAAGAAAACATAGCATTTAAATATAGTTAAAGTAGACACATTTTATGAATTGCACACTATTTAATCATGACAGGCATCTTTGCAATGTTAATGCACGTGATTTAGATGTGCATGACTTAACACCTCGTTGCCAACTTGTTGATCGTTATTCTAGAGTCTGCATTTATCTACCTTAATGTTTGTACATTTATGAGCTCCACTTGAACCTGTATTGCTTGGTTCATTTCTTAAAGTAACGTAATCTAGATCTCCGTCCAATGCTTAAAAAGAAGCGTATTTATACAGTCACACCGATTGTAATATTGTACTACCAAGCAGTGACACCAAATTTACCGGGTTTTTTATACACGTAATCCTTGATGGCATGTACAGTGTATTCAATACGGCGTACCCCGTAGTATTTTTAAGCATAAAGGTAATGTACACGACTGAAAAAAATGTCGTAAAAGTGGAGCGTAAAAAAAAAGGTGTGGGTTGCACGCTTTGCTGCGGCAGTACATCTTATAGCCATATCCTCGCCGCTTTATCTTGATTGTCGTGCATATCGACCTTGGAAAAAGGAACTGCGTAGAAAACCCACAACATATAAAGCGTCCTTGTCTGCACAAAACAAGGTAACAAACCAAATTCAATGGGGCCCACAGGGATTTCATTCCCCGATAGAAGTATCCTGGCCCTAGTTCCTAGTCTTCTTCCGGCTCAGCATATAACTGAGCGGATCGGTCCTCATAGCTGACAGTAGTACGGAGTATTTAAAAAGCGTCGTTGTCTGCACAAAACAAATACAGTAAACAAACCAAATTCAGTGGACCCCACATGATTTTTTTTCCTGTCAGAAGTTAGATTATTTAAAATTTCTTACCCTGGACCCTCTTCTTTTGGATACAGTGTATCCAGATAAAGCAATTGGACTTTTTCCTCTCCCACCGTAAGCTATAATGGCAACTATAACATATTTGTTCTCCCACGGTAAGCTAGTATAACAATAACACTACTCCCAAAAATTATTATCGGTTTGCTATAATTTTTTACCTTTTCATTTAATTCGAATCAAACCTTTTTTAAAACAACTAAACAAATTTACCTATTCTAGTTCTCAAAAAAAAAAAAACAATCTATTCCATATATACCCTTTGTTCTTTTAGACACAAGTTTAAATCGTCCTTTAATTTGACGTTAATTAATTTGGTTAATGATAAAAATTACTCCGTAAATCATTATAAAAATCATAACAGGCTTGTTAACTTGAGCCTAATATTAAATATAGTCTGATTAACATAAACACAAACCGTGTATAGCACACATTTCAAATTAAGGCCAAATATATTCATATACGGATGTATACATTATATGGTGGGTGAAAACCCCAAGCATGCAGTGCACACATTTGAAATTAAAGCCAATTATATTTGTATTTTAGTATATACTCTGTGTAGTTTCATAACTCGTAATTACGTTTCATCGGCCGACTATGGTACCCTCGCAAAACCTAGCGAAATCCACATGACGGACGCACAAAGAATTTAAAGGTGGGGCACGACTTGTCTCGGAGATTCAATCGAATCAATAATAGCCGACAAATTTAATTATTTAATACCTTAAATAGTGCCAGGCCATTATCAGGCATCATTGTTATTCTGTTATAAAAAAAATACTCCAGTCGATGCAGAACGACGGACCATTTGACCCAGTGAGGTGTGTGATCGGTATGTTGCCAGACGAGCTCATCATCGAGATCGTATCGAGGGTGGCATCTAGTTCTCTGAAAGATCTGTTCCGCTGCAGGCAGAGGTAAATCCAATAGCCTTAAATTTGATTGGTTTTACCTACTGCAATGTACTCGGTTCGTACAACACAGATCCCTCTTTTAGTTGCAAGGTCTTCGACCGATGCGGGCAGGACTCACTGGTTCTCCGGCAGGCGCCAACACAGGAGATCCACACGCGACGGTTCAGACAAGAGGAGCACCGGAAAGCCGCGTATGCATTCCTCCGACTGTGTGCGGAAAGCGGGAACCGTGTTGCTTTGTACGGCCAAGGCTTGGTAAGTTGATTCTTATGTTCACTTGATTGACATGAGATATTATGGAATATTTTCTTACCCAGGAAGGTTGCGACTAATTGCGAACACAGCTTCAGTATTTCGGGTCCATAGATGAACCCTACGGTCTAGAGTGCCTGGAGAGATCGGCTTCGCTAGGGCACAATCCAGCTGCCTATGTGCTTGCCGTGGTGCTGCTCTGCTCCCGAGAACAAGACCATGAGGAGAGGGGTATGAATCTGCTCCGTGCCGTCAGGGATTCACCCGCCGCTGGTATCATGGAATGCCGTATCGACTTCGTCCGGTTCTTATACAACACGCCGCCCTGCGACACTAAACTCACTAAACTCGTCGCACGGTTCAAACCACCAAAATGGTCTACGCACCACGAACCAGGACGGTGTCTGTGCCGTGCGAGGAACCCGTTCAGTAGATGCGACGACGTCGATGCAGGAGCGTGCTTGCTCGGTAGTTGTGAATTCGAAGCCATGTTTTTCTGTTCCCTGTTCTACCTAATAAGATGGAGGTGGTATTGAAATAAACGTATCGTTTTGTGTTGTTATATTGCTCGGTAGTTGTGAAATAAACTTTCATCCTGTCCCTCGTTGCACGTTCCATTTTGGATATATTCGATTGTTCCTTAACCGTGCATTGCACTACTAGTAGTAACATGATATACGCGGATTGCCTTTGCGTTTGGTCAGAAGTTACATGTGACGAGGAGATCAACCGTGGTTAATTGAACAGGTACAACAAAACCAAGCAAATAATATATGTGTGCGAATTTACATGGAATGTGTGAGAATTTACGGTCTACGTTGAGAAGAAACAAAACCAAGCAGATAACTCCTTGATGCAAGCAAAGTGCTCACAATAATTCAGAATTGGTCGAGCATTTACAATTGGTTTGACTTTTGTTCAATGTTAATTAAAAGTACGGACTTATTAACTGTCTCGTCCCCTGTGAAGACATGGTTTGATTTTTTTGGTAGAAAGAGTACTCATGCACAACGCTGATCCAGACGTTTGGATTTTTAACCCCTCAACTATCTTATTTACTTTTTTTAGAATTATTTAAACTTTACTTTTTCTAGTGGAGTCCACCTTCTCTCGAGTAACTTCTCCTACTTTTGTGTTTTTAGTTCAAGAATCTGGATTAGAGCTTCATGGCACAAGTTTTTATGTAAAAGCCACTATTTACAAGATCTTTATTACAGTATTTTTATAAGTTTAAAGATTGCCATTGTGGATAAGAAGAGTTTAGCAAGGCGACAATTGGACCACTGGGTGGAGGAATACGGAAGAGAATACGGCAGTCTGGCAGAGGGTGTGATGTCCACTGGGTGTACGTACTCACCAGTGCAATTCGCAAACTTACTTTGAAGAACAAATACGTATGGCCTACTGCATTAAATACATTTGCACACCTCTGTCGCAATTAGGTGCTTTGCACTGACACCTGCAGAAGTCGATTTGGCATCGGCCGTAATAAGCTTGACAATCAGGCACATTTCAGTCGAACAGTGATGGAATGAACTGTGGAAGGGAAGGGAAGGGAAGGTGAATCTTCTCAAATCGGTGGAATTTCGACAGAAAAGTTGTATTTAAACTATATGAAGGATGTAAAAAAAACCATCCTTTACTTCTCCTACGTACTGTATATTTTTAATTTCTATCACAAAATGAAATCTTACCCAAAAGACATAAATAAGAGTTTAAATAGTATCAAGGCAATGCAAAGTTTGTTACGAATGTAGATAAGATTTTATTTTTGGTCGAACGAATGTATATAAGATTGAGTTACGTACTGTTCGTACTGTGTATATATACTGCGTATTTGTTACCAATATCATTTTTACGGCTACTTTATATGTTTGTTACGTACAAAATCATTAACTTTATTATTTGTATACATGTTTGTTACCTATGTCAACTATAGATAAGATTCAGTTAGCCATCACATTTGTTAAATCTGTTTGAGTTTGTTACGTTACTCGCGTATGTGCTCCTTGACTGAGTTTGTAACGTATAAATCCAATTCGTTACGTTTAAGGCAAAACAAAATTGAATAGTAAAGTCAATATTTGGTGTGGACAAAAAAAGGTAAGACTGAGTTTGAAATTGGGTGTTTGTTAATTCATTTATATGTAACAAACTGCGAAAACCCATTTAAAAACACACCTATTAGATATATTCAATTTGCTGATATGTTTAAAAATAATACTATAAAACAACGAAGTCATAATAGTTCTTTAAAGTAACCATCCTTTATAGGTTAAAGAATAAAGGGAAATTCTTTTCATACCCTTCCCTTTGATAAACAAATAAATAAACAATCTATTCCATATATACCCTTTTGCCTTTAGACACAATTTTCATTTGTCCATTAATTTGACGTTAATTAAGATTTTGTTAACAAAATAAAACTATACCGTTATAATATTAGGCTCCATTTATGTAGTCCATTTTTTGCCTCTTTGATTGCAGATGCCTGCTTGTGGAAGATTATGATACTAAACCCTAAACCCTTTACTCTTCTAAAAGGAAAAACAAGTAGACCGGACCAATGAAGAAGAAGTACGACAGTGGGCAACTGCAACAAGCTTCCGCCTCGGTAAATGCAATTAAGTTAAAGGCCTGCCTTCTTCGACAAGCTTCCCGCCCCGGTACTGGTACATGCAATTACAGTATTTACAACTATTTGTCGTAGTACGTTTTTGTTCTTCATCTCGCTTTTTCGAACAACTAGCTTGCAGGCGGCGCATTTAATGCACAACGTGATTGCTAGACACACTCACACCTATCACTATTAAAGAATTAGTTTTCTCAACTTTAAAAAAAAAATATAAGCATGCATATTATTTCAATGCTTGCAGTTCATACTTCATAGTATACAAATTAGTTGCAATTCATAGTCAAGACTCAAGAGGGTGTATATAAAAGTATTTGATTTCAACATAATGTTGTGTGGTTATATATATTTTCCCGTTTAGGACCCTTCCAGAAGATGTCATCTGTTTAATAAAGGATATATAATGTATAAATCACTTTTGTATTGCTTAATGGCAGAATTTAAGTTTTTATAGATGAAAGTGCTAAACGTTAGGCTAGATACAAACGGTTCACCGGTGAAACCCCTTTACTCCCTTTAGGGCCTGTTTGTTTCTAACTTTCTATGCCAGGAATCCTGTTCTGTCATTCGGTGAAACACTGAAACTTGGTGTTTAGTATATGCTGCTGGAATAAGTCATTCTAGGAACTTCGTATTAGGTTAAAATTGGGCTTTGGAATGGGCATTAAAATTGTTGTGTGGTTATCAACTATATACATTTGAGATTAGTGAGCAAGTAAGACAATATATTACTATGATCAGTTGCAGTGAACATCGAACGAAACAACAAGAAATGCAAATCGTTTGAAATATGGAATATAATAACTAGAGGATGACTTCGGAAGATTAGAGACTCTGTGATGTCAAGCATAAGTGTTTTGCAAGTGTCGTACACTAACACTGTTTGACATATCAAGTTTTGTGATATACATCCCAAACATACATAAAACTGGTTCGCACATCAGATTGGCCTTGCAATCACGCCAAAAGAAAGTAAAAGCACCATTAAGTTCATCATACACGAAAGTAGCATTAAGTTCATACACGAGCATTGTATATATTGTGTAAAGAAGAGTAGACACAGCTTAATGACCAGGATTAGGGAACGCCACGGGAGGCATGCGGGGCGACTCCGGGTACTCAGCCAACAAGGTGGCTTCTTCTTCCTCCAAACCATCCTTCTTGCGTGCCCTCATCACCTCGATGCGTCCGCGACGCCTATAGTAGTCCTCCATCTTCGTTTTCACTTCCATGGTGGCCACCACCTGTAGCTCAGTACTGGCTGCATGGGCCTCCCAATAGGGCAATCTGGACTTCAGACGGGACACCCTTTCCTCAAGGGACTCGTACACCCCATGGATATCCTCGTAGGTCCGCCTCCAATTCGGCGGGGGTGGCGGCGTTCCGACCCAAGGCCCGCCAGCGGCGCTCGCCTGCAATTGTCCGACGACGTCGGATGGTACTGGATACATACACACGTATTTGAACGAAATAATATATCAATCAGAATGGACATAATATATTTGGAACCAATTCAATAAAAGAGCATGACGTTTAGGTCCAGTGGAAAACCTGGCTCGGAAGATGAGGGGCCGCTCGATGATCCATCCGCCTTCTTATATATACCTGGATAGTCTATCTCCAGTTGCATCTCTAATCTCCCCAGGTTCCTGCCACGTTTCTTCACTTCTTCTTGCTCGCCATGTAGCTTCCTCAGTTTACTCTCGGCGCTCTTAATCCGTAACATGCACTTATGGGTTTTCGACGTTAAATCTACATCCTCCTGGCGAGAGGGCCGCCCTAGGTTGTCGTCACCGGCTCCTGTTGCATCTAAAACATCAAAGCGATTCATCAGGACGGACTTGTATGTGTTGGTGGAGAGAAACTGGTTTTGGGGGAGTTGAATGATTGTGTACGGGGAATGGGGAGGTATATACTGGTTTTGGGGCCAAGTGGTCTTTAAATTAATGGCAATAAATGTCATCAAGCTGTCATATACTGACGGCTCACAGTGATTACAAATACCGTGCATTGAACATATTGGTATACAGTGCATTGAAACCCTAGCTGTTTGTTTTTTATAATTAGGGAGAAGTAAATCTTAACCATCGCATGCTTATCTGTTTTTCAGAATTTATTTAGAAAATACTTAATCAAAACAATACACGTTGCCAAATATGCTGGGTGCTTGTTTGGATGGATGTAGGAAGTACAATTCCTATAAATTCAAATCCCATGTTTAACTCCCTGGAATTACAATTCATGGGGAATTAAAATACATCTTTGGTTATGTTTAAATTCACAGGAATACAAATAGTGTGTTTTGTTTCGTTTAATGGGGAAAGTTTGTAGGAATTTAAATAAACTTACAATTATAGCCTTAAAATAGAAAATTAATTAAAAAACCTACAGTATAAATTTATAAACCCTGGAATTCATGGGTAAACTGGAGATTTGGTGGAAAAAAAACTCAGGAAGTGTATCCTACTCACCAATCCCTATGTTTTGCCATTCCTACGATATGGAGGAATTTAAAATCAAGTGTTTGTTATTCATAATAACTTGTTTAACCAAACACACACCTATATTTAGTACAAATTCTTGGGATTAATTTTTCAATTCCCATGAATTTTGAAAGCAACCAAACAAGCATCTCACAATCACTACGATTGCTTCATTTAATAGTTGGTTTCATATGATCCCGACTATCTTCCTACGCGGGCACACTATGGATTTAATTTGTACTCCCTCCGTTAATAAATACATGTCGTTTTAGGATGTGTCAGGAAAATTAAGAATTCAACTGAATTGACTTATATATCCTCCACTTTTGGAAGATCTTTTATTTTTCTAGTATAGATTTAAGTAATTGTTTTCAATTAGTGGGATAATAAACGAAAAATGGTGTTAAAATATCTAAAATGACAAGTATTTCTTAACAAATCAATCAACCGAAAAACGAAGTATTTCTTAACGGAGGATATTACAATACTACGCCTAACCAATTACATAACATACGCTTTCGACATATACAAGTTATATTGAACTCGAATAGAACAAAATAAACTGAAATCAGGTTAGTTACATGAGTAGATTTATTTCTGAGTCCGATCAAGAAAGATTTGAAAAAAATGAATCGATTTGTAACCTATAAATCAGCCCCGATTCGGATCTTAAAATCTACTCATGGCACCGGCCAATTTCATCCAAGGTGAGATCCAAGCACTAACCTCGATCCATGTTCGATCGGTCTTTCTTTGCAGCGGCTTCCGTTACGTTTTTATTCTGACGCTATTCTTTTTTACATAGAGTAGAAGTTACACACTCTTTTCTCTCAAGGGTACATGTACATACATATATACACACACACACACATGGTGATCAGATTTTTTTTTTTGGTCGAATGGTGAGCAGTTATTTAGTAACCGCCCCTTTCTTCAAAATATGTTAAAATTTGTTTTTTTGCTTGAGTTCAAAAAAAAATATGTGTTTTCTGTCTACAAATTGAAAAAATGTTTATGCTCTGTTTTGGTTGCATTAAAATATGCGTATTTATGATCTCAAAAAAAATATATGCTTATTTAACAACGTGATAGTGATTAGTGAACGTATGGTTCAAAAATAAAAAGAGATTGAACGTAATATATATTCAATTTAAGTTATTTGGGCGAATGTGTTTGAGCCGATGCTCAGCCATGTATTTCGCCCACATTAGGCGAAATTCCTGAATTTCGGATTTGAGCCGATGCTCAGCCATGAAATTTAAACTACCACATTATGCAAAGATTCATTCTCTAACTGAAATACGGTGTTGCTCTGTGGCGGGTGTACGCATCTCACCCTCGATTTTCCTCTCAAATTCCACCTATTTGGGAATTAGTTCTTATTTGTTTATACATATTGTGAACAGTGGTATGCCATATATACCAATTCTCATCCGTTTGCAATAATTTTTTGCCTTTTCCGGTGATTCCTTTCATACCCTTTCCTTTTATAAACAAACAATCTATTCCATATATACCCTTTATACTTTTACACACAATTTTAATTTGTCCTTTAATTTGACGGGGAAATAAGATTTTGTAAATTATAAAAACTATACCATTATAAAAATCATAACACTCTTGTTAATTTGAGCCTAATATTGAATATAGTCTGATTAACTTAATACACAACCCGTACATTTTGGAGTCATTTCAAATTAAAGCCAATTAGATGCATATTTTAATATATACCGTATAGGGTATGGTTGGTAAACGACACAAATTTTAATACTATATACCTTATGTAGTTATACCTTATGGTGGAACTTCATTTGCTAAAATTTGAAATATAGCATTTCAAATATGCCTTAGGAGTATTGGGCCATTGCACCATACGGTGGGAGATGGTACATATGAAACAACGTTTCCCACGTAACAATGTATGCGTATAAACGTGGCTTAATTGAGAAATAAAAAAAGCCCCCCACGAAACTAAGACCGATAATGAAATTAGCCTATACTCCATGTCGGAGGTAGTGACCGTTAAAGATAAGTACGGTACCGGTGCAGTGCACAACAGCCTGACCTTTAGAAAGCAAATGCAGTTCGAAACGGGGTAATTTTATAGGGTGTGCAAGGCACACTGGACGCTACATAAACAGACTTAATCGTCAGTACTACATATGGATTACTGCATAGGGTGTCGCTCACAGAGAGACAAATTTTAGACACGGAGGGAAATACCTAAAAGGCTCCATAGGCCTACAAAATAAAGCAGACTACATTGTGTGCAAACCAATCACAAATCATCCACAGCAAAAGGTCCAAAACACATCATTTATCTAGACCAGAGGAATTAGTTCAGGATGAGTAACCTTCCCAACATAGGGTCGACGTCGTCGGTCAGGCGCTCGGCCTAAGCCGCGCCATCAATTTGTGCCGGTTCACGACACGGCGGGCAAATCCGGGTGCAATCATTACCGCCGCCCCGATGTCATGATCATCGTCCGCTCGAACTCTCTTGGATCCAGCAACATGCGCACGACGCGGAGTGATTGCGCCGTTAGCTGAGCGCTGTCCAACTCTTCGTAGAAAATCCGTTCAAACGTGTTGCGGCAGCCGCATTTGGTGAGGCAGTTTCCCACCAGCTTGCGGCCCACGGTAGGGCTTCGAATCAACGCGCGTAACACATGCCTTATCTCTGTGTTGAGGGCCTCCAGCTGCTGCACATGATGCTCAGTTAGCACGTGCATCGGGGGTGGATGGAACTCCGACAGGCGGACTATGGCTAAGTCTGCCACAGGGAGTGGGATGCTGAGGAGGCCGGATCGAACAGCCACCCAGAGTTCTTCATTGCGCGAGAGGAAGTCCATGTTCACCTCCTCTTCTAGGATTCTGAGAAAGGACGGCGCACGCCTCACTTTGGATAAGGCATTGGCAAGCCTAACCGGTCCGAGGTATTTAGGCTCTTTGATCGTCCGCACGAACAGACGGACACCATTCAGCTCTCGGGCCAGGGGGATGTTCGGGCCTGACGGTGCACCCATTGGCTGAAGTTTGTTGCTCTGTTGAATAAAGGATTTAGTTTTTTTTTTGGGGGGGGTGAAATAGAGGATTTAATTAGTTTCTGAACCAGGGAGTGGGAGGGTGTACGGGGTTAAATTTATATGCGAGGGTGATTGGTTTTGATTATACTTTCCCTCCATATTCCTCACCTTTTCCCTCCAAAACCGATCGAGATGACCATTTTGGATAAGAAGACCCACAAAATCTTACACTTTTGCTAATAAGTATGGATTCCCTCTCACAAATATAGCATTTTAATAAAAAGGAGTGTTAATCTTTCGTGCAAACTTGGGGCAAAGTCAAAGGGCTTTTGTATACAGCGACTATGAACAAGATATGGGTGATAATTAGGTGTGTGCAGTATCAATGGCTGAGTGTTGTTTAGTATGTGCAATGCTCTGTGTATTTAGGGGGTGCACACTTGTTTTTATGTAACTTTGTGCAATGCTCGAGTTCGAATAAATATTATTTATGGGTTATGCAAAGAACACTGTATGGGTTATGCAAAGCACAGTTGAAATCATAATGAGCGATTCTATACAAAGCACACAGCATCGTTAACGGGACCTCGTCGTGCAAATCAATTTAATACACAAAATAACGCACGTTCATACACCATAATGCAAATATCTAAATCACCAAAAGCAACGGCCAATTAACACACTTGCGAGTTACGGTCCTGATTCATACTAAAAAGCGGGGCGGGGGAGGGGGGCAACGCTGATTACCCATTACAGCCGGAGCTCGAGATCTATGCTCGCTGACTTGAGTCTGTTGAAGACATCCTGGCGGAAGTTATGGACGCGCACATCGGTCGGTCTAATCTTTCGGACTTGCTGCTGCGGCCCGATATCGGCCGGTGGCCTGGGCCTCTTACTAGCGTTGAAGATCTCTTCTATGTTCTCCGGCTTGCTAAGGTACTCTTGGTAAGCGTCGTCTTCACGGAAATGTTGGGCTACGGTTTTGAGAGTTGGTCATTTCGTGAGGCACTTCCTCACCGCAACCCTTCCAGCCCCGAAACGGACGAGGGCTCGTATTACTAGCCTCGTCTCTTCTTTCAGGGACTGGAGCTCTACAAGCTCCTCAATCGACAGTGGCTGGTTTGGACTTGGGTGGAATACGGCAAGGCACATTTTGGTGCAGTCCGGCAGCGGCAGGGGTTCCCCGGTCGGGCGGGCCGTCCGAAGAATATAACCGACATTTCTGCTGTTATCTGCTAGCCTAGTTAACAATAGCTCCTCGTCCATAATTCTATGGAAGGACGGAGCTTTGCTAGCCCGCTGTAGTGCCTTGAGCAAGTCGTCCGGCCCGACGAAATCCGCTTGTATCATCGTACGAACGAAGAGCCTGACGGCAAGGAGCTCCCGCGCCAGATGTACGTTTGTGTAGCCACAAGCGGCCATCGCTGTTGATGGGTGGGGATGAGAAACTGGGAATGTATTAGATTGTCAAAAGCATGAATTGCAGAGAAATTTTGTAGCGGGTGAAAAGGCTGATCACACAGTCTAATCAACCCTGTGTGAACTGTGAAGAGACTACACAGCGCCTCCGTAAAAAAAGACTGAGAGTTCAGGTCTCAGAGGAAGGCTATATCATTGCTCCGGGTGAAGTGCACTTGTACTGTGCTCTGCTTAATTGTAACTGGTGAGATGCACACGTTTCAAGGATATGACGCACGATATATATATAATACATTGTGGAGTAGTAGTTTTTTCGGCCTAAATAAAATTATATTGTAATGATATTTAATATTGTACTAATCAAAACCTTTTAACACGTATGGGTAATAGTATTCGGTAATAAATCGAAAGAGGTTTACATCCTTTGTGTACAAAGATTAGTGTAATATGATTACAAGCTAAGCAGAAATTTCGTTAAACGCCCCTTATGATATCGATTGTGGCCACACATTACACAGTTTAAATCACACATTCCACAACATTGATCCGAAACAATGTTGTGGTTTCTTGGACACTTAATTACTGTAAGGTTTTACCGGGGGGGGTATTATATTGAATAAAGTGTTATCAAGAAGTGACGACCATTTACAAAATTACATTGGGAACTTTTATCGGGCTATTAGTTATATCCCAAATCTATTGTTCGCTATAACAAGGTTTGGATATCAAATATATGACCCTTACAATTGCTTGAGGTTAATTTCGCACTAACAATTCATTGTTTAAAGATAATGACATTTGCAACTCCTTGTTTTGGGAAAGGTGAAACAGAGATGAAACAGAGAAGGTTGAATGGTGAAACTAAACGGGGAAGATGAAGTGTAAGTAGATGGGCCTGAGTATGCTGACGCGGATCTGAACCCTTATTCAGATTATGCGTTCTCGAGTCGATCCAATACTGACCCACTTGTCATTGAATGTGTGTTGTGCACTTTCGTTCATATATATTGTGGATATCACTTCAGTGTGCAATCGAGTTGTTGTCAGTGAACGACTAAATCCATACGATTCGATATAGTGCAGACGAAATTACAATACACGGACATACAAACTGCATACATTACTTAAAAGCAAGACGGGGCATATGTTAATCTGTAGCCTGAACTTCCCATAAGAGGAGATTAGCCAGTAAACGGATTTAGACGGGTGCCTGGTTCCACCGACCCACATCACAGGGATAGCCTGGAGTTGGCGTGCACCGAGCGGTTGAGCTGCAGTGCTGTGGGAGCTTCATACTGTTGGTCCAGAACATCCTCCAGTGCTGGACCCCCGCGGGGGTACCTCTCCACAAGCTCTGACAGGTGTCCGTCTCTTGCACAGCTCAACTGGTGCAGCACCTGCAAGCGGCCGACTCTTTTGTAGTAGTCAGTCATCTTGGGCCAAGTAGCCCTCACGCCCGCAAGCTTCTTGCGGGCGAATTCGTTCTCTAGCTGCAATCGATAGTTTTGTCGTTGGAGACCGATGTAAGCCCTGACAATGCTTTCGTGTGCCCTCTTCAACCGCCGGAACTGGTGCTCCAAGTCATTGTGCGCCCTACCTGCGCTGGTCGAAGCAGAGCCGTGCTACGAGCGGTACTCCACGGGAGCAGGCGAATCTTCCATTGACGCAGATGATGTGTAACTTGATCTAGTGGGGGAGAGTTGGAATTTGTTTCAACGCAGCTCGAGATGGATCGAATTGTTTACGCTCTACTGTCAAAGTTATTGAAGTCGCAATTCGCGAATAGCATTGCCAATGGCTTGAACTGTACCTATTAAGCCACTCATCAATTTAACCCACAAAGTATCAACCTAGTAAAATATTCATCAGTTTTTTCACCTTCACTTCTTGCTTGATATTTTATTCCGTTTTTACACCTGATCCTCCCCCAATTTCATATTCCACGTTTGTCAGTAGGCATTTGTTGTTCACACACAATCATTTATAAGTACGTATAAACCAATTTGGTAGATACAGATTGATAATAACAAAATTGAATTTGGGTGTACTTTGGTGACCATAACAAAACGTACAAAACTGTATACACGAACTATAGCCAGTATATAAACGAAACTTTTATGATCCTAAAATAAACCAAAAAAACCTACATACGACATACCAGTATAGATAGATAAAATAATTCTATGAATTTAGAGATAGTAGTTTGTTTGGAAGATTGTATTAAACACTTGTTAAAAATCTATATTGTCTATAGTATATAGTGGAGACAAAGTCTTCATAGGAAATTGCACAACGTGTCATATCTTTAATAAAATAATCAAGCAGGCCCTCGCGTATATAAAACCCCCTAATCACAATATAAAGACAAATATATAGCAATCATACTATATATAATGAATTATTCCCTACCAAGAACCGGTGGTAATCTTCAGATAAGTATTATTATTTAATACACCATGATATTTAACTTAAAGTAATTTCTGAACAAATCCAACTTATTTATAGTATGAGTTGAAATACTACTAGTAAAAAGCACTAAATGCGAAGATACATATATATAACCCTATAATATTAACGTGGTCATTGACGATAGATATATTACCCGTACATGGTATGGGGGTTTAAGATGTGCAATGCACGGTTTGCGTTATGTGAAAACCCCTCTAATTTCAACCCTCTTCCTGCTAAGTACACAATGATAGGTTTTGATGAGGCCATTGTCCTATCTCGTACTCCTTCCGTTTCAAATTTGTAATACCCAAGCTTAGAAGCAACAATCCTCCGTAGATTAATATAACTTCAATCCTGGGAAATAATTCATGTGGGTCGTGGACGCGGCCTACCAACACCTGGATCAAGATTAACTCCGACGGTTCTGTGAGACATGATGGGATGGCTACGGCTGGGGGTGTGGGTCGTGATGCTAACGGTACGTGGATTACGGGTTTTGCCCACAAGATTGGTATTTGCTCGGTGGATGCGGCTGAGGTTTGGGGTATTCTCAATGCCCTCACTTTGGCCTGGGACTCGGGTTTCCGTCATGTGTGGATCGAGTCCGACTCTACGATGGCGGTCGAGGCTGTCGTGAAGGGGGTGGAGCCTAGCCATCCTCTTGCAAATCTGGTCAACCATTTCCGAGGCTTTCTTAGACGAGAATGGAATGCTCGTCTCAACCACGTCTTCAGGGAAGCGAACACGGTTGCGGACTCCCTCGCCAGGCGTGCTTATGCATTACCTCTCGGTTTCCATTTACTTACCGATCCCCCTTCAAGTTCTCGCTCGCTGCTTGAATTTGACTTATGTGGGAGGCCGGTAACTCGCTCGGTCAGACACTAGTCTCCTTGGGCTCTAGCCCTTGTATTTACCAAAAAAAAAACAAAATTCCTGTGGGTCCCATTGAATTTGGTCTCTTTTGTGCAGCAAAAGGACTTATTGTAAGTACTGTTTCGGTCAGTGGTTGTTGGGTCGAAAGTCTGGAAGTTATCTGCCAAGTAACGTTTTCCAAGACAGATACTGGGTGCACACAAGTCAAAATAAATCGGCGAGGATATGGCAACAAGCATGTATTGCAGCAGCGCGTGCAACTCGCACCTTTCTCTAACACCTGATCAGCGCGGCACACAAGTCGGAGTGCTCAATAAGTCGGAGTGCATAATTTTTGATAAATAAAAGAATGTGTATGTAAAATTATGCAAACTTAATTAATAATTTGAACAGCTGATCTGTTTTTTTTTATCCAATTGAACACCTGATCTTTAGAACAGACCTAATAAGCACTCCGACTTTTTTTACCCTTCTATCTCAGACCGGCCGGTTCACTTGCAATGATTTCTATTTAAGTCAATAAATACTTCGTAGCCTTTTACCCCAAATCGAAATCAGTAGTGAAATCGATTTTACCGAAGCTAGGGTTCGTGTGAGAAGGAGATTTGGGGGAGACATTTTCGGGTGATTTGGGTGCGATTGTAGGGCGATTTCAAGCTCGATCCTAGGGCGCTTTCAGGCTCGATTCTAGGAGGCGAATATCCAGGGCTCAATTATCGGTACAGTTTGTCGAAGGTGCGTTTCGTTTGAGCCCTATCCTGCATTTCAGTTTTGAGTTATCTCTTGCGTTTAGTTTCGTTTCAGCTCTTTCATGCAATTAGAATCAAAATCTGGATTCACAATTGTGCAGGTATGTCTTCCAGTAATAGCTATGTGGACAGCACCGGTCTTTACTGTAACCTTTAACTTGGTTGCTAGAGTTGCAACTGCACACACTCCCGATATCTATGGAAGAAGGTACGCTAACTGTCCAAGATATGCACCATCTGTGTGCAGTGGGTGTGGTTATTTTGTATGGATCGATCTCCCATACGAGCCTAAGGCAGAAGACACTATCAAAGGACTTGTGACCCAAAAAAAACATTGGGAAAGCAAATGTCAAGAGCTGGAATCACCGATTGCATCTAAGGATGCAGCAATTGACAGATTGAAATCTCATTCAAGGTTTAATAATGTGCTCATCTTAGGGTGTGGTTGTTGCTTATTTCTAGCTGTATTGGTCGATGTTATGATGAAAAACACTTCAAAGAACTTCCTGATGCTGAATTAGTTGCTGGTTTGTGAAAATGTCGACCTTTTGCTATTGCACTTGACTCTATTGGAATTAGTTGCTGGTAATGTTGTTGTAATGCTTAGCATATGAATGCACGTTGTTTTATACAGTAGAATGTTGCTGTGAAAGTGGGCACAAGGAAGCTATTGGCACACTTTGTGTCATGTGCAACAACAACTGACAATGTTGTTCATTAATATGACCTAACTTATTTTGACAATATCTGAAATTACTGATAGTATGTACCCGAACATAGCTATTCACAGCAACAGACGTGCATGAAATGCACATACCATACAATGTTTTGAAGTCTTAGCATACCCAAAACAAACGTTTGTGCACGTGACAGAAAGTGTTTGCATACCCAAACAGATTACAGCTAATTTCACTTAGCCGTGATGTATGAACCAAAAGGTTGATTCACTAAATATATTTAAAATAACCTTGTTGGGATGTGATGTAATATAAATTAAAATAAAATGTATCCTTCTGTGTTTTTCCTAATTCAATAAAATAGTTGAGATCATCCACAATTTGATAGATGTAGATTTTAAATTGCATTACTGGAAAAAAATGAGAATAGGTTACAGTTAGTGCACAAAATGACTTATGCAGTCTTGATCTACTCATTCTACTTTAAAATTCTTCTAACTATACAGTATTTTGAGCTATAAAATACAACTTCAACATTGTTACGTACGTATGCATTTAAGATGATATAGGCCCAGGCAGCCAGTACTGAGCTTATTACTAGGAGATTTGACAATTGGCTTCAATTTTAAATTGCAATGTGTGCAATGCATAGCTTGTACAGAACATGTATCTGTTCTTTTTGGTAAAACGGGAGGGCAACAGGGCTTCGCAACAGGAGAATACATGCTAAGTGAAATTCTTGTCAATTACAATCAACATGGCATCGCAACAGGAGACTACATAAAATACTAACACATCCTTGGGTACCATTAAAGTTCACACCCAACAGTAGTAAAGTACCATTAGGTTCAGACAAAAAGTCGTGGAAAATAAACATACTTAAGTTCATGCCCAAAAGTACCGTCAAGACCATTGTATTATGTAGGGAAGAACAAACGCAGCATAATGACGAGGATGAGGGAACAGCAGGGGAGGCATCCCGGGCCACTCCTGGTACTCGGCCAACAGGGTGGCTTCTTCCTCCTCCAAACCATCCTTCTTGCGTTCCCTCATCACTTCGATGCGTCCGGACGCCTACAGAAGTCCCGTCCTCCAGACAGGGCCACCACATGTAGCTCAAGAGTGGCGGCCTTCGACTCCAAAATGGGCAATGTCCCGTCCTTCAGATAGGACACCCTTTCCTTAATGGACTCGTACTCCCCAAGGAGATCCTCGTAGGTCCGACTGTGATCCCTTTCAGTGCGCTTCCCCTGCAATATGAACTCCAAGCGCTGTATACGAGCCTCTAAATTGGAAGAACCCCCGCTCTCGGGCAGCGTTTCTACCCCTGGCCCGGCATGGCCGGTATCCTGGAATTGTCCGATGACGTCGGATAGTACTGGATTATACACACGTATTGGAACGAAATATATATCGATCAGAATGGACAAGAATATTTTTGGAACCAATTCAATGAAAGAAGAGCATGAGGTTTAAGTCCAGTGGAAAACCTGGGGCGGAAGATGATGAGCCGCACGATGAGCCTGCCGCCTCGCTCTCGGTTCTCTCCGAGAACTTGCAAAATTCCTTCACTTGCTCGCAATATTCCTTCACTTCCTCTTCCTCGCTATGTAGCCTCGTAAGTTTACGCTCGGCCCTCGCAATACGTGACATTAAGCCTTGTGCCTTCGACTTAAGATCTGCTTCCACCCGGCGAATGCGAAGGCACTTTTCGGCCATCTCAACCAACGCCATTCTAGTCCCGACTTCCCCGAGAAATTGCTCATCACCAGCTCCTGTTGCATCAAAAACATCAAAGCGATCCATCAAGACAGACTACTATGTGTTGGTGGAGAGAAGCTGGTTTTGGGGGTTGACGGATTGTGAACGGAGACTGGGGAGTGGAAGGATTACTGCCTTTGCCTTTTTGGGGACCAGCGGTCTTACCAATTACCACCCCAACACGGAGCAATTGCACATAGTATACCGTGCGACCAAATATTCCATATACGGATCAACATTTGTTATTATCCTAACTACTGTACTATTTTTATTATTATTAATATTATAATCCTCAATATCAGAAAATTCCAACCCTGACATTGGTTATTAAACGCTAACCTTGATCCAAAGTGAGATCGAAGCGCTAACCTGATCCATGTTCGGTCGGTCTTGATTGCAGCGGATTCGTTGACGTTTCTCTTCTGACGCTGTACTACTTTACACAGTGTATTTACACCCTCTATTCTCTCAAGGGTACGAACATGGGGGGGGGTGAATGGGTTCGGTGACCCCTCAATCCGTCGGACAATCGTTTATTTACAGGAGAGAACTGGAACTTCACCTTCGGTGACCCCTCTACTTTCTCTCTCGATTTAGGGCCGGCGTAATGGGTTCAGTGAAAGGTTGAAGACTCAAGGATATCTTTCTCTTTAATAAAAGCCCCCAGAACGGCATCATTTAATGGTCACTGAGAAGACGGAAGAGAAACGGCATCGTTTAGTATGTGTGGTCTTTGATAAGAGTATCAGCAGTGGGGGTTTCACCCGCCAGTTTCACGCAAGTTTCACCAACAAAAAAGAAGAACTGGGGTGAAATCATGCTATTGGATTGGACTGACCCTAAACCCACACAAGGAAATTATGCACCAAAGTTTTATTTCTTTTTAAGCCCCCTTTTCTTTCTCGATTTAAATGGAATTGATCACTATTACTCCGTATATAACATGAGATATATAAGAAAGTACTCCGTATATATTAGTCCAAGTAAATGAAAAAAAAAATACAAACCACACTAAATTGTCATATAAATATATAATGTATCGGGCAGTAACGTTGATCAAGAAAGAAAAGATTGAAAATTGACCAAACTACATTTTATATTATTAAGTATTGTAAAATCTATTTTAGTTACTATACATCTCTTATGAGAACCAAAGCATATCTTTTTTACGGAATCTTTCTTTTGCAAATTTTGAATTGATCGGGCTCAAAAAAAATCACACACTTGTGAAAGACTTTAATCGATTTCGGGTCATGAAATCGGCCCCAATTCGGATCCTGACTTGAATTAATTTAACCCTAATTTCATACAAAGTAAGATCGAAACACAAACCTTGATCCATGTGCGTTCGATCTTGTTTGCAGCGGAATCCTTGACTACGATTTGTGCTCTTCCATAACCTTTTCCTTTGATTTGGTTTCTGATGGATGAAACCCTGTATCCCAAGATTAAGTTTATTTTTCAGAGAGAAGAAGAGAACTCCTTCATTGACTCTTTGTTCTTTTCCAACGTATATATATGTGTGGTAGTTACTTAAAAGTAACCGCCCTTTTAATACACATCTATAAATTACTTTTATATGAGATAATCTATCTATCTATTATATATAATTTTTAAGGCAAGGAAGAGGGAATTTATTAACCTTAATAGAACTCCCGAATTAATATCCTTAATCGAAACCATCCATCACGGTATCGGCTTTTAATATTGAAACCATGTTATATATATATGAACTTGATCTTTTTATAATTAAACCTAAGTCATATGGACCATAAACAATTATAGGAAATATTCTTTCAACTTGATCCATAGTGAGATGCGATTGATTTTTAAAGATTATCTATTCACAACCTATACTGTGTAGATAAGTAAATCTAGCAAGATTTGACTGATAATTGATTTTATTCAAGATATATTTATAACCAAATATTATGTATTCAAATATTACATATTGTGACTTTCTAACAAAAATTTTGGCAACGGCTTTTGCAATTGAGTTTTATGCATTTTATTTTATAAAAAAATTGGAGTAGACTAAACCATCGTTTCTGAATTTTTATTTTTTCTTAATTAAAATTAAGATAATCAATAATATATAGATTTGTTTTTGATTGACTAAGATATCATTTGTAATTGTAATCAATTTGCACAATTGACATCCGTGATGACAGAGCACTAAAAACATATGAAGCTTTGTAAAACCAATCTTACGGTACATCAACTACGCCACACTACAAGACTGCAGGAATGGTAAAAAACTGCCAAACAAAAATTAAACCAGCATTTCTCACCAAAAAAAAAAGGTAAACCAGCACACATCGTTCGATCAAAACCTAACCACACGTTTGCCCTCTCCACAAACAGGCCGGAAAGTATTAGCATAGGCCGTGAACAACACCCGCGACACACCCCGACATCCGTGCTCTCCGACCACCTCCAATCTCCCGGCCTCTGGCCCTTCCATCTCGTACGAATAGACCTGATTCTCCGTCACAAACAACAACTCCTTCCCGTTCACGACACAACAACCGACCACATTGCCCTCCTCCTCAGGCACACCCATCCCCTCTGTCGTCTCTGCCACCACCCTCCTCCATGACATTCGGTCGTAGTCCTCCAACTCCCACACCGTCAGCCTTCTCCCGTCGGCCCTCACCAGGCCCAGGGTTTCGCGACATCCCCACTTGAAGATCTCGAGCTTCGAATGGTCGCCATCCTCCATCCACGCACCTTTTGGCAGCTTACACGCTCTACAAGAACCCTTCCTCTCGACGTCGTAAGCCACCACGTATGGCTCCAAGAAATACACCCTCCTCCGTGCATTTGGCAAGCTGCAAGTCACACGTAGTAATACTACAGAGCGGTTTATATATACCATGTACAAAACACATAATACCTAAAACTTAAGTTTACCACAATGTTGTTAGCGGCATAAGTACGTACGTATACCTGTCACATAGGTAGTGTATCACAAGGCCTTTGTCCGGTCCATTGAAGACTCCAACGGGCATATCAAGGCGAATTTGGCGCTTGTCTGGCTCCCTCAAATCACACAACTCGTCCTCCCACCTCCCATTACGATACACGGCTAGGCGGTGGCTACAACCCCAACCGCTAGTCTCGTCGTCGACTAGTACCGGGGCAGTAACAATGTAGTCGTTAGGGAAGTCGCCCTCCGAGGACCCATCAAGCTTTCTTGGACGACACCCAATTAGGAGCCCGAAATCACAAACCCGGATGACTCGCAACTCGTCGGGTATATTAAGCCGTGTCCAACTCTTCGTAACGGGGTTGCAAACCAAGAATCCTTGGGCGACCCCTCTGACGAGCTTGCTAAGAAGGACTAGCCCCTGGCTGGAGGCCAGGACACGGCCGTTGCTCTCTAGGAAGGAGACGGACTCCTTGGGGATGTCGAAGAGGGACCGTGGCTCGGTTCCAACGACGTGGAAGTCGAGTTTGTCGCACTCGGCCCAGCTTGTCTCGGGCTGGAGGAAGACGCCGCCGTTCGAGCGAGACGAGTTGATGGCTTGCTTGTAGTGGAAGAAGGGCTCGGAAAGAACCCTGGATAGGGTTTTGTCCAAGGAGAAGTACTTGATCACGCCTTTGGCCGGCATCCATGAGAAGAGCTCCAACAATGGTCGGTCCCGAAGTTTGCATGAGACATTATCCAATTAGGACGTGGGAAATTAAACTCGATGCTGAAAAACAAAGATATTAATTGTTAGGGCATCTCCGAGAGATTCTCTATAATTATCTCCAAAATGGGGAAAGAAGGCTCACATTCTCCAAACTTCTTATGTCCTAACTCCAACATATTCTCCATATTAAAGAGTTATATTTTTATCATTATTAAATATATATATTATATTTAAACTACTACTCCATTATAAATTCAAAATTGACCAATTGGAAGAAGCCTTAATATACCTGTAATCCTATCTCCAAATAATTTTAGGGATATCCCCAAATTTAGAGATAAGAGTTCCATTTTTTAAGAGCTTCTCCAAAATAGTGAAGGCAATGAAGTATTTGTTGGACCATAAAATTGGTATAAGATCCCCAAATGCACTAGCATCTGTTGGACTTAGTACGCAATATTACACTACAAGAAAACCCTAATTTGCCCACATTAGAAAACCCTAATTTACCCACCACAAGAAAGCCGTAATTTGTACCTTGACGTGAATGAACAACACTCGATCGATCAGAAAGTTTTCGCGCGATCTCACAAATCCTTTGATGATGGCAAATACGTACGTGCGCAGTTGGTTTCTGACTATGTATTTTTTTGGTAGAAAGTTGATTTCTAACTATATCCCTTTGATGATGAAGAAGATGGAAGAACTGGGTTTTATGTTTGATGGAAGAGCGGTTTGTTGGTTGGGGAGGACTTGAATTGAATATGAATAACTAAAAAAACGTGTCAAGTCAATACATTAAGGAATATGAAAGGACGTTATCAAATCAGATGAGGGGGGGGGTGATATTTGTGTCATGTGAAAATATTAATTTGGTGATAGAACGGATATATTATTGGGTGCATGTTTCTCGTCAAAAAATACGCTTAAATGCATCCAAAAAACGTGAATCCCCACAGTCCATTTGACTTCCGTTTCCCTCCCAAAAACGTGAATCCCCAACGTAAATGATTGAATTGACAATATGTTTCATTTAATTTGTGGATTGTAGTTTTGCATGTGTGATTCATTTAGTGGTGATGACATCACGATCTATCCATGGCTAATTGGCTATGGTTTGTGTAATTGGTATGGAAATTTGGCTTGCAGTGTACATTACGTGCAATGTACGTCCGTGTTTCGGTGTGCTGTAGGTACAGAGTATATCATGCACCACAAGACTAGTTTCACTAATGACGTCCAATAGTATACCCTCCTACTATAATTTGGGCATTAAATCATACGTAAAGCATACAGTATTATTTAAAAAATGTGACACATGTGACATACGTAATGGCTGATTATCTTACAAATACATATCATATGCTCCGAGGACCGATTGGATTCCATCGACCCCAGCCGAGTGGTATGATACGATCCATTGGCGAATAAGTCGATATCAGGCGCCCTATGATAATACATTTATCAACCGAATTGTCACGTACGTCAGAATACAAGACCAACAAGCGTATGAACACTTAACACGTACACCTGTTAGTTAAGATTTCAATATTGTTATTTTGAACCTTTTGTTCAATTTTGTGTATAGTTTCTCATTTGTTTATTAATATAGACACATTGTCATTTGATGAATGTTAATTACAAGTACCGACTTCATAACTTCGCCCTCGTCAATACTTGGTTTGATATTTTGACCGGTATGATTTTTATCATTAATAATATATACATTAGATAGTAACATCAACATAAAATTTATTTATATATATATTAGACTATGCATTCCTTGACAGGGTGTGCATTGCACGATTATCTTTCAGGATTGTATAATATGTGCAAGTACTCTGATTACTGTGCATTCGTTCTGAGCCCACCGACGGCCGGTGGGCAACTGTGCAATTCATCGCCACGACGGTGGAGCGTGTAGGGTTGAGGGTTCTGGACTTATGGTTTAGCTATATTTACATCCCCTAAAAAGTAGACATTACATGTGTGAAAATAAGGGAGCACCAATAAGTGATTACACGTTATATTATACCGACAAGTAAAAGTTGACAAATAATGTACTCCCTCCCATTTAGGTAACAAAAAGCGACGTATTCTTTTGTGTTTCCCATTAAAAGGTATTTACACATACGTAATTTTTAGCTTACTTTATTGTTGATTGTTAATGTGGACTTTGGAAGGCCATAATTCAATACATAGCATATGGGTGCGTGAAAATAACATGTAATGGGTTGTGACGAGGTTACTATAATGTAACAATTAATCATTTGTGCATACTTGGTAGATTATAACCCATGAAACATCCCCTATGCTGGACTCCAACCGTATGGGTATATTTGGAAGACCATGTTTAAAATTTCTATCAGATGGTATGCCAGATAACAAAAAATATCAAAAGGCTATATATTTTTGTTTTCTCTCCGTAGGATATAATTAATTTGTATTAGTTGTAATTACCCCAAAACAATTATTCTTTGTTGTACCTTTGGTAGTTACGGGCTAATTATGTTTCTTATACCCGAGGTATATTTCATGAATTGCTCTTTTCGGGCTAATTATCCTTGAACATTTATACTTTGTTATACATTTGTTTGGTCATAACCCAATCATGATGCCCTAAGCTAATACAGTTATCACCCGAACATTTGTCACACAAGTGTCAATACAAGATCGTAAATTATTTTATAAATTATTTATAAGATCGTAAATTCTTTTTTCAGAGGAATGATTATATATTGTTAAAACTTACATCTTGATATTAGCAATTTGTAATACCCAAGCTTAGAAGCAACAATCCTCCGTAGAGTAATCTAACTTCAATCCTGGGAAATAATTCCCGTGGGTCCCGCTTGAATTTGGTGTCTTTTGTGCAGCAAAAGGACTTATTCCTGCCTATTGTAAGTACTATTTCGGTCAGTGGTTGTTGGGTCGAAAGTCCGGAAGTTATCTGCCAAGTAACGTTTTCCAAGACAGATACTGGGTGCACACAAGTCAAAATAAATCGGCGAGTGGTTGTTGGGTCGAAACTTTACCACGTTTTGTATACATGTTTACACAGGTGTAACACAATTTGGTTGGCAAATGTGTGCAAATACAATATATAACCCTTGATTTGTCATTACATTCGACCAAACGGTTTACCAACATGTAAGGACGGAATTCCGAAATGGTACACTCCGTTACTCTAATCGCTAAAGCAATATAGCTTACAAAATAAACTCATAAGCGTATATACATTTACGTAGACAAATGGAGACCCTAGGATAACTATCAAGTAGTTTTACATTTGGCAAATGTTAGTCTTAACGTTTCGGTAGACTACCCCATTCGTTTGGCAACAAGTTGGCAATGAGGTGTGTTATTACTTTTGTGTTCATTTTATTTTAGGTGTTTAGATCATCTTCTCTCGTCTTAGTTATCTAACCAAATCTTCATATCCTTATTCCTGTCTTTTCTTTTTCCGATTTATATAAGGCAATTATTTGTCGAAAATCCTATTTTCACACAAAAAATTACTTTCATTCTTTTGTAGCAATCTATTTTCACAAGATTACTAGTTACTCCGTCCAACCTGTACTAGTCGCAAGATAGATCCCCCGGCCCAACCCGTTCTTAAAGATATCTTTCCGAAGGTTTATCATTTTTTCACATGCGGTAAGCATGATTTCGCTCTGGTCTCCCCCTAATTGGTCCAAATGCTAGGCCTAGGTGGAGTAGGTGAAGGACGATGTCAATCGACTTCTGCAGGTTGCCGTGCTCTGCATACATTGTGACAGTGGTATGCAACAATTGGTTTGGATAATTTTATACGTGGATCTGACCAAATTAAAAAATGCAACATGGATGAGTAAGCACATAGATTTTGCAGGCAGTATATTTAATCCAACGTGATTTAACACTGTCACACCTATCCCTGAAAAGTAAACAAACTTGTTGCAATTCATAGTCAACACTCAAGAGGGTGCAATTTAACGTTTATACTTTTAAAGAACGATGGGTGTGAGAGATTTTGAAGAAACAGGTGCAAAAAGTTACTACTTGTAGACAATTTTGGTCAGGAAAAAGATTCGAGGAGCACATACGCAAGTAACGTAACAAACTCAAACAAATTTAACGCATGTGATGGCTAACTCATTCTTATCTATATTAGATATACGTAACAGAACAAAATTGCATTGATATTTAACGCTGTTGTACGTAACAAATATATAAAGGAGCCTATACAAAATAAATAGGTAACAAATGCGTAGTGGAGCATATATATGGAGGAGCAGTACGTAACTCAATTGTATATACATTAGTAACAAAATTTTGCTGGACTATATACATAGAAATTAAAAAATGTATAGTAAACAGGAAGGTTTGTAGTAGTACCATTTAGTTTAAATACAACTTTTCTCTCCATACCACCGATTTTGGACGTGACGTTGATTCAACTTCCCTTCCCTTCAACAGTTATTTCCCTTCGCTCCTCTCCCTGCCTCTAAAATCAACCCAAGTTGTATCAAATGACGGCCGATATCAAATCGCCGTGTGCAGGTGTCAGTGCAAAGCACATCATTGCGACAGTGCTGTGCAGTTGTATCTATTCTTCCACGTGAACAAAGCATAGCTCTCGTGAGTTATACACAGTGACCTATTTTCAGCAAGTTGTATTTAATGCAGTAGGCCATCACACCCTCTGTTTCACCTTTCCCATAACAATGAATTGTTAGTGCGAAAATAACCTCAAATAATTGTAAGGGTCATATATATTGATATCCAAAACTTGTTTTAGCGAACAATAGATTTGGGATATAACTAATACCCAGAAAAAAGTTCCCCTGTTATCTTGTTATGGTCGTCACTTCTTGATAACACTTTAGTCAATATAATACCCCCCATTCAAACCTTGATTAAGTGTCCAATATACCACACATTGTTTCGGATCAATGTTGTGGGAATGTGTGACTTAAACCGTGTAATGTGTGGCCAAAATCGATATCATTAGGGGCGTTTAATGATATTTCTGCTAAGCTTGTAATCATATTACACTAATCTTTGTACAAAAAGGATGTAAACGTCTTTCGATTTATTACAGTACGTATGTTACCCATACGTGTTAAAATGTTTTGATTAGTACAATATTATATATCATGTCAATATAATTTTATTTTGGCCGAAAAAACTACGGAGTACTACTCCACAATGTTTATTATATATGCGTCATATACTAGAAACGTGTGCATTTCACCAGTTAGAATTATGCGGAGCACAGTATAAGTGCACTTCATCCGCAGCAATGATATAGCCTTCCTCTGAGACCTGAACTCTCAGTCTTTTTTTTCGGAGGCCCTGTGGAGTCTTTTCAAAGTTCACACAGGGTTGATTAGACTGTGTGATCAGCCTTTTCACCCGCTACAAAATTACCACCAATTCAAGCTTGCGACAATCTAATACATTCCCAGTTTCTCAGCCCCACCCATCAACAACGATGGCCGCTTGTGGCAACACAAACGTACATCTGGCGCGAGAGCTCCTTGCCGTCAGGCTCTTCATACGCACGATGATACAAGCGGATTTCATCGGGCCGGACGACATGCGCAAGGCACTACAGCGGGCTAGCAAAGCTCCCTCCTTCCATAGAATTATGGACGAGGAGCTATTCTTAAGGAAGCTAGCAGTTAACAGCAGCAATGTTGGATACACTCTTCGGACGGCCCGCCACGCCGGGGATCCCCTGCCGCTGCCGGACTACACCCAAATGTGCCTTGCCGTATTCCACCCAAGTCCAAACCAGCCACTGTCGGTTAAGGAGGTTGTAGAGCTCCAGTCCCTGAAAGAAGAGACGAGGCTCGTGATACGAGCCCTCGTCCGTTCGGGGGCTGGAAGGGTTGCGGTGAGGAAGTGCCTCGCGAAATGGCCAACTCTCAAAACCGTAGCCCAACATTTCCGTGAAGAGGACGCTTACCAAGAGTACATTAGCAAGCAGGAGAACATAGAAGAGATGTTCAACGCTAGCAAGAGGCCCAGGCCACCGGGCGATATCGGGCCGCAGCAGCAAGTCCGAAAGATTAGACCGACCGATGTGCGCGCCCATAACTTCGGACAGGATGTCTTCAACAGACTCAAGGCAGCGAGCATAGATCTCGAGCTCCGGCTGTAATGGGTAATCAGCGTTGCCCCCCGCCCCCGCCCCGCTTTTTGGTATGAATCAGGACCGTAACTCGTAAGTGTGTTAATTGGCCGTTGCTTTTGGTGATTTAGATATTTGCATTATGGTGTATGAACGTGCGTTTTTTGTGTATTAAACTGATTTGCACGACGAGGTCCCGTTACCGATGCTGTGTTCTCTGTATAGAATCGCTCATTATGATTTCAACTGTGCGTTGCATATCCCATGTAGTGTTCTTTGCATAACCCATATGGAGTGAAATGCAGTACATACATACTGCCCGAATGGGAATCTTATTCCCAAAATTCCCGGAACATCCATTGCCATATATCGCATGTCTTGTAATGGGTCTCTCAACAGTCCTCAAAGAGTGTTAAACAACCTATAGAACAGGTATTCATCAGATTTCATACCCAATCCTTATTAGGGTGTTGGTTTATTTCAACTTTGAATTCATACATGATACCCGAACCCGCAACAACCGGTGGACATTTAGAGTCAGAGTGTACATTTCTGTATGAGTTGCACGTTGTCCAGGATTCTTCAAACGTGTTTACTGCAAAGTGGTGAAACCTCTTTTGAGCAAAAACATAATGTGGTGAAGCATCACAGATCGAGTCATATTCATGAGTATATTGGTAAAAGTGATCAAGACTTTACCAAAAACCGTCAACAGGATACATGTAGATGTAGTGCTTGGCTAAATGTTATTGATCCTTCCATTTCTCTAAGATTAGCACCGATGCATAGACCAACAAAACGTCAAGAAGCAAGGCCACACGTTAACGAAATGGATGAATCCATTGATATGTGCAGCCAGTTATGCCTAGGTAATGGTAATGCAAATTACCATGGAAGAACAAGTGTGAGAGAAAGAAAACATGGATACATCGATCCTTGGACACTATATAATACTCCGTAGGAGACTATATATGTAAACATTTGCTACCCTCATTCATATCTCCATGCTATATTAGGAAACTTACATTTACTACACTCATTAAATGCTCACGGTACTTTGATACTATTGTTTCCTCTGAGACAACCCTGTCGTTCAGTTACATCCTTCATTTGCTACACTCAATCCTTAATTAGTTACGCTCATCATGGTCACCTGATTACAAAACATTCCTTCCACTCCACCTAAATGAATCAACTCCATGAAAGGCAAAATTCAATCCTCACGATGGGCCCACAGAACCGGCCAAATGGCCCCACACACCCGACCTAGGTACTACCCCTTACCTCACACTGTAATATTTAATGGAAATATAACCCATTGGACTACAATGTTTACCCCTAATTTATTCAAAGCTTGTCTATCGGCCAAAATGAAAAACAAAATGTACCAAATATATATTCTCAGAGGTCGTTCACAGAAAATCTCACCACTTTCTTTTCTTGCTTATTGGAAGTGAGGGAACTTCTCGAAAAACAAACTACGGGGACGGCAAGCCACAAATGAAACAACCCATATCCCTAATTAATTAACAACAAAAAGTACGTGACTGCGAAGTGACGTTAATTGTTCGACATTTACTCTAATTTGAAGAGATAAACCATAAATAATATTTATTCGAACTCGAACCCTAATTAGCCAACCACAATTCGGGTTCATACCGAAGTTACATAAAAACAAGTGTGCATCCCCTAAACACACAGAGCATTGCACATACTACACAGCACTCAGCCATTGACAAGAAATCAATTTTTCCTTGTCCTTCTGTTGTCAAAACAAACTCCAACCACCCGGACGACGATGGGGAACGACAGAGTAGTGCGGCCAGCGAGATGTGAGATAGGTATCTTGCTAGACGAGGTCATAATCGACATCGTTTCGAGGGTGGCATCTTGTTCTCTGCGAGATCTGTTCAACTGCAGGCAGAGGTAAATCCAAGTGCCTTGTATTTGTTTGGTTTCACCTATTGGCCGGAATGTACTGGGTTCAAACCGCACAGATCCCTCTTGTAGTTGCAAGGTCTTAAAGCGATGCGGGCAAGACTCTCTGGTACTCCAACAGTCTTCAACACAGGAAATCTACGCACGACGGTTCAGACAAGAAGAGCATCGGGAAGCCGCGTATGCATTCCTCCGGCTGTGTGCGGAAAGAGGGAACCCTGGTGCTTTATACGGCCAAGGCTTGGTAAGTTGATTCGTATGTGCACTTGATTGGTTTGAAATGTTGTGGAATATTGCTTAACAGGAATGTTCCAATCACAGCTCAAGTATTTCGGGGCGATAGATGAGCCGGACGGTCTAGACTGCCTGCAGAGATCGGCTGCGCTAGGGCACACCCTAGCTGCGTATGTGCTTGCCGTGCTGCTGCTCTGCTCCCAAGAACAGGACTAGGACGGGAGGGCTATGAATCTGCTCCGTGCCGTCAGGGATTCACCCGGCTCTGGCATCGTGGAATGCCGTCTCGAATTCCTCCAGTTCTTATGCGCCAGGCCGCCTACCCCTAAAGTCGCCTTACGGTTCAAACCACCAAGGTCGTCTACGCACCGCGAACCAGGACGGTGTCAGTGCCGTGTGAGGAACCAGTTCAGTGTCCGGGATTTTTTGGTGCGCGACGAGGTCGATGCAAGATCTTGCTTGCCCTGTAGTTGTGCATTCGAAGTAGAGTTTTTCTGTTCACTGTTCTACCTACGAAGATGGGGGCTGCAACGGCGGTTCGGATCGTCTGTCCCAACAATATGTCCCCATTTTGTGTCCCTCAAACTTAATTTGTCCATGTGTTACTAATTTCCAACTCATCATATCTTTTTTGTTTTATATTTTCCCTAAAATTCAATTTTTCAACTCTGTAAACCCCAGAAGTTGAATATTATCATTGTTATTGCTCGGGGCCTCCGGTGACATGGATTTTAGACAAGTTAAGATATATCAAAGTTTGATTAGCTCAAATTGAGAAGGACTAAAGCAAGAAGTAAGAGGATCAGGGAAGAAAATTGTAGATTGAGAGATACAAATTGTCTAGAGAAACTCTAAACACATAAATTGACCTTCTGTATTAGAAACTTAGCCCTAATTCCTCATTGATTGGCAAAAGATTAGTTTAAATTGGCAATAGATTTGCAAATAACTAAACCCTAATTGCTCCTAGATTGGCAACGGATTGGCCATGGATTTGCAAATAACCTAAACCTTTGTTCTTTACAAGGTGAGAACATGGAACGGTTTTCACTCGGTAATTGGAGAGAGAATGCCTTGGAGCAACGGCGTAAGAGGCTGCGAAATTCCTTGACGGAGATGCACGGGCACGGTATCAACCACCGCCGTTGAACGGCCGGCGCCGGATGAAGATTTCCTCTGTATGGTGAGGAAGAAACGGGACGGGGGGAAGAGGAGAAGCCTCAATATTTTGGGGGTTTTATCAAATTACTGTAAAAAACATTGAATTATAGGAAAAACAAAAAAAGATGCTGAGTTGGACCAATTAAATTTAACACATGATGGGGACATATAGCGGGGACAGACGATTTCACTATTACCCTCTCCAATTTATTTTAGAGTCCCCACAATGGTGGGCTGCCCAACTCCATTTAAATATCGATTGTTGTAGGTCCCAAAATCATGTTATATAAAACCCATAACGTGCATTTCATTCCTAGAGTGTGCATTTCGCTTTATGTCTCTATTTTAAGTATATTTTTTTATATCCTCTTCTTTTATTAACTGATATACAAATGAAATTTACCTAATACAAAAATTTAATTAATTAATTTGACAATTAATATATTATAATAGTTTCATCATTTATAATATTCGATAATGACAAAAATTATATTACATACCATAAAGACAGTTACATTAAAAAAAAACACACATAATTTTTCCATGTGGCAACATTCTATTGGACCACATCATAAATGATAGAGACAAAGCTTTACAAATTGCATCTCACGTGTAAGTAGTAAGAATAGTGGGGGCCACAAAAAATTTTGGGAGGGTGTTCACCTGGGGGCCTCCAATTTTTGGGCACCATTCTACAATGGTGGGCTTACCCATTTGAGGAGAGAGAATGCATTTGGGTGGGGGAGTTCCCCACCGTTGCTGATACTCGGGGGAGTAGTAATTTTGTAGCTGATTTTAGTGTTTCCATTTTGTATAGTTGTTGCCGTAGTTGTAGAACTTTGAACCTGTCCCTTATTGCACGTTCCGTCATTGGATAATTCCTTAACCGTGCATATCACTACCAACAGTAACAGTGTGAGGATTGTCGTTGCGTATGGGCGGTCCATTGGAATGGAGTTCAAAAGGATGCTGAAAATTGTCAGAAGTAACATGTCATGAAGAGATCGAGCGTGGTTAATTGAAAAGGTGCACAACTTAAAATGTGAGAGGATTTACGCTGTACGCAAAGAAGAAACAAGATGAAGCCAAAGCAACTTGATGCAACAAGTAGTCAATTCAGGGGCTCAGAGCATTCCAGTGCAAATCAACCAAGATGGAAAGGCACTCTAATTTGATTGGTCATGACCGGTCACCACCAAGGCCAAAATGAAGTTATGGTCTTAAATTTTGGTGGTGACACATGTCGCATGAGGAAGAACATATGAAAAAGAAAATGAATTTTTAAAAGATACAATGCTAAAGTACACTATTTTATTTTGATGGCAAAATAAATTGGTTAACCAATATATATGGTGTAATAAGTATTAAGGGCGCCATGTTTTCTGAATTAGAGAACTAGATACAAAAAAGGAAGCCATGTTTGTATGACCGGTACAAACTAAGCATAAAACCCGGTTCAACGCAAGAACCAATTGAAGCAAGCTAATTAAAAATTAAGATAGAAAAGCCCCAATTTCTGTCGATTACATCATGCTTTATTTCTGCCAATTTCAGAATTTTCGAATTAATTGTCGATTGGATGCTTCAAGAGAATAAGGAAGTTCGTGAATTAAAAATTGCTTACCTGACGCCTTAATTTGGTCAATGCAGTACCAATTCAGTGGGCCCTACAGGAATGATATCCCACGATTGCAGTTAGCTTAGTGGAGTAGTTTATAATATGCCTTATTCATACTACTCTATAAAATACTTCGTGTGTGGCTATACAAAGTTGTTTCATGTAGTAAATGGTGTCGTTGACACCTAGATTTGCGAAATATTTGCTGCCATTCCACTTTCATATTGCATCAAGGGTTCCTTTTACGGTACGAGTGTACAAAGGTACAAACAACATTACTTACTGTAAAGATTTGGCATAACATATAGTGCACGAGTTTGCAATTGGTCGGCTATTGATTGATGATTTGCATACATTGATTATTAAAATATAGACATGGCCATATACTGGTTATACAATCGTATTTTTCCCAACATTGGTTTGTAGCAAGCATTTAGGAATGTGCTACACGGATAATACATAGTGAAGAAGTAATCTTTGGCCTAATATGTAGAAGAATCAATTTATTGGGGTGTATATAGCTGGTAACAAGTATATGGCCGGTATCGGTATCCATGTTGGGAGTGTAAAGACTAAAAGTCATTCGAAACAAGAATGATGTGGATTATGTTTACTAATATCATTTATTCGTATAAATGTCTAAATCCTTTTGTCTTATACGAAATATCGCTGACTCTGTTCACCGAAGTATCTCAACTGATATTTTTGGTAAAACGATACGATTCATCAAAGCCTTGATGTGCTCTTACCAGCTATAGTTGGTGGGTTAGCCCCCCTCCAAAAGGTGACGATCAAAATTCCGGCAATTAAAAGGAACAGTTAATCAGTGCCTATCTGAAACTGATATGCCCAAGTTTTAGAGAGTACTTCCACATCTAATAAGACTAAATCATGGACACGACACAATACGCAAAACAACATAATCCTCCCTCCGTCACATAATAGAAGCTTCCTCGGCCTGTGATAGTATATTGCAATTCGTATAAAAGAGTTTGCATGTGATACGAGTAGACTACTGTGCAATCCGTGGTATAGACAGTGCAATTGACACCGGTTTGTGGAATTAATAAAATTGTAGGTTTGCTCTTCCAATTTAAGTGTTTTTCTACCTCCGGTTGCATGTGTACATTTCATAATTGTTTTTCCTGAGAGCCTAACAGTCGAAACATCATAATGCGGAGGTGGGATGTAACGCAAAGTAGAATATAAAATACAATTCCTCAGGCCGTGAACGTTGAACGTCAACATTGAACATCTTGAGCACATCCAAAATGTGAACCTTGAACAGACTACATCCCTCAAGACATCTCGGTCTACGCATTGCAACTTACAAAACTAGGATGCATCGGTTATACAATCATTCGGTCCATACACAACGACCACCGGACAACTTAACCACAGAAGGATGCTTGCTTTCCGGGCAGTTAATGTCCCACTGTCCGAGCTTAGAACAATGCACAAAAGAAAAGCGACTCGAAATCACAGTTGCAGGACATACGAGCGTGTGCATCTGTCACGTCGGGAATCAAATGCACACCGGCAATCCATGGGTTCCTGATTCTGCACAACGATATGGATCCTACACGGTGCGCATTCCATTGAATCGGTGTGAACCGTGCGGCGACTCTAACACGCCGCCAGTTGTTAAATATGAACCGGACCAACTCTAGACGCAAGTCCATTATGCATGGACTGTTGATGGCCCTGACGCCACGGATGAGATTCAAACCCTTCTCCTCCAGGCCCAGAGATTGGCAGCACATCAGCAGCATGGCAAGAACATAAGCCGATTGAGTGTGGCCTAGCATGGCGGATCTCTCCAAGCATAGGAGGCCGATCCTTTCGTTTATGCCCCAGAAATAGTTCATCTGGGAACGCAGATAGGATTGGTTATGCATGCAAATTCTAAACGGACCGGAAAAGAACAGACCAAAATGATTACAAGTTTCGTGCCATCGGACGGTGCACAGATGATTGATCTTACCATTCCTTCCCCGTACAGAGCACCCGGGTTGCCGCTGTGCGCACAGGTGGTCAAGAAGGTGTAGGCAGCGTCCTGATGTTCCTGTAGTCGGTATCGGCCCAAGTAGATTTTCTCCGTGGTAGCACGGCGGAATACCAGAGGTTCCCTGCCGCACCTGTTGAACGCCCTGCAACTGCAAGACAACAAACCGTGCTGCATTAGTCCCCAACATTCGACACCTTAAAATAGGTGGAAATCACGGTTCCCGGCTTTACCTGGCCCAACAGCAGAATAGATCTCTCAGGGAACACGACGCCACCCTCGACAGGATTTCGGCGATCAGGTCGGAAGGCAACAACTGGATGAAACACAGGCCGATCTGCACTGATTCAACGTCCGCCATCGTGGTCTCTGACTCCCTGTGTTTTGGGTTTGAGTTCGAGAGAGAGTATGACTATGAAGGATCCAATTCCAATGGTAGAATTTAAATGGGCTAATGGCTTGTGTGCTCCTACATACTGGCAAAGAAACAAAATCCAACGGGAGGGGTCCCCACTCCCCGTCCCCTCCGTCTGTGCACACAGATACGCGTAGGTGTGCAATTTGTATTTCTTTGTAATAACACAATCCACTTTTAAAATAAGCGTAGTTATTTGTTTCCAGAGTTTCTTTAAAAGGGACAATGAGTGAAATAAGTCTAGTTATTTTTTTCCATAGTTTCTTACTGTAACATTTATTCAATCTATTAATTTGTTAGGGTAAGAATATTGTTGGACTTGCCTCTAACTCCATCTACATTTGACATAAGGATCTTGAACCACGATATTATTAAATCAACTACATTTATATGCCACAGGCCCACAAGTAACCACATCCTCTAACTCCAACTACGTCACTACTTTTATAGGAATTGCATAATACTGTTCGACCCCGTATAGATAATTAATATAAATATAATTGATATTTTATATGGAACAAGAACACCGGATTGCAGAGCACAAATTATATTCTTGTTTAATTCATGCTTTTTATGTTACATTTTGTACAACATATTTAAATTTTATATTCTAAAGCATTGTTATGAATTATATGCCAACAATTTGTGCTATTTTATCGTAAACCTATTGGGGTTATTACTAATTAGCTTGTTATTTTTTTGGGTTTTATTTTCATTGAACTTCATTATGGTATCCCATGCTAGGCTAGATTATGGTTGAAATTGATCTGATTTCTAATTATCTACTCCGTATGAAATTTGTTGTCACGTAGGTGAAATTGGAATGATCCTGTCCGGCTGTCACTCGTTGCACGTGACACTAAGTGGAAGTATCGGTTAGTTCCTTAACCGTGCATTGCACTACTAATAGTAACATTGTGAGGATTGTCTTTGCGTTTAGTCAGAAGTGTTAATTAACAATGAGATCAACCGTGGTTAATTGAACAGGTACAACATATATACATGAAATGTGTGAGAATTTACGGTGTACGCTGAGAATCAACTAAACGAAGCAAATAACACCTTGATGCAAACAAAGTGCTCACAATTATTCAGGCTTGGTTTTAAGTATAGAATTGGTTTGATTTTTGTTCAATGTTAATTAAAATAACGGACTTATTGACTGCGTCTTCCATAGTCAAGACTTGGTTTGATTTTTGTAATGGTATGCTTTGTATAGCTAGGCAATGATATACTACTATACAGTACCTAGTAGTAACGTCAAATAATATACTATACTTGCGTATGTGCTCCTTGATTGACTTTGTTCAGGGTAAATCATATTTGTTATGTTTCAAAAGACAAAACCTAATTGAAAAGTAAAGTACAAAATTTGTGTGGACAAAGAAAGCTAAGATTGAGTTTGCAATTGGGTGTTCATTCATTAATTCCTTTATTTTCAAGTGCGAAAATCCATTTAAAACCACACCTATTTGATGTATTCACTTTGCTGTTATTTATAAAATTAATACTCCTAAAACAATGAAGTCATAGTATTTGATGTATTCACTTTGCTGTCATTTGCTGTTATTTATGGCGCGCCTATGGTAGGCCCAATAAGACTCGACTTAAGTCATATTCTTTCGGTTTAAGCGGCCTCAATATTGTTTCGGCTCTCCCATTTGGCCAACCGGCTCCCACCAAATGTTAGACTTTCTTTTATTTTTCTTTTTTTTTTGGGGAGAGACCCTTAACAAATAAATCGACGTCTGCTGGTTGGCCAAATGCACGGCCTCCCATTCACCCTCTCTTTTCCAAACTCTGTACAGTTTTGTGTTTGCCAAATGCACGGCCTAGGCGGAGTAGCCGAGTAGGTGCAGGTCGAAGTCAAATCGACGTCTGCTGGTTGGCATGCAAAGCACCTAATTGTGACAGTGATGTGCAACTACAGTTTTATACGCAATTAAGCATTTGGTCTTCACCGTCGTTTGACCGGCCAATTGCACTGGATACGTACGTAAAGGATTTCAGGAAGCTGCTTTTAATGCAGTACGCCACTCATCACACCCTCTGCGGCCAGTCTGCCCTATTCTCCGACGTGATCTTTATCCCAGTCCCCGAATTGTGGCCTATTCTGATTCCGTTCAATATAATTGTACTTTAATTTGTTGTTACTATCTGCTGTAATGTGTGTACTCCATAAATGATGATACAAATATTACCATTACAAAAATCAACCCAAGCCTTGACTATTGAAGAAGAAGTTATTATGCCCGTACTTTTAAAAAACATTGAACAAATGACAATATTTCCATATTAGTATGAGCCATTGGGAATTTTAATTAACATTTGTTACGTGTTCATACGTTTGTTGGGCTTGTATTCACATTTACGGGACAAATGTTCCGATGATAAATGTTTTGGCATAGGGCATGATAAACTGCTTTACATTAATTTAATGAAACAACCAGCTAGTATATTCACATTAAGGTAAAAGGAAATGTAATAAAATGGAAACGAGTTCAGCCATTTACATTGTACCTTCTACAATCTAATTGTCTCTTTCACTTTCATTGTACAATACCATGAAGCAAGTCTAATTATGCATTAAGGATTATACTCCGTAACAGTTACTGGTACTATAAACCCTAAACAATTGAAAATTTTGCGTTTACACTTTGCTTGCTTACGACAAACAAATCTCGACAACATTCTTTCAGGAGGGAGTTGCTAGTAAAATCTAATTAGTGGTAACCTCGTCAAATGTCCCATTTTTAAAGCTTACCTACAAATTAAAATATCGTCGACGTCATACAGTTTTTTTCCGATATAATAAGCCAAAATAAGGATCACACGCATATTTATGGGATCATATATTTATATTCGTATTATGATTAATTAGTGTTTTTTACGAATAGTAAACCAACTCATAATATAAATACCTTGGATTTGTTTAAAAATTACTTTATGATAAGTATCACGTTTTATTAAATAGTCATACTTATGGGAAAAATTATTGGTAAGTGATAATTTATAATTATCGGGATGATTCATAATTTTTGATAAATTGTAATCAATTTCTACGGGGTAAGATAATGTGAGACTCTAACTACCTAATTTCTATAAAGAAGGACCCGACTGGTTAAATGTATTATTAAAATGACACGTGGCGCACATTTGTGTGAAGACATTGTCTCCGCTGTATACCATAGGTTGTATAGATAACTAGAGGAGTAGGAAATTTGTTGTCACGTAGCATATTTAAATTTTATATTCTAAAGCATTGTTATGAATTATATGCCAACAATTTGTGCTATTTTATCGTAAACCTATTGGGGTTATTATTAATTAGCTTGTTATTTGTTTGGGTTTTATTTTCATTGAAATTCATTATGGTATCCCATGCTAGGCTAGATTATGGTTGAAATTGATCTGATTTCTAAGTATCTACTCCATATGAAATTTGTTGTCACGTAGGTAAAATTGGAATGATCCTGTCCGGCTGTCACTCGTTGCACGTGACACTAAGTGGAAGTATCGGTTAGTTCCTTAACCGTGCATTGCACTACTAATAGTAACATTGTGAGGATTGTCTTTGCGTTTGGTCAGAAGTGTTAATTAACAATGAGATCAACCGTGGTTAATTGAACAGGTACAACATATATACATGAAATGTGTGAGAATTTACGGTGTACGCTGAGAATCAACTAAACGAAGCAAATAACACCTTGATGCAAACAAAGTGCTCACAATTATTCAGACTTGGTTTTAAGTATAGAATTGGTTTGATTTTTGTTCAATGTTAATTAAAATAACGGACTTATTGACTGCGTCTTCCATAGTGCGAAAGAAAGCTAAGATTGAGTTTGCAATTGGGTGTTCATTCATTAATTCCTTTATATTTCAAGTGCGAAAACCCATTTAAAACCACACCTATTTGATGTATTCACTTTGCTGTTATTTATAAAATAAATACTCCTAAAACAATGAAGTCATAGTAGTTGATTAAACTAACCGATCTGTATACTTTAAAGAATAAAAACATAAAAAACTTTATATTTGTATTAATTTATAAAATTTATTATTTATTATACAATAATATTGGTTGAAACAATAGAAAAATAATAAACTTCTAGCATTACAATATACAATATTCATGCGAAAAAATAGCAAACTATTTTATTAAACTTAAGAATTTGCCAAAATTATTTTGTATTAATTAAATAAATGATAATTAAAATAGAGAAAAATAAAAAACGCTCCGTGCGTAGCACGGGAAATCAAGCTAGTACTCCATAATATTCAAATAAGCAGCAGACAATTCTTGTAGCTGGAATACAGAAAAGGTAGTAGCTGACCTAATTAATTGCTCCATTAATAAGTCATCAAATCATAATATTCAAAGAAGCAGCAGAAGACAGTTTTTGAGCGCATAAAGCGTTTCTTATTTCCACACACGATGTGGATGCATACGGAAGCTAAGAACACCTACCTCCACCTCACCTGAGGTCTCGAGCCTGATGGTGTAGATCCATGGTTCACCGTCATCGATTAATAACTGGTCGGCGGCGGTGCACAATGTCTTGGCAACGATCACGCCTTTCCTTCGGGTATGCATCATGGTAGTCAACTCGGTCCATTCCTCATCCACGTCAACTATATCACCGATACTAAATTCACGGCCTAACTGCTCTGGATCTGCGTCGCGAACAAAGTGCGGGTGAACAATCTGCCACTCAACTTGAATCTTGAAGTAATACTCGTCGTCGAATCGTCCGTCGCCGTATTCCCATTCTGCGTCGACGCCCACGCTCCACATCTGGACTATGTACAGCTGCTCATCATTCCAGTAACCTACTATATCCCCAAGCAAGGTAGTATCTACCCACCTTCCAAAGCCCTTGACCTCCACAGCTTTCCCAATTGCAAACATAGGTATCTTCCTAGATGTATAAGCCAGAACATGTGCTGTTAATTGAACCAGAGTTCAAACCAGAAAGCAACTGAAAAATGGAACTAAAGATGTGCTAGAAGAACAGAATGAAAGACAGCATCAAAGTATGGACATGTAAGACACAATATACAGATAGATGCAGCTTTTCAATTGCGTATATGGTTTGCTCCCCTAAATTTTGACAATAGAGGACCTTGATATCCTGACAGGAAGCGTAACTGTCTACTTCTTATAACCAATTGCCCTCATTTCATTAGTGAGGGCAATACCACAGTACGCATCCCTTCAGATAAGAACTCTGATAAACCCTAATATTCTCATGGTAACGTATCACGAAATACTAATCTATGTTGACTCATTGTTAATACATCTGTATTCTCACGCCCTCACAGCATCTTTACTTCTAGTCCCAGTCTGTTTGATTTTGTTCTGTAAACAGTCCGACTGTGAGCCACGATTTCCCTAAGCCTATGTTTGAGATACCTAATTGAAACCCTAATTTCTCAATTGGAACCCTAATTGAAGGTGTAAACCAACATAGATAGTAAGTAAGAGCGTATTACCTTTCCCTGTAAAGCGATTTCGGGGCAGAGGAAGAAGATGGATTCCAGGTTTGGCTTGGAAAGTCGGAAGAGAGAAGAGAGTACCAGAGAGATGGTTCGGCGGATAAGCGTTGTAGACGGCGGGAACACATAGAAAGGCAGCAGAGATCTATGTAGGTGAGACGCTGTCGTTTGACGCCCAGCTCCAAGATTGTTCGCCATAGTTCGTCAGGGAGATAGGAAGGCATGGTCGGGGGTCCGAGGCTTTGTTAGAGTGGCGTGATATGTATGGAATGGTGATATATGTATAGGAAATGAGACTACTCCGTATTAGTAGGTACGAAATTAATCGTAGAATCTATATTTAGGGACGAAAAAATACGAGCTAATGTATCCATAGTATCACCTGTTTTAACCAACAAAAAAGTCATAATCTTCCGCTTTATTAATTGTAGAATCTATATTGTTTCGGTTTATGTTCTCTTAAGTAAAATTTGAGATGAATGAGGGTTCGATTTCGCTTATTGACCCCTTTTTGAACGAGGGGATTTCAAAAGGATGAACCAAGTAGGAAAAAATGTTTTCTGGAGGTACCTCAATTAGTGTGAAAAAATGTTTTCTGGAGAACTTATTGGGTACAGAGGGAGTATTTGACAAAAGCGAGATACAACAAATGCAAGCACAAATGCACAATGAACCAAGTAGGAAAGTGCTCCATTTACGGAATTGAAATCCCAAAATGTACTCCTTTATTTTGAAATTCAACATGCTTTACGAGGTAAATAAAAAATCAATTTAGAAAAATGAGGAAGCCCTCGACTGTGTAATCCGCCGTGGCCGGCGTCAAGTACACAGACAACCCCGTCGTCGTGGCCGAGACCGGCGAGGAAGATGGAGCCGCCGGAGAGAGAGACGCCGATCGAGGAGCTTGACTATGGGTGAGCCTTGGAGATGACGGAGAGCCTGTCGCGAACGGCGCCGGGGGGCGACTGGAAGACGAGGGCGTCCTTGACCGGAGGGAGGCCGAGTGAGCTTGAGCCCGTCCGGAATCATCTTCCCTTCCAGATCCACACTGTCGAACATCCCACGGGTGGCTAGGGTTTCCAATTCCTTCTGAAGCTGAGCCTTCGTGTAGACCCCGCCTGGCCTCAGCAACACCATCTCGAAGAACGAATCGTCCTGGCCAACATTCGCACGCCGCGACGGAGGTCAAAGAAGACAATCTCTGCAACCGCTTGTACCTCCAGACCATAGGAGTCCCAATCCGGCTAAGACTCGTCTTCCTTTGCAATCGCCACACGAGAGAGCAACCTAGACCAGAATCCACCATTTCCGCCACCTCCTCCGCGACGTCTCCCTCTCTGGTAGCTCCATCTTCCTTGCCGGTCTCGGTGACGACGACGGGAATGTCGGTGAAGTTGACGGCGCCCACGGCGGACTACAGTCGAGGCCTTCTTCGATTTTCTAAAATAATTTTATTAACTTTTTTTTTACCCTAGCAAGTCAAATTTCATAAAAATCAATTGACAATATAAAGTACAATATTTAGACAAATTATTAATTTGATTAATATGTTTTATTTTGAATAGCAAAATTCATAAAGTATAACTTTTGAAGCCACTGATTACACCTCCTTAAACAAGCAATCTATTCCATATATACCCTTTATACTTTTACACATAATTTTTTGTCCTTTAATTTGACGGGGAAATAAGATTTTGTAAATTATAAAAACTATACCATTATAAAAATCATAACATTCTTGTTAATTTGAGCCTAATATTGAATATAGTCTGATTAACTTAATACACAACCCGTGCATTTTGGAGTCATTTCAAATTAAAGCCAATTAGATGCATATTTTAATATATACCGTATAGGGTATGGTTGGTAAACAACACATATTTTAATACTATATACCTTATGTAGTTATACCTTATTATCTCCCACCGTAAGCTATAATGCCAAATATAGCATATTTGTTCTCCCACCATATGCTATAACACAACTCCCCAAATGTTTTTTTACAGATTGTGAACAGTGGTATGCCATATATACCAATTCTCATCCGTTTGCTATAATTTTTTGCGTTTTTATTTAATTCCTTTAATACCCTTTTATAAACAACTAAACAAACAATTTATTCCATATATACCCTTTTTACTTTGACACAATTTTAATTTGTCCTTTAATTTGACGTTAATAAATTTTGTTAATGATAAAAAATATACCATTATAAAAATCATAACAAGCTTGTTAATTTGAGCCTAATATTGAATATAGTCTGATTAATTTTTAATTAAATACATAACAAACCGTACATTGCACACTTTTCAAATTAAAGCCAATTATATTCATATTTTAATATATACCTTATAGGGTATGGTGGATGAAAAACACAAGCATGAAGTGCACACTTTTGAAATTAAAGCCAATTATATTTACATTTTAATATATACCTTATGTAGTTATACCTTATGGTGGGAAGAAGAAAAATATAGTATACATGGTTTTTCGTCCTCTAGCAACTTCATTTGCTAAAATTTGAAATATAGCATTTCAAATGTACCTTATTATGGTGGAATATGCTTATATGCTATATTAGGAGTATTGGGCCATTACACCATACGGTGGGAGATGGTACATATGAAACAACGTTTCCCACGTAACAATGTAAGCGTATAAACGTGGCTTAATTGAGAAATAAAAATAGCCCCCCTCGAAACAATGTATGCGATAATGAAATTAGCCTATACTCCATGTCGGAGGTAGTGACCGTTAAAGATAACTACAGTACCGGTGCATTGCACAACAGCCTGACCTTTAGAAAGCAAATGCAGTTCGAAACGGGGTAATTTTATAAGGTGTTCAAGGCACACTGGACGCTACATAAACAGACTTAATCGTCAGTACTACATAAACAGACTTTTAGACACGGAGGGAAATACCTAAGGCTCCACAGGCCTACAAAATAAAGCAGACTACATTGTGTGCAAACCAAGCACAGATCATCCACAGCAAAAGGTCCAAAACACATCATTTATCTAGACCAGAGGGATTAGTTCAGGATGAGTAACCTTCCCAACAGAGGGTCGACGTCGTCGGTCAGGCGCTCGGCCTAAGCCGCGCCATCAATTTGTGCCGGTTCACGACATGGCGGGCAAATCCGGGTGCAATCATTACCGCCGCCCCGATGGCATGATCATCGTCCGCTCGAACTCTCTTGGATCCAGTCAACATGCGCACGACGCGGAGTGATTGCGCCGTCATCTGAGCGCTGTCCAACTCTTCATAGAAAATCCGTTCAAACGTGTTGAGGCAGCCGTATTTGGTGAGGCAGTTTCCCACCAGTTTGCGGCCCACGGTAGGGCTTCGAATCAACGCGCGTAACACATGCCTTATCTCTGTGTTGAGGGCCTCTAGCTGCTGCACATGATGCTCTGTTAGCACGTGCATCGGGGGTGGATGGAACTCCGACAGGCGGACTATGGCTAAGTCTGCCACAGGGAGTGGGATGCTGAGGAGGCCGGATCGAACAGCCACCCAGAGTTCTTCTTTGCGCGAGAGGAACTCCATGTTCACCTCCTCTTCTAGGATTCTGAGAAAGGACGGCGCACGCCTCACTTTGGATAAGGCATTGGCAAGCCTAACCGGTCCGAGGTATTCAGGCTCTTTGATCGTCCGCACGAACAGACGTACACCGTTCAGCTCTCGGGCCAGGGGGATGTTCATGCCTGACGATGCACCCATTGGCTGAAGTTCGTTGCTCTGTTGAATAAAGGATTTAGTTTTTTTGGGGGGGCGAAATAGAGGATTTAATTAGTTTCTGAACCAGGGAGTGGGAGGGTGTACTGTACGGGGTTAAATTTATATGCGAGGGTGATTGGTTTTGATTATACTTTCCCTCCATATTCCGCACCTTTTCCCTCCAAAACCGATCGAGATGACCATTTTGGATAAGAAGACCCACAAAATCGTACACTTTTGCTAATAAGTATGGATTCCCTCTCACAAATGTAGCATTTTAATCAAAGGGAGCCCTAATCTTTCGTGCAAACTTGGGGCAAAGTCAAAGGGCATTTGTATACAGCGACTATGGACAAGATATGGGTGATAATTAGGTGTGTGCATTATCAATGGCTGAGTGCTGTGTAGTATGTGCAATGCTCTGTGTGTTTAGGGGATGCACACTTGTTTTTATGTAACTTTGGTATGTACCCGAATTGCGGTTGGCTGATTAGGGTTCGAGTTCGAATAAATCCTTATGGTTTATGCAAAGAACACTGCATGGGTTATGCAAAGCACAGTTTAAATCATAATGAGCGATTCTATACAGAGTACACAACATCGTTAACGGGACCTCGTCGTGCAAATCAATTTAATACAGAGTACACCTCCACTTCTATTCATCCATTTCGTTAACGTGTGGCCTTGCTTCTTGACGTTTTGTTGGTCTATGCATCGGTGCTAGTCTTAAAGAAATGGAAGGATCAATAATATTTAGCCAAGCACTACATCTACATGTATCCTGTTGACGGTTTTTGGTAAAGTCTTGATCACTTTTACCAATATACTCATGAATATGACTCGATTTGTGATGCTTCACCACATTATGTTTTTGCTCAAAAGAGGTTTCACCACTTTGCAGTAAACACGTTTGAAGAATCCTGGACAACGTGCAACTCATACAGAAATGTACACTCTGACTCTAAATGTCCACCGGTTGTTGCGGGTTCGGGTATCATGTATGAATTCAAAGTTGAAATAAACCAACACCCTAATAAGGATTGGGTATGAAATCTGATGAATACCTGTTCTATAGGTTGTTTAACACTCTTTGAGGACTGTTGAGAGACCCATTACAAGACATGCGATATATGGCAATGGATGTTCCGGGAATTTTGGGAATAAGATTCCCATTCGGGCAGTATGTATGTACTGCATTTCACTCCATATGGGTTATGCAAAGAACACTACATGGGATATGCAACGCACAGTTGAAATCATAATGAGCGATTCTATACAGAGAACACAGCATCGTTAACGGGACCTCGTCGTGCAAATCAGTTTAATACACAAAAAACGCACGTTCATACACCATAATGCAAATATCTAAATCACCAAAAGCAACGGCCAATTAACACACTTACGAGTTACGGTCCTGATTCATACCAAAAAGCGGGGCGGGGGCGGGGGGCAACGCTGATTACCCATTACAGCCGGAGCTCGAGATCTATGCTCGCTGCCTTGAGTCTGTTGAAGACATCCTGACAGAAGTTATGGGCGCGCACATCGGTCGGTCTAATCTTTTGGACTTGCTGCTGCAGCCCGATATCGCCCGGTGGCCTGGGCCTCTTGCTAGTGTTGAAGATCTCTTCTATGTTCTCCTGCTTGCTAATGTACTCTTGGTAAGCGTCGTCTTCACGGAAATGTTGGGCTACGGTTTTGAGAGTTGGCCATTTCGCGAGGCACTTCCTCACCGCAACCCTTCCAGCCCCCGAACGGACGAGGGCTCGTATCACGAGCCTCGTCTCTTCTTTCAGGGACTGGAGCTCTACAACCTCCTTAACCGACAGTGGCTGGTTTGGACTTGGGTGGAATACGGCAAGGCACATTTGGGTGTAGTCCGGCAGCGGCAGGGGATCCCCGGCGTGGCGGGCCGTCCGAAGAGTGTATCCGACATTGCGGCTGTTAACTGCTAGCTTCCTTAAGAATAGCTCCTCGTCCATAATTCTATGGATGGAGGGAGCTTTGCTAGACCGATGTAGTGCCTTGAGCATGTCGTCCGGCCCGACGAAATCCGCTTGTATCATCGTACGAACGAAGAGCCTGATGGTAAGGAGCTCCCGCGCCAGATGTACGTTTGTGTAGCCACAAGCGGCCATCGTTGTTCATGGGTGGGGCAGAGAAACTGAGAATGTATTAGATTGTCGCAAGCTTGAATTGGTGGTAATTTTGTAGCGGGTGAAAAGGCTGATGACACAGTCCAATCAACATTGTGTGAACTGTGAATAGACTACACAGCGCCTCCGAAAAAAAAGACTGAGAGTTCAGGTCTCAGAGGAAGGCTATATCATTGCTGCGGATGAAGTGCACTTGTACTGTGCTCTGCATAATTCTAACTGGTCAAATGCACACGTTTCTAGGATATGACGCATATATAATAAACATTGTGGAGTAGTACTCCGTAATTTTTTCGCCCAAAGTAAAATTATATTGTCATGATATTTAATATTCTACTAAGCAAAACATTTTAACACGTATGGGTAACATACGTACAGTAATAAATCGAAAGACGTTTACATCCTTTGTGTACAAAGATTAGTGTAATATGATTACAAGCTTAGTAGAAATATCGTTAAACGCCCCTAGTGATATCGATTTTGGCCACACATTACACAGTTTAAATCACACATTCCCACAACATTGATCCGAAACAATATGTGGTTTAGTGGACACTTAATTACTGTAAGGTTTTAATGGGGGGTATTATATTGACTAAAGTGTTATCAAGAAGTGACGACCATAACAAGATAACACGGGGACTTTTTTCGGGGTATTAGTTATATCCCAAATCTATTATTCGCTAATACAAGTTTTGGATATGAATATATATGACCCATACAATTATTTGAGGTTAATTTCGCACTAACAATTCATTGTTACGGGAAAGGTGAAATAGAGGGTGTGGTGGCCTACTGCATTAAATGCAACTTACTGAAAATATGTCACTGTGAATACGTACTCACCAGTGCTATGCTTTGTTCACGTGGAAGAATAGATACAACTGCACAGCGCTGTCGCAATGATGTGCTTTGCACTGACACCTGCACACGGCGATTCGATATCGGCCGTCATTTGATACAACTTGGGTTGATTTTAGGGAGAGGAGCGAAGGGAAATAACTGTTGAAGGGAAGGGAAGGGAAGGGAAGGGAAGGGAAGTTGAATCAACGTAACGTCCAAAGTCTGTGGTTTGGAGAGAAAAGTTGTATTTAAACTAAATGGTACTACTACAATTTTATTTTATTTTTTAACTCCCATCAGATATGTAGACAGACCTTCCTGTTTACTATACATTTTTTAATTTCTATGTATATAGTCCAGCAAAATTTGTTACTAATGTAGGTACAATTGAGTTACGTACTGCTCCTCCATATATATGCTCCACTACGCATTTGTTACCTATATATTTTGTATAGGCTCTTTTATATATTTGTTACGTACACCAGCGTTAAAATGTAATAAATTTTGTTTTGTTACTTATATCTAATATATATAAGATTGAGTTAGCCATCACATGCGTTAAATTTGTTTGAGTTGTTACTTTACTTGCGTATGTGCTCCTCGAATCTTTTTCCTGACCAAAATTGTCTACAAGTAGTAACTTTTTGCGCCTGTTTCTTCAAAATCTCTCACACCCATCGTTTTTTAAAAGTATAAACGTTAAATTGCACCCTCTTGAGTGTTGACTATGAATTGCAACAAGTTTGTTTACTTTTTAGGGATAGGTGTGACAGTGTTAAATCACGTTGGATTAAATGCACTGCCTGCAAAATCTCTGTGCTTACTCATCCACGTTGCATTTTTTTATTTGGCCAGATCCACGTATAAAATTATCCAAACCAAGGTCCATCACAAATATGTATAAATTAATAACAAAGCTAAATTGTTGCATACCACTGTGACAATGTATGCAGAGCACGGCAACCTGCAGAAGTCGATTGACATCATCCTTCACCTACTCCACCTAGGCCTAGCATTTGGACCAATTAGGGGGAGACCAGAGCGAAATTATGCTTACCGCATGTGTAAAAATGATAAACCTTCGGAAAGATATCTTTAAAAACAGGTTCGGCCGGGGGATCTATCTTGCGACTAGTACGGGTTGGACGGAGTAACTTGTAATCTTGTGAAAATAGATTGCTACAAAAGAATGAAAGTAATTTTTGGTGTGAAAATAGGATTTTCGACAAATAATTGCCTTATACAACTCGGAAAGAGAAAAGACAGGAATAAGGATATGAAGATTTGGTTAGATAACTAAGACGAGAGAAGATGATCTAAACAACTACAATAAAATGAACACAAAAGTAATAACACACCTCATTGCCAACTTGTTGCCAAACGAATGGGGTAGTCTACCGAAACGTTAAGACTAACATTTGCCAAGTGTAAAACTACTTGATAGTTATCCTAGGGTCTCCATTTGTCTACGTACATGTATATACGTTTATGAGTTTATTACTTTATTTTGTAAGCTATATTGCTTTAGTGAGGAGAGTAACGGAGTGTACCATTTCGTCCAATGCGTCCCTACATGTTGGTAAACCGTTTGGTCGAATGTAATGACAAATCAAGTGTTATATATTGTATTTGCAGACACTTGCCAACCAAATTGTGTTACACCTGTGTACACGACTACAAAATGTGGTAAAGTTTCCCACTTGGTGGTAGAGTGTTAGACAAAAGTGCGAATTGCACGCGCTGCTGCAGTACATGCTTGTTGCCTTATCCTCGCCGATTTATTTTGACTTGTGTGCACCCAGTATCTGTCTTGGAAAACGTTACTTGGCAGATAACTTCCGGACTTTCGACCCAACAACCACTGACCGAAACAGTACTTACAATAGGCAGGAATAAGTCCTTTTGCTGCACAAAAGAGACCAAATTCAAGCGGAACCCACAGGAATTATTTCCCAGGATTGAAGTTAGATTACTCTACGGAGGATTGTTGCTTCTAAGCTTGGGTATTACAAATTGCTACTAATATCAAGATGTAAGTTTTAAAAATATATAATCATTCCTCCGAAAAAAGAATTTACGATCTTATAAATAATTTATAAAATAATTTACGATCTTGTATTGACACTTGTGTGACAAATGTTCGGGTGATAACTGTATTAGCTTAGGGCATCATGATTGGGTTATAACCAAACAAATGTATAACAAAGTATAAATGTTCAAGGATAATTAGCCCGAAAAGAGCAAATCATGAAATATACCTCGGGTACAAGAAACATAATTAGCCCGTAACTACCAAAGGTACAACAAAGAACAATTGTTTTGGGGTAATTACAACTAATACCAAATTAATTATATCCTACGGAGAGTATTCAGCCATTTTGGTCCTTTTGATTTTTTGTATCTGGCATACCATCTGATAGAAATTTTAAACATAGTCTTCCAAATATACCCATACGGTTGGAGTCCAGCATAGGGGATGTTACATGGGTTATAATCTACCAAGTATGCACAAATGATTAATTGTTACATTATAGTGACCTCGTCATAACCCATTACATGTTATTTTCACGTACCCATATGCTATGTATTGAATTATGGCCTTCCAAAGTCCACATTAACAATCAACAATAAAGTAAGCTAAAAATTACGTATGTGTAAATACCTTTTAATGGGAAACATAAAAGAATACGTCGCTTTTTGTCTACATTATTTTCAAACATGTAGACATTACATGTTTGAAAATAAGGGAGTACCAAGAAGTGATTACACGTTATATTACACCGACAAGTACAAGTTGACTAATAATGTACTCCCTCCCATTTAACTAACAAAAGCGACGTATTTTTACGGAGCTTCCCCCACCGTATCATACGCGGTCCACATTAGCATGTATTTCAAATGTACCTTATGGTGGGAGATGTTAACAAATAATCCAAAAGGAGCAATATTGCATGCATTAATTAACCCTAATCCCTTAACCCACCTTGAGCGTATATAGGACCGATTCACTTCTAAAATAATAGGTGAAAAATGACTTAAGACAACATGCATTTCATCGAATAAATGGATTTCACCAACCCTGTTTCACCTTAATAAGGAGACAAGCGTGCATTATCAAATGGATTTCATAAACGAAATTGTTAGAATAATCTTATAATAGTGACATTATATACAGTGTCTCCAAAGTTGGTGATAAACTAATAATTAGAATATGATAGTATTAGATTGAATATACTCCCGATTTCAACAACTAGTATCATTTGTCGGGATAAACTATAGGAGAAACAAATGATATTTATACACATTCCAAGAGTAGTATAGAGTAATAAAATTTATCATATTTGATTAATTAAAATAATACCAGGTGGTTATAATAATAATACCAAAATCGATCACTCAATTTGACCCGATCCTGTGTAACACGTATTGAAGAGAAAAAAAAAATTGTGTTGAAATCGGCTTGATTGAGACTTGAAATGCGTTTCTTCTTAGCAAACGCTTAAAATGCGCACACATTTTGTCAGACTTCTTAGCTCACACTTTAAATTCGGACACATTTCTAGTATATCTGTCGTACCGACTTTAGATTGGGATGGTTGATGTCTTCATGACATGTTACTTCTGACGAAATTCAACAATGCCATTGCAATACACAACGCCAAGACAATCCATTGCAATGCACAACTTACCAAGCCTCGGCCGTATGAAGCACCATTGCAATGCACAACGCCAAGACAATCCTCACTGTGTTACTGTTAGTCGTGCCATGCACGGTTAACGAACAATCCAATCTGCAACGTGCAATGAGGGACATGATCAAAGTTGGCAATGAGGAACAATCCAATCTGACTACATCAACTATGCCACAAATGTTTAGTTCATCCTTGACATAATCCACGCCAGAAAACACTACAAAATAACACAAACCCAGATGTGTTTAGCACTAGAACCTCCATCTTCGTAGGTATAACAGGGAACATAAAAACATGGCTTCGAATTCACAACTACACGGCATGCAAGATCCTGCATCGACCTCCTCGCGCGCCAAAAAAGCACAGCTAGTGGACGGGAGCCTCGCACGCCACGGACACCGTCCGGGTTCGCAGTGCGTAGACCATATTGGTGGTTTCAACCGTCAGACGACTCTAGGGATAGGCGGCGTGGCGTATAAGAAGCGGACGAATTCGAGACGGCATTCCACGATGCCAATGCCGGATGGATCCCTGACGGCAGGGAGCAGATTCATAGCCCTCCGATCCTGGTCCTGTTCTTGGGAGCATAACCTCACCATGGCAAGCACATAAGCCGCTGGAGTGTGCCCTAGCGCAGCCGATCTCTGCAGGCAGTCTAGACCGTCCGGCTCATCTATGGCCCCGAAATACTTGAGCTGTGATCGGAACATTCCTGTTAAGCAATATTCCACAACATTTCAAGCCAATCAAGTGCACATACGAATCAATTTACCAAGCCTTGGCCGTATAAAGCACCAGGGTTCCCTCTTTCCGCACACAGCCGGAGGAATGCATACGCGGCTTCCCGGTGCTCCTCTTGTCTGAACCGTCGTGCGTAGATTTCCTGTGTTGAAGACTGCTGGAGTACCAGAGAGTCCTGCCCGCATCGCTTTAAGACCTTGCAACTACAAGAGGGATCTGTGCGGTTTGAACCCAGTACATTCCAGTAGGTAAAATCTACCAAATCTAAGGCTCTTGTGTTTACCTCTGCCTGCAGCGGAACAGATCTTTCAGGGAACAAGATCCCACCCTCGCTACGATCTCGATGATGAGCTCGTCTGGCAACATACCGATCACACACCTCACTGCTCCGTCGTTCCCCATCGTCGTCCGGGTGGTTGGAGTCTGTTTTGACAGCAGAATGGCAGGGAAATTAGCCCTCGAAGAGGAATTTGGTCAGAAATTAGCCCTCGATGGGAAATTCGGTCTGAAATACGGCCTGCCTTCTTCAACAAGCTCCCTGCCCCGGTAAATGCAATATAATTGCAACAATTATGAAAAATGAAAAAGAAGTAAGGCCTTAATTACGAATAATGAAAATAATACGGCCTTAATTAGGTGTCTTTTTTCCCCTTAAGTTACTGCATGTGGGACGGAAAAGTAAAAAAATACTCAGTACATTTTATTTTGGATTGTTCGTCGGTACGAACCCGAAAGTGTGTGGCCAAACTCCCCATTTGATGTACTGCCTTGACTTGCGTAACGAAATTACGAATAACTCTGGTTATTTATGTGGTCAGAGTTTTTTATGGTTTTAAAACTCTAATACAATAAAGTTTTGTATGATTTTGGTATCCATGAGTTTCATCCCTGTTCGCTCACATGTATGAACATACAACGGCGTTTAAGTAATCAACCATATCACTCGAGATGGTTTCACTGATTATGGCCGGACTGGTTAATACCATGTGAAATTCTGGTGGGCCGAGAGAACTGGGTGACGTGTCGGGGTAAATTTAACCACTTCATACATAAGGTTAGGATCCACCTTTCTACCCAAAAGCTTAAGCCAATGGGTAGGGGTTTCACCTTATTTATATACTAGTGGGGTTTCCATATGCTTTCCCGATGTGGGATTCAATTCCAATCTCCAACAGATACGTTGCTGTGAATGTTTAGGGTCGAGGCGTTGAGCAACTTTAAATAAACCCTCTTCCGATTATCATTTTATTACAAGTTTACAGCGTTACATTGTTGGGCAATCATAGGAATTGTAACATAGCGTCTTGTTTTGCAAAGTATTTCTACCTATAGGATGAGAAAACGTTAGAAACCCTTATGTTTACAGTCATATTGCATAGATCACGTCAAAAGGTCACCCGGCGGGAGTACAAATGTTTGGTCCCTTGTATAACAACGTCTCCAATGTCAAATACAACCATTGTAAACTATCTTTTTTACCTTTTCCACCTAATGTATCTTAAGATAGTCGAAACAACGTACTAGTCGCAAGATAGATCCCCCGGCCCAACCCGTTCTTAAAAATATCTTTCCGAAGGTTTATTATTTTTACACATGCGGTAAGCATAATTTTGCTCTGGTCTCCCCCTAACTGGTCCAAATGCTAGGCCTAGATGGAGTAGGTTAAGGACGACGTCAATCGACTTCTGCATGTTGCCGTGCTCTGCATACATTGTGACAGTTGTATGCAACTATTTAGTATTGTTATTAATTTATACGTATTTGTTATGGACCTTGTTTTGGATAATTTTATACTTGGATGAGTAAGCACAGAGAGTTTGCAGGCAGTGCATTTAATGCAACGTGATTTCACACTGTCACAGCTATCCCTAAAAAGTAAACAAACTTGTTGCAATTCATAGTCAAGACTCCAAGAGGGTGCAATATACTGTAACGTTAGTATAATTTTGAAAAACGATGGGTGTGAGAGATTTTAAAGAAACAGGTGCAAGTAGTTGCTAGTTTGTATACAATTTTGGTCAGGAAAAAGATTCGATTATAGATAATCTGTACACATATAGAAAATTCGTCAGAAGTAAGGGAGGGAAGAGAATTATAAACAGAGGAAAGGTAGGGAGGAGAAAATTGTATTTAACATCTGTTTGGGAGAAAGGGAGGGAATGTTAATCGGTTTATAATGCATTGTTTGGTTAGATTTTTATTGATACGGGAAGGAGAGATTGATTTATTATATGCAACTATATTTTTATATCGTGTTTGTATTCTTAAAGTATAACGATTGGTTAGTTTAGACACTATTATTCCATTATTGTATCTACATTAGTACCAAATTTTGCTGGATTATATATTATTTGAACTCTAATTTAATTATTTTGCTTAAGATGTCATTGTGTACATAGAAATTAAAATATATATAGTAAACATGAAGATTTTTTTACATATCTGATGTGAGTTGTAAAATAAAGTATTATTGTAGTACCATTTTGTTCCAAGACAACTTTTCTCTCCAAAATCCACCGATTTTAGACGTTGATTCAACTTCCCTTCCCTTCCCTTCCCTTCTACAGTTATTTCCCCCACTATTGTACTGAAAGCCAACCATACGGAGGAGACATGTCCCTTCCCTCCTCTCCCTGCCTCTAAAATCAACCCATATTGTATCAAATGACGGCCGATATCAATGCGTCCCTACATGTTGGTAAACCGTTTGGTCGAATGTAATGACGAATCAAGGGTTATATATTGTATTTGCACACATTTGCCAACCAAATTGTGTTACACCTGTGTACACGACTACAAAATGTGGTAAAGTTTCCCACTTGGTGGTCGAGTGTTAGACAAAGGTGCGAGTTGCACGCGCTGCTGCAGTACATGCTTGTTGCCATATCCTCGCCGATTTATTTTGACTTGTGTGCACCCAGTATCTGTCTTGGAAAACGTTACTTGGCAGATAACTTCCGGACTTTCGACCCAACAACCACTGACCGAAACAGTACTTACAATAGGCAGGAATAAGTCCTTTTGCTGCACAAAAGAGACCAAATTCAATGGGACCCACAGGAATTATTTCCCAGGATTGAAGTTATATTAATCTACGGAGGATTGTTGCTTCTAAGCTTGGGTATTACAAATTTGAAACGGAGGGAGTACGAGATAGGACAATGGCCTCATCAAAACCTATAATTGTGTCCTTAGCAGGAAGAGGGTTGAAATTAGAGGGATTTTCACATAACGCAAACCGTGCATTGCACATCTTAAACCCCCATACCATGTACGGGTAATATATGTATCGTCAATGACCACGTTAATATTATAGGGTTATATATATGTATCTTCGCATTTAGTGCTTTTTACTAGTAGTATATCAACTCATACTATAAATAAGTTGGATTTGTTCAGAAATGACTTTAAGTTAAATATCATGGTGTATTAAATAATAATACTTATCTGAAGATTACCACCGGTTCTTGGTAGGGAATAATTCATTATATATAGTATGATTGCTATATATTTGTCTTTATATTGTGATTAGGGGGTTTTATATACGCGAGGGCCTGCTTGATTATTTTATTAAAGATATGACACGTTGTGCAATTTCCTATGAAGACTTTGTCTCCACTGTATACTATAGACAATATAGATTTTTAACAAGTGTTTAATACAATCTTCCAAACAAACTACTATCTCTAAATTCATAGAATTATTTTATCTATCTATACTGGTATGTCGTATGTAGGTTTTTTTGGTTTATTTTAGGATCATAAAAGTTTCGTTTATATACTGGCTATAGTTCGTGTATACAGTTTTGTACGTTTTGTTATGGTCACCAAAGTACACCCAAATTCAATTTTGTTATTATCAATCTGTATCTACCAAATTGGTTTATACGTACTTATAAATGATTGTGTGTGAACAACAAATACCTACTGACAAACGTGGAATATGAAATTGGGGGAGGATCAGGTGTAAAAACGGAATAAAATATCAAGCAAGAAGTGAAGGTGAAAAAACTGATGAATATTTTACTAGGTTGATACTTTTTGGGTTAAATTGATGAGTGGCTTAATAGGTACAGTTCAAGCCATTGGCAATGCTATTCGCGAATTGCGACTTCAATAACTTTGACAGTAGAGCGTAAACAATTCGATCCATCTCGAGCTGCGTTGAAACAAATTACAACTCTCCCCCACTAGATCAAGTTACACATCATCCGCGTCAATGGAAGATTCGCCTGCTCCCGTGGAGTACCGCTCGTCGCACGGCTCTGCTTCGACCAGCGCAGGTAGGGTGCACAATGACTTGGAGCACCAGTTCCGGCGGTTGAAGAGGGCACACGAAAGCATTGTCAGGGCTTACATCGATCTCCAACGACAAAACTATCGATTGCAGCTAGAGAACGAATTCGCCCGCAAGAAGCTTGCGGGCGTGAGGGCTACTTGGCCCAAGATGACTGACTACTACAAAAGAGTCGGCCGCTTACAGGTGCTGCACCAGCTGAGCTGTGCAAGAGACGGACACCTGTCAGAGCTTGTGGAGAGGTACCCCCGCGGGGGTCCAGCACTAGAGGATGTTCTGGACCAACAGTATGAAGCTCCCACAGCACTACAGCTCAACCGCTCGGTGCACGCCAACTCTAGGCTATCCCTGTGATGTGGGTCGGTGGAACCAGGCACCTGTCTAAATCCGTTTACTGGCTAATCTCCTCTTATGGGAAGTTCAGGCTACAGATTAACATATGCCCCGTCTTGCTTTTAAGTAATGTATGCAGTTTGTATGTTCGTGTATTGTAATTTCGTCTGCACTATATCGAATCGTATGGATTTAGTCGTTCACTGACAACAACTCGATTGCACACTGAAGTGATATCCACAATATATATGAACGAAAGTGCACAACACACATTCAATGACAAGTGGGTCAGTATAGGATCGATTCGAGAACGCATAATCTGAATAAGGGTTCAGATCCGCGTCAACATACTCAGGCCCATCTACTTACACTTCATCTTCCCCGTTTAGTTTCACCATTCAACCTTCTCTGTTTCATCTTCTCTGTTTCATCTCTGTTTCACCTTTCCCAAAACAAGGAGTTGCAAATGTCATTAACTAGGCTAGCACATAACAGCAGAACTCGCAAAGCTCCCTCCCCTGCCCCGCTTATTGGTATGAATCAGGACCGTAACTCGCAAGTGTGTTAATTGGCCGTTGCTTTTGGTGATTTAGATATTTGCAGTATGGTGTATGAACGTGCGTTATTTTGTGTATTAAACTGATTTGCACGACGAGGTCCCGTTAACGATGGTGTGTGCTCTGTATAGAATCGCTCATTATGATTTCAACTGTGCGTTGCATAACCCATGCAGTGTTCTTTGCATAACCCATATGGAGTGAAATGCAGTACATACATACTGCCCGAATGGGAATCTTATTCCCAAATTCCCGGAACATCCATTGCCATATATCGCATGAGTCTTGTAATAGGTCTCTCAACAGTCCTCAAAGTGTGTTAAACAACCTATAGTACAGGTACCACCCTTTCGTTCAGTTACATCCTTCATTTGCTACACTCAATCCTTAGTTAGGCTCACCATGGTCACCTGATTACAAAACATTCCTTCCACTAATGAATCAACTCCATGAAAGGAAAAATCCAATCCTCACGATGGGCCCACATAACCGGCCAAATGGCCCCACACACCCGACCTAGGTACTACCCCTTACCTCACACTGTAATATTTACTGGAAATATAATACATTATACTACACCCCATACACATACCGGAATGACGTGGTGCAACATCAACGCCATATATAATAATCAACCACAATGTTTACCTAATTTATTCAAAGATTGTCTATCGGCCAAAATGAAAAACAAAATGTACCAAATATATATTCTCAGAGGTCGTTCACAGAAAATCTCACCACTTTCTTTCCTTGCTTATTGGAAGTTAGGGGACTTCTCGAATCTAAAAATACGGGGACGGCAAGCCACACATCAGACACAACCCATATCCCTAATTAATTAACACCAAAAAGTACGTGACTGCGAAGTGACGTTAATTGTTCGATATCTATATTTTGTATAGTATAAAGCGGAGACAAAGTCTTCACAAAAATTTGCGCCACGTGTTCTATCTTTAATAAAATAATCAATCAGACGTTGCATCTATAAAAAATCACTAATCACAATATAAAGATAAATATATATGATTTGATAAAAATAATGAGTTGGGCCCTCCTCTATATAAATTACGTAGTTATAATATCATGTAATCTTATCACATAAAAATATTATTATTATTTAATAAAATGTGATATTTATCGTAAAATAATTTTATAACAAATTCACTTATTTATATTATGAGTTAATTTACTATTGGTAAAAAATCACTAATCACAATGCGAAGATACATATATATGATCCTGTATTTTTAACGTGATCATTGACGTTACATATGTAATTAACCTGGTACGCGAAGGCAAGTTATTCTGTTCCCTGTTCAACCGACCAAGATGGGGGATGTTTCCTTAATAAACGTCTGGTTTTGTGTTATTTTGTTGTGTTTTCTGTCGTGTATCATGTGAAGGATGAACTAACCATTAGTGGGATAGCTGTCGTGGATTCAGAACTTTGATCCTGAGTAACCCTCATTGCACGTTATAAACTGGATAGTTACTTAACCGTGCATTGCATTTCTAACAGTAACACGGTGAATAATATGCATTTCTAACTGGAGTGGATAGTTGCTTATTACAAAAAAAATAGAGGAAAAAATATATCTCGGTAATTAATGCAAGAATAATACGGAGTATGTTTCACATTTCAATTGGTTTGCAGTCTCGCTCCTATATCTTATTCCGGCTTGCAATAGTCTCTCTCCCTTCCCTGCCACGGTGCCACCTTCGTTCTTTCAATTAATCAAATTTCTTTGTTAATGCAAGAATAATATAAAAGGAAGATTATGGATCCTTTGTCGATTACCCCTAATTAATAAACATTATGCCGACTGTATGGTGATGTAATATCATTATATTATAACCCACTGTTGTTTATACATAAAATATATCTTCTTCTGTTTAATCTTCATGTAATATTGTGTAACTTTAGCATTGACCCTCGACCCTTATCTCCCGACGGTTTGTATGAATTCCATTTATACTTGCCTATATATTTTCTTATTTGGTGGAATTAAAACGGAGTAATTTGTAATCTTGATGTATGCCTACAAAAGACCAAACAAAACCATTTATACACGCCTATATATGTATGCATCTTCAAATTGCATCTTCCAATCACAAACCAAGCAAATGCATTCTTGCTTACACAGACTAAGCAAATTGCCAAACGCAAAATTTTTTTTCTGCAGATGACAGTTTACACAGACCAACCGAAATAGCATCAAAATTGATCATACTACATTCACCATTGCAAATGACAGTTACACAGACCTAGCAAAATGCCAAAGTTCACCATTGCTTTCACAGACCAAACAAAATAGCATAGCGTACTACATTCAAACAGTAAATTACAGTTTCCACACTAGATTGCCAACTTCAACATTGCCACATTAATACACATGAAAATAAACATGACTACACCATCATAATAACACGACTTTGGTCATACTGCTTCAATCCCCTAATCATAGCATCAGAATTAGTGTGCTTCTCAGCCTCAAGCCTCTCCAACAATGTCTTCTGCACAACAAGCTCTTCTCTCATCCTTTCTGTCTCCATTTTCTGACTCGTACAGCAATCCCACAATTGGCTTGTCTCTCCTTCTAGCTTCTCTTTCTCCTTCACCAATTTGTTGATCACATGTATAGCTCTCCCAGAATACTTTTCATCTCTCCACACAAAGAAGTTACATTTCCTTGGGGATCCATAGTGAGGACAACCATAAAACCTCCTACCATAATTCCTCTCCGTATCTGCCACGGATTCCTTTGCTTGTAGACCACAGTGACACGCCATTTGTTCTGCACTTGCAGATGCTACACTTGAGCTTGACATTGCTAACCTGAAATAAGTGTTTAATTTCACTGCTGTGATCAAATAGCTTCAACCCTTATTTCCACTTACATTGCCGATGCTACATTGCTAACCTGACATTGCTAGCCTTAATTAATTTGCATTAGACAACCCCAATTGACAACCTATCTGCACAGTGCAAAGCTCCACTTTCGAGCTTACTCACTTTCATTCCACAACATTCAATCCAAGCCCTAATCAACGCAAATTCTACCCCTAGACCAATGAACAATATCCACCGCATTAAATCGAAGCCCTAATAAAAAACGAAAAAGGTAGGGTTTAGGATTTTACTTACAGGTGAGCAGTCCTCGCCCCTCCTAGCTCAAGGGCTCTCGAGCTTGCTTTACGAAGGGGATGACTAAGACGAGGGTTTCACTCGGGATTTTTGTGGGTAATTTTTGGGGAATTTGAAATCGACTTTTTGGGAGAGAAAAGAAAAGCCAGAAAAAAAAGTCAAAAAAAAAGTCGATTTCAAATGCGGAGTCTTATTGCATACGCTACCGCCCAAAACAAAAACAAACTTGGTCACGATGATGTGGAGAGATTTATTAGGCGGGAGAAATAAGCGAGAAATAAAATCTGACAAAATCAGATTTCTGCGGAGAGATGTGGAAGAAAAATTTATACTTCAAGAGAGACAACAGGAGAGAAGAGATAACGTTTCTCTGAATTATCTGACACAATTATGTTTTACTTTTTTATTAAATGTTAATAGTAAGAAATGTTTCCACCCTTCTTTGTTGTGATGCTCTTATTCCACGCGTTCCCGGAGGTTAAAAAAAAGGAGGAAAGCCTAACTTTCGCCCTACGGTCAATAAATTACAGTATTTTGAACGTCCCAAGTCAGAGTTCACAGTTCACACTTCACAACCCTTCTGTCTCCCGAGCAGAACTCCCCATCAAGCCAGATCCCCCGAAATTTACATGGACTACAGTAATGGATCGGATGGACCAACAAATGCCGAGTCTGAACTCCGCAATCTGCTGGCCAGGGTTGCTTTGTCCGAGATGGCGGACCTTTACAGGCTCTCGCTCTGGGAGGAGGGGATTAGCAGAGCAAGCCGACAACTCACCGAGCTCCAGGACGATGAAGCCGCCCTCAGAGACCATTACGAGAGCTGTGGCAGATTCCAGATGCTTATGGAGGTGTGTTATCCACAACTAGGTGATGCGCCGTTGGGATTACAAGGCTTACCAGTCACCGATCCAGGTATTGATTCGCAAATGCTTTAGATTAATGGAACGTCGTGGGGGGCTCGCAAATTGTTTGATAATTAATATAATGTCCACTGTCAGCGTTTGATAATTAATATAATGTACACTGTCAGCGTTAATATAGATTCGCTAATTTCATCAACTGTGATAAACTGCAGCAGCAGACGTCCTCCCAATCTATAAGATGAATTTGACTACCTCTGGCGGGGATGATTTCGGAAATCAGGAAGAAACCCTGACTACAGGCGAATTGGATGGACGTATCCGTCGCCTGGAGTTTCTTCTCAAGGGGGTTTATTGTGAGACAAATCAGCGTACGACCCACGACCAGATTCGCAGTGATTACTTGACAAGCGTTCAGAGGCGTTTGACTTTGCGGACCCAGTTGGGCCGTATAGAGTCATCCCTTGACAAGATTCAGCTAGCCTTGGCGGCCACCCAGATTGCGCATGGACAACTCAGGGACTACTACATACGCTGCGGTCGGATCGAGGTGATGAAGGAGTTCGGGGTGAATGCTTGGATGGCGGCAAAAGACAGACTGGTGGCTGACTACCCGGAACCGCCTAACCTGCGTCCTGTGGCAGGGTAATCCAGGTAATCTATATGTCCTTATGAAAACAAATGCTCGTGCAAGAACTTTCAGCCACATCTTCACATGCTAGCTACGTGGAATTAAGATTGTGGTTTCTTTTGTTGCTAGTAATAAGAAGTTTTTATCGTGTATGCTAATATGATACTCCGTATTCCGTTCCACTAAGTCTTCATGTACGGTCGGTCTAAGATGTGGAAATTAACAAATGTCTCTTCAACTGGATACAGCCCGAAAATGCAATTTCTTGTACAAGGTATCAATATATTTTTGGCAAAACTGCTTGAAACCGGAGTTTAAATGCAGAGATTAGGGATTTTTTCCGTTTCACACTCCATTAGATTGTACATCTTTGTTAATGCAAAAACTTCACCTTCAAATAATGTTACCCCTTCAAGTTTGTAAAACCGTGCAACCCATGATGGGGTGTGCTTTTCACGGGTAGGTGATTACTGTGCATTTGAACTAGGGTACCACCAACGGAACCAACGGCAGGTGGGACAATGGGCATTTTAATCTACAATTTTTCTAATAAGCAGTTAATAATGGAAATATTTGGTAAATCTAAACCCTTTTGTTTTTAAATTTTTTTGTGACGGGTTTATTCTTTCCTTTTTAGGGTTTTAGTTTCTTGTTTTGGTATGATTATCATGTGCCCTAAGGGCACAATAGAAAAACCGTTTAATCTAATATGGCGAAACTCTAGCAATTCCTTACTAAATGAGAAAAAAGGAAAAGGAAACAAAAAGGAGAAAAAGAGAAATTTGTCTGGTTTGTTTGATGACACATCCAAATTTATCTTTTTTTAATTTGTTAAGAAAATTTTCCAATTCTCCATTGTGGATTTGTGGACGCATCGCTAAGCGTGGAGGGTGTAGGGTTTAGCTATATTTATATCCTACTACGGAGTATAAAAAGTTGACATACATGTTCGAAAATAATACTATTTTTTTTTTGGTTGAAATTCGAAAATAATACTATGGAGGAACAATAAGTGATTACACGTTCATTAGTCATGCTATATATATCACCCCAACAAGTAAAACTGGAGAAATAACTACTCCCTCCGATTTAGTAACACAGATGACGGTTTTTAGAGCCGTACAAGTGACGTTTAAGGAGCATCCGCAATGGTTAAATTGTGGAAGATTTTTATACTGGTAAAGAAAAAAGAAAAAAGGAAAAAAGTCAGAATTTTGTCAGGAGAAATTCCTCAAAAGTCAAAATGTTTTCCATCGCATATCATCGAATCTACCTATGCTCTTGTCGAAAAATGATTCCAAAAAGTTTGTTGGTTAATATTGTGATGGTTCGAATCGTTGGTGATGATTTTCACACTTGTGATTATTCTTGGTTGAAAATTGATATTTTTGAGATTATTTTGAGTCATTTTTCCCTAAAATTTCTGTGACTGATAACAATTATACCATTATTGGTATCATAACAAGCTTGTAAATTTTACTCAAAAAACAAAAACAAGCTTGTAAATTTGAGCCTATATTGAATATAATTCGATTAAGTTTTATTTTAATACATACGCATTAATTAAGTATGTAGCAAAAACATATACTATTCCTACATTATCTGTTTATATGTACCGTATGTAAATACTGGGTATGGTGGGAGGAAATTAAAACACAAGCCATGCATTGCTGCCAAAGTAAAGCCAATTAGACATATATATATATATATACACACACTCCGTATTAGGTATAATTATCCCATAACAATTATTCTTTGTTATCCAATTGTATTTTTTTTTCCTTTTTCGAATGGCGGGAGGTTTACCCTTATAAAGCATTTCGACCCATCTGCTATCTCGTCCCGATGGCATGTAAAAATGAAATGATCTGTCTTCTCTCTGTATTCTCTTTTATTTCATGAAATTGTTATCCGTTTGTTAGTTACGGGCTAATTATCTTTGTTATACCTAATGTATATTTCAGGACATGGTAGTTACGTACGGGCTAATTATCCGTGAACAATTATAATTTGTTATACATTTGTTTGGTTATAATCCAATCATGATGCCCTATGCTAATATAATACATTTATCGTCCGAACATTTGTCACATACGGAGTAGATCAGAAGTCTAGTACCAACAAACGTATTAGCACTTAACAAATGTTATTTAAATTTGAACCTTTTGTTCACTTTTATATTTTTATAATTTTCAACTAATAGAATATTGTCATTTGTTAAATGTTAATTGGAAGTACGGAGTTCATAACTTATTCGTCCATAGTCAATATATACTTGGTTTGACGTTTATAGCGGTATGATTTTTATCATTAAATAGTATATACTCCGTTGATAGCAGCATAAAAATACAACAGAACTATATTACTACACCAAATCAAAGTGGCCGAGGGTGATGATGGACTGCATTACCGTGTACGTACTTATTACAATACAATAAATTAAAGAAAAAAAAATACTTGTAAATTACCCATATCAAATGCACTGCAACTTGCAGAATTCGATTTGACGTCGGCCGTCAATTGATACGATAAGGGGAGACCGGCAGAGAGAGAGAAATCAACCGTGAAGTAGCATTAATCGCTTCCATAGTGGAGGAAACTCAAAGGTTTCTGACCAAAATATGAAAATACTATATTCAATGAAACAGAGATTTGTCAGGCTTTGTGGAGAAATTTGGAAAAAAAATTCAACTCCGAGAGTAAATTATGATTAATAAGAAATACGGAGTACATTACAAAAGCCTGAATGTATTTACGACTAGGGGTTTCACCGTTGAAATTCTTGTTGTTACAGATTGTATACAGTCGCATTTTTTTTCTACAGTTTCTCTCTAGTCGCATACCAAGTCGTGTTTGCACATTCATCACCAAAAACGCTTTGCACTTTCATCCACAAAAAACTTCAATTGGCGCAACTTCTAGTAGTCGTATTTGTTCGTATGATCTTGACTATGAATTGCTGCGAACTCTTAAAGAATGCATGCATGAAGTGATAGGTGGTAGGTGTCAAATCACGGTGCATTAATTTAAATCCCTTTTGCAAATTCTCCGTCTTAAGAAAACTAAAAAGTTGCATAGCACAGTCACAACGTATGCTTTGCACGGCATCCTGCACAAGTCGATTTTACATCGACCTTCACCTACTTCGCCTAGGCCATGCATTTGGTCCAATTAGCCAAATTTTAACTCCAACATTCGTACATAGCATCGAAAGGGATGAAACTTATTGAAACCAAGTTCATAAGGAACTTATTTGTATTTATCAAATATAAGAAACTTTGACCCCATAAATACAAAGTGTAACTTTGTTATACTAGTCAAGTAACGAAAAAACAAATAACATCAAATGGGGAGTTTGGTCACACACTTTCGGCTACGTACAAACAAACAATCCAAATACAATGTACTCCAGTATTATTTTCTTTTCCTTAATAAAATAGAAGGAACAAATACAAGCTATTAATAAGGCCGCACTTCTTTTTGATTATTGTTGTAGTTGCCCACGGTCGTACTTACTTAATTGCATTTGCCCGGGCGGGAAGCTTGTAGAAGAAGGGAGGCCTTATTTCAGACCACAAGAGAATCGAGGACTAATTTCCGGCCAAATTCTCCATCGAGGGCTAAATTCATTGTCATTCTGTTGTCAGAACAAACTCTAACCACCCGGACGACGATGGGTCACGACGGAGCAGTGCGCCCAGTGAGGTGTGTAATCGGTATGTTGCCAGACGAGCTCATCATCGAGATCGTTTCGAGGGTGGCATCTCGGTCTCTGAAAGATCTGTTCTGCTGCAGGCAGAGGTAAATCCAAGAGCCTTATAATTTATTGGTTTTATCTACTAGAATGCATGTACTGGGTTCATACAACACAGATCCCCCTTGTAGTTGCAAGGTCTTCAACCGATGCGGGCAGGAATCTCTGGTATTCCATCAGTCTTCAACACAGGAAATCTACGCACGATGGTTCCGACAAGAAGAGCACCGGGAAGCCGCGTATGCATTCCTCCGACTGTGTGCGGAAAGAGGGAACCCTGGTGCTTTATACGGCCAAGGCTTGGTAAGTTGATTCGTATGTGCACTTGATTGGCTTGAAATGTTATGGAACATTTGCTTACCCAGGAAATGAGGTGCGCCCAATTTCGATCACAGCTCAGGTATTTCGGGGTCATAGATGAACCCTACGGTGTAGAGTGCCTGGAGAGATCGGCTGCGCTAGGGCACACCCCAGCTGCTTATGTGCTTGCCGGGTTGCTGCTCTGCTCCCAGGAACCGGACCAGGATGTGAGGGCTGCGAATCTGATACGTGACGTCAGGGATTCATCCGGCGATGGCATCATGGAATGCCGTATCGAACTCGTCCGGTTCTTATACTACAACCCACCTGCCCGTATAGTTGTTGCACGGTTAGAACCACCACAATGGATTACGCACCACGTACATGGACTTATTAAACGGAGACAGAGACATTTCCGTGTTCGGACCCCGTACATGGGCTATGTTTTTAAGGCGAGTGACGGGCTCGATGCAGGCTCTTGCACCCTATGTAGTCTCGAATTCGAAGGCAGGTTATTCTGTTCCCTGTTCCGCCGAATGAGAAATCCTCGCGTGCCTATATCTTCTTCCATCCCTCTATTGTCTATCTCCCTTGTCCGACATCTTCGTTCTGCCAATTAATCAAATTTTGGCGATTATGAATCCTTTGTTTACCCTTAATTAATAGACATTTTGCCGACTGTATGATGATGTAATATCGTGTTATGTTATAACCCACTATTGTTTATACATGCAATGCTATGATAATGTAAAGCTGGTTATTTACAGAAATACCCTCCTCTTTGCATCCCTCTTTCAACACAGCTCAAGAACGACGAACGGCGAACGACGAAGCAGCAGCCACCGAGCTCCAATTCGGTGCTCTCCAGATGCCTCTTCCTCCAACTCCGATCCACGCGCACCGACACAAGCCACCAACTAGCCGCCGGCCCACCTCCTCCAAGTATAAACCCTAAGTTCGAATTGATTTTCAAATTTGAGAACGGCGAACTCCACGTTCTGACAAATCATCCATTATACTTTAGACGAGAGAAGGTGTTTACTTATTTAAATAGGAAAGAGAAACGACAAAGATATGTTGAAATACTTTAGACGAGCGAAGATCATGTAAATACAGTATAAAATAAAACTAACACCAGAGTAAAGGCATGCTGACTTGACTTGCAAGTTATTAGCCGGTACTTACGGCATGCGCTTGTGGAAATTAATGTGCCCAATTTTTGGATGCCCCCCGGGTTTTAGAGCACCACCCAAATTGAAATAGCTTTCATCACATGACTTGTGCCATGTAATGTTTGATATCTATACAATGACTACTGTAACATGTAAGGACTTCGACCGAAAATATAATATAAAACGTAATGATTTTATTTATTTATTATGGATCTAATTCCCGACTTTTAGAAATAAATAAAGATTGTAGATGTCATAAATAAAGATTGTCGATGTCATAATATATATGGAGTACGTGATTCAATTGTCCCTCATTTCAAAATATATTTTCGAAATTACTAATTGTGACAGGTGTGATGAATAATGTCATCACTATAGTTTACAATGTAATTATTTATATCATATAATGTAATTTTGTAAAATAACTTTTTGATATTATCAAATACGGAGTATTATAAATAATTGAAACTATTATATTATATTGACTATAAATTTAGCAAATGTTTTCCTAAGTATATTATATTTACATATCAATTAATAAAAGAAAACATAGCATTTAAATATAGTTAAAGTAGACACATGCATATTATGAATTGCACACTATTTAAATATGAATTGCACACTATTTAATGCACGTGATTTAGATGTACATGACTTAACACCTCGTTGCCAACTTGTTGATCGTTATTCTAGAGTCTGCATTTATCTACCTTAATGAATAAACATTTACGAGCTCCACTTCAACCTGTATTGCTTGGTTCATTTCTTGAAGTAACGTAATGTAGATCTCCGTCCAATGCTTAAAAAGAAGCGTATTTATGCAGTTACACCGATTGTAATATTGTACTACCAAATTGTGAAACCAAATTTACCGTGTTTTTTATACACGTCATCCTTGATGGCATGTACACAGTGTATTCAATATGGAACACTGTAGTAGTATTTTTCAGCATACCCCATAAAGGTAATGTTATGTACACGACTGTACGAAATATTGTAAAAGTGGAGCCTTTCACTGAACCCATTACGCCGGCCCTAGATCGAGGGAGAAAGTAGAGGGGTCAAATTCCCCATTATCAGGCATCATTGTTATTCTGTTATCAAAAAAATACTCCAGTCGATGCAGAACGACGGACCATTTGACCCAGTGAGGTGTGTGATCGGTATGTTGCCAGACAAGCTCATCATCGAGATCGTATCGAGGGTGGCATCTAGTTCTCTGAAAGATCTGTTCCGCTGCAGGCAGAGGTAAATCCAATAGCCTTAAATTTGATTGGTTTTACCTACTGCAATGTACTCGGTTCGTACAACACAGATCCCTCTTTTAGTTGCAAGGTCTTCGACCGATGCGGGCAGGACTCACTGGTTCTCCGGCAGGCGCCAACACAGGAGATCCACAGGCGACGGTTCAGACAAGAGGAGCACCGGAAAGCCGCATATGCATTCCTCCGACTGTGTGCGGAAAGCGGGAACCGTGTTGCTTTATACGGCCAAGGCTTGGTAAGTTGATTCTTATGTTCACTTGATTGGCATGAGATATTATGGAATATTTTCTTACCTAAGAAGGTTGCGACTAATTGCGAACACAACTTCAGTATTTCGGGTCCATAGATGAACCCTACGGTCTAGAGTGCCTGGAGAGATCGGCTTCGCTAGGGCACAATCCAGCTGCCTATGTGCTTGCCGTGGTGCTGCTCTGCTCCCGAGAACAGGACCATGAGGAGAGGGGTATGAATCTGCTCCGTGCCGTCAGGGATTCACCCGCCGCTGGTATCATGGAATGCCGTATCGACTTCGTCCGGTTCTTATACAACACGCCGCCCTGCGACACTAAACTCACTAAACTCGTCGCACGGTTCAAACCACCAAAATGGTCTACGCACCACGAACCAGGACGGTGTCTGTGCCGTGCGAGGAACCCGTTCAGTAGATGCGACAACGTCGATGCAGGAGCGTGCTTGCTCGTTAGTTGTGAATTCGAAGCTATTTTTTTCTGTTCCCTGTTCTACCTAATAAGATGGAGGTGGTATTGAAATAAACGTATCGTTTTGTGTTGTTATATTGCTCGGTAGTTGTGAAATAAACTTTCATCCTGTCCCTCGTTGCACGTTCCATTTTGGATATATTCGATTGTTCCTTAACCGTGCATTGCACTACTAGTAGTAACATGATATACGCGGATTGCCTTTGCGTTTGGTCAGAAGTTACATGTGACGAAGAGATCAACCGTGGTTAATTGAACAGGTACAACAAAACCAAGCAAATAATATATGTGTGAGAATTTACATGAATGCGTGAGATTTACGGTCTACATTGAGAAGAAACAAAACCAAGAAAATAACTCCTTGATGCAATCAAAGTGCTCACAATAATTCAGAAATGGTCGAGCATTTAGAATTTGTTTGACTTTTGTTTAATGTTAATTAAAAGTACGGACGTATTAACTGTCTCGTCCCTTTTGAAGACTTGGTTTGATTTTTTTGGTAGAAAGAGTACTTAAGAAGAATTTATCAAGGCGACAATGAGGTGCTTTGCACTGACAGCTGCAGAAGTCGATTTGACATCGGCCGTAATAAGCTTGACAATTTGGGGAGATTTTAAAGGAAGGGAGGGGAGGGCAGGGACACTCCTCCGTTTGGCTGGTTTTAAAATAAAGAGAGAATCAGGCACATTTCAGTCGAACAGTGATGGAAAGAACTGTGTAAGGGAAGGGAAGGGAAGGTGAATCTTCTCAAATTGGTGGAATTTCGACAGAAAAGTTGTATTTAAACTATATGAAGGATGTAAAAAAAACCATCCTTTACTACGTATATTTTTTTATTTCTATCACAAAATGAAATCTTAACCAAAAGACATAAATAAGAGTTTGAATAGTATCAAGGCAATGCAAAGTTTGTTACGAATGTAGATAAGATTTCGGATGAATCATTCCATTTATTGAGTCCCCCTTGTGGGGTTTCGTAATTCCATTTATTGAGTCCCTTTTTTTTGTGATTTCACAAAATTTCAATAAATAAACTGGAAAATACAAAGAGTTTAGAAACGATTACAACAGATCTCAAAAGGGGGGAAACATGTCAATGGCTCGCCTATGTCAATGAAGTTGAGTCCCTTTTTTGCCCCTTTGATCGCTAATGCCTGCTTGTGGAAGATTGCTACTGCTTGACGTACTAACCTAACCCTTGCCCTTCAAATCAAAAAAAAAACCCTTGCCCTAAATTTTTTTTAAAAAAAAAAACCTTGCCCTAAAAAAAAAACCCTTGATAAACCCTTGCTAATGCCTGCTTGACTAACCTAGCTTTTGTAATAAAACAACACTCCGTAATACATGTAAGAAACTTTAAGTCTTCAATTCATGGTTACTTTTCTAGACGAAGGACAAAAACAATTCATGGTCACTTCTCAAAAAAGTAGACCCAATGAAAGAGATGTAAGACAGTGGGCACCTGCAACAAGCTTCCCGGCTCGGTAAATGCAATTCAGTACGGCCTGTCTTCTTCTACAAGCTTCCCGCCCCGGTAAATCGTAAATGCAATGTGATTTGACACACTCGCACCTATCACTATAAAAGCATGCATTTTCTCAAGTACTGAAGTATTCCGTATTTGAAAAAAATAAAAGTATGCATTTTAAAGCTTCCAGTTCATAGTACACATATTTGTTGCAATTCATAGTCAAGACTCAAGAGGGTGCATATAGATGTACTCCGTACATCCGTTCAACATAATGTCCTGTGGTTATATATATTTTCCCATTTATCACCCTTCCTGAAGATGACACCTGTTTAATAAAGGGTATTATGTAAAAATCTGCCTTTTGAAGGGGTTAATGGCGGAAGTGGCGCCACTTTTGTAGTAGCTTAATGCAAATAATTTGAAATATGCAATTACTTATAGATGACTTCATATAAATATATGTGAGGGCAAGCATAAGTGTTTTGCAAGTGCCGGACAATATGCCAGTTCGAAGCATGTCAACACTAGCCTCATGTATATGGAAACGCTATTTCATATTTCACAATGAATTTTTATGTATATGAATACATAAAAATTATGTATGTGGCTGAAATCGCTATTTCCTATTTCGCGAGTACATAAGTTATGTACGTGTACGTATATAATGTATGCAATGAAAAAGAAATTCATATACGTAAAGTTATTTCTTTCTTTTGGTATACACAACTTTAATTTGGAGATATTTACTTATTTGATTTCCACGATATCTCAACGTGATTTTTATATACGTAAATTTTGGTAAGGGATGAATCATAATTTTGGAATAATTTATACATTCATATTTCTCGGTAATTTTTAAGCATTTTTATATTCAGCTTAGAATACGTGACATTAATAGCATGTTTTTATTCAGTGTTGATGAGGTGGCGCAAATATTTACGGACAGAGATAGGTTCTGCTTTATACTGTATTGTAGTCCATATGGCCATTTAAGTGCCTAGCATGGATGCTTGTTTTTACGAAAAAACAAACGTAAAGAGATTACCCTTGCCAAATTTCACTTACCAATTAAAGCAATTTTGAAACCATGTGTAAAATCAATTATACATTTTGGATTTTTTTTTTATCATAAATCTAGGTTTCCTTTCCTCTAAACGTACTCATCCATGTTATCTTTATATATATCTCGTTTAAACCTTTAATTTTTTTGGTTGAAATATCTCGTTTAAACCTTTAATTATAACTAGTCCATATTAGCATTACAACACATCAATCATAACCCTTGAGTCACCACAATTAAACTGCCTTTTACATTATTCTTGCATTAACAAAGAAGTTTGATTAATTGAAAGAACGAAGATGTCAGGGAAGGGAGAGGGACAATTGAAAGCCGGAATAAGATATAGGTACGAGACTACAAACCAATTAACAAGTGAATTAACTTAGTATGTTGCGTTATTTACCCAGATTTGGTTTTCCCTCACCATGTTACTGTTAGAAGTTCAATTCACGGTTAACAAAGACTATCCAATTTGGAACGTGCAATGAGGGTCATAATACGGAGTTTTGCACACACGACTGCTATGCCACTAATGTTTTGTTCATCCTTCACATGATCCACGCAACAGAGAGCAAAACGAAATAACACAAAACCAGACGTTTAGTATTAAGGAAGCATCACCCATCTTTGTCGGTCGAACAAGGAACAGAATAACTTGGCTTCGCGTTCGAGACTGCATAGCCAGCACCATCGTGCATCATCGACCCCGTAAACAACCCAGTAAATCCATCCACATCTCGGGTTCGTCACACGGCACTGTCTCCGTCCTGGTTCGGGGTGCCTAGACCATATAGGTGGTTTAAACCGTGCGACGACTATAGGGGCAGGCGGGTTGTAATACAAGAACCGGACGACCTGGCTACGGCATTCGAAGATGCCAGCGCCGGCTGAATTCCAGAGGGGACGGAGCAGATTCATAACCCTCTCGACCAGCTGGTCCTGGTCCTGGTCCTGTTCTTGGGAGCAGAGCAGAACCACGGCAAGCACATAACGAGCTGGGTTGTACCCTAGCGCAGCCGATCTCTCCAGGCACTTCAGACCGTAGGGTTCATCTATGCCCCCGAAATACTTGAGCTGTGATCGGAAAATACCTGTTTAAGCAATATTCCACCACATTTCAAGTGAACATACGAATCAGCTTACCAAGCCTTGGCCGTATAAAGCACCAGGGTTCCCGCTATCCGCACACAGTCGGAGGAATGCATACGCGGCTTCCCGGTGCTCCTCTAGTTCGAACCGTCGCGTGTAGATGTCCTGTGTTGGCGCCTGCCGGAGAACCAGGGGGTCCTGCCCGCATCGGTTGAAGGGCTTGCAACCACAAAAGGGATCTGTGTGGTATGAACCGAGTACATTCCGGCCAATAGGTGAAACCAAACAAATATAAGGCACTTGGGGGGTTTACCTTTGCCTGCAGTTGAACAGATCTCTCAGAGAACAAGATGCCACCCTCGAAGCGATGTCGATGATTACCTCGTCTGGCAACATACCTATCTCACATCTCGCTGGCCGCACTGCTCTGCCGTTCCCCATCGTCGTCCAGGTGCTTGGAGCTTGTTTTGCCAACAGAATGACAAGGAAAAATTAGCCCTCCATTCTCTTTTGGTCTGAAATACGGCCTGGCTTCTTCTACAAGCTCCTCGCCCCGGTTACCATCTCCCACCGTATGGTATACTGGCCCAATACTCCAAATATAGCATATCACCTTCTCCCACCATATGCTATATCACAATCTGTAAAAAATTTTTTACAGATTGTCTACAGTAAAATGCTAAATATACCGATTCCACTCCAATTGCTATATCTCTTTACCTTTTTTTATCTAATTCCTTTCCTACCCTTTTTACACAACTACATAAACACTCTATTCCATATGTACCCTTTTTAATTTTAGACACATTTTTAATTTGTCCTTTAATTTGACGTTAACAAATTTTGCTAATGATAAAAATTATACCATTATAAAAATCATAACAAGTTTGTTAATTTGAGCCTACTATTGAATATAGTCGGATTAATTTTTAATTTAATGCATAAGCATTAGTTAAGGTTGCATGATAAATAACGTATATTATACATTATAAGATAGGACAATGGCCTCATCAAAACCTTGATGAAGACAAAGAGGATGATGAGATATGAGAATTATTCTTTGTGGGATTTTCAGAAGGAAAGATTAAAGGGTTTATAGAATATGGTGTGATGAAAATGGTGATGGTGGCTACCTTATATAGAGGTTTGAAAAAATAGCCGTTATAAAAAACTTGAAAAAATGCATTGCACACCTTTAAAATTAAAATCAATTATATTTATATTTTAATATATATCTTATAGGGTATGGTGGGAGGAAATTGAAAACACAAGCGTACAGTGCACACATTTGCAATTAAAGCCAATTATATCTATATTTTAATATATACCTTATGTAATTATACCTTATGGTGGGAGAAAGAAATATAATGCACTTATAAATTATTACTCCCTGACGTTTGAGGAATATGCACATAGATCAAGAAAAGAATTAACTTCCAACTCACCAATTATAGAATTATTCCAACACGGTCAAGGTACATGCATTTGGTCTACCTATATAAGGGAAAGGAAAGCCGAAAGGCCATTCAAAAAATACTACGCTGCTGGAGATAATAAATTCAGCCTTGTCATGCTCACCCAAAAAAAAAAAAAATTCAGCCTTGTCATTATTACAAAAGCATTGGGATAATGGAGTACTTGATCAGAACGTGTATCAATTAACGTCACTTTTATATTGAACAAAGATTTAGACGACACTTAAACTGGATCGGAGGGAGTAGTACGTAATAGCAATACAGTAATGAAGTACGGCCTAATAGCCTTAAGTTTTTCCCTTTAATTTACAGTATGTGGGAAAGGAAAAGAATAGGGAGTACATTTTTTTGGATTGTTTGTTTGTACGAAACCGAAAGTGTGTGACCAAACTTCCCGTTTGATGTACTTGTTTTTCCGTTCCGTGACTTTTTTTTTTTTTTTTTGGTTGAAGGAGAGGCGGCACTCTCCGTTCCGTGACTTATGACAAAATTACAAGCAGCAACCTTTTATTTATGGGGTCAAAGTTTCCTATACTGTATTTAATAACTCTAATACAAATAAATTTCGTATGATATTTTTTTGAATGAAGGGGTGATTCAAAAACTCTGAGTAAAAGCGATCACAAAAAATTGTAGGGAATTCCTAGTTCAAATTTGGGCTGGTTACAAAAGTTATCTCCGGTCTCCCCCGAATTGCACCAAATGCATGGCCTAGGCGGAGTAGGTGAAGGTCAATGTCAAATCGACTTCTGCAGGTTGGCGTGCAAAGCATACTTTGTGACAGTGGTTTGCAGGGGTTGCATTTAATGCAACGTGATTTGACACAACCACACCTGACACTATAATAAAACCATGCTTTTATATCGTTTGCAGTTGATACGAGTAGTATACATACTTGTTGCAACTCATAGTCAAGACTGAAGAGGGTGCATATCAAAGTATTTGACTTCAACATAACGTCGTGTGGTTATATATCGTTCCCATTTATTACCCTTGCATAAGCTTTCATCTGTTTAATAAAGGGTATATACAAATCAACTTTTGTATTGGGTAATGGAAGAAGTGGCGCCAATATAAATTTGTACAGATGAAAAGCACAAAAAAGTTAGACTAGAGACAAACGGACAAAGGACAAACAGGCTAATGTATACAATTTGTAACAAAACGATTTTCCCCGATGAAACCCCTATATTGGTTCCTAGTGGACACAGTGGTCAAATCCATTCAAGATTTCATAGTAATTAAAGAAAAGGTAAATAATTACAATTAGGGGATATTATTCATAATTTCAAAGTAATCCCAAACTTGAAGGAGAAATTCTCCTGCAATTAAATCATCATCATCATAACTATATACTAATGCGGAGGTTATGTATAATATTTAGCCCAACAAGTGTCACCTCCTCGATTGACCGCATCATCCTTTTTCACTAAAACAATTCAGTTGGTATAATTGGTTGAAATTCCCACATTAGATAAATTCTTATCTATTGATTTCCATTGTGAAGATTTTCTTCAAACAAAATCCGTCTAAATCTATTCATAAAATAATATTAGGAGTAGTATGTAGATAATAATATTAAGGATAAGTATTCTAGTTAAAGTAAATTAAATATTAAGGAGGAGTACGTACGTGACTTTATGATACTGATAATTTCCTTATTTGTCTAGCAATCATCGTAACTATATAATTTTCAGTTTACCATCGTACATTGATCTTCATTATAGTGGTTCAATTCGTGCCTTGCTTTTAAAATCGTACCTTGATTTGCAAAGGGTTTAACTTGTATATGATGTCTACATACTTATTTTTATTAACATTCATTTTAGTTTGTTACATAGTTGAAAATATAGCACTGTTACATTTTACTCATAAATTTTCTAGAAATCTTCTTATCTACGAATTTCTATTTTGTATTTTTCTAAAATAAAGGTACTTAAATGCATATACATATTTTTGCTCGCCACTGGAGCGTATATTACCACTCGGCTGGGGTCGGTGAAATCCAATTGGTCCTCGGAATACATATGATATGTATTTGTAAGATAATCATCCATTTCGTATGTCACTTGTGCCACATTTGTTAAATAATACTCCGTAGGATTTACATAGCTATTAGTGAAACTAGTAGAGGGTTACACTATTGGAATTGATTAGTGAAACTAGTCTATTGGTGTTCGATTTATTACTCTGTATTCACAGCACACCGAAACACGGACTAATACCATGCATTGCACACAGTATACCGTGCAAGCCAAATTTCCATTACTTGGGTGGCTGGCTAACATTATTTATATTTATTTATACTACGACTATATATAACTAGTAATAACCCGGGCCTTGATCGGGGATTTTTCAAATTAAATTTATAATATATTAAATTATGTATGATATACATATTAAATTATATATTATATATGTGATATCTATAGTGTAATGTCATATTTCTAACTTCAAAAATGTATATATTATATATGTGACCCTACCCAGCTAACATCTAGATTTCAATAGTCCAAACTTGTGCGCAATCTGAATTCAAATGAACAATCTACCGAGCCTTGACTATGAATGGATGTTCTCTCCATGTATAATATCTCAAACATGTATCTCATCCAAACAAAAAAAACAACCCATGCATGCATCAAACTGATGTCATCAATAGGTTTTTTTCCCGTATATAACAACTCAAATTTGTCCTCGATCCGAACTCAAAATGATCACCTACCTAGTTTCCACAGATTGCTACCGCGTACTACTATATTCATAATTTTCGGGCTGTACACAGTTGAAGAGATATTGGTTAATTTCCACATCTTAGGCAGGCGTCTTTTTTTCCCTCAGACCGGCCGGTTCAACTGAAATGATATCCACTCCACTCCAAATAAATACTCCGATATCTCCTGGGTTCATGGTAGAGGGAGTTTTGGGGGAGAAATTTTCGGGCGATTTGGGTGCGGTCGTAGGGCGAATTCAGGCTCGATTGTAGGCCGATTTCAGGCTCATTTCTAGGAGGCGAATACCCACGGAACAAGGTTATTTCGGTACAGGTGGTCGAAGGTGCGCGCGTTTCGTTTGATCCCTTTCCTGCACTTCAATTTTGCGCCCTTTCCCGCGTTTCATTTGATTTGAGTTTTTTTCATGCAATTCCCAACAATTTGAGGTTGGAATCCTGTGCCATTGCTTGTTATGAATCAAAAGTTGGATTCGCTATTGTCCAGGGATGTCTTCCAGCTATAGCTATGTGGCCAGCACCGGTCTTTACTGTTATTGTCACTTGGTTGCCAGAGTTGTGACTGCATACAATCCCGAAGACTATGGAAGAAGGTACGTTAACTGTCCAAGATTTGAACCATCTGTATGCAGTGGGTGTGGTTATTTTGCATGGCTGGATATCCCATACGAGCCCAGGGCAGCAGCCATTATAAAAAGCCTTGTGTACCTAAAAGACCAGTGGGCAAGCAGATGTCAGGAGCTCCATTCACAGATTGCAGCTAAGGATGAAGAAATTGACAGATTGAAATCTCATTGAAGGTTTAATAATGTGCTCATCTTTGGGTGTGGTTGTTGCATATGTCTTATTGTATTAGTCGATGTTATGATGAAAAACACTTATGTGTAAGGTGATGTTATATTTTCCAAAAACAACCTTTTGTGCATACTTCACGGCTAAGTGAAATTATCTGTAATCTGTTTAGGTATGCTAACACTTTGTGTTTTGTGCATGAACGTTTGTTTTGGGTATGCTAAGACTTTAAAAACATTGTATGGTATGTGCATTTCATGCACGTCTGTTGCTGGGAATAGCTATGTTCACTGGGTACATACTGTCAATATTTTCAGATATTGTCAAAATAAGTTAGGCCATACAGTATTAATGAACAACATTGCGAGTTGTTTTTGCACATGACACAAAGTGTGCCAATAGCGCCCTTAATTGCGCCCACTTTCACAGCAACATTCTATAAAACAACATGCATTCATATGCTAAGCATTACAACAACATTACCAGCAACTAATTCCAACATAGTCACTTGCAATAACAAAAGGTCGACACTGTCACAAACCAACAACTAATACAACATCAGCAAGTTCTTTGAAGTGTTTTTCATCAAAACATCGACCAATACAGCCAAAATTAAGCAACAACCACACCCTAAGATGAGCACAATATTAAACCTTGAATGAGATTTCAATCTGTCAATTGCTGCATCCTTAGCTGCAATCTGTAATTCCAGCTCTTGACATTTGCTTTCCCACTGTTTTTTTTGGGTCACAAGTCCTTTGATAATGTCTGCTGCCTTAGCCTCGTATGGGTCATCCATCCATGCAAAAAAACCACACCCTCTGCAACCTGATGGTGCATATCTTGGACAGTTAGCGTACCTTCTTCCAAAGTTATCGGGAGTGTGTGCAGTCGCAACTCTAGCAACCAAGTGGCAATAACAGTAAAGACCGGTTCTGCCCACATAGCTATTATTGGAAGACATCCCTACACACAGATGAATCCGGATTTTGATTCTAATTGCACGAAAGACCTGAAACGAAACTAAACGCAAGAAATAGCTCAAAACTGAAATGCAGGATAGGGCTCAAACGAAACGCACCTTCGACAAACTGTACCGATAATTGAGCCCTGGATATTCGCCTCCTAGAATCGTGCCTGAAATCGCCCTAGAATCGCACCCATAAGCACATGAACTCTAGCTTCGGTAAAATCGATTTCACTGATTTCGATTTGGGGTAAACGGCTACGGAGTATTTATTTTGAGTTAAATGGAAATCATTTCAGGTGAACCGGCCGGTCTGAAATAGAGGGGTAAAAAAGGACACCGGGCTAAGATGTGGAAATTTACCAATATCTCTTCACATGTGTACAGGCCGAAATTACCCTCCCAGTACTAGCCACTAGGTAGCAATATTTGGAAAAACGTTGTGGCGCCAGTCGCCAGAGTTCAAATGCAAACTTATTAGGGACTTTTTCCGTTTCGCACTCAATTAGATTATACATGCCTAATGCAAAAACTTCACCTATAAAGTACAAATACAGATCCATCCCTATGCTGAGATTGTATAACTGTGCATTCCTTGACAGGGTGTGCATTTCACGATTATCTTTCAGGATTGTATAATATGTGCAACTACTCTGATTACTGTGCATTCGTTCTGAGCCCACCGACGGCCGGTGGGCAACTGTGCAATTCATCGCCACGACGGTGGAGCGTGTAGGGTTGAGGGTTCTGGACGTATGGCTTAGCTATATTTACATCCCCTAAAAAGTAGACATTACATGTGTGAAAATAAGGGAGTACCAATAAGTGATTACACGTTATATTGGATGTCTTTTCTCTTTCCGAGTTGTATAAGGCAATTATTTATCGAAAATCCTATTTTCACACCAAAAATTACTTTCATTCTTTTGTAGCAATCTATTTTCACAAGATTACAAGTTACTCCGTCCAACCCGTACTAGTCGCAAGATAGATCCCCCGGCCCAACCTGTTCTTAAAGATATCTTTCCGAAGGTTTATCATTTTTACACATGCGGTAAGCATAATTTCGCTCTGGTCTCCCCCTAATTGGTCCAAATGCTAGGCCTAGGTGGAGTAGGTGAAGGACGATGTCAATCGACTTCTGCAGGTTGCCGTGCTCTGCATACATTGTCACAGTGGTATGCAACAATTTAGCTTTGTTATTAATTTATACGTATTTGTGATGGACCTTGGTTTGGATAATTTTATACGTGGATCTGGCCAAATAAAAGATGCAACGTGGATGAGTAAGCGCAGAGATTTTGCAGGCAGTGCATTTAATCCAACGTGATTTAACACTGTCACACCTATCCCTAAAAAGTAAACAAACTTGTTGCAATTCATAGTCAACACTCAAGAGGGTGCAATTTAACGTTTATTACTTTTAAAAAACGATGGGTGTGAGAGATTTTGAAGAAACAGGCGCAAAAAGTTACTACTTGTAGACAATTTTGGTCAGGAAAAAGATTTGAGGAGCACATACGCAAGTAAGGTAACAAACTCAAACAAATTTAACGCATGTGATGGCTAACTCAATCTTATATACATTAGATATAAGTAACATAACAAAATTTATTACATTTTAACGCTGTTGTACGTAACAAATATATAAAGGAGCCTATAAAAAATATATAGGTAACAAATGCGTAGTGGAGCATATATATGGAGGAGCAGTACGTAACTCAATTGTACCTACATTAGTAACAAATTTTGCTGGACTATATACATAGAAATTAAAAAATGTATAGTAAACAGGAAGGTCTGTTTACATATCTGATGGGAGTTGAAAAATAAAATAAAATTGTAGTAGTACCATTTAGTTTAAATACAACTTTTCTCTCCAAACCACCGATTTCGGACGTTACGTTGATTCAACTTCCCTTCCCTTCCCTTCCCCTCCCTTCCCTTCAACAGTTATTTCCCTTCGCTCCTCTCCCTGTGCAGGGGTATCAAATGACGGCCGATATCAAATCGCCGTGTGCAGGGGTCAGTGCAAAGCACATCAGTGCGACAGTGCTGTGCAGTTGTATATATTTTAATAAAAAAACATATCCTTTTTTGTTTTGGGATCAAAATTAACTATTAAAGATAGATAGTATTGTTTTGAAGGTAGAATTGAGTATTACATAATTAAGGAATATACGGAGTACAAGATATTGAGTTGTTATTATCTATTTAAGTTGAAAAAAAAAATTAAAATCAAGCGGAGCCAGAATCAACGTGGTGGCTCGAAAACGGTCGGCTTTTATAATATATATTGATATTGATTGTTATTCCCAAAATTCCCGGAACATCCATTGCCATATATCGCATGAGTCTTGTAATGGGTCTCTCAACAGTCCTCAAAGTGTATTAAACAACTTCTAGTACATGTATTTATCAAATTTCATACCCAATCCTTATTAGGGTGTTGGTTTTGACCAAAATTAAAATTATTAGGGTGTTAGTGCCGATGTGTTAGGGAACTGTTGATGTGGGAATTAAAGGGTTGCGCCTGATGTTGCTCTTGAGCAGATATTGTTAATTTCAACTTTGTATTCATACATGATACCCGAACCCGCAACAATCGGTGGACATTTAGAGTTAGAGTGCACATTTCTGTATGAGTTGCACGTTGTCCAGGATTCTTCAAACGTATTTACTGCAAAGTGCTGAAACCTCTTTTGAGCAAAAACATAATGTGGTGAAGCATCACAGATCGAGTCATATTCATGAGTATATTGGTAAATGTGATCGAGACTTTACCAAAAACCGTCAACAGGATACATGTAGATGTAGTGCTTGGCTAAATGTTGTTGATCCTTCCATTTCTTTAAGATTAGCACCGATGCATAGACCAACAAAACGTCAAGAAGCAAGGCCACACGTTAACGAAATGGATGAATCCATTGATATGTGCAGCCAGTTATGCCTAGGTAATGGTAATGCAAATAACCATGGAAGAACAAGTGTGAGAGAAAGAAAACATGGATACATCGATCCTTGGACACTATATATTACTCCGTAGGAGACTATATATGTAAACATTTGCTACCCTCATTCATATCTCCATGCTATATTAGGAAACTTACATTTACTACACTCATTAAATGCTCACGGTACTTTGATACTATTGTTTCCTCTGAGACAACCCTGTCGTTCAGTTACATCCTTCATTTGCTACACTCAATCCTTAATTAGTTACGCTCATCATGGTCACCTGATTACAAAACATTCCTTCCACTCCACCTAAATGAATCAACTCCATGAAAGGCAAAATTCAATCCTCACGATGGGCCCACAGAACCGGCCAAATGGCCCCACACACCCGACCTAGGTACTACCCCTTACCTCACACTGTAATATTTAATGGAAATATAACCCATTGGACTACAATGTTTACCCCTAATTTATTCAAAGCTTGTCTATCGGCCAAAATGAAAAACAAAATGTACCAAATATATATTCTCAGAGGTCGTTCACAGAAAATCTCACCACTTTCTTTTCTTGCTTATTGGAAGTGAGGGAACTTCTCGAAAAACAAACTACGGGGACGGCAAGCCACAAATGAAACAACCCATATCCCTAATTAATTAACAACAAAAAGTACGTGACTGCGAAGTGACGTTAATTGTTCGACATTTGCTCTAATTTGAAGAGATAAACCATAAATAATATTTATTCGAACTCGAACCCTAATCAGCCAACCACAATTCGGGTTCATACCGAAGTTACATAAAACCAAGTGTGCATCCCCTAAACACACAGAGCATTGCACATACTACACAGCACTCAGCCATTGACAAGAAATCAATTTTTCCTTGTCCTTCTGTTGTCAAAACAAACTCCAACCACCCGGACGACGATGGGGAACGACAGAGCAGTGCGGCCAGTGAGATGTGAGATAGGTATGTTGCCAGACGAGGTCATAATCGACATCGTTTCGAGGGTGGCATCTTGTTCTCTGCGAGAACTGTTCAACTGCAGGCAGAGGTAAATCCAAGTGCCTTGTATTTGTTTGGTTTCACCTATTGGCCGGAATGTACTGGGTTCAAACCGCACAGATCCCTCTTGTAGTTGCAAGGTCTTAAAGCGATGCGGGCAGGACTCTCTGGTACTCCAACAGTCTTCAACACAGGAAATCTACGCACGACGGTTCAGACAAGAAGAGCATCGGGAAGCCGCGTATGCATTCCTCCGGCTGTGTGCGGAAAGAGGGAACCCTAGTGCTTTATACGGCCAAGGCTTGGTAAGTTGATTCGTATGTGCACTTGATTGGCTTGAAATGTTGTGGAATATTGCTTAACAGGAATGTTCCGATCACAGCTCAAGTATTTCGGGGCCATAGATGAGCCGGACGGTCTAGACTGCCTGCAGAGATCGGCTGCGCTAGGGCACACCCTAGCTGCGTATGTTCTTGCCGTGCTGCTGCTCTGCTCCCAAGAACAGGACCAAGACGGGAGGGCTATGAATCTGCTCCGTGCCGTCAGGGATTCACCCGGCTTTGGCATCGTGGAATGCCGTCTCGAATTCCTCCAGTTCTTATGCACCAGGCCGCCTACCCCTAAAGTCGCCTTACGGTTCAAACCACCAAGGTCGTCTACGCACCGCGAACCAGGACGGTGTCAGTGCCGTGTGAGGAACCAGTTCAGTGTCCGGGATTTTTCGGTGCTCGACGAGGCCGATGCAGGATCTTGCTTGCCCTGTAGTTGTGCATTCGAAGTAGAGTTTTTCTGTTCACTGTTCTACCTACGAAGATGGGGGCTGTAGTGGGGGTGTAGTAATTTTGTGGCTGATTTTAGTGTTTTCAGGGTTTTATAGTTGTTGCCGTAGTTGCAGAACTTTGAGGACTGTCTTTGCGTATGGTCGGTCCATTGGAATGGAGTTCAACAGGATGTTGAAAATCGTCAGAAGTAACATGTCATGAAGAGATCGAGCGTGGTTAATTGAAAAGGTGCACAACAAATATACTTAAAATGTGAGAGGATTTACGCTGTACGCAAAGAAGAAACAAGATGAAGCCAAAGCAACTTGATGCAACAAGTAGTCAATTTAGGGGCTCAGAGCATTCCAGTGCAAATCAACCAAGATGGAAAGGCACTCTAATTTGATTGGTCATGACCGGTCACCACCAAGGCCAAAATGAAGTTATGGTCTTAAATTTTGGTGGTGACACATGTCCCATGAGGAAGAACATATGAAAAAGAAAATGAATTTTTAAAAGATACAATGCTAAAGTACACTATTTTATTTTGATGGCAAAATAAATTGGTTAACCAATATATATGGTGTAATAAGTATTAAGGGCGCCATGTTTTCTGAATTAGAGAACTAGATACAAAAAAGGAAGCCGTGTTTGTATGACCGGTACAAACTAAGCATAAAACCCGGTTCAACGCAAGAACCAATTGAAGCAAGCTAATTAAAAATTAAGATAGAAAAGCCCCAATTTCTGTCGATTACATCATGCTTTATTTCTGCCAATTTCAGAATTTTCGAATTAATTGTCGATTGGATGCTTCAAGAGAATAAGGAAGTTCGTGAATTAAAAATTGCTTACCTGACGCCTTAATTTGGTCAATGCATTACCAGTTTGGCCCAAGATGTTATACGGAGTACAATTTTCAGTTTTTCACACATGCGTATAAAGGAAATAGGATTATTATTAGTTTTGTGTTAGCCTACATGGCGGACCTAATGTGTTGGCATACGATTTGCTTAGTGTACCCAACCTCCCTAAAATAACATTAACACAAAAGTAATAACACATCATTGCCAACCGGTTGCCAAATAGATGGGGGTAGGCTATACCCAAAGGGTAAGACTAACATTTTCCAATTGTAAAACTACTCGATCGTTATTCTAGAGATGCATTTATGCGTTCCACTATAATCTATATTGCTCACCTGATTACAGTTTCGGAATGTAACTTTGTCGTCCTATACATGTTTATGTTGTTAAACCGTTTGGTCCAATATATTTTACAGTGTGACGCATCAATTAAGGGTTATACAGTGTGTTGCACTATATTACAGCATTTTGCCGCCAACTTACAATAAACAATATACTACCGAGAGGTGGAGTGATAAATACAAGGGTGCCACTTGGAGGTGGAGTGTTAAACAAAAGGATGTGAGTTGCACGCTCTGCTGCAGTACATATTTTTTGCCATATCCCGACCACGATTTATTTAGGTCTTCGTGCCTTGGAACAGTACTTGGAAGACGGAACAATACCTTGGAAGACGGAACTGCGGCACTGCGTAGGAAACTCCAAGACTTTCGAACTAACAGGCTCTGAAAGGAACATTACTTGCAGCCACAACTGGTGAAAGCGTCGTTTTCTGCAGGCTCTGAAACCCAATTCAGTGGGGCCCACAGGAATGATATCCCACGATTGCAGTTAGATTAGTAGTTTATAGTATGCCTTATTCATACTACTCTATAAAATACTTCGTGTGTGGTTATACAAAGTTGTTTCCTGTAGTAAATGGTGTCGTTGAGACCTTGATTTGAGAAATATTTGCTGTCATTCCACTTTCATATGCATTATTAAGGGTTTCTTTTACGGTACGAGTGTACAAAGGTACAAACAGTATTACTTACTGTAAAGATTTGGCATAACATATAGTGCACGAGTTTGCAATTGGAAAGCTATTGATTGATGATTTGCATACATAGATTATTAAAATATAGACGTGGCCATATACTGGTTATACAATCGTATTTTTCCCAACATTGGTTTGTAGCAATCATTTAGGAATGTGCTACACGGATAATACATAGTGAAGAAGTAATCTTTGGCCTAATGTGTAGAATAATCAATTTATTGGGGTGTATATAGCTCGTAACAAGTATATATATGGCCGGTATCGGTATCCATGTTGGGATTGTAAAGACTAAAAGTCATTCGAAACAAGAATGATGTGGATTATGTTTACTAATATCATTTATTCATACAAATGTATAAATCCTTTTGTCTTATACGAAATATCGCTCACCCTGTTCACCAAAGTATCTCAACTGATATTTTTGGTAAAACGATACGATTCATCAAAGCCTTGATGTGCCCTCACCAGCTATAGTTGGTGGGTTAGACCCCCTCCAAAAGGTGACGACCAAAAATCCGGCAATTAAAAGGAACAGTTAATCAATATAATGCCTATCTGAAAGTGATCTGCCCAAGTTTTGGAGAGTACTTCCACATCTAATAAGACTAAATCATGGACACGACACAATACGCAAAACAACATAGTCCTCCCTCCGTCACATAATAGAAGCTTCCTCGGCCTGTGATAGTATATTGCAATTCGTATAAAAGAGTTTGCATGTGATACTAGTATACTACTGTGCATTCGATCAAAAAAAAGTAGACTACTGTGCAATCCGTGGTATAGACAGTGCAATTGACACCGGTTTGTGGAATTAATAAAATTGTAGGTTTGCTCTTCCAATTTAAGTGTTTTTCTACCTCCAGTTGCATGTGTACATTTCATAATTGTTTTCCCGGAGAGCCTAACAGACGAAACATCATAATGCGGAGGTGGGATGTAACGCAAAGTAGAATATGAAATGCAATTCCTCAGGCCGTGAACGTTGAACGTCAACATTGAATAACTTGAGCACATCCAAAATGTGAACCTTGAACAGACTACATCCCTCAAGACATCTCGGTCTACGCATTGCAACTTACAAAACTAGGATGCATCGGTTATACAATCATTCGGTCCATACACAACGACCACCGGACAACTTAACCACAGAAGGATGCTTGCTTTCCAGGCAGTTAATGTCCCACTCTCCGAGCTTAGAACAATGCACAAAAGAAAAGCGACTCGAAATCACAGCTCCAGGACATACAAGCGTGTGCATCTGTCACGTCGGGAATCAAATGCACACCGGCAATCCATGGGTTCCTGATTCTGCACAACGATATGGATCCTACACGGTGCGCATTCCATTGAATCGGTGTGAACCGTGCGGCGACTCTAACACGCCGCCAGTTGTTAAATATGAACCGGACCAACTCTAGACGCAAGTCCATTATGCATGGACCGTTGACGGCCCTGACGCCACGGATGAGATTCAAACCCTTCTCCTCCTGGCCCAGAGATTGGCAGCACATCAGTAGCATGGCAAGAACATAAGCCGATTGAGTGTGGCCTAGCATAGCGGATCTCTCTAAGCATTGGAGGCCGATCCTTTCGTTTATGCCCCAGAAATAGTTCATCTGGGAACGCAGATAGGATTGGTTATGCATGCAAATTCTAAACGGACCGGAAAAGAACAGACCAAAATGATTACAAGTTTCGTGCCATCGGACGGTGCACAGATGATTGATCTTACCATTCCTTCCCCGTACAGAGCACCCGGGTTGCCGCTCTGCGCACAGGTGGTCAAGAAGGTGTAGGCAGCGTCCTGATGTTCCTGTAGTCGGTATCGGCCCAAGTAGATTTCCTCCGTGGTAGCACGGAGGAATACCAGAGGTTCCCTGCCGCACCTGTTGAACGCCCTGCAACTGCAAGACAACAAACCGTGCTGCATTAGTCCCCAACATTCGACACCTTAAAATAGGTGGAAATCACGGTTCCCGGCTTTACCTGGCCCAACAGCAGAATAGATCTCTCAGGGAACACGACGCCACCCTCGACAGGATTTCGGCGATTAGGTCGGAAGGCAACAACTGGATGAAACACAGGCCGATCTGCACTGATTCAACGTCCGCCATCGTGGTCTCTGACTCCCTGTGTTTTGGGTTTGAGTTCGAGAGAGAGTATGACTATAAAGGATCCAATTCCAATGGTAGAAATTAAATGGGCTAATGGCTTGTGTGCTCCTACATACTGGCAAAGAAACAAAAACCAACGGGAGGGGTCCCCACTCCCGTCCCCTCCGTCTGTGCACACAGATACGCGTAGGTGTGCAATTTGTATTTCTTTGTAATAACACAATCCGCTTTTAAAATAAGCGTAGTTATTTGTTTCCAGAGTTTCTTTAAAAGGGACAATGACTGAAATAAGTCTAGTTATTTTTTTCCATAGTTTCTTACTGTAACATTTATTCAATCTATTAATTTGTTAGGGTAAGAATATTGTTGGACTTGCCTCTAACTCCATCTACATTTGACATAAGGATCTTGAACCACGATATTATTAAATCAACTACATTTATATGCCACAACTCAAGTAACCACATCCTCTAACTCCAACTACGTCACTACTTTTATAGGAATTGCAGAATACTGTTCGACCCCGTATAGATAATATAAATATAATTTGTATTTTATATGGAACAAGAACACCGAATTGCTAAGATTGAGTTTGCAATTGGGTGTTCATTCATTAATTCCTTTATATTTCAAGTGCGAAAACCCATTTAAAACCACACCTATTTGATGTATTCACTTTGCTGTTATTTATAAAATTAATACTCCTAAAACAATGAAGTCATAATAGTTGTTTAAACTAACCGATCTGTATACTTTAAAGAATAAAAACATAAAAAACTTTATATTTGTATTAATTTATACAGTAAAACTTATTATTTATTATATAATAATATTGATTGAAACAATAGAAAAATAATAAACTTCTAGCATTACAAAATACAATATTCATGCGAAAAAATAGCAAACATTTTCATTTAGACTTAAGAATGCAGGTTTCAAAATTATTTTGTATTAATTAAATAAATGATAATTAAAATAGAGAAAAATAAAAAACGCTCCGTGCGTAGCACGGGAAATCACGCTAGTACTCCATAATATTGAAATAAGCAGCAGACAATTCTTGTAGCTGGAATACAACAAAAGGTAGTAGCTGACCTAAGTGCTCCATTAATAAGTCATCAAAACATAATATTCAAAGAAGCAGCAGAAGACAGTTTTTGAGCGCATAAAGCGTTTCTTAATTCCACACACGGTGTGGATGCATACGGAAGCTAAGAACATCTTCCTCGATCTCACCTGAGGTCTCGAGCTTGATGGTGTAGATCCATGGTTCACCGTCATCGATTAATAACTGGTCGGCGGCGGTGCACAATGTCTTGGCAACGATCACGGCTTTCCTTCAGGTATGCATCATGGTAGTCAACTCGGACCATTCCTCATCCACGTCAACTATATCACCGATACTAAATTCACGGCCTGACTGCTCTGGATCTGCATCGCGAACATAGTGCGGGTGAACAATCTGCCACTCAACTTGTTTCTTGAAGTAATACTCGCCGTCGAATCGTCCGTCGGGGTATTCCTATTCTGCGTCGACGCCCACGCTAAACAGCTGGACTATGTATAGCTTCTCACATTCCAGTAACCTACTATAAACCCAAGCAAGGTAGAATCTACCCACCTTCCAAAGCCCTTGACCTCCACATCTTTCCCAATTGCAAACATAGTTATCTTCCTAGATGTATAAGCCAGAAAATGTGCTGTTAATTGAACCAGAGTTCAAACCAGAAAGCAACTGAAAAATGGAACTAAAAATGTGCTAGAAGAACAGAATGAAAGACAGCATCAAAGTATGGAAATGTAAGACACAATATACAGATAGATGCAGCTTTTCAATTGCATATAAGGTTTGCTCCCCTAAATTTTGACAATCGAGGAGCTTGATATCCTGACAGGAAGCGTAACTGTCTACTTCTTCATAACCAATTGCCCTCATTTCATTAGTGAGGGCAATACCACAGTACGCATCCCTTCAGAGAAGAACTCTGATAAACCCTAATATTCTCATGGTAACGTATCACGAAATACTAATCTATGTTGACTCATTATTAATACATCTGTATTCTCACGCCCTCACAACATCTTTACTTCTAGTCCCAGTTTGTTTGATTTTGTTCTGTAAACAGTCCGACTATGAACCACGATTTCCCTAAGCCTATATTTGAGATACCTAATTGAAACCCTAATTTCTCAATTGGAACCCTAATTGAAAGTGTAAACCAACATAGATAGTAAGTAAGAGCGTATTACCTTTCCCTGTAAAGCGATTTCGGGGCAGAGGAAGAAGATGGATTCCAGGTTTGGCTTGGAAAGTCGGAAGAGAGAAGAGAGTACCAGAGAGATGGTTCGGCGGATAAGCGTTGTAGACGGCGGGAACACATAGAAAGGCAGCAGAGATCTATGTAGGTGAGAAGCTGTCGTTTGACGCCCAGCTCCAAGATTGTTCGCCATAGTTCGTCAGGGAGAGAGGAAGGCATGGTCGGGGGTCGGAGGCTTTGTTAGAGAGCCGTGATATGTATGGAATGGTGATGTATGTATAGGAAAGGCCTTGGCTGTTTCCACCAAACACAAGTTGCTATGGGCAACTTGATTTGACATTTGATGGGTTTTTTTGGTTTTCATTTTCATTTATTTGTTTATTTAATTTTTTTTTGGTGAGATTTCTTTACTTGACAAATTAACTAGTATGAATTTGCTTACCTAACTAAGTAACCGTGTACAATTCATGGTTAATTAATTATTTAATTTGTTTAATTAACTAAGTAACTAGGAATTGTACGCTTTTGTTCCGTTGGTTTGAGTGCGGTACTTTCGAATTCGGGTTGAGTACAAGACCGGATCAATTGGATTCTAGATCGGGTTGATTTGTTAACGTGATATTATTTGTATAGTTTTTGTAATAAAATATTTAAAATAAATTTCACATATCCTACATTTGTAATAATAAATAAGATCAACCCAATAGATCGAATCATTTAGGAAAGTAGCGGTTTCAAAATACGATCCGATCTGAAAAAATCAGTGTAAATCAGTAGAGAATTGTAAGATTAAACTCGATCTAAATATCAATGGGTGAAGAAAAAAAATCATACCAAATTGAGCCGAACCCTTTTGTGTTTATATTGGTGAAAATTTTAAATTTTATTTTGAATATTTTATTGACGTGAACCCAGTTGCTATCGTTTTTATTATTAGTAATAAATAATAAAATACAATACTCGAAATATTAATATTTTGATTTTAGTAATTGTGAAAAAATCAATACTCTAAACCCTCAAACACCCGAAACGAACCAATCCATTTAACATGTAACTCGTTATGACCTTACACGGATTGGACTCGAATCTAAAATAACCCGATACGACCTACCCAATTAACAAATTAAGTAATAATGGATCGATGCACATAGATTTTTTTTCCAACATTTTTTTTAATACTTTGATAATAAATTGATAAACTCTTTTACACGATATAAATTTAACCAAATTAGGTAGATTATAACCCGTAAAGTTGTAATTGAAATGTAAATTATTTCATCTATATATACAGGTACATCTTACCGTAAAGAATAATAATAAAAAAAAAACTCCAACTCAAGAAGAGAGGTAGAGGCACAGCAGTCAACTCAATCATTTGGTGTCCAATCTCGGTGTACACAAGGGCCTGTGTTTGGTGGAAACAGCATTACCCATAGGAAATGATACTACTCCGTATTAGTATTAAGTAGGGACGAAATTAATTGTAGAATCTATATTTAGGGACGAAATGATACAAGCTAATGTATTCATAGTATCACCTGTTTTAACCTACAAAAATGTCATAATCTTCCGCTTTATTAATTGTAGAATCTATATTGTTTCGGTTTATACTCTCTTAAGTAAAATTTGAGATGAATGAGGGTTCGATTTCGCTTATTGAGGCCGTCTTGAACGAGGGGATTACTTCTTCATTAGTTGCCCTTCCCAATTCCATTTGTACTATTCATTGATTAGAGGTACCTCAATTAGTGTGAAAAAAATGTTTTCTGGAGAACTTATCGGGTACAGAGGGAGTATTTGACAAAGCGAGATACAACAAATGCAAGCACAATGATCCAAGTAGGAAAGTGCTCCATTTACGGAATTGAAATCCCAAAATGTACTCCTTTATTTTGAAATTCAACACCCTTTACGAGGTGTTCAATTCAGCCGTTTTTTAATCCCATTAAAGATATTTATCCCCGGATTTCAAAAGTATTTGTGTTTCTTCCCGGATATTAAAAGTATTGCATTATTAAATTGTAATTCAAATTTCAATACGTTTAAACATTTGTGGAGTACTAAAAGATTATACATTTTGATTTCTTATGAGTTCTGTCACCCCCTTCCTGGGGACATTGTCTATTTGTCGGACATATTGAGAAACACCAAAGCTCACATCTTTGGTAACATGTCATGGATATACTTTTTTTTTTTTTTTGATCAGAAAATGGGTATTACCCTGCGATATTATTAGGAAGCAAAAAATTAGTCTTGCCCATTAAGGGCTACATTATCAGCAAGCACAATATCAACAAGACCATCTGGAATAGTAGAGAACTCTAAGTAATCCATAGTTAAGGACAAAGCATGATTAGCTAAGAAGTCAGCAGCCCTATTGGCGGATCTTCGCACATGATGAATCGAAACTGTCCAGGAATTGAGCTTGAGAAGGCGACGGCAGTCTTCAACCAGAAAATAGTCAGGACGAGTCTGTAGGTTGTTATCTAGGATAGCAGCCACAGCATCTGCCGAATCAGATTCAACCTGAAGCTGTGTAATACCGAGGTTATGCGCCAGCTCCAGACCACGATAAACCGTCCATAATTCAGCTGTCATAGCTCTACAAATGCCACACTTGAAGGTGAACATTTTCATGATTGTACCATTGTTGTCCCGCAAGAGGCCACCACCGCTAGCAGGCCCGAGATTGCCTTTGGAGCATCCATCCGTGTTTAATTTGAACCACCCTTGCATTGGCTTCATCCACTGTCATGGATATACTACAAACATATTACACTAATCAAATTAATAATTTGTCTAAATATTATACTTTATATTTTCAATTGATTTGTATAAAATTTGAGTTGTTAGGGTTTAAAAAAAGGTAAATAAAAAATCAATTTAGAAAAATGAGGAAGCCCTCGACTGTGTAGTCCGCCGTGGCCGGCGTCAAGTACACCGACAACCCCGTCATCGTGGCCGAGACCGGCGAGGAAGATGGAGCCGCCGGAGAGGGGGACGCCGATCGAGGAGCTTGACTATGGGTGAGCCTTGGAGATGACGGAGAGCCTGTCGCGAACGGCGCCGGGGGGCGACTTGCACTGGAAGACGAGGGCGTCCTTGACCGGAGGGAGGCCGAGTGAGCTTGAGCCCGTCCGGAATCGTCTTCCCTTCCAGATCCACACTGTCGAACATCCTACGGGTGGCTAGGGTTTCCAATTCCTTCTGAAGCTGAGCCTTCGTGTAGACCCCGCCTGGCCTCAGCAACACCATCGCGAAGAACGAATCGTCCTGGCCAACATTCGCACGCCGACGACGTAGGTCAAAGAAGACAATCTCTGCAACCGCTTGTACCTCCAGACCATAGGAGTCCCAATCCGTCTGAGACTCGTCTTCCTTTGCAACCGCCACACGAGAGAACAACCTAGACCAGAATCCACCATTTCCGCCACCTCCTCCGCGGCGTCTCCCTCTCCGGTAGCTCCCATCTTCCTCGCCGGTCTCGGTGACGACGACGGGGATGTCGGTAAAGTTGACGGCGGCCACGGCGGACTATAGTCGAGGCCTTCTTCGATTTTCTAAATTAATTTTATTAACTTTTTTTTTACCTAGCAAGTCAAATTTCATAAAAATCAATTGACAATATAAAGTACAATATTTAGACAAATTATTAATTTGATTAATATGTTTTATTTTGAATAGCAAAATTCATAAAGTATAACTTTTGAAACCACTGATTACACCTCCTTTGTTTCTTGTGTCTTGTCTCACAATCACTGCCTGATTAAACCTCATATAAACATTGCATTATTGAATTGCTATTCAAAATTACTATAGGTTTAAATAGTTAACTCAAAGTAAAACAATATTTAATCTTCTTTGTTCCCCGTGTCTTAAAACACTATGTCGTCTTTGTTCCTTGTGTATTCCCCAAGAAGCTTCACTGTACCCTCTCTTTTTCAAACTTGTTCTATAGTCAAAGGTTTAAAAAAAACATATATTATTAGGTCCCTGAAAACATTTAGAGCATCCACAATGTAGAGTATGTATATTTCAAAACCTTTAAAATAAACTTGTTCTATAGTCAAAGGTCCACCCTATCTTTTTCAATTTACTTTTTCCAAACTTGTCATATAGTCATCACCTTTTTACCACCTTTCTCTATTCGCTTTGTAGTGATGCTCGGAGAGCATGCCCAGACCATCTATCCGCATAGATGTAAATGGGAGTATTTCTTCTCTTCCCTACTTTATTTATTGTTGTAGTTGTGCGTTCTTGATAACGACTGCTGGTAAAACCGTCACTAAGTTTGGTGTAGAAGGCGGTGATTTGGCGTTGGAGATCGAATAGAGGCGAATAGCAATTGCTCTGTCGGCGGGAAGCCATTGGTTGGTTTGCTGAACCCGGACACAAATTTCATATTCAGTTATTTTGAAAAAAAACAAAGTTCAAAGACTACATTAAGATCATTCACATTACGTGTTCAATGCATTAATAAGTCACTTTTACATATTGATTTCAAACACTTTTAAGGTGAATTGACATACAAGTAGAATAACATATTTTTAATGTAAAGGTCACATTTCATATTGGAGCACGTTAAAGTCGTAAGGACAAAAGTAATTGTATCTTCAAGGATAACTTTGTGAGGATCAAAAATTTGCCTGAGGCCCACCCAGTCTCTTGTGCGCCTAACTTAGGCGCACTAGGAAGCACGTGCGCTCGCCTAACTTAAGCGCATCAACGGTGCTCTCTACGCTCAACGGTTCCCAATAAGGCCCAACAAGCGAAATCGAACCCTCGTCCATCTCAAACGTTTACTTAAGAGTAAGAACATCGAGGAGAGTTGAATTCTCGAACTCGAATGGGCCTAATGGACTTCTCGAAATCGAACCCTCCGTCATCCCAAACGTTCACAGAGTAAGAACATAAACTGAAACAATATTCGAACATCAAGAAGAGTCGAATTAGTCTTCTCAAACTCGAATGGGCCTTAATGGGGTATCAGGCCCAATAAGAGAAATCGAACCCTCGGTCATCTCAAACGTTCATTGAAGAGTAAGAACATATACCGAAACAATATTTAAACATCGAGAAGAGTCGAATTAGTCTTCTCGAACTCGAATGGGCCCAATTGGCATGGCATGGAAGAGGCCCAATAAGCGAAATCGAACCCTCGGTCACTCGTTGCACGTGACACTAAGTGGAAGTATCGGTTAGTTCCTTAACCGTGCATTGCACTACTAATAGTAACATTGTGACGATTGTCTTTGCGTTTGGTCAGAAGTGTTAATTAACAATGAGATCAACCGTGGTTAATTGAACAGGTACAACATATATACATGAAATGTGTGAGAATTTACGGTGTACGCTGAGAATCAACTAAACGAAGAAAATAACACCTTGATGCAAACAAAGTGCTCACAATTATACAGACTTGGTTTTAAGTATAGAATTGGTTTGATTTTTGTTCAATGTTAATTAAAAGTACTGACTTATTGACCGCGTCTTCCATAGTCAAGACTTGGTTTGATTTTTGTAATGGTATGCTTTGTATAGCTAGGGAATGATATACTACTATACCGTACCTAGTAGTAACGTCGAATAATATACTATACTTGCGCATGTGCTCCTTGATTGACTTTGTTCAGGGTAAATCATATTTGTTATGTTTCAAAAGACAAAAACCTAATTGAAAAGTAAAGTACAAAATTTGTGTGGACAAAGAAAGCCAAGATTGAGTTTGCAATTGGGTGTTCATTCATTAATTCCTTTATATTTCAAGTGCGAAAACCCATTTAAAACCACACCTATTTGATGTATTCACTTTGTTGTTATTTATAAAATTAATACTCCTAAAACAATGAAGTCATAGTAGTTGTTTAAACTAACCGATCTGTATACTTTATAGAATAAAAACATAAAAAACTTTATATTTGTATTAATTTATAAAATTTATTATTTAAATTACAATAATATTGGTTGAAACAATAGAAAAATAATAAACTTCTAGCATTACAATATACAATATTCATGCGAATAAATAGCAAACTATTTTATTAAACTTATGAATTTGCCAAAATTATTTTGTATTAATTAAATAAATGATAATTAAAATAGAGAAAAATAAAAAACGCTCCGTGCATAGCACGGGAAATCACGCTAGTACTCCATAATATTGAAATAAGCAGCAGACAATTCTTGTAGCTGGAATACAGAAAAGGTAGTAGCTGACCTAAGTGCTCCATTAATAAGTCATCAAAACATAATATTCAAAGAAGCAGCAAAAGACAGTTTTTGAGCGCATAAAGCGGTTCTTAATTCCACACACGATGTGGATGCATACGGAAGCTAAGAACATCTTCCTCGATCTCACCAGAGGTCTCCAGCTTGATGGTGTAGAGCCATGGTTCACCGTCACCGATTAATAACTGGTCGGTGCACAATGTCTTGGCAACGATCACGCCTTTCCTTCGGGTATGCATCATGGTAGGCAACTGGGGCCATTCCTCATCCACGTCAACTATATCACCGATACTAAATTCACAGCCTAACTGCTCTCGATCTGCTCCGCGAACAAAGTGCGGGTGAACAATCTGCCACTCAACTTGTTTCTTGAAGTAATACTCGTCGTCGAATCGTCGGGCGCCGTATTCCCATTCTGCGTCGACGCCCACGCTAAACAGCTGGACTATGTACAACTCATCATTCCAGTAACCTACTATATCCCCAAGCAAGGTAGAATCTACCCACCTTCCAAAGCCCTTGACCTCCACATCTTTCCCAATTGCAAACATAGTTATCTTCCTAGATGTATAAGCCAGAAAATGTGCTGTTAATTGAACCAGAGTTCAAACCAGAAAGCAACTTAAAAATGGAACTAAAGATGTGCTAGAAGAACAGAATGAAAGACAGCATCAAAGTATGGACATGTAAGACACAATGTACAGATAGATGCAGCTTTTCAATTGCATATAAGGTTTGCTCCCCTAAATTTTGACAATCGAGGAGCTTGATATCCTGACAGGAAGCGTAACTGTCTACTTCTTCATAACCAATTGCCCTCATTTCATTAGTGAGGGCAATACCACAGTACGCATCCCTTCAGAGAAGAACTCTGATAAACCCTAATATTCTCATGGTAACGTATCACGAAATACTAATCTATGTTGACTCATTATTAATACATCTGTATTCTCACGCCCTCACAACATCTTTACTTCTAGTCCCAGTTTGTTTGATTTTGTTCTGTAAACAGTCCGACTGTGAGCCACGATTTCCCTAAGCCTATATTTGAGATACCTAATTGAAACCCTAATTTCTCAATTGGAACCCTAATTGAAAGTGTAAACCAACATAGATAGTAAGTAAGAGCGTATTACCTTTCCCTGTAAAGCGATTTCGGGGCAGAGGAAGAAGATGGATTCCAAGTTTGGCTTGGAAAGTCGGAAGAGAGAAGAGAGTACCAGAGAGATGGTTCGGCGGATAAGCGTTGTAGACGGCGGGAACACATAGAAAGGCAGTAGAGATCTATGTAGGTGAGACGCTGTCGTTTGACGCCCAGCTCCAAGATTGTTCGCCATAGTTCGTCAGGGAGAGAGGAAGGCATGGTCGGGGGTCCGAGGCTTTGGGCTTGTTTCACTTTCCTTGGTGAAAGATCTTTTTGGTTGAAAACTGTTGTCTTAAAGTGTATTTTATATTTTCAATTGATTTTTTTAAAATTTGAGTTGGTAGGATATTTTTTCCTACGTTTCATGAAGTCTTTTAAAGTTGAGCAACATTTTTCTAAATATGGAGTACATGTTTTCATGAAGTCTTTTGAGTTGTTAGTGTATAATGTGTAATACTCCGTAGTTGAGTTAGCAGTTTGTACTTTGTAGTATGATTCATTCATACTTCCCATTGCACATGCTGTAAATATAAATCATATGTAATTGACCATTAAGTGGCTTTGTGATCTGATTTTACAAGGATAGAAAGCGTAATAAATAAATAAATAAATAAAGGTACGGTCCCTTGAACTAGTGTCTCATACACAGCTTGGTTTGTAAACTCTGTACAGTTTTGTGTTTGCCAAATGCACGGCCTAGGCGGAGTAGGTGTAGCTCGAAGTCAAATCGACGTCTGCTGGTTGGCATGCGAAGCACCTCATTGTGACAGTGATGTGCAACTACAGTATTTGGATTTCTTTTATACGCAATTAAGCATTTGGTCTTCACCGTCGTTTGACCGGCCAATTGCACTGGATACGTACGTAAAGGATTTCAGGAAGCTGCTTTTAATGCAGTAGGCCACTCATCACACCCTCTGCCAGTCTGCCCTATTCTCTGACGTGATCTTCCACCCAGTCGTCGAATTGTGGCCTATTCTGATTTCGTTCAATATAATTGTACTTTAATTTGTTGTTACTATCTGCTGTAAATTAATGTATATACTCCATAAATCATGATACAAATATTACCATTACAAAAATCAACCCACGCCTTGACTATTGAAGAAGAAGTTATTATGTCCGTACTTTTAAAAAACATTGAACAAATGACCATATTTCTATATTAGTAGTATGAGCCACTGGGAATTTTAATTAACATTTGTTACGTGTTCATACGTTTGTTGGGCTTGTATTCACATTTACGGGACAAATGCTCCGATGATAAATGTTTTGGCATAGGCCATGATAAACTGTTTTACATTAATTTAATGAAACAACCAGCTAGTATATTCACATTAAGGTAAAAGGAAATGTAATAAAATGGAAACGAATTCAGCCATTTACATTGTACCTTCTACAGTACAAGCTAATTGTCTCTTTCGCTTTCATTGTACAATACCAGGAAGCAAGTCTAATTATGCATTAAAGATTCAACAAAATAACAGTTACTGGTACTATAAACCCCAAACAATTGAAAATGTTGCGTTTAAACTTTGATTGCTTACGACAAACAAATCTGGACAACACTCTTTCAGGAGGGAGTAGCTATACCATACAATGTCATGGAACCGGGCCGGGCTGGGCTGGGCTAGGCCGGGCCGCCACCGGACTGGGCCAATAAACCGTGGCCCAGGCCCGGCCGGGCCGGACCCCGGGCTGGGTTGGGCCGGTCCACATAGGCCCGGGCGGGCTGGGAGCGGGCTGGTGTCGGGCCGGGCTGGCCCACACATACAGTGCTGGGCCGGGCTGCGCCGGACCGATAGTTTATTTTTAATAATTACTTATCAAATTTTTAATATTTAAGATGCATATGTAATTAATTTTAATAATTATAGTGCATATTGATTTCTATCCTTTGGTTAATATTGATTCTCTTGTGCTTCATCCCATGATCTATGTTTGATTTTATGAGTCTGGCCAACTTGTTTGATTGACTTAATTAGATCTATCGTTTGATTTAGGATTGGTTGTTGTATATGCATCTTTCCTATTTCTCGAAACAACTCTATTCTAGGACCGTGGACTAGTTTAGGGAAGAGTATTCAATGGTTTAATTATGCATGAGACTCGTAGCTTGATTGCATGATTTGATTTCCTAATATCGTTGTTCTCTATGCTAATTCTAGGTTAAGCGTCCTTGCCTAGGGTTATAGAATTGCTTGGACCGTGGACTTGCGATTGTTAATGATCAGGATAGGAATTAACCATAGGTGTGAATGAAATCAGTGAATGAATCTATGATCGAGTGATTATTTCATGAACGGATCTTTTGAATGAACCTACTACCTATCTATTTGTTTATTTGTTTGTTATTTGTTTCCTAGGTTAGTGTAGTTTAGATTCTTCTCTTTGATTTCCCCCTTATATTTAGTTGATAATTATATTAATACTAGAAGCCACAGTTCTCTTGGGTTCGACCCCTTACTTGCATGCTATACTTGTTTGTTAGTTTGGGTTTTTTATCTTTGATCTTGGCACGACGACTAGCCGAGTCATAAGTGAAGTTGGCGCGATGTACGCGAAGAAGATAAATTGAACAAAAATATACAGTAAATCGTAATCAAAAATTAGGTTAAAGCTGGACGGAACTGTAAGTGAACTGCACACATTTTACGACGGTGGTACTATAGTGTGTGCATTGCATTAAATCCACTCTCCGCCTCTCCGGGCAGTCTGCAGGATATTCTCCTGGTGCAATATATCTTTTCCCAATCCAGATCTGACAATCCCTGAAAGGGCATTGTTGTGGACTAATTGTGGCGCCATTTATTTCAAATTACCGCCAATCATTCATAATTTCGAGCTAGTCGTTTGTATAATTCGTTCAAACTTGCATAGTTGCACACGCTATACATATAAATTATACTCCCTCCGATCCATTATACATTTATAATGGACGTTAGAGGAATATGCACATAGATTAAGAAGAGAATTAACTTCCCTCTACACTCCTCCATAAGACTAAAGTACTACTGTAAAAAATAACGCATTCAAGCACAGTACAGGTATACATGCATGTGGTCCTTCAACAGCCTAGTACGCTTCTGGAGATAATAAATTCAGCCTTGTCATTAATACACAAGCGTTGGGACAATGGACTACTTGATCAGAGAGTGTATCAACGTCACTTAAATCTAACAAAGATTTATAGCTGTAAAGTGTAAACGACAATTAAACTGGTTTTCTTCAAAACTATCTGGAAAGCGTCATAAATACATACATGGATCGGCGGTGGGACACTTCGCCGAGCTCCGACGTCGGCCAGAGGCCATGGAGTCCGGGGAAGTTACCTAGAGAGGAAGTCGGCGACTGCTCGCGCCGGAGCAACGATTCCAAGCGGAAGAGGGTGCTAGGCCTAGACGAAGACGTCGACGAGATCGAGCCACGCCCGAGCCAAGCCGGGAGCGGAGAGTCGGGGGAAGAGGAGGCGAAGCCGATTGACGATGTCGTTAGGGTTTCTTTCTCGGGAGAAGAACGATTTAACCACTTTAATGCCTTCGAGTTCGCCGGGGGCCGATATGAACTCGTAAGGCCTTTCCGCTTCTTTCCCTAGGTTTGATTTCGGCCAATTTCCGGCCGATTACTTTAGTGCTGGATTGAATTTGCTCGATCTTGTGCTAGCTTCTTGACTAGGTGGATCGTGATATTTTCTTTGGCTACCGTTCTTGCTTAAACGTGGCGCTTGTTTCTGCAGGAAGATCCTTTGTTGGTTAGCCCCGAGTCTTTCACTCAGAACCCTTCTGTTGTAATAATCCGGGTGGGTTGTTGTTGATATCATGACATTATGCAGCCGTTGGTGTTGATCTGTTATATGGAAATATTATTCAGTGTCGTGTTTTCTAGTTGAAACTCATCTGGTATATATTCTAAATATTTCTACAAGTATAAAACGTTGTTTCCTGTTGATAGAACCATCGGTTAACGACTTGTCCTTCCTGGCTTTATAAACGACAGTCCATTGGTAATGATACTTGTCTTATCTGTAGAAGTGTAGATATGTTTGCTAATGGAACCAATGCAGAAAGTTGCAACAATGTGATAATTGAAGGAAACACCCTGGAAAGGGCCAGCAACAGCTGCAACTTGATCCCAAGATATGGATAAATTAATCAATCCTACCCAAGATATTGATGTAATGAGTTTCTTTCAATCTCTGGTCTGATTGCTCTTATATAGTTTGCCTTAGGTTTTCCCTTCAATGCTATATATAGTATAATTCTGGTAGGATATCAATTGGACTATACATTTTGGATGATATATTGCGCACTTGTGTCAGGATATTACCAAAAATATTGGCAACGGGGAGTTGCTCATCATTGGCCAGTGTCTTTATCGTCCCTGGGAAGCTAGGAAGAGGGGAGGTGGAACCTGGCAAGAAGTTGATTCTCGAGAGCTGTTTTACAGCTTTGATCAGGAGAAGATCTATGCACACTCTGTAATGCATAAGTGTGTCATGAACTTTGTTCCTCTGCACAAGCAACTACCACACCGCAGACAGTTTCCTGGATTCATTGTTCAGAAGTTATACGATGCTGAACGGGAGGAAGTTTTTGATCTGAGCGATACAGAGGGGACAAAGGAATGTAGTCGGTTAGAGACTCATATCCTCTTTGAAGAAACAGCCAAGCGTATTGGAGATCTTCCTAACTTGAGCATGGAGGATACTTCTCCCTTGAGGGTGGAACATGATACAAGTCAACCGAGAAGAGCTTGGGAGAATAAGCCGTTGGTTCCTTATTACAGAAGGAAGAAGTAGTCATTTTGTTTTGTTATTGCTCGCTAGCGTTAGATTAGCTTTCAGTTTTAGCCCTAATCCGACTAAGGTTGTTAGTGGATTAGTGGCATAGCTTTTGCTAATTTAAACGCTTCGTATCCATTGATAGTGAGCATTCAGAATTAATTACTAATGAAAAGAGTCGTAGGATTGGTTGTCCTGCAAAATCATTATCCACAAAATGAGAAACATATACTGACAGCACACCGAAACATGGACCAATACACACTATACCGTGTTCAGGGTATACTTGTCCACAATGGAGAGATTTGTGGACATTTCTTAACACATACGGAGTCAAGAAAAGGAAAATTATTTATGTGTTAGAAAAAAGTAGAAGAAATTTCTTATTTTCCAAAGCAGCTTTCGTGCAGGATAAATTTCTCCCAAACCTCTGACACAATCTGAACTTTTTTTTTGTTCCTTTGGTTTTTGTGGGAAGATTTCCTAATAGTCCCGTAATTAATGGATGCGGGGACACTGTAAATAATGCATACTCCACCAATGGGCAGGTTATATGATGGAGTTTAGACAGTAATCCATTCATAGTAATTTTGCAAACATTAACCCGTCATACAAGTAGAAAGTTCATAGTTAAACAGAAGAGGACCAAAGTGCACCGGAGCACAATCCATAAATAATGCAAACAGCTATGACGACAACTAGGGCACAGGAGCACAACTTCCACACATAAGCATCTTTCAGTGCGGCGTTTCGGAGGGCAAGAATTTCCCTTTTGCGATCATACAGTGCGGCGATGGTGTAAGCATCGTCCCCCATCGCTGCCATACACCTCTCAACAACTCCCCTCTGGCTAATCACTTCTCTCTCCAAACCTAGTCTGTGAGATTGGTTAGCATCCAGTGCTTCCTGCAGCTCCTGCACACGACGTTGCCAAAAATGCACGTCCAAATCCTCATTCATCTTCTCCGTCTCATACTGTCGAGTGATGCCCCACGTCTTGATTTCATTAAAACAATTCATGGGCACAGATAAACCATAAAGCACAAACGAGTGGACACATTACCTCACTTGAGAATGAATCAAAAGATTCAAAACCAAGAACGTCTGGGGATAGGCAACCATCTTCATCAGAGAAGGAATCTTGAGAGACCATTCTTATTATTCACCTACAGAAACATATAATGCAAAAAATAAGATGCTGGTAAATAGCTACAAGTATACAAGTTCCTATCTTCATATCAAAATAAGAAGCTGGTAAATAGCTACAAGTATTAAACAGCCTTTTTAGTTGGATGTAAGTGGGTGAATCAAGGGATTCAAGGTTAAAGTAACCAGTCTTGATCAAAAAAAAGGTTAAAGTAACCAGTATTGGGTCTTCACTGGTCTCTTTTGGGTTGCCCAGATCTTGAACAAGGTAACAATAACAACAACAAACCCACGTCAATAGTGCACATTGCATAGAAATGAAAATAGGCTAAACAAATTTGAAAGCATTTACTTCAAGAAATGAAAGCTTGATACCCAAACCAACATTAGCCTAATTTAGAGCATGACGCGTCATCATCAAATATATTAGAGCTTCTCATCATATCCACAGTTCTATCAAACATCCAAAACATTCGTTTACAACAAAGCAGTTAAAACGATGGCATCAGCAACCGCTAATCGAGAGCTCAAAATCTGAAACCCCTACGATAACAATAAACGAAAATGAAAGCAGTACCCTTTCAGAGAGTAGGAACAATGAGGCGGCGAGACCGGCAAGAGCTCCGTCGATCTAGACAACGAAAACAAAAGCATCAGTGAATCGAAACCAAAAGCATAATGGGAAAGTGCGCAAAAGTACTTGCCATGTAAATTTCACCCCAAATTCTTCTTTTTTGTTAGTCAAACGAGGGAGAAACTGGGGGGTGAACCACTGATGCTTTACTATGTATGCTACTCGTATAATTTTGGCTTCCACCATAAGCGTCCCATCTAAAAAGAGTACTACGGAGTATATTTTTAAAAAGGCTTTGGTCTGTTTCCACCAAACACAGGTTGCTATGGGCACCTTGATTTGACATTTGATGGGTTTTTTTGATTTTCATTTTCATTTATTTGTTTATTTAATTTTTTTTGGGTGAGATTTCTTTACTTGACAAATTAACTAGTACTATGAATTTGCTTACCAAACTAACTAACCGTGTACAATTCATGGTTAATTACTTATTTAATTTGTTTAATTAACTAATTAACTAGGAATTGTATGCTTCTGTTCCGTTGGTTTGAGTGCGGTACTTTCGGATTCGGGTTGAGTACAGGATCGGATCAATTGGATTCTAGATCGGGTTGATTTGTTAACGTGATATTATTTGTATAGTTTTTGCAATAAAATATTTAAAATAAATTTCACATATCCTACATTTGTAATCTCGATCCGGATAGATGGTCTTGGCAGAGCATTACTACAAAGCAAATAGTGAAAGAGGGTAAAGGTGATGTGGCAGAGAGAGAAATAGAAAAAGATAAGGTGATCCTTTGACTATAGAAACAAGTTCTTTTTTTAAGGTTTAAAAATATACATACTCCACATTGTGGATGCTTTAAATGTTTCCATGCAAAAAATCTGAAATATCGCTTAATTTTTTGCTGTAATAGTTAAAAAATGGGGAGTGGATCTCGACATGCTCTTAGCATTGCCCGAAGAAATGGATAAGGTGAATTGACCTCAATGCGGATAGATGCTCTTGGCATGCTCTCAGCTCTCGGAGCATTACTACAAAGCAAATGTTGAAAGGGGGTACACAGGTGATGTGTGAGAGAGATAAATTGAAAAAAAGAGGTTCTCTTGAAGCTTATAGAACAAGTTTCCCGACTTTTTTATTTTTATTTTTGATAACATAAGAATTAGGTGACTACCCTTTACACGGGCCAAGTATACAAGGGAACAGTGGAAGGACAAAGGGTATAATATGGTACACAATCCTTGGTGCGCTTTTCATAGGCACTTTTCATACCCCTATGCGCTTTTCTCGGAGCATTAGATCTGCACTTCTTAGTTAGCCATTGGGTATTCGTACACTATTCTAGTATTTTTTGGCTAAATGTACACTAAATGGTGCGCCTAGCACAGGCTTACGGTTTAGTGCGCTCTAGATAGGCGCCGAGTCTTATTGGGCGCGGGGTTCCCTACTTTATTGTGCGTCTTTACTAGGCGCACGAATCTAAACCCTAAACCCTTAAACCCTTAAACCCTTAACCCTTAACCCTAAACCCATAAACCCTAAACCCTAAACCCTAAACCCTAACCCTATCCCTAAACCCTACTATGACCACTGAGTGGAGTCTTATTGGGCCTAAATGGATAAACGGGTCTTATAGGTCCAAAAAGACTTCGATAACACCAATTCGACTCTTATCGATATTGTTTCGGTTTATGTTCTTACTCTTCGATGAACGTTAAGATGACGGTGGTTCGATTTCGCTTATTGAGCCTAACGGACGTTTGTTGGGCCTATGGGCCCAATTTGAGTTCGACAAGACTAATCCAACTCTTCTCGATGTTCGAATATTATTTCGAATTATGTTCTTACTTTTCGGTGAACGTTTAAGATGACCGATGGTTCGATTTCGCTTATTGGGCCTAAACGGACCCAATTGGGCCCATAGGTCCAATTTGAGTTCGACAAGACTAATTCGACTCTTCGGTTTATTTACTTATCTTTAATGAACGTGTAAGATGCCCGAGGGTTCGATTTTGCTAATTGGGCCCAATAAGGCCTTATTGGGCCTAGATAGCCTTATTGGGCCTAATTAGGCCGTATTGGGCCACCTCTTCCCGTCGCTCACAAAGCCCACTGTCCCTGCCACCTTCCCGTCGCTCGCCGAGCCAACTGTCTCCGTCAGACCCGCAGCCTCACTGTCCGCCGCCGGCCCGTCGTCCGATCCCCGCAGCGTCGCACCTCCACCGCCATCGCACCTCTTGCTCGCCATAACCGTAGTCGCCGATTTCGGGGGTTTTTGAGAAATCGAAAACGAAGACTGGACTGCGTACAGAGCTGGCGGCTAGAGAAATCGAAAACGAAGACCGGCCGACTTCCAACGCCCTCTATCGATCGCCCGCTACTGTTCCGGGCTTCTCGGATGATAGCTTCAACAGACTCCTCCTTTTAGACGGGCCGCATTTGAAGTGGCCGCTGGGCCGCTTGATCAACATGGGCCTATTGTGACACGGGCCTGAAATGAGGAAAAACGAGCCCCAACAATACCCCTTGAGAAGGGTATTCGGCTGGCGGCAAATTCGAAAAATTTTGTAACGCGGCCGAAAGCCTTCTCACCACTAGACGGTGGACATGTGGCTACGGGATGGTTTTCTACGGAAACTGCCTTGGAAACTGGAAACGGATGCAATCATCATCATTCCACCCTCTGTCCAAAATCATCATCATTCCACCCTCTAAGAGCGTATTACCTTTCCCTGTAAAGCGATTTCTTTCTCCGAAACCCTTTCATCTTCCCTGATGGCTAGTCGCAACGGCTTTGTTCCGTCCAACTCTCTCACCACTCAAGATCAGTACGGTTGCTCGATGACACAAGAAGAGGTGGACGCGTTGGTGGCGGCAAGCGGCTTTCCTCCGGGAACCCAAGCGTTAAAACCGGACACCGAACTCCTGGACTGGATAAAGCAGGACTGGGTCTGCTTCCTCGAATTCCCATTCACCATCGGCTTAAAGTTTCCTTTCCCACATCTGGTGCAACTCTTTCTGGGCGATTTGATGATTTCTCCCTCGCAAATCATGCCCGCTGCCTGGAAGATCTTGGCCACCATCCACGAGATGTGCTCTGCCCTAGACATCTCGTTCAGCATGAAGGACCTTGCCCATGCCTACGAGATTCGCACCCAGAGGCCGGGGCGCGTCACACTCCAAGCCCACAACGCCCAGAATCCCTTGGTGTGGAAGCCCCAAGTCGACACCCCTGGCTGGGCAGCGAGGTTTTTCTTCGTCAACCGCAAAACCATGGGTGCTATGGGCGAACAACTCAAACGCATCCTCTTTGATCGTTGGAACGTCAATCGTAAGTCGCCTTTCACTCATCTTTTTCCGTTCTCCTAGGGTTTCACTCTCTTGACCGCCAGATCTTTCTTTGAACAGTCCCTGCAGACAGGAACTTTGCCCCCACTGTCTCTGAATCTTGTGCCGCCCTTATGAACATCCCTTTAGAAGACCGCGTCCTCAACAACTTTCCCGACAAGAATACCCTGGCCGCCCGTCTGGCCGAGTCGGAAACGGAGTCGGAGGACGAAGTCCAATTCATATCGACCCCTATCCCGGCTCCTGCCCCTCCAGCGCCTGGTAGGCGACTTCGAGCCCTATAATCCCTGTTTCTCCTTTTTCTCATACCGTTCTTTACACCTTTCGATAGTAACCCTTCGTCCGGCTTGATCGCAATCTCGGGTCTCCGGATGCCCAGCGCCAACCGCCTTCCATCGGCGGAGGAGGCGGTTTGCCGGCGCACACGGGCCTCCGCTCAGAAACTGCCAATGCCACCTTCCCCCAACGTCGAGACGCCGCTTAAGCGTGCAGCGGAGGTCCCACTGTCCGTCCTAGAGGCGAGGGAAGAGGCCCAGAAGGAGGCGTGGGCAATGCTGAGGGGCGTGGTCACCACGGAGGTCAGGAAGCGGTTCTTGACGGGTAGCTTGGACGATGCGGTAAACGAAGGGGCTCTGTCGGCTCTCAAGGTATGTTCTTGTCTTTCGTGGTTCGCTCTGGTTTCTTTGATCCAAGACTATTTCTTACGTTCCGTTCTCGTCCGTTCCCAGGTGGCTCAGGGGATGGTGGCCGTGCTCGAAAAGATTAAAGAGGAACGGGAGTTTGTGTCTAGGATGGAGGGTCAACTCAGCGCCGCATTAGACGAAGCCAATGCGACCGCGGAGAAGAGTGTCAAACTGTCGGCGAATCAAGGCCGCCGGCTTGCAGAGGCTAGGGCGCATGTGGCGAGGCTGGAGGAGGAGAACCTGGCGTTCCGGGAGGAAGCATGGAGCATCGCGGCGTACTACGCTCTGAAGGCTCGGGTGGAGGTGTTGGAGAGGCTGCCGGCGGAATCCAGGGGCGTCTGGAGCTTGGAGGTGGAGGCCGATAGGCTGGCGACCAACTTTCCGGCCGGCCAGCCGATTCCAGGCGAGAGGTTCTTTAACGAAGCTCCCCTGGGGTCAGATGCTGAAGATGACGTTTCTTCCGCCGCTACTCACAGTGCTCCTGCCACCGCCACCGCTACCGCTGATGCCTCCTTCGAATCTTCCCATTCTGCCAAGGCCCCGGCGGACCAAGAAGAGCCTGGTGAGCCTTCTGCCTGACTTTCTATTGATGAATTTCTAATGATGACTTTCTACTGCCCTGCGTGGCGTCTGTTAGATAACTTTGCTTTGGCCGGTGGTGGCCTCAAGACTTTAGAGGAAAAGAAACCTAGATTTATGATAACAAAATTCCAATTGCATAATTCAATTTACACCTGGATAAAAAATTGCTTTCATTGGTAAGTGAAATGTGGCAAGAGTAATCTCTTACGTTTGTATTCTCAATTTCAAGTTTTGAAGTACGTATAATTTTTAGTATTCTCAATTTCAGGTCTTAGGGTTCAACGTGTTTAGGGTTCTTGGACAACTAATACTGTTTGAGTGAATCCTAGGGTTAAATATGCTAAAGGTGCGATTAAATTCAGTGCAATGTCTGTTAAATCATCTTCAATTCCAGATTTTAATGTACTTGGACAAGTAATGTTGTTTCGGGTATTGTGATCTCCAGAAGCTTGAATCCGTGGCGTCTAAAGGATGATCCAAGGCAGCCGTGCTCTCTTGCTTTGAAGATAATATTATAATTCCCTCCGTTCCAACCAAACAGATTAAGTGATAGTGTGAAGATAATATTAAACTACTACTGTTAGTTTCGAATATGAGTAAGCAAGTGTGAATTATAGATGAAGTGATTGTGTGAACTATAGATGCAGAGTTGAAAGGACTTGTTAAATCTGCTGGTACAACGACAATTGTTCTTGGCCTTCTTGTACGTCCACATGCATGGACAACCAGGCAACAGAAGGAAAAGCAACTCAAGTGATGGAGATGTAAGCGCTGTATTCATAGTCAACGGCCGAACTAAAATGGGAATTGAGGCAATATTTTTCCAAACTAATCACAGGAAAACACATCCCATAAACTGCAGTCTGCCAACATCAAACCAACTAAGTCTGACAATCATAGTCTTATTAGCATAATATAGTGGTTCAACTCTCAACGCATAATATAATGCTTTATGATATACATAGAACATGATAAGAATGGTTTACTGATTAGCCTTCTGCCCAGCGAGTACCACACCACATCTAAAAACGATAACATACTACACTGACTTGGTCATGATCCTGTCGATATACCTATCTTTTCCAAAATGGGCAGAACGGACATATGAGATCCCCGTTGCGCCGACACACTTTGATACGGAGGAGTACTATTTTTGTGGGGGTTTCATCAAAGAATTCCTCGAGTCCGTCTCCGTTGATTTCGGAATCGGAGGCACTGGACGACATTTTGCCTATCAATAGTAGTAACAGAAAAAGCACTGAACAATCTTAGTGTGAAGTAACGACATGATCAGTACATTCTGTTAATATGAGCAGCAACACCCAATTCACTACAAAGTACAGAGTACAAGTCAGTTTGATTTTAAAAGTGACAACCAGTTCATTTCAGGATGAATTGGCCACAACAGAGCATAAACAGCCAGGAATCTTATCTTAGGTTCCTTCCGCGCCCGCCGCCGCCCGAAGCAAGGCATTTGATATATGCAACCAGCGAGGGCCCAAAGCAGGTGTATCACTTTAAACACAGTACAAACTGTTGCAGAAACCAACCTATATAGACATGAATGCTTTCCCAAACATAGAATCAACCAATTTTAGACATGGTATTCATACATATCGCGTTGGAAAATGCAAGCTTACAGCAAGTTTCACCATATAGAATATCGCTGTCAACCATGTGCAGATTTAGAGTTGGTACATCATCAATTGAACTGATACATGAGTCCAGTGAACTAATCAGGTAAATTTACCAGAAAATGCAAACAACAAATCATGGAACCCATGATCATTCAGTACAGATTTAAACCCGGAAAACATTGATGCTGATGTATGAATAAGCCTAGAATATGCAACAGATTCCGGCCATACACGACATAGAGCAGACAACAAACACATCAGACTAAGCGAGGCATGTGGTGATGAGATTAGGTATTAAGAAAATAAAGCCTTTATCAAATCTCTACAAAATGCGTCTCAGGCGGCTTATACGAATTCGAGCTCGTACAAATAACAGGAACCCATAGAAGCGGAAAAAACTCACGAATGATTGCCTGAGCACTTCAATGGTTCGATGGTTCAATTAAGGGTTATACAGTGTGTTGCACTGTATTACAGTATTCTGCCGCCAACTTACAATAAACAATATACTACCGAGAGGTGGAGTGATAAATACAAGGGTGCCACTTGGAGGTGGAGTGTTAAACAAAAGGGTGTGAGTTGCACGCTCTGCTGCAGTACATATTTTTTTGCCATATCCCCGCCGATTTATTTAGGTCTTCGTGCCTTTCTATCTTGGAAGACGGAACTGCGGCACTGCGCAGGAAACTCCAGGACTTTCGAACCAACAGGCTCTGAAACCCAATTCAGTGGGGCCCACAGGAATGATATCCCACGATTGCAGTTAGATTAGTAGTTTATAGTATGTACTACTCTATAAAATACTTCTTGTAGCTGGAATACAGAAAAGGTAGTAGCTGACCTAAGTGCTCCATTAATAAGTCATCAAAACATAATATTCAAAGAAGCAGCAGAAGACAGTTTTTGAGCGCATAAAGCGCTTCTTAATTCCACACACGATGTGGATGCATACGGAAGTTAAGAACATCTTCCTCGATCTCACCTGAGGTCTCGAGCTTGATGGTGTAGATCCATGGTTCACCGGCATTGATAAAAAACGGGGCGGTGGACGATAAAAAACTGGGCAATGTCTTGGCAACGATCACGCCTTTCCTTCGGTTATCCAACATAGCGGGCAACTTGGTCCAGAGCTCACTCTCATCCACGTCAACTATATCACCGATATTATATTCACGGCCTGACTGCTCTGGATCTGCATCGCGAACAAAGTGCGGGTGAACAATCTGCCACTCAACTTGTTTCCTGAAGTAATACCCGTCGTCTCTTCGTCGGGCGCCACATTCCCGTTCTTCGTCGACGCCCACGCCCAACAGCTGGACTATGTACAGCTCATCATTCCAGTAACCTGCTATCTTCCCAAGCAAGGTAGTATCTACCCACTTTCCAAAGCCCTTGACCTCCACATCTTTCACAATTGCAAACATAGTTATCTTCCTATATGTATAAGCCAGAAAATGTGCTGTTAATTGAACCAGAGTTCAAACCAGAAAGCAACTAAAAAATGGAACTAAAGATGTGCTAGAAGAACAGAATGAAAGACAGCATCAAAGTATGGACATGTAAGACACAATATACAGATAGATGCAGCTTTTCAAGTGCATACAAGGGTGGATGCGTACTTTTGACAATCGAGGACCTAGAGATCCTTACAGGAAGCGTAACTATCTAATTCTTCATAACCAATTGCCCTCATTTCATTAGTGAGGGCAATACCACAGTACGCATCCCTTCAGAGAAGAACTCTGATAAACCCTAATATTCTCATGGTAACGTATCACGAAATACTAATCTATGTTGACTCATTGTTAATACATCTGTATTCTCACGCCCTCACAGCATCTTTACTTCTAGTCCCAGTTTGTTTGATTTTGTTCTGTAAACAGTCCGACTGTGAGCCACGATTTCCCTAAGCTTATGTTTGAGATACCTAATTGAAACCCTAATTTCTCAATTGGAACCCTAATTGAAGGTGTAAACCAACATAGATAGTAAGTAAGAGCGTATTACCTTTCCCTGTAAAGCGATTTCGGGGCAGAGGAAGAAGATGGATTCCAGGTTTGGCTTGGAAAGTCGGAAGAGAGAAGAGAGTACCAGAGAGATGGTTCGGCGGATAAGTGTTGTAGACGGCGGGAACACATAGAAAGGCAGCAGAGATCTATGTAGGTGAGACGCTGTCGTTTGACGCCCAGCTCCAAGATTGTTCGCCATAGTTCGTCAGGGAGAGAGGAAGGCATGGTCGGGGGTCGGAGGCTTTGTTAGAGAGCCGTGATATGTATGGAATGGTGTGATATATATGTATAGGAAATGCTACTACTCCGTATTACTAGTATTAAGTGGGTACGAAATTAACTATAGAATCTATATTTAGGGACGAAATGATACAAGCTAATGTATCCATAGTATCACCTGTTTTAACCAACAAAAAAGCCATAATCTTCCGCTTTATTAATGGCCACGGAAAAAGGAAGCGCTTCACAACCCCAAAGATATTCACAATTCAACAAGATCATTCTGCCTCATAACCTTGAAGACAGAACTCTGGTAAGTTTTTCCCTCCACATCACATACTCTTTCTCATTGTGCTTGTAGAGAGTTATTGGAAAAGAACTCTGGTAAGTGTAGTGGACTAGTGGGGAGAGGAAGAGAATGATTTCTTCTTATTATAACTTTCTTGATTATAGTATTTCTTGATTATATTCTCTCTCATTGTGTTTGTAGAGAATGTTTTTTTTTTATTATTATTTTATTATACTTTTACTTTTCATTTAAGAGGAGAGATAAAATTGAAATGTTAATATCTTTGGATGGATTGGACAGAAACCTTACAATCTGAATTGTCAATAACACAATCTTGGGTTCTCCGGAGAGGTTGTTTACGGCGAGGGAGGCGACGGAGCCGGTGAGGGAGAGGCCGTACCAGGAGCAGGAATTGTCAATAACTTGCGACGAAAAAAAACGTTTATCAATACCTACAAGTATCAAAAGTAAAATCCTTTTATTTTTTTATATTTTCTAATACTTTTAATTTTCATTTAAGAGGAGAGATAAATTTGAAGAGCCGCCCAATCCAAATCAGGCTCCATGCTCAACATAAATGGTGGCAAAACACAATCTTATATTTAGATTCTCACACTTCATTCATTTTTTTTTTCACCTTTCCAACACTATTTTAAAGGGGGATTTTTTTTTTTTACAAGAATACACATTGTTATATATCAGACACGCATGTCAAACAAGACCATGACTTAGCACACTCACAGCAATTAAACTTCCCCATTACTTACGAGAATACACTCAAACTTCCCCATTAAGTAAGGCGCCATCTATTTATTTATTGCTCCTCTCTGCTCTTTCCATTCATCACCAACACTGAGAGCTTGCTCGTTCCATTTTTTCACACTAATTGAGGTACCTCTAATGAATGAATAGTAGAAACCACTTTTCCACTCCCTTTTGTAGCACAAGTACACATGAAATTGGGAAGGACAACTAAGGAAGGAGTGATTCCCTAAGAGCATGTACAATGGAGAGGATTGACTCTCCTTTTTACACTCTCTCTCTTCTAAGAGGATCTCCTCTTTGTTGTAGAAATATGAAAGAGGATCCTCTTTGAAAGAGGAATGGGGGAAATCCTCCTTCTGTAGAGGATTGTGAGCATGGGCTCTTGTGCATTCTCTTACCTTTTAGCCAATCATAGCTCACCATGTGTCCAATCAATTTTCTACAACTTTCATTTAGTATATTTCATTCCACCATTAATAAGTTTTTAACAAAAGTAATAATAAAGTGTGACATTTTTTAAAAAAAGTTAATGTTATTGATTATTAAAAAAAATTGTCTATAAGTTGAATCCAATATTACCCTATTTATAAATAACTTTTATTTTCCTCTCCCCCCCCCCCCTTAGATAATGGATCATCACAATGATAATTGTGATATTTATCTTTAGTTTTGTTTTTATTTCAAGTTGGATGTGCTTAAAGTTATCTTGATGTTAATAAATTATTATTATTATTATTATTATTAGCTAATATATATTCATTAATAATTTGAGATTATATTAATCAAACTAAATTAAATTGAATATATTTTATTATTTATAATTTAAATAACTTATTTAAAAATATATGATGATATGAAATATATGATAAAATAAAGTATATGTAAAGGTAGAAGAGAGGAGATGATGAGGATACTCCTTGTTGTAGAGAAAATTAGTAAAAGAGGAAAGGGAAGAGGAATGAGATAGTGGAAAATGATGTGGATGAAAGAGAAAGTGATGTGTCAAAAGTAGAAAAGGAGAGAGAAATGTGAGAGAGGATTGCACCTCCTCACCATTGCATATGCTCTTAATCAAGCTTCATTTTTTTGCCGCGTCATGAGTGATCTTGTTTTGTAGAGAAAAAAAATTAAAATGGGATTGATTAGGTATGCAGACCATTAATGGGATTGATTTGGAGGTTTTGATGGGCTAGTCTCCTAATTTACTTTAATGGAGTTGCATAAAAACTAGAGAAATTATATATACATAACTTGTTATAGAGGAAACGAGATGAAGGCGGGGACCAATGAAAAATAGAGGCGCACGTCCGGGGAACAAAATCTTGTTGGGCCGACATTCCTTATCCAGATGCATGTATATGTGAAAAACCGGATTTTTGGACCGGACCGGACCGGCCGGACAAAAATGGGTGTTCCACTGTTCCCTGTCCGGTCGCAGTCCGGTCCCGGGTCTGGTCCGGTTACGGTCCGGTCCCAGTCCGGTCCGGATCGGGGCATTTTATAAATAAAATTTGGGGTAAAAAATTGTATTAACTTTTATTTTATATAATTTATTTTTAATTGATGAGGGACCATCTAGGCTGCCACCCACTCTTCGATCGCCCACTCACCCGAGCTCTTGCCAAGAAGTTACAAATACAGTGAGGCTGCCACCCCCAGTCGCTACCCATATTTTCACAACTGGGTGAAAGGTGTTTATTAGAATACTCACCCACTTAATATATACTAAAAGTAGTTTTTGGAATCTTAGCAGATCTTCCTGCTCTCAAAAATCAATTTTTGATATCTTAGTAGCTATCTTGCACAAAAAAAAATATATAAAAGAATTGACTTGATTTTTAGATTTGACAGCACAAAAATATCTTTTTCCAAGACAAAAACCGTCATTAAGTGACATTGAAGGAGGCCGTGTGTGGCGTTGGATATCGACTAGGAGCGATTGGCCGTTACCCTGCCGGTGGGAAGACATTGGCCGGTGTGCTAAACAAAAACAGCTTTTCCATACAATATTAAAAGACCACCGTTCAAACACTACATTAGTGCAGAACTACAACAATAAATAAAGTAGGGAAGAAAAGAAATATTCCCATTTACATCCATGCGGATAGATGGTCTGGGCATGCTCTCCGAGCATTAATACAGTGCGAATAGCGAAAGGGGATACAAAGGTGATTATTATTGATAGGTAAGAGAGAGGGTACACTGAAGCTTCTTGGGGATGACAGAGGGAACAAAAAACGACAGAATGTTTAAGACATGGGGAACAAAGAAGATATAGTGTTTTACTTTGAGTTAACTATTTAAACCTTTTGTAATTTTGAATAACAATTCAATAATGCAATGCTTTTAAAGGAGGTTTAATCAGGCAGTGATTGTGAGAGAAGACACAAGAATCAAAGGAGGTGTAATCAATGACTTCGAAATTATACTTTATAAAATTTGCTATTCCAAATAAAACATATTTATCACATTAATAATTTGGCTAATTAGTGTACTTTATATTTTCAATTGATTTTTATGAAATTTAACTTGTTAGGGTTTAAAAAAAAGTAAACAAAAATTAAATTAGAACATTGAAGAAGGCCTCGACTGTAGTCCGCCGCGCCGTCAACTTCACCGACATCCCCGTCGTCGTCACCGAGACCGGCGAGGAAGATGGAGCTACCGAAGAGGGAGACGTCGCGGAGGAGGTGGCGGAAATGGTGGATTCTGGTCTAGGTTGCTCTCTCGTGTGGCGATTGCAAAGGAAGACGAGTCTCAGCCGGATTGGGACTCCTATGGTGTCTGCGGCGAATATCGTGGTCCAATTGAGCAAGCTGAGCGGTTTCAAGAGGTACAAGCTGATGCAGAGATTATCTCCTTTGCACTCCATCGTCGGCGTGCGAATGTTGGCCGGGACGATTCCATCTACACGAAGGCTCAGCTTCTGAAGGAATTGGAAACCCTAGCCACCTGTGGGATGTTCGACAAGGTGGATCTGGAGGGAAGACGATTCCGGACGGGACGCTCAAGCTCACTCGGCCTCCCTCCGGGCAAGGACGCCCTTGTCTTCCAGCGCAAGTCGCCCCCGGCGCCGTTCGCGACAGGCTCTCCGTCATCTCCAAGGCCCACCCATAGTCAAGGTCCTCGATCGGCGTATCCCTCTCCGGCGGCTCCATCTTCCTCGCCGATCTCGGCGACGACGACGGGGTTGACGGTGTACTTAACGGCGGTCACGGCGGACTACACAGTCGAGGGCTTCCTCAATTTTCTGAATTGATTTTTATTTACCTTTTTCTTAACCCTAGCAACTCAAATTTTATAAAAATCAATTGAAAATATAAAGTATACTAAAATTTTGACAAATTATTAATTTGACAAATTATGGAGAATGACAAAGCTTTGGCTCGTGATAAAGAAAACCGCCAATGGGAGCCTTCGGAGCTCACTCGTCTAACTGGCTCGTCTTTTAGTGTTCTTTTTTATCTGAATTTAATTGTGGACACGTGTCGCCCATCGTACGGTGTGGAATCTTACACACTGTGTAAGCCTACAATAGGCGCACTATGACTATTAACTCGAGTCTTACTAGGCCTAATGGGCCTAACGAGTCTTATTGGGCCTATACTATAAGGCTTTGAGAAGGCCGGCCAATTCGACTCTTTTCGATGTTTGAATATTGTTTCGGTTTATGTTCTTACTCTTCAATGAACGCTTAAGATGACCGAGGGTTCGATTTCCCTTATGAGTTCGAGAAGACTAATTCGACTATTCTCGATGTTCGAATATTGTTTAGGTTTATGTTCTTACTCTTCAGTAAATGTTTAAGATGACCGAGGTGAGTACTTCGCTTATTGGGCATCAAGCTCAATAAGGCCCATTCGAGTTTGAGAAGACTAATTTGACTCTTATCGACGTTTGAATATTGTTTCGGTTTATGTTCTTACTCTTCAATGAACGTTTAAGATGACCGAGAGTTCGATCTCGCTTATTGGGCCTACTGCCCCACTAAGGCCCATTCGAGTTTGAGAAGACTAATTCGGCTCTTCTTGATGTTCGAATATTGTTTCGGTTTATGTTCTTACTCGTCGGTGAACGTTAATTAGTTGAGCCTCGATCCTACAAATAAAGACACATTACTTTAACAGATAAATTCCTTTGTAATAATGATGATGTTGTTTTAGGGAGCATTTTGAGTTCTCTTGTTTGCAGCATAGGTATATGTTGTTCGAATGAAATACATACAATAATAGTTTAAAGTATCATTGGGTTATTATAACTATCAAGCCATATAAAATTAGTATAATATTGAAGATCTAATCTAATTAGATTATATTGTTTAATCATATCCGATAATATAATTGATCTTTCATTTATATTATGATAATCTAAATCACATAAATGGTTATTGGGGTTATCCGATCTCCGGTTAACCGAGAGTAACGGTTCGGTTTAGGTTTGTGATGCTAGTTAAGATAAATGATGCTTACTCGAAGTCCTAGATGTGGTGGTGGCTTGGACTCTACTCTGTTGAATGCATCGAATGGGCCGAGGTTCTTTGTTTGGGCCGTTTGCCTGAATATTGACCCGAGCCCATATGAGGAGGAGCGTCTTGATCTTATTATTTTAGCTGAACGACGTCGTTCTGGATAGGAGACCCGTATAAAATCTCTTAGGGTTTCTTGTTCACGGCAGCTTGCTCATTTCTCGAGCAGTTGTGAATGCCTAGGGTTCCCGAGTTGCCCCATCTGTCTTCACCTTGTGCTTTCCGGAGACGAGTAGGACTCGGTACTTTTACTTAGTTGCATGAGCTTCCGATAGGCTCTGTCTGTGGCGACGAACTTTCAAGTTTGAACTTGGTGTGAAGGTAAGAATCTAATTGTACATTAGGCTCATGAGCTCCTTCGTGCTTAGTACATTTGCTTTCGTGCCTTTGCAGAGTTGCATCATCTTATTGTATTCACTTTGATGTTACAAGCCAATGAGAACTTCAATATGTTCAGGAGTTCGCCTGTGGATGAGGAGACGTCCAACCTGTGGGAAGAAATGTTTTGGAATGGCGGGTATGGCGTTGTGCTTCAGATGCCGACAGACGCGCATGAGATGGCCACAACCATTACTGATGGCGGCCCGTCAGATGCTGAATCTTCAGCCAGCTAAGGACCTCTACTTACCCTTTCAATTGAACTGTCGTCGCCTATGGTTTTGTCATGTTAGGGTTTGTGGTCTGCATTTTTTGGTCCTGACCTATCAAATGCCCCTGGGCAAGTGAAATTTATAAGGCTTCTTAATAGATCTTGTATACACTAGAGACATACATTTAACTCATCATCAATAAAAATACTAAGAAGAGTAACAAAATTATGCAAAAAACAGATTACAATACTACTTGAACATGGCTTTCACTTCTTGGACATAGATGTCTTCATCAAGGAGGTTTAATCACCCTGGCTTTGACTGACTACAAACGAGGAGCGGTACGCGGCAAAGAATAGCTTACGAGGATACCGTATCATCGTAAGTCTTCTTTGCCGCGTACCGCTCCTTGTTTAATTTGTAGTATTGCAATGTCAAGGGGATTAATGGGATCTGTCTCTCCTCCAATATTTATACGAAATACAACTATGTCCAAGAATATGAAACACAAATATTTTTAGATTGGAGATTTTAGATTTAGAATATAGACAGATGAAGTTAACAATTTGATAATGCAATCAAAATAACAAATTCAAGAAAAGAAAGATTGAGATTTCATTACCTTAGTTGAGATGACCCCTCCACCATTTGTGTGAATCAATTGAATTGCAATAGAGATGCAGTTTAAGAAATAGAAAGAAGAAACAATGAATTATAAAGTTGTAGACACTTTTTTTTTTTGGTCGGATGTAGACACTTAATTAGATGGGATTTAGTCCTTCCTTCCTAGTTCCTAGGCTGCGATCAGCACACTACATCTCTTCAATTCCAAAGTTGTGAGATTGTTTTATCAGTCATTAATGATATTCTGGGTAGAAACCTGCTCATTTCAAGCTAAAAAAAACAATAGCCTACTCATTTCATAGGTTTTAATTTTTTCAAATCACATCTGGGCCTTGTGTAACAAATGTAGTGTACAAAATATATATATATATATATGGGCCCTTTAAATTTGTGGGCCTGGGGCGAGCGCCCAATCTACCCCGCCTTATGGGTTGGGCCTGTTGGTCTGATGAGGTTGTTGGTTCTTTTTGTGGGTTGTATGTATGTTGTCATGCTCTCGTCTGTAACTTCATGTTAAAAGCAATTCTATGTTTGTGTTCGGATTCGGGACAATCCCTGCAGTTTAGTAAGTATGAAATTTCATTGTTGTAGGTATTAAATGCTGATACGTTTCGTACGGCAACCCTAAGAATTATTCTAGACGGCCAAAGAATTAGCTTTATGTTATTATTTGAAGTCAGTTATGGAGTCAAGTAGTTTCTAATTTCTAGTGTCAGTTGTTTTTAGACCCACTTCCTTGAGTGGTATCTATCATTTGGTATCAGAGCCGTTCGATTCGAATGGCGATGACACGTTCTTCCGCTTTCACAACAGCCCCTCCCACACAAAGGATTCTGCCTCAGAGTTTGGAACGTCAGTCTCCAACTCCGATGCAAAACCTCCCTTTCCACAATGCTGAAGTTTCCTGAAGAGTCTACGACCAATTATGTGGGTTCAGTCACCTAGATGAGTTAAAGTAGCCTCTGTTTTTGCCTTGAGGACAAGGCAAAATTGAGGGGGATGCATTGATACGTACCTGGCTGTCCCTTCAGCAGAAATGCTAGATATTAAGTATTAAATTATTTTAGTTTACTTTGTTAGTTCAATTAATAAGATTATTCCTAATATTTAGGTTAGTGGGGTCTAGGAAAGTCAGTTTGTCAGTTTGTCAGTTTTTCAATTACTGGAGTAGTGGCTCCCTATTTCTAGTCAGTCAAAGCATTTCTCTATTAACTGTTATTTTCCTACGTTAGTTTCTCTATATAAGTTTGCCCTAGAGTCAGTTTGTAGCAGACTGGATTATTGAAATTGATTTATCAAAAGTGTTAAGAGATTCTCTTGACTAGTTTCCTCTTGGTGAGATGCTTGCCTAGAGTGGTTTCCTCAAGTGAGATTCTCCTTGAGTGGTATCTATCATTTGGTATGTGAAGTGACCAGTCTACGCTTTTCTGCCTTTGGCTGAGCAGTCAAAGGCAATAAATGGTGTTTACCGTGTCTTTACTGCATCTGAATTTACTATAGCATAGGGTTCTCACTTTTTTCATCAGCTTTAAATAGTATACAGTAGCACGTTTTTAAAATACAGTCCCTCCCTTGAAATCGCTCTGTACTGTGCAGTCAATTTATAAATAAGTTCAACCACTAGCATTTCCAATGTGTATTAAAAATTCTGTGAAATCATGCATTGAAGTTGGCTCTCAGCTATGATAGTGGGGCCATTCGTCTGATGTTAGCTGTTAGGTTTTATGCTGTTGATTTCAATGCATCTAATGTTAGCAGTAATGTGAGATCAGTAAAATATCCATATTGTCTCCTTGTCTGTATTGGTCTGGCAATTAGAATGCATACAATGTTAGGTGTAAGCATGTTGCCTAACCCAAGAATGAACTAACGTGTAGTTATTTCTTTTGTTGTGATGGGTTGTTTGTTGAATGGTATTTTGGATGCAGTATGTCTGACACGGACTGCTACGAGACAGATGACCCGATGAAGTACTAAATTATCTACAAATCTGGCATGCTATTTGATGATGATGATCTTAAGGGGGAACTGTAAAGGATTGCGCAATGCCGTGATGAACGGGGAACGAAGCTAGTCCGCCACATTAAGTTGTTCCAGTCTGAGGGCCACGATTTGAACAGGAGGCTGTTGAGAGTGCAACGCATAGGGACATATCTGGACGCTAGTGTGCAGGCGTTGGCTAAAATACTTGGTGAATAAAAAAATACAAAACAGGGGTTCAGGGTTCTTTTGATAGGATTCGCAGCTGCTTTTCTAGGGTGGTGTATTGCTAATTACATATTCTACCACGTGTCTAATATTAGGTTTGATGCTCAGGTTTTGTACTAGCCCATGTGTTCCCTGCATTTTCATTTGGTGTTGCTCTTTTGTTCTGGTGTAATAAATGCTCGATGTTACTGTTTTTCATGACTACGCTTATCGGACTACACAGTCCAGGGCTTCCTCAATTTTCTATATTGATTTCTATGGCTAGATAGCCAAAATGAATAACTCACAATAAAATTTCATGTGTGATGAGATCTAAACACTTTTGATCATAAATTTGGACTCTTGATCTTGTACTATATGCTATAATAGCTAGCTACAGGTTATCACCACCAAACTTCTCATGACCGAGTTCTACTCCATAGAATCACTTGATACCGGCTCGATCAAACTGCTTTTAAAAGTCATAATCTTGACGGGCCAGGCTCAATCAAAAGCTCAACTTTGGGCCGATTTTACGGCCTGGCCCAGAAACGGGTTTCAAAAATAACCTAAGAAACTCCATCAGCATATAAGTAGTAGCCGGAGCTCAAAGAACAAACCCTAAATGCCGAACCCTACCCCCCTTTCCCCCGCAGAAAGAGAGAAATCGCGAGAGAGAGCAACCATGGCGGCAGCGAATCCTGTTGAATCCTCCTCTGCCCCTTGCTGGCGGTGCTCTCTCCGGGCAAGGACGCCCTCGTCTCGAGATAAAGAAAACCGCCGATGGGAGCCTTCAGAGTTCGCTCGTTTAAATGGCAAAAGCCGAGCCATTCAGACGATTGAACTCCAACGGCTCCCATCGGAGGTTTTCTTTATCACGAGCCAAAGCTTTGTCATTCTCCATGGTATTACTCCCTGTCATGCATTTCAATTTTGTAGGTATTAAATGCCTTGAAGTGAGCAGTCTACGCTTTATTGCCTTTGGCTGAGCAGTCAAAGGCAATAAATGGTGTTTACCGTGTCTTTACTGCATCTGAATTTATATCATTGGGTTCTCCCTTTTTCATCATCTTTAAATATATACAGTAGCACGTTAAAAGACAGTCCCTCCCTTGAAATCGCTCCGTTACTGTGCAGTCAATGTAATTTGTATAAATTTATAAATAAAAATTAATTGGACATGGTCAAAATTTTCACTGCCTATAAGATGTCACCCTTTAAATCTTACAACACTAGTGTGTTACGTGCAGTAAATGAAGTTGTTTGTTGGTCAAATTTTTCCTCCCTTCAATGCTGCAAAATCAAAAGTCACCCCCTTTTCGTTGCCTATAATAATCTGTCACCCTTTGCTACTACACATTAGCTTGCGTGGATAAACACTGCTCTCGATTGCCTTTGTTGTGTTCTTGCCGGTCAGAATTTTAAATCAAATTGTGTGTAGTTGGAAAGGTAAACGCATGGACTCCGCTTGTTTTCTTTTTTACACACTCATATGTTTCTTCTCAAATCAATTTTCCCCTGTTTGCCAATGGCTCCATATCTCCCCACACATTTATTCCATGTGTAGATGGCGCCAAGGGTGCGTTGGTCACACAACACCGAGGATAACAAAGCCTTGCTCAGGTTGTATGGAGAGATGGAGGAGAGGGCTAGAGTTGAGCGTGTGTGGATATCATGGAGGGGGTTGGCTGATGAATACGAGGCTAGAAATGGGACTAGGCGGGCTGCACATTCATTGTTGTCACAGGTTGACTACAATAGGTATCTCTGGAGGAGTTGGAGGAGGTTCAAGCACCTGGGCGGTGAAGCTGCATGGGACTCAACAATTGGCCAAATCCGAGGGGATAATGGTTGGTGGACGTGGATGAGACAGGTTAGATGCTAATCAATGTCTCGATCCCTGTATATAGTTAGAAGTTGGAAAAGGAGGTATGCGGTGTATATTCTTGCTTGTGTATTTGCAGCATTGTTCGGCTGCCCGGAAGTTTCGTGCACTGGGGGTTCAAGCAGAAGTGGATGATCTGTGGGAGGAGGTGTTTGGGTTGCCCGATCTCTGGACCGAAGCAATGCAGATGGCTAATAATCTGATGGCCGCATCTATAAATGAGCCTGAGGCGGGGGCCATTGCACCTCATGATTGTCAAGCCTACGGTTGGGCGTAGAAGAGCAAGGATGGCCAGCCCCGCTTGTCCGATCTACTGTTTTGTTAATCCTAATGCAACTCTGTATGCAGTTTGTCTTTTCTTGTTGTTGGTCATACACACTATGATGCATGTCGCATGTACTATGAGATTCATTATGAAGTTGCTTCATTTCTGACATTTCACCTTGATATCAATAAGTTTGCATTTTGCAATACGAGTGTGCAATGCGTATTATAGAAGTTGCATTTCAGTAGTATACGAGTGTTCAATTCGTTGTAGAGCGTCTGAGCATATAGTTGATTGTAGAATAATTTTTGAGTCTGGTTATATCTTTATTTTTTTCGCTCCCATTAGTTGTTATTTATTTTTTATATATAGTACTCGTACTATAAATGATACCAACAAGAAGCCACGTTTGACTATATTGAAAATATATTAGTAAAATGCATTGAGAATTGGACACTGCATAAAGTTGGTCGCACTATTTGGATTTTGGATGCTACGTTTGACTACTTTCAAAGCTACATTGAAAATATTGAAACCCGATGCTGCTGCACTGATTTGGCAGCATCATACAGTGGGGCCATGCTGCATTTAATTTCTACTCTTACCAGCATTTTTTCCATTTGTACATATATATCCACCACTTCCCCTTTACTTGGGCAAATATTAACCGGCTCTGTCACGCCATAACTGGAAAATTAAAGATACCAACAAGGGCTTGATATCTGAATCGGTGAATCGTTGCTGACTTCTCTTCATCATCATGGACCCAGGGAGTGAAAGCGATGCATCGTCCGCTGTTGAAGACATCCTCCAACTTGTGGTTGTGGGACAGGTACATGTGTATACATGCGTTGAAGACATCCCTTTTCCACCATTTCGTTTTGGACAACATTCACTGTGCAAGGCAGGATAGGCAACACTGATTGCGCATGAGCCATGAATCATGTAGTTTAAGTGCACATACGTGTGGACGTCGGTAACATCCATTTATTGTTGGTTGTTGTAGACGTTATTTACCTATATTGCACAATTCTTCATTCTCATGTACTTCACCTTAGGGTCCATAATTAAGAATCTGAATATGAGTGAGTGTTATTCCACTATGCTAATTACTTTCATCACAGGACCAGAAGAAATGGTACTTCCGAATAGGACCGGACACAAAACTGAGAAAGCTCGTAAGGAGCTATTGTAGGATACATGGTAGGTCCGTCCGCACTCTGCAGTTCCTTTACAATGGAGAGTGTTTGAACACCCGCAGCCGCTTGGTCACGCCTCGATCCGTAAGTGGCCCCATTTTTTGAGTCTACCAAGAAGCTGTTCTCGTTGACTACACCTTCTTCATTCATTCTACTCTTGATTTCCAGCTGCAGATGACTACCGGTGACCAGATAGATGTCGTCGAAATTGTCGATACTGGACTTCCCCCCCCCCCGGTTGGCTGATGGACGGGCTAACACTAACAGGGCATAGTCCATGTGTGATTCCGTTGCTGCGTTTCGTGTTCCTCCATCATTACATGCGTCTGTTTTCTATCGTCAGTTTTGAGCTTTGGACTATGATTTGTTTTCCAATGCCCGTCTTTAGCGACGTATGCACTACCTTTCGTTGTGAGTTATGATAGCTGCTGCGACGGAATTATGTAGGGCATCAAGAGTTGATTGCGATTGTGTCCTTGTATAATGAGCTATGTGTGAATTTGATTTTGTCATCTGGGTAGACATTCAAGTCTTCGGTCCATGTCGACCAAATTTTGCGGAAATGGTTGTGATGTTGTTGATTGAGCAATTCATTATTACAGCACCTTCCATGTGTATATATGTGCCAGCGTCTGATGTGTCCTTCGTATGGCAACCGTCTGCTGTGTCATTCGAATGGCAACATCGGACCATTGGATATGATGTTCTTTCCCAGTTTCGACCTTCATAGCCATCACAATCCTCGATCAGTAGAGCAGCTTTATAATTTATTTAGTACTAATATGACATTTCACTTTGATATGAATAAGTGTGCAACTTGTTGTTGAGTGTGCAAGGCGTATTATAGAAGTTGCATTTCATAGTATAAGGGTGTTCAATTCGTTGCAAAGAGGTTGAGCATATAGTTTGGTTTAAGATTAATTTGTGGGTCTGGTTATATCTGTTTTTATTTATTTTCCTCCCATAAGGTTTTATTTATTTTTTAAAAAAGTATAAATGAACATATAAAACGTATAAAACGAAATTTAGATCTATGGCTATAACCGAAACTACCATGCATTTAACAGAAGAAGCATCTAACCTGAAAATTGCAATTATACTGTTTAATATGATTATTCTGAGGACAAAAAGAATCGCTCCTTTCAAAATTAGAGTACTAAATTACGCATTTAACTACCAAAAACAAAATTAAAGTTGGCATTTTGTGTCGACCAATAAAACCCAAATCGGCATTTCCAAACCGAGATCCCGCCCACCGCTTGTAAGTTCATTATGGGCCAGGCCCAGCTTCACTTACGTAATAAATTGGAAAACAGGTTCTTAAACCCTATCCCGCTCATCCATTCCATTTCATTTTCAAACCGAGATCCCGCCCCGCAAATCCCTCTCTCAACCTGTGATTCCTAAACTCTCCGGAAATCATCTCCCACACCTCCGCCGTTTGCTCGCCGAACACCATAAGCGGAAATTCGCCGATTCAGCGTCCGCAGTTCCGCCAGTCCAACACGCTGATACCGAACGGAGCCTAGCTAACCCTGTCGAGATCGGCGATGCGTCCCATGAATATGAAGGGTTCCATTTCCCGGCTTCAAAAGAACAGCATCAGGCACTTCATAAAGACGATACGCTTTCCAGCCGTCCAATTGCACAGCCTGGTAAGATGTTTCTCACCATATTTTTGCATTTCTCGCCTACAGATATTCGAATACATCCTGTCAACTCCAAACAGTTCATTCGCAAGGCAGCTTGATTAGTAATTCAAATAGCATGCTTTTCACACTGTTTGTTGGCGGGACATAAGGTTTCCGGTATAATTATGTGTACAACAAGGTATACGAGGGTTGAACAGGGAAGGGGATTTGTGTTAACAGAGATTCATCCTATATAGATTGTTTGGTCGCTTTGGGTGGGTTTTCATCGAATTTCATGGATTTATCTTGTTCTTTTCATCCTAATTACAGAGTTGTTTGTCTTGTTTTGGTGTTCTTTTAAGTAATTCCCTATTCTTGCTCTACCATTTGTATAATTGCACTGTGTCATAGCGCATTGCATTGCAACTCACCTGCGGTTCATTAATTGTAATGCTTACTCAGATACTACCAACCCTGTTTACAAGGCAACACCGAGCAAAAATTTCCAAACTTGCTTACATTACAGCACCAGACGGGTCTGTCCACTCAGTGGTTGTGCAGAATAGACATGGCAGCCTATGGTTTTGCGAGGGCTGGAGAGAATTCACCCAGCAGTACCGTATTAAGAAGGGGCACATACTGCTGTTTGGCTACGATGGACATTCACGCTTCTGTCTCACAATCTTTGACCCTTGCACAGGGTGCGAAACCGGACACCACCAGGACGTGTCCAAGGACGAAAAAACCAATGCTGCAGTAGTAAGTGTCCCTTGTTGCCTACTGACTTAACAGATGCCACGATCTGCCAGATCTCAGCTGTCGGCTTTCGCATCTCTTACAAAATCATGTGCTGTCGTGATAAGAGATAACTTCGTTTGTGCTGAATCCTACCGCAACTGTTTGGTTTGTATTCAATTGTCTGTCTCTGTGCATTTCCGTGCGATTCACTGAACTATGGATTTGAATGCATTGCCAATCTGTTTGTTCAATAAGTTCGCATTTGCACGATCAACCAATCATTATCTTCGACCACTTTAGTCAAGTGAAATAATTTAACTATGACGCCATTTCGGGTTCATCCTAGTCAACAAAAACATACCACTATACCAGGGATCTACAAAAAATAAGATCGTCTGCATTAAGCACCCTCACTGTTCATACAACTAGACTGATTGGGACCGATACCAGGGGGTAGAGCTGGCCACTCACTGTACGCAGATCCAATACTGAACGAGGCGTTAGCAACAGCCACTGCTTGTACCATTGATGAGTTCAATTCCTCGACGTGTTGAATTTTAAGCTCCATCGTTGTGTTAGCAATGACCCTCATACAGTTGTCCAGCAATGGATCGACGTTTGCTCCCGGTACCGTTTGTTTCTCGTTCAGCAGCCAACATGCATAGGCACTGTTTATTTCTAGCACCACATGTGCTCGCTTCTGCTCCTCCACCATTCGTAAGCCAAGCAATATACCATTGAGGGCTGCCGCATCCTTATGCACATTAACTGTTTGATACACATAGCTCGAGACCACTTCCCCCAACGGTCCCGTAACAACCCCCCCCCCCCCCCCCCCGCCTGACCCTTTTTCACCCAACGATAGTCCACACGTGCTAAGCTTGAACCACTCCACGCCTCCTAGACGTACGCCACCGGATGCACTCACCTTCGCGGATAAAGTTATGCACAACCATTATAAAATTAGTAACTGTTTTAATTACCTTACACAGTACTCACAAATATGGATCTGCAATCAACAACGCACCTGTGTTCCTGCTGCACGTGCATCGGCAGTGGACTGCGACGGCTGCATATGAGTGTTGGAAGTCTGCGATGACAACGCAGAATCCCGTACTGTTAGTAATCAACCACAATCAAAACTAACGAGCTCACTACGCAAACTCTGCGCAGATAACCACACTGATCTGTGCAGGGTACGCATTTTTTTTATTACGAGTGCAATGTACGCTACTTGGCCATATCAATTACCTTGTTCGCCCACACCCCACGGGCACTGTCTGGTACGCTGTTGGTAGCATGTATGTTCGCGACACACTCTGCCTTCGCAGCCTGAAAACATACGTAGCAGTTGATTTAGCTTGCTAAAACATGTTGCACGAATATATGAACTCAACACATTACCTTCTTCTTCTTCGTTTGAGGCAGGACTTTCTTCTTCTTTTTTTTGGGTTTTTCCGCAGGATGCAAGGACCGCTTTCGTTTGGCCCTTCCTAGTCTCCTGCGATCAGGGGGATCCTTCAGATCAACGACCACTTCAGGAGCACACCTCTTCGTGTGTTTTTCATTATCCTCTCTTTTCTGGAGCCTCCTCCTGCCATAAACCTTGGAAACAGCTGCCAGGTTCTCCTGCATACGGCACGATTTTATTCCTAGCATGCTCTCAAGTTGTTTTTCAATCTTGCCCAGGGCTTGTGAATACGTGTTGTACGTCTCCTCGCTATGGAGTGCCAAACTCAGGAGGTATTCATTCCGCAAGGCAACCGCATGGAACCTCTGCACACGAGGGGTTTGACCCGGATCATAATAATTTACTTTTACGTGCTCATATTCACGGACGATGTTCTTCCTCCACCGGTCCAGGACATATTTCTCGGGGATGCATGTCAGCTCTTCAAGCTCAATAACCTTTATGATGTGCCTGCATAAAATGCCGGCAAACTCGAATAATTTGCAAGAGCATTGTATTTCCATTGCAACCTTGTCGATTGTCGTGAGATACGTTTTCTTCTTGGACCGCCACACGGGATTCACTATTTTTTCATCGACTGTGTACGTGGTCTTGTTGCCCTGCACGAATTTGCCTGATGCATTAGTGTACATCAGGCCTTCGACCTGCAATCAACAGCTTGTCAATGCCCTGTACAGGGAAATTTAACCATGTCTGTACGTTCCAATCTGATAATTTGTCTGGCGAAATTACCTCCTCCTTAACTTCCTTGAATTTTTGGTTGGTATACGCCTCGATAAAAACTTCTTCCACTAATATGCTTGTTGTGCATGAGTAAGGCCTGTCCATTGACTTGGCGTTTAACGTCTTCTTGACTTCCACTCTGCCTGCAAGGGCCATGTGATACTGTTGTGCGAAGGACACCAGACCAGTGTGCGTATTCAGGAATCCTTTGAAGTAGTGATTCAGGCCTTCACTCCGCTGGGTGGATGACATACCCGCCCAAAAAGACGACCTCAAGAACCCAGGAGCCCACCTCTCACGCTCTTTGTAGGACTCCTTTATCCAGGCGTAGTCGCCTAAACCGAACTCTGCAACCATTGCGTGCCAAGCTTCCTCAAACTCAGCAGGCTCCAGTGACTCGTGTACCACAACCTGCATACGCTTCTTTATTTCTTTCCAGTCAGGATGGTTCCCGAGATTTCTTGATGCATTCTGCATTATATGAAACAAGCAGAGCCTGTGTCTGGCGGTAGGGAAAACAGTTTTAACCGCCTTGCCAATGGCCTGGCACTGATCGGTCAATACTGCTACAGGGGAACTTCTCATACACTTCTGCCAAGACTTGAACAACCAGCAAAAGGAGTTAGCATCTTGACTGAGAATCAATCCACACGCCAGGACCACGGACGACCCATGGTGGTTCACACCTATAAAGGGTGCGAAAAACATATCGTACCTATTCGTGCCGTGCGTCGTGTCAAAGGTCACTACATCCCCGAAGTCCTTTGCCATTGCTCGACATCTTGCATCTGACCATAAAACCCTTGCTAATTCCCCCTTCTCATTTATCTCAGTCTCACAGAAGAAGTCAGGGTTGTCCTTGGACATCCTGTCGAAGTATTCCAACAAACCCGACGCATCACCGTTCCGTCTTTCTAGTCGACGCCGAATGTTTATGGCATTTCTCATATCGATTTGACTGAACGTTAGCTTCTCATGACCTCCGCTCTCAACGACAAGAGAATTGTAATTCTTGGTCACGGGGACACCAGCTATATCATTCATGACGATCCTCCGCTTATGGTATTCGGACATGTACTTGTAGTTAACAAGCATACGGCTGTTACTGGGATCTAACGGATGGTTGTGTTCCAAATTGAGTCTGGTGATATGGAACCCTCCTTCAATCATCCGCGCCTCAACATATACTGGGCATCCGCTTGTTTGAGATTGTTTGTACTTCTTTTCTTTGCCAGCCTTCACACATCCGAGTCTCAGCCTTTTCATCATGTAATACTGAGCCTCCGGTAGGCCCTTTGCCTTGCCGTACTCACCTCTGAACTCGTCTAACAGTTGGTTTGATCGAGTATGCCACTGGAAACCATTCTGATAGCCGTATTTATGACAATGTATTGCAAATTCTTGTCCGCTCTGAAAGCACATACCCTGTTTAGGCTGTGCTACACCAACCTCTCCATTGTCACTTGTATTACATGCCTCATCTTCGTTTCCAACTTCGTCGTTTCCATCGTGGTCTTCATTCGGGTCCAAATCCATTGATGCAGTCTTGTCAATGAATGGCTCATCTTCGTCGTTTCCATCGTGGTCTTCATTCGGGTCCAAATCCATTGCTGCAGTCCTGTCAATTAATGGCTCATCTTCGTCGTTTCCATCGTGGTCTTCATTCGGGTCCAAATCCATTGATTCAGTCCTGTCAATTAATGGCTTGATTAATGCAACTAGCTATTTTTTCTGGCCGAACAACTAGCTATTTTTTAACTGCACCAATAACAAATACAGTACATTCCAATTCATGTTTACACCTCATGTTTGCCTTATTGTAGATTAGTTATAATTCAACATCCGAATATAATACCTGTTGCTATTAGTTTAATCGCAGATGTCCGATTTCGCATCTACTGGCTGACATTCAACCTCTCTATTGCCATTACATTGCATCATTACGTAAATAAGATCTTATCAAATCGACTCACACAGGCTGAATGGAACCTCCCTCAATCACATTACACAGCCAGAAATTGCATACTGAAAGTGAAACAGATGGAAATTGCACACTGTACAATGCACACTACCAGATCGGGAAATTGCAGACTGTGCAATGAAGCTGATAACTACAGGTCCTTCACATTAATCATTAGGACCGTATCCCTTAATCACATTCAAATGGATTGATCAACCCTACAGTCAATGCAAACATCCACCTGCCTCACACCATTACATTTTCCAATCGAAGAAAGTTAACTACAGCTAGCACTTACTTGTCTACCATAGTTGACAATCTAATTTTTCAAGGATAACACAGTACCCGAACAATGTCCAACCATTGGTTTGCACACACGATCGCAGATAATTGCAACACAAACTCTAATATGCAATCGCAAAGATAAATATCCTCTATTTCCAATTCATACAAAATCTACAGATTACGTACCTTATTAACGCCTTAATGGCCGATGAATGGTGAAGATATAGTAGAAGAAGACGAATTCAGCTCGACAAGAATCTCCGGCCGGCGGCGTCGAGTTTTCCCCGATTGCTCGGTGTTTTGTTTTTAACCTAGAGGGGTAGAACGATAATTTGCTCTTTGCCCCAAATTCATCCCGCTATTTTATCCCGCCCCCTATTTTCGCCCTTTTTTTTGCTGCTTCACTTGGGCACGTGTAGGCAATCGGACGGTCCGTTTCCCAGTGTGTAAGATGTAATCTTACACCGTGTGTAAGTGTACATTTTTCCCCATACTAGAAAGGTTGAAAAAGAAACAGCATTAAGAACTCGCTATAGAAAAGATTGACTCCAGATTTAGCGAGCTAGATTGGGGGAAGTCTTAATTAGCATACTATATAGTCTATATGTCCCTTGAACAACGTTCACTTAGAGCATCACTGAGTAGACCTGGACAAACACGGACAGCCTGCCCAGCCCGTACCGCCCGTCCAGATAAATGGGCGGATATGGACAAGGATCCAAACCCATTCGGGTAATTTAGCCCGGCCCGCCCGAATTTATGGGCAGGACGTGGACAATAATCCTAATCCGAATATCCCGAGTAGCCCGCCCGAATACCCGAATTATTTTTAAAATAAAATTAAAATTTATATTTATGAGTATATATTTTATACATATATTTAAAGTATTAACACTGATTGAAAATTATTGATCGAACGTTTGAAAAGTATTAATATGTGACCATTGCCCGAACTTAGTTTCATTGGCAATATATTGTTTGGTACCGTATTTGTTGAGTGACAAACTGACAATGCGCTTCAATTTTGTTGGGTCTTAATTGGGCTCAGCCTCATCTTTTCCAGTCCCCTTTACTAGGTAGAAAATTCCTGATCGAACGTTTTACAAATTGAAGTAGGGTTCCGCCTCCAATCTTCCTTCCTTGTTCCTGGTTCTTGCGTAGTCCCGAATTCCCAATCCAAGTAGTATTTTGTACTAATTTTTTTGGTTGGAAGTAATTAGTAATTTATTAAATGCATGACAGATTAACCATGAATGAATGTACCCGGGTCCCGGCAGACTGTCCGGGTCCGAGTGTCCGAGCGGATCTGGACAGCCTTGTTAGCCGTATAGCCCGATTATCCTAGGCCCACCCAAATAATTGGGCATGATTTTTGTTAAAGGCCCAGCCCGAACCCGGGTTTGTATTAGGTCTAAGCATCAGGCACAACATGACATGAAAAGAGACCGGATTTAACACTCAATGAACCCAACTTTGCACACCTTGCAATATGCGGAGTTTCGGTGCTCTCATGTCCCCCATTGACTAGTAACTCATAGCTTCCACGGTCTACCCATTGCTCCAAACATATATCTCAATTTAATTGTATACTAATTAATATCAATATATATATTATAAAAGCGGACCGTTTTCGAGCCACCACGTTGATTCTGGCCCCGTTTGATTTTTTTTTCCAACTCAAATAGATAATAACAACTTTATATCTTTTATTTTCCTTAATTATCTATCTTTAATTTTATCTTTAAAGTCATACCTTCTATCAGTAATTTTATTTTCCTTAAATAATTTTATCTTTAATTTTATCATTCAAGAATTAATTTTCTTCTATTTAAAGTGATCATAAGTACGGTTCAATTGAAGTGAAAGATAATGGTTGGATTACTCAAGTATTTCAAACTTTAAGCTAAGAGATGAAATACTTTTTTTTTACCGCGTACGTAGTACAAGAGAGATCAAGAAGTATGATTAAGTACTGTACCTAACTAACCTGGAAAGTATGCCTTAAAACGATATGATTTTTATTATTATAAGATCTCACCGGAACGTTACATGAATTCATGAAGGGGTTATATCTATTATAATCTATCTATAACTATATTACTTACTATATACTAATTCGGAAGCAAATTCTGCCACCATATTGTGTCACATCACCCCCTTTATTTAAAAGGTTATCTTATTAAATCTTGATTTTATCATAACCTTATACATATTTAATTAAGATATTAGTTTTATCTTATAAATTGAGTTGTTTAATTAATAATTCTATCCTACGTATAAATCCCAATCTTATCATTATACCCATTTAATTAATACATAGATATATCATACATTTTTTATTTTTAAAAGTATTTTTATACACTTTAAATGTGCATACGTACATCTTTTTCATAATCTTATAAATTGAGTTGTTTAATTAATAATTCTATCCTACGTATAAATCCCAATCTTTTTCATGAACCCCGGTTTATAATCATGAAATATACGAACCTCTCCACAGACCATATAATCGCTATCTGTTTAGCATATGCCCCTCCTATGGAAGCAGAAAAGGAAGCATTCTGGAATCACTTAACTAGTACACTTCAATACATAAACTTACCTACAATAGTTATGGGTGATCTGAATGAAATACAAAACCCCACAGAGAAGAAAGGAGGGGTAGAACCAGACCCGTCTAGGTTTGAGAGACTAATCAATTTCAAGAGTAATTGCGATCTCTATGATATTCCCACGCAAGGAAACGCTTTCACTTGGCGGAAAAATAGAACTGAAGTAAACAACATGTATGAAAAGTTAGACATAACCTTAGTAAGTAATGAAATTATTCAATGGTATCCAACCCTGATCACAAAGAACTATGCTTTCTCTACATCAGATCATTGCCAAATTGCAATAGACCTAAGTAACGACGAGACCTATAAAGCAGCACCGTTTAAATTTGAAAAAATGTGGATGCAACGAAAGGATTTTCGAAATATTGTCAAACAAGCTTGGAGAGTGTCGGTGATAGGTTCTAACATGTACCAACTTGTCAAGAAAACCAATTTGCTCAAGATAAGTGCGAAAAAATGGAATAAACGAACCTTTGGAAATACTTTCGAGCAACTAAAAGACATTGAAAAAGAACTAACGAATCTACAACAACAAATACAAATTGCACCGAGTCAGAGCACTATTCAAAAACAATTACGAATAATAAATAAAAAAGAAAATATTCTCAACTTTCACAAAACCTACTGGAAACAAAGAGCGAAAATTAAACATGTGAAACTAGTAGATACCAACACTGGGTATTTCCACAAAGTAGCAAATGGCAGACGAAATAGGAAAATAATTAAAACAATTCGTACAATTGAAGGAACACAGATTTCATGGGAAATTAACATTCGTAACGAAATTAGAAAAGACTTTAAGGAAAGATATAAGAAAGAACCAATTAATCACACACTCCTACAAGATTATTTGGGATTAATCACTAACGAAATATCAATGGAGGACAATGAGATCTTAACCAAACAAGTATCAAACGAGGAAATTAAAAACGCCGTCATGAGTATCGGATCTGATAAATCTCCAGGCCCTGATGGAATGTCATCCGGATTTTATAAAAAATATTGGGACATTGTAGGCCCAACAGTCATAAAAGCTGTAAAGAGTTTTTTTCATTCTGGCAAATTGCTGAAACAGATCAACCACACATTTATATCCCTTTTACCTAAAAGAGAAAATCCAGAATCCACGAACCACTTTAGACCTATAAGTCTATGCTCCACCATCTACAAAGTTATCGCAAAAATTATAACTGAACGGCTTAAGATAGTCATGTGGAAAATAACCCACCCACTTCAAAGTGCCTTTGTAGCCAACCGTGCCATTCAGGACAATGTCCTCATTGCTCATGAAATATTTCACTCGTTTCGAGGGAAAAAAGGAAAAGAAGGTTGGACTGCAATCAAACTAGACATGGAAAAAGCCTACGACAGGGTCAATTGGGATTTCTTATTTTCAGTGATGAAGAAGTTTGGTTTTTGTGACATATTCATAAATTGGATAAAACAATGCGTGACGACGGTCTCATTCTCAGTGTTGGTTAACAACGGACCGACGGAACCATTCCCACCAAAGAGAGGACTAAGACAAGGCGACCCACTTTCCCCCTACCTATTCATTCTAAGCATGGAAGTATTTGCAAGAAAGTTACAAAAGATTAGTAACACCACAAGAAACTCAGTTGGATTTGCACTAACTAGAGCAGGTACAAAAATCCCGTTTCTAGCATTTGCTGATGACATAATAATTTTTGCCAAAGTAACACAAAATGCTTGTGTGACAGTAAAGCAAACAATAGAAGAATATTGTGCAATTTCCGGACAAAAAGTTAATTATCATAAGTCAGCATTTCAAACCTCGAAAAATGTGGATAACCAACATAAACAGAGAATACAACAGTTGCTAAACATAACAACAATGACAAACTTAGAAAAATACCTCGGTTGTCCGATTATCAATGGACATGTGAATCGAGAAACATTTACAGAAATAATAGGAAAATCAAAGACTCAACTGGCCAAATGGAAAGCAAATTCGTTATCACAAGAAGGACGAGCCACACTCATCCGATCAAACCTCGCCGCTAAACCCAACTATACCATGCAGAGCTTCTTGCTCCCCACATACATACACGATAACTTAGACCAGATTAATCGATGCTTCCTTTGGAACAAGGACCTAAACTACAAACCCCTAATAGGGTGGGATAAAATTTGTAAACCAAAATCTCATGGGGGACTAGGTATTAAGAAAACTGAACATATGAACAAAGCTTTACAAATGAAATTGTTATGGAAACTCATTGCAGAACCTTCTAATATTTGGGTCTACCTTATGAATGAAAAATATTTGAATAATGAATTCCTCCTTTCATACAAGAAAAAGTCAAACACCTCGTGGCAGTGGAGTAAGCTTATGAGCTTACGTTCGGAGTTTGAAGAAGGACTAATTTGGCAAGTAGGGGATGGAAAAACTATTAAATTTTGGACCGATAAATGGGCTCTTAATGAACCACTCTTCAACTATGCAATAGACCAAGATCAATGCGATAAACAAATGAGTGTTAGTGAGTTCATTAACTCGGACAAACAATGGATAACCCAAAAATTAACGTCTGTCCTTCCACAAAACATTGTCGATCGAGTGAAAGAAATACTCATCCCAATCTCCACAATTCGAGATAGAGTATATTGGGCCCCGAGCAAAAATGGATGGTTCTCAACATCATCAGCAATAGAACTGATAAGTAAAATTAATGCATTTAACCCAAGCACTAACAAATGGATTTGGAAATTAGATACATTTCCCAAAGTAAAACACTTTTTATGGAAAATTGATAAAAACGGCCTTCCGACAAAAGAACGATTAAGAGAACAACACATATCAACCCCTTCAGGTTGTTTGATCTGTCATAACACAGTTGAAAACACAATTCATCTCATGATTGATTGCCCCCATACTAAACAAATTATACACAAAATTAACCCAAACACAGCAAACCTAATCGATACGATAGATACAACTAATAAGAACCCCTCAAGTATCTTAGCTGAAATACAACAATTGTTAGGAGAGAAACAATTTTCGGAACTAGCTGTATGCTGGTGGTGCATATGGCAGCAGAGAAACAGATTAGCCTTTCAAAAAGAACCAAATAGCTTTATCCATGACCTGGATAAGTATATCCAATCCCAAATTTGCTTATGGACCAAGACCAAAGTGTGGACGGAGGACGAGGAGGAAAAAGAAAACAAGGTAAAATCAAAAATTAGAAGGAAGCAAAAATCAAAATGTTGGGAAAAACCAGAATAAGGATGGGTCAAAATCAACTTTGACGGATCAGTCTTGCAAAATAACTCTGCGTCTACAGGTTTTATAATTCGGGATCACAATGCTGACGTCATTTGTATAGGCACAAATACAACTCAATCTAGTTCTGTTATACAAACTGAGGCTCGAGCCCTTAGAGAAGGAATTGTAGCAGCAAAACAAAGAGGATTTAAAAAAATTTTAATAGAGGGTGACAACCTAACAGTCATCAAAGCGGCCCAAGGAACTTGGCAGTCCCCTTGGGAAATTGACATGCTGATCTCAGACGTCTCGGTTATGACCCAAACGTTTGAGTCATTTCGCGTTTCACATGTGAGTAGGGATCTCAATTCAGTGGCTGATAAAATTGCAAAGTTGGGCCACATCTTCCCTATTGATCACATCTCGAATCACTTAGAGTTATCTACTCTCATCCGTCAGGATGCTCTAGGACGACCCCCTTAGGAGGGTCCTCCTAATCCTTACCTTTTCAAAAAAAAAAAAAAAAAAAATAATCTTTCCTTATTTACAAAATAATCCCACAATTTTTCTCAAATTATACAAACGCCCCTTATTTTCCTAATACAACATACAAGTGGTCATTTTCTAACCACCATAATAATTTTGACCCTACCTCATGTATAAAAAAACTAATTTTTATCATTTACATTATGTATGGTTTTCCTATTGTATTTCTTCTTATTTACTTAGTTATATGAAAAAGATTTTGTCATTTATTAATTCTTAAAGCATTATAGGGAAAAATCTTTCACAAAACATTAAGAAAAATCTATGAATATTGGATTCAAATTATTTCCTTAAAACAAGTAAATTTGTAGTTTCCGACATTTTCTATTAAATTTTTATAAACTTTATCAATTTATCAGTTGATGAACTTTTTTTAATTATATTTACATTTATGATAGTCGCTATTAATTTATGATAAAAATTTTAAGTAAAATATCAACTTAAATTCTTATAATCAGGTTTTATAAAAATATATAAATGAGTGAAAGAATTATGTCTTAAATTTTTTTTTTTGGAAATATGAACTTCAAAAACAATATCACTTTTTTTATAAGATAAAAAAACATGTTCATATAATAAAACTTATGTAATATCTTCCATATAAACATTTAATTATAAAATATATAATATTATTTTAATATTTTTAAATGAAATAGTCGTGCATGGCACGACAGGTTAAGCTAGTTGTTGTTAACATGAGGCCAAAATAGAATATCGCAAACCGAACATCCTGCTCTCTAGTTTTCAAGCACTCAATTATGGTGTGGGCAAAACGTACAAGCATGAACAACAAGGACTCAAGTGACTTACTAGGCCATGAATGCTCTAATACTAGTTGACATGTTTCGCCCTCCAAATAGAGGCTGGAACACCGAGAGAAGTGTCGAATCTAGGCCTTGTTTGGGAAGTCTTGTTGAGTCGCTTATCAAGTCGTAGAATCCTTGCCTTTAGCCTTGTTGTCTTACACGAATTGTTCATGTGCAACACAAATCTCAAGAATACACTCGTTGGAATCGACATCTTAGGACTAAACGTCATAAGATTGGACTAAGACTAAGCCTTAGGACTAGGCTAACCAGTCGAACAGCTTGAGACATGTGTTGAAAGACGGCTCAAGGAGAGGCGTCGTGAATGGCTCAAAGCATCAAGCAACCAGGAACTAAGGATGACATAAGAAACCAAGATGGGGTAAGGGAATAATCTGACTCAAACACACACTTTCTTGATTAGTTCTAACATAAATAAAATGTACATGAAATGTTGTTTAGATAGGTAAAACAACTAATGACCTAATGGTGTAGCATCTCCATGCAAGAAGAGTCACACTTTCATTGGCATAAGTACTAATAAAAGAAATGCTTAGTAATAATAAAGTTCAATAAAGAAAGTACTAAAGATGGCAATTCATGTCAATGGTAGCACTCATAGAAGTATCATGCATCGAGGATGGGGAACACTTGGCCGCATGCTGAACACGGTGTTGTGTCAAGGCACACTGTAATTTGGGTGCACCCCTCCAAGAGTGACAAGAAGTGTTGCCTTGGTTCGGTACTCACATCTCTTGGCCTCGTGGGAGACACTAGCTCGAAGCACTGTGGATTGTGTAGCTTGGATAATGGCTTTGGCTTGAGCTTGTGTCATATATAGGTCGCTTAGCTTAACCACTCATGACCTCCTCTGCCTCGGCAGATGACATGAACGGGGGTTGGCTCACATCAATGTTTCATCTACACAATAGTTTGCCAATGCTTTCTTCAAAGGATTGTCTCTCACTTTATTTCAAGAGCTCCATTCCAGTATTTGTGCTCCAACACCTACCGCTATGATTGTCGGGGGAGGTTAGTTTATATATATGCATGAAAATAAGGAACATCTCGATCAATGGGATTTTTACATTCTCTCAAAACCTATTCCCGTTAATAATTGAATTACTATAGCTAAGCTTATAAAACAAAGTAAAATTGGGGCAATTTGCTTTGGCTTAGAAGGCTGGAAAGTTTGAAAGGTTGGCTTAGATGGCTGGATAGGGAGAATACCTCCTTCTTCAAGGCGGTTTGTGCAGCGCTTCCATACCTGGTGTATGGCAATCGGCAACGTCGAAACAAGACGATCATTGAAAAAATACATCCAAGAGCGGAAGCCTGCGCTGCTGAGATTATTCACATGACAAAAATCTGCATTCTTGGTAAGAGGATTCACTCCGATTTTTTGAGTCTCTTTGGTCTTACAGGCATCCTTTCGAGTCGTTCACATTCACTTATAGCAGGCTGTTTTTGGACTTCCTCTTCTTGGGGCTTTTACGTTCCCCTATTTCTCCGTGAACATATAATCTATAACAAAAAATCTGTTTTGGATTTTCTTCTCTGATCACACCATAGCAAACAATAATGGAGATTTTAATCACGCTATGATAAAAACGTTCATCAACACACTTGAACTGAAATATCAAGAAGGGATAACTTCAGCCAAAAAGAAAGCACTTGCTTTGCTTTTCTCTTGTCCGTCACAATCTCAATTGTGGGCTACACTTCAATAATCACAAATTTCCGGATCCATTGTCTCACCTTTTACATTCTTTAGTTCCCCATTCTTCTTCTGGGTGGCCTAAATCACCTTTTGTGAAGAAGACTTGGAGGAGGGCATAGCACACATCCTCTCATCCATGGTCTGCCAAATTCAAGCCCACCCAAAACCAAAAGGAAACTTGGAAGAAGAAACTTGACAATTTCTGTACAAAGAACTAGAAAAAACAATGCCCAACTATCACACTCAGTCAAAGCTTGTTGATCGGCTCCATCTCCCTCTCAGATAATCCTCTAGTGACACATTTGGCTCGGTGCTGCAAACAGACAACACATCGTCTTCAAGATCAAGGAACGCCACATTAAGATGAGACTGGATATCTTTAGGAGAAGCTTCACCATCCAACACATCAATGTCTGAATTAATACAGCTTACTTGCTGCCTTGCCCACTTGGTTACATCTGCGTCGCCTTGAAGAAGCTTTAGAACCTGGCACATTGTTTGCCCATCAAGTATTACAGTCAGATTAAAACAGGATTTTCAATGTTCAATAGATAGAAAGTTAAATGATTACTCACAATGCTAATTCTAGGTCGAAATAGAGCTGCCCTTCTTATGCAAAGGGTAGCAGCTAAACTCATTCTTTCTATTAAATCATGGTCATAGTTGCTTCCCAATCTTGCATCTAGCAGATCAGACACTTTTCCATCCTTTAGAATTGGAGTTGCCTGTAACCCATCAGTTTCAAATTAGTGGATTAGTTGAGCATTTGTAAGATGAACAAAATATTTCAAATTCTGAATTGCAATTCTCAAAACAGGCAAGACATTTTCCCAAATTTCATACTCAAATTCATAGCCCTTCCATCTCAATGATATAAGCTTACCCAAATGACAAGGCTTTCTTGGCCTTTTGGATGCTTATCATCAATTGGCTTTCTTCCAGAAAGAAGCTCAAGAAGGACAACACCAAATGCATACACGTCAATTTTCTCAGTAACCTTCCCATGCATGAAGTATTCTGGAGCCAGATACCTGCCAAACAATGACAAAATTTATCAGAGGCCTCCCAGTTAGGCTGTGGGACCAGTAATACAGGAGAAGAGACACATACCCAAAGGTTCCTGCAACATCTTTGCATGATGTTAAGGATGAAGCATTAGAGGTCCATGTGGCAAGTCCAAAATCTGCCAACTGAAAAGAAATGAAAGTAGAATTATCAGTACTCACTGCCTGCCAACATTTTTTTTAATGAAAGAGACAAGGGTGATAAATTGGTTTTACTATCACCTGAGGCTCAAAATCGTCAGCAAGAAGGATATTTGAAGATTTAATGTCTCTATGAATCACAGGTAGAGAACTCTCATTGTGGAGATAATCTAGTGCCTCAGCCACACCCAAGGCAACCTTATACCTTTCTTCCCAGCAAAATGAGGTGACATCCTTCTTGTGGCCTGATTTCCAGTTGAAGAAACAATCTTAGTCTCTCTATATAATCAATTAAAAGACAATTGAAATGACATGATCGTGCTTACCATGTAGATTATCTTCTAGACTTCCTCTTGATAGAAGATCATAAACCAAGATTGGACTATCATCCTCAAAACAAAACCCGAAGAGGGATATTATATTTTTATGACTAATTGACGTAACAATTTCAATTTCAGCAATAAACTCCTCCAACATATCCTCTGAAGGCTTCAAAATCTTTATTGCCAGTTCCTTTCCATCGGAAAGTTGTCCTTTGAAAACACTGCTACTGCCACCTTTTCCAATCATTCTTTCTGGTTGTTCATGTAGAACATACAATAGTAAAACATTGTCTACTCTAATCTGTAAGGTGAAGAAAAATACATCAGTTTCAGGAAGAGAGTAAACAAACCTGGTAGAAATCCAGATGTTGCAGATAGGAGCTCTTGGTAGGTAAACAATCTACACATGGATGAGTACTTCACATGGAATCTTGCCATTTCTTCAGCAAAAATGTTCATTCCATTGGTAGGGAAACAAGAAGGTGAAGATACATAGGGTACAACAGGCACAATCGCACCATTTTGTCCACCTTTTTCAATTGATTGATCAACTTCTTGAGCAGATTGAACTTGTTTGTCATCGGGATGAATGGTCATTTTAGAATGATGGGTGCGCCATTTTGAGAGATGTCTAACTACAGAATTCTTATGTTTTGGAGTCTTATCAGACTGATGCTTCTTAGGTAAGAGCACATCGCGAACCGATGCCCACCGTTGCTTATTATGCCCATGCACTTGTTGACCCATCTCAGCATTTTGTTTTGAAGAGGTCTTGGGTGTCTGATATGGTATTAATGCCAATGAACTATCCGACCTAACATCAATGCAAGGCTCTTCCTGAATGTCAGGAGTGTAGTCTGCCCAAGATGAGGTTGGGGCACATGCAAAATATCTCTTTAAGAGTGTGCTTCGTCTAGGACCTGTGACAAGCTGGCCAGAAGTATGCCTGCTCTCCAGATCACCTTCAACTTCCTTTACAGCATCAATCGTGTGCGTTAGTGCCAAAAGATTTTTTCTAGATGTAGGATTTGTGCATGAACTCTGTCGGCAGATTCCTGCTGAATAGAAGTCAAGAGCACACATTTTACAGCCAGACATTTGTGAACAATGGTAACATGTGAATCCTGATTCGATATAAAAACAAAGCCCAAGTTTGACTAGGATGGAAAATTACCAGAATTTGAAGCATGTGCTTTCCTTTCAAACACAGTTTTGCCATTATCAACAGCAAACACTGAAAAATCATGTGATAGCTTCCTTGCACAATATTTGGCAACGGAAGCTGGTGACCGGATAGTGTGGTGGGTCTGAGACGTCCCAACAACTAACGCAGCCCCACTATGCAGCTTCGCCTCTCTGATTAAAATCTTGCGCACAGATGAACCCCTTGACACCTTTAGCTTCAGATCAACCTACAAAATTATCCCATTCAGTTACCTCAATTGAACGGAAGATAATGAACTAACCACTGCTGAAAAGCAAGGAAAACATAGCAAGTTAAAATGTCAATGATGCCCTCCACAGCAAATTTCACGGGACAAAGTCAATCACCAGGGTCTTTATCAATTCCACATCTATCAATTCCTTGAAAAAAGTTCAGCAGTCATCTACAGCTATATTAGAACTCCAGGTTTATTTCTAAACCAGAAAAGTAGAGCTCCAGATTGTTGTTTAATTTCTATGCAAATGGAGGCTTCTGGAGACCTCAATTGAACGGAAATATAGTCAGCACCAGACAGCGCACGAAATTAGACGAAATTCAGCTGAAAAAACAAACCTGTTTCAAGTTGCAGAACCCTTCGTAGCCGGCGAGCACGGAATCAAACGTCTTAACTAGAGAGATAAGCGAAGATTGCTCCTCTGCACAGACAAACCAGGAATGGCAAAAAAAAAAACTTACTTAAAAAGGAGCAAGGCGGAATCACGCACAATTAGAGCGAAATCTTCAGATCCGAAAATCAACCAGAAGTCACAAAAAACTCGTTTCCTCGTCGAGGAAGCGAGAGAGAGTAGTACCAGGCGAATCACGGAGGACGTGAAGAGCTATAACACGGTCTCCAGGCTGAGCGATCTTCATTAAAGCCCAGGTCAGCAGCTTCCTGCTCTGTTGCTCCAACTTCACGCCAACCACCACCACCTTTCCCCCACCGCCATTGTCGCCGGCGAGAGCTCTGTCAGGCTCCAAGATCTTGCTAGTCCTTATCTTCAATTTCATCTCCGGAATCTGTCTTCTGGAATTCCCGAATCTCTCTTCAACTCCGCTCTTTGGAGTCCCTCTCTTCCTCTTGCTGATAAAATAATAGAGCAAATGAAAACAGAACAAAACTGTGCTGTGGCCTGTGGCCTGTGGGTGTGTCTCCGCCCTTGCTTTCTGCTTTCTTTACAAGCTTTTGTTCGGCTTTCAGGGTGGGGCCCAGTGCTGCCAATGGTGTTCCTTTTTTCCGGATTTTTGTATATTAAAGTAAATTCAGTAACGTCATTATGATTTTTATTTTCCTACTTATTCTAGCTCTTAAATACATGAAACCAAATGATTCTGCTGTGTGAAATGAAAACGAATGTGCTTTTTTTTTTTTGGTTGAATGAAAACGAATTTGCTTTGTCAGAAGGCTACACGCACTATATAAATGCTGTAATTATGACCAATAAAAAATTAAATGTGTATAATTATTAAATAAAGGAAAAGAAAATGTGAAGTACGTTACATCTTGCTATTCGTAATGCGCTACCTAACGAAAAACAACACGATTTTGGTGTGATTTGTTGGATTCTTACGCTGATGTGATGGTTATATAAAATAACATATTTTATGTTTTATAAATTGCCGGATGGTTTAATTTACTCGAAGTTTTGAACAAATCAATCAATGGCCAAAATATGGTAAAACTATCACGATAAGAGTACTAAATCCAGATAATAGAAATCTAAGAAAAACCATAAAAGAAATAAAATTTAAGAGAATAACAGAGGAATTCGAAGATATGGTTGGAATCTGGTGGACCATTTGGTTCTACAGAAACAACACACGTTCGATTGTGATACCGAGACAACTATCATATTAGTTACTGTGCATGAATTTAGTAAAAAACAGAGATTAGAATGGAAACGAGCACACCTACCGAAACGTGGAGGAATTATGAAAGGCTATAAGAAGAGAAAAACCTCAAAATGGACAAAACCTCGAACTAACCACATCAAACATAATTTTGATGACGTTATTACCACTTGTGGTGCTACTACCTATGGGTTTATTTTCATGTATGACAAGGGAGCACCCATCTTTCATGACGGAGGGTTCATTGGAAACAGATCTGTGGTGTTTTCGATGGCATACGCACTCCGTCAAGGGATATTGAAGGTCGTCGATCGTGGCATTCCCCGCTTGATTATTGAAGTTGACAATCTGCAAGTCATTAATGTTATGCAAGGAAGTTGGAGTTGTCCGTAGGGAGGGGAGATGATGCGAACGGGCATTCTAGGTTTGTTGGGACAACTTCGGAGCTGGACGATCTCGCATTTCTCGCATGAAGCAAATGTTGTTGCTGACTACATTGCCAACTCCTTCCGTTGTGTTTTGACTTTGTCGTTTTATTTAGATTTGGGTCTTCGGGACCTCTCCGTAAGGATGCTCTAAGATAGTGTATTTTCTCTTGTATTTGGCCTAGCTTAATCTCTTTGCTTATAAAAAATTATATCTTATGTTCATCATATATGTATATATCACATATTCAAACGGAGTTATGGTTTTCTTGTTGCTACAATATCTGGTTAGAATGATGCCACCTTATATGTTTTTGGTTGAGCTTTTACCATATTTACAAATAATAATAGCAAAACTATACTTTAAATTTCTTACTCCCAAAATAAATGGTTGTAAACATTTGTCAAATTTCAAACAGAAGCCCCATCTATTTTAGGCCCTATTCGGCTGCACTAACTGGAACCGGAAAGGGAATTGGAAAAGCTAACTAGAAGTGGAATATGAACTAGAATTGGAAATTCATTTATGACCTGGACTCTCAAAGTAGGTATTCAATATGCCGAACTTGAAAATAAAAGATAAAAGTTAAAATTACTATAAAGGACATGAATAATCCAATGCAATTACTAAAATACACCTTATTATAATATTATGCTAACATCACTTGGGGGAGCTCGTGATAGTCACACGACTACGAGCTAGCTTTCCACAAAACACATCTCAGATTTGCATAGTGAGCTCGTGATAGTCACAGTTAGCTCGCAATCCTCACGAAGAAGGGGGTCATCCTCAGATCTGCACAAGGCGATTCGTGTAGCGCCATCCTCCGACTGCCCGATCTTGACGGCATAGGTAAGCACGTCATAACTCCATCTTCCTTCTTCCTTGTTCCACGATAACCGTTCATTTGGTTCGTGAAGTTAGGCATTTGTTTCGGCTTAAGGGGCCATTTCATTGGGCAAGGACATTGGCGTGGAATTTAGAAGAAAGTCGGTTGTGTAGGTACGTGCTTCAATCTTGTGGTTGCTGGAATTACGAACCAAAAATTGAGACATTTGTGTGTGTAGTATCTACGGTTGGTGAAATTAGGGTGTATGATTAGTTTATGAATCAAATTGGGCATTCAAATTTGATTGTACAGTCTTTGACTATAAGGCTGAGCTAATAAAAATAAAAATCAAATTAGGGATTGAAATCTGATAGTATCGATTCCTGGTTGTCGTGTGCGTGTTACGAACCTGTCATACCACGCCCTTGGTGCTTGCTTGAGTCTATAGAGTGCTTTGTCAAGGAAATACACATGGTTTGGGAACTTATTACTTTCAAAGCCTAGGGGTTCAACATAGACATCTTCCTTGAGGCATCCATTGAGGAAGGTAGTCTTCACATCCATTTGGAACAACTTGAAGCCTTTGTGAGCGACAAAGGCAATGAGAAGGCGAATGCCTTCAATCCCTGCAACATGAGAGAAAGCCTCTTCATAGTCAATCATTTCTTCTTGCCTATAGCCTTGAGACACAAGCCTAGTTTTGTTCCTTGCAATTCTTCCTCCTTCATCTAGCTTTTTGCGAGACACCTAACATGTCCCTATAACAATCTTATTCTTTGAGCGAGGGACGAGCTTTTAGACCATGTTCCATTCAAACTGGTTGAGCTCTTCTTGCATAGCTAGGATCCAAACAACATCGCTAAGTGAATCCTTAATGTTCTTTGGCTCTATCATAAAGACAAAGGCAACAAACAAAAGGTTTGATTTTCCTCACTTGACTTGTTTGCAGCTAATCTAGTCCGAACTCCTTGTTCTCTAGATGAAATGATCTGCTCAACTAGATGATCCTTGATAAATTGGGCCATCCTTTTCTTGGTGTCCCTTGCTTCAATGTTGCACTCCGGATCATGTCACTCTTCTTTTGAGTCATCCCTTACATTAGACTCAAAGCGTTCCCCTGAGTTGGAGAATCCACATCTTCTCTGAGTTCCACTTGAGGACTTGAACTTTCATTTCCTCCTTCACGTCATTGATCAAGAGACCAAGTCTGAGAATGTTCTTCATCGGTTTTGGAGACTTCAAGAGATTTTTTACTGATGTAGTCCTTCTAATTCTTCTTTCGAATATCATCATCTTAATCGGTGTTTCCTTCCTTGGAAGGAACTAAGGGAGCATGTTCCTTATGACTTTGAACTTTCATGTTGAGAACTAATTCTTCCTTGAATAAAACATGAATGCATTCCTCAATCTTTGATGTCCTTTTGTTGAAGACTTTGTAGGCTTTACTTTGAGGAGAGTTACCAAAGAAGATTCATTCATTGCTCCTAACATCAAACTTTCCCAAGCTGTCTTTATCGTTGTTGTGAACAAAACAATTGACCCTAAACGTCCTTAGATAAGCTATGTTGGGTTTCCTTTCCTTGATGAGCTCATATGATGTTTTCTTTAACAAAGGACGGATCATGGCTCTATTCTAGATATACTTTGTTATAGAGATGGCTTCGGCCCAAAAACGGTTAGGGACACCACTCTCCAACATCGTCGTTCTAGCCATGTCCTCGAAATTTTTATTCTTTCTTTCCACAACACTGTTTTCTTGGTGTCGTTGGGATTGAGAAGTTGTGAGAGATGCTTTTCTGATTACAAAACTCAAAGAACTTTGAATTCTCAAATTCTATCATGTGGTCTAATTTGTTAGCTTTGAGCTACGTCCTAAAGGTAACTTCTACTTGTTTGATGAAGACTTCGAATTCCCTAAAAGCATCTGCTTTGCAACCAAGAAAAATAATTCAAGTGAATCAAGAAAAATCATCGACAATAACAAACATGTACCTATTTCCTCCATAGTTGAGTGTCCTCATTAGTCCACAAAGATCAATGTGAAGAGGTTCCAAAGGCCTTTTTGTGCTCACGGCGTTCTTTAGCTTAAAGGAACTTCTCGCCTGCTTCCCTTGAATGCAAGCCTCACAAGGTTTAGGCTTGTCTAGATCAATTCGGGAAAGTCTTCTCACAAGATCTTGTTCAAACAACTTTAAGATGGTGCTTAGCCCAGAATGACCTAGCCTATTGTGGTAGAGCTCAACATTCTTCAAAGACGCTATTAGGCACAACTTCATTGGTGGCTCGAAGTAGTTGTCGAGGACGTACATATTATCTTTTCTCCTTCATTTGAGCAGAACCTTGTTGATTTTCTTGTTAATGTTAGGCACTCATGAGAGTCGAACGTGATCAAGTTGTTCCCCTTGATCACACATTTGTGACATACTTAAATGATTGAAGCCTAAGTCCCCAACAAGATTGACATTTGACACTTTAGTAGACTCGTTAATTTTGCCGATTCATGTTCCTTTGATGCTTGCTTTGCCTTTGTTGCCAAAATAGACCATTCCTCCTCGTGTAATTTTTAGATAGAGGTGATATGGCCCTTGTTTCCCGTCATGTGATTTGAAGCTCCATTGTCAATGATCATGTAATTCCTGAGTTGAAGCTCAAGTTGAAACTTATTTAAGAGTCAAATTTTAATATATATGAAATAAGACATTGGTATAATAAGTAATTAATACCACTAACATTTCCCAAGAGGATATTAAAATAAAATAAATAAGTATAAGATCTCATTCATAATTTAAGGGTAACTAGTTTAACCCTTACCATGTACGGACAACTGTAATAAACTTATTACACACAATAATGATATATTTAGTTATATCACAAGATTGTATTTATTTAATAAATATATATATATGTATATATAGATTCTTAGATAGAAAAACTTATACATATAGACATAGTCTTGATTATTTTAAAAATAAAATCTAAATTATGTTTCAAAATATATTATATTTGTCAAAAAATAATTTTAGGATTATCTATCAGAAATTACTTTTCAATTTTATCTTGATTTTTATGTTTAAATGGAAAGTTCATGTTTTATTCAATTAGATAGAAAATCTTATACATAAAGATATAGTCTAGAATTTTTTAATAAAAAAACAGAAATGATATTTATAAATATTAAAAATATGAATTATATTTCAAACATATATTATATTTATTAAATATTATTTCAGAACTATGTTTTATAATTTTTTTTTCCAATTTTATATTGATTTTTTGTGTTAGTGAAATGATCATATTTTAAGCAATAATAATATTTATAATAAGATTACAGCTTATAATATAAAGGAGCGCCCGTTGGATATTTTATTATAGAAATTATATGTGACAATTGTTTTTGTGAAGACATTAAGTCAACTTAATTTATATCGTAGTAGTGTAGGTATGTAGGATGATTTCACATAATTTCAATAAACTAATACAAACTTGAGTGATATATCTTATATATATTTTTGAGAGTATTTCAACTACCTTCAGTTTTCATAAATTTTAATAAAAACCAATCAATTGTGTCAATCGAACGTTTGTGCGAGATAAGTTTCCTTATTTTTGGTTTAACATCCGTCAAATCAATCAATATATATTATAAAAGTTGGCCGTTTTTGAGTCACCATGTTGATTCTATTAAAAATATATATCTATTAAATTTCTTATTATCTATTTATACAAAAGATATATTCAAATTTTGTTAAGATAGCATATCTTTTTTGGCTTACCATGGGTTTTTCATCTATAACCATCTTTTGATGAATATAAACATGGTACATTAATCCAAGATTACCATCTCAAACCCCAATCTCTGCATATTGGAATGGAAAACCGGAAACTAACAAATAATATGCCACAAGTTTAATCCCAAGATTAGATAACCCTCGGAATAAAATTTACAAACTACTAATTTAATCAGAACTCAAGGGCAAGAATTAACGTGCAATTCCCTGGTTGTAGAATTAGATAATAACAGCTTGATTTTAATTTTGACCCCGTTCGATTTTAATTTTTTTTCCAATTGAAATAGAAAATAATAAATTTATATTTTTTATTTTCATTAATTATCTAATCCTCAATTTTATCTTTAAAGTCATACTATCTATCTTTAATTTGCTTTTCTTAAAAAAAAATTCTTTAATATTTTTTCTCAAAGAGATATTGAATAAATAAAAGAGAGAATTGGGTGGGAGGGACTCAAAAGGTGACAATATAGGGAAAATAGGCTCAATGTGAAATTAATGAAGAGAATGGGCTCAACTGATGACATGCGGTCATTAAAACCCCCACTCCTCTTCTCCTTTCTCTCTCCTCCCATTATTTTCCAACTCTCTCTCTCCCTCTCCCTCTCCCTATTTCCCATCTCTCTCTCCCTCTCCCTCCCTCTTCTCATCTCTCTCCCTCTTTCATCTTCGTCCATATTTAATGACGATAAGGCCATGGTGACCAGCTTTTCGGGGGTGAGCGACGAGGTGGCCGACGAGGATACCCGAGCTTGGCGGCCGACGAGGCGAAGAGGTGGCCGACAAGGTGGCCGACGAGGCGACGAGGTGTCCGACGGCGTGTTTCATGGTATGTATACCAACTTTAGATCTAGATCTAGTTTCTTTTTTAGATTTTTTAGATTTAGGGTTTTTTTGAAAGTTCTATATCTAGAATTTCTAGATCTAGGGTTTTTTGAAAGTTTTAGATCTAGAAATTCTAGATCTAGATCTACAAGGCTGTCATCGGGGTTTTCATTGGGCTATCATCGGGTTTTTCATCGGTTTTCATCGGTTTTTCTTGAAAGTTCTAGATCTAGAATTTCTAGATCTAGGATTTTTTGAAAGCTTTAGATCTAGAAATTCTAGATCTAGGGTTTTTTTTGAAAGTGTCTAGATCTAAAATTCTAGATCTAGATCTACGGGGTTGTCATCGGGGGGGTTTCATTGGTGTTTCTTGATCATAGATCTAGATCTATGATTTTTTTTAGATCTAATGCCAAAATCTGTATGTGGTGACAAGTTTTTAGGTTGGTGACATAATCTGTAGCAATGACATGTTGAATGTAACCAATTTTCTTTGTGGTGACAAATTTGTACGTGTTTTAGGGTTTCTGTGTTTGTCACCAAGTTTTGTTCGCAATCTAGGGTTTTCGGATTTTCAGTTTGATGACAAAATCTATGCGCGGTGACATGTTGAATGTAAGCAATTTTTCGTTGCGGTGACAAGATCTGCACGTGATCTAGATTTGTCTGTTTTGTCACCAAGTTTTGTGTGTGATATAGGGTTTTCTGTCTTCCAGTTTGGTGACAAAATCTGTACGCGGTGACATGTTTAATGTAATTCAGTTTTTTATGCGGTGACAAAATCTGTATGCGGTTCTCTGTTTGGTTTAACATGTCACCACATTTTGTGTTGGTGGCAGCTTTGATTGCTAGGTGATGATAAGTTTATATATATTACTTTTAATTATAGCCTATTAGCTCAAATGATAGAGCAACGTGCCTAGCGTACGATAATGTGGGTTCGAATCCCACATAGGCTTACTAGTAAATTTTGATGACAAGTTTGAGTGCAATTTGGGGGTGGTTCTAGGTAAGGTGACAAGTTGTAAACGCGATGACAAGGTTTTGTATGGGGGGTTTTGTACGCGGTGACAAGGTTTTGTATGGGGGAGGGGAATTTTTTGTACGCGGTGACAAGTTCATACACCTTAACATGTCTGATGGTGACAAGGTTGGGTGTGATGACGTCATGTTCTGGCATGTTTTTGTAGTTGTCACCAAAAAAGCCTATTTACCTCATTTTTTCACCGCGCCGCCCATTTGCCCTATTGTTGTCACCATCTGCGTCCACTTACCCAAAATCGTCTAAATAAAATTGGAAGTCATATACTAACATTTATTTAATTAATTTTGGAACTCATACAATTTTAAAATTTATATATAAAAAAATTATTCTCACCCCACCTTTTATTTTTTATAAAGTTTTTATAACAGTTTCTATTAATTTCTGAATATTTTCTATACCAATTGTTCTTTAGATTCAGAATATCAAGATCTTAAGAATATATAATATTTTAATAAGTTTTTTTTTGTTTATTCATACATGTATAGAAAAAAAATTATGCATTAAATATTATGATTAAAATAACTACATGTTTAATTTGGGTATATTAAGTTGCTGCTTTGGATAATAAAAGATAAATTGCATGATAATATATTTTATTGACTATAAAGTATATGTACGTGATTTGCATTACAATATATTCTCAATCAATCATTTAACAATTAAACACTTCTAATTAGACATGTCAATCGGGTTGGGCGGGAGGGTTCGGGTCGGGTCATTTCGGGTTCGGATTGAGTTTGGGTTCGGGTCAATCGGGTTACGGGTCAAACTGGGTCGGGTCGTTGCGGGTTTACAGGTCGGGTCGGATCAATCCAATGGGTCAAGAGTATCAATATTTTTTCCAAAATTTAAATAAAATATTATTTAAATAATAAAATACAATAATAAAATATTTTAATAATATAAGATAACTTAACTTTCAGAATAAATTCTTATATATTGTAATATAATTTAAATTATAAAAAAGCGGGTACGACCCAATGGATTCGGGTTTCAATCGGGTTGGGTTGAAACTGGGTCACGGGTCTAATATTTCGGGTTGAAACCCTAAAAATTTTGGGTCAGGTCGGGTTTGTGGGTCGGATCAGCTTTTGACAGGTCTACTTCTAATATTCAATGAAACCAAATTATGTTCAAACTTTTATTACAAATTTTATAATAATATTACATTTATTATTAGGGTCCGGATCCGGTAGGAATGGATCTTAGGGTAGGAAATAGGAATAAATCTCAACCGTTGATCATGAGCGAAAAATCAGCCCAAAAAACTAGCGTGTGTATTATTCGGGTTTTATACGCGTTTTTTTTCCTTTTTTTTGTTCTTTTTTTGTTTTTTTGTTTTTCCGTTTTTTTTGGAAACGAGCACGCATCCAAATTTTGTTCAACTCTATGGCCGATTTGTTCAACTCTATGGTCAATTTGTTCATCGATATTTGTTCAACTCTATTACCCATTTGTTCAACTTTATAGTCAATTTGTGCACCTATGTCAAATTTTATAGCAATCGAAGTTCGTATAATTTGTTTCGCTTTGGCAATTTGTTCACCTTTATGGTTAATTTGTTCATCAATATTTGTTCAACTCTATGGTTAATATGTTCATCAATATTTGTTCAACTCTATGGCCAATTTGTTCATCCATATTTGTTTAACTCTATTGCCAATTTGTTCAACTCTACGGTCAATTTGTTCATCCATATTTGTTCAACTCTATTGTCAGTTTGTTCAACTCTATGGTCAATTTGTTCATCAATACATGTTCAACTCTATTGCCAATTTTGTTCAACTCTATGATCAATTTGTTCATCCATATTTGCTCAACTCTATTGCCAATTTGATAAACTCTATGGTCAATTTGTTCAACTCTATGGTCAATTTGTTCATTCATATTTGCTCAACTCTATGGCCAATTTGTTCATTCATAATTGTTCAACTCTATTGCCAATTTGCTCAACTCTATGGTCAATTTATTCAACTCTATTGCCAATTTGATCAACTCTATGGTCAATTTGTTCATCCATATTTGTTCAACTCTATTGCCAATTTGTTCAACTCTATGGTTAATTTGCTCAAGTCTATTACCAATTTATTCAACTCTTTGGCAATGTGTTCACCTCTATGGGCAATTTGTTAATCAATATTTGTTCAACTCTATTGTCAATTTGTTCACCTATATGGTCAATTTGTTGATCCATATTTGTTCAACTCTATTGCCAATTTGTTCAACTCTGTTGTCAATTTTTTCAAATCTATGATCAATTTGTTCAACTCGATTGACAATTTGTTCAACTCGATTGACAATTTGTTCAACTATATGGTCAATTTGTTCGTTAATATTTGTTCAACTCTATTGCCAATTTGTTTAACTCTATAGTCCATTTGTGCACCTAGGTCATCCATATTCACGCCCCTATTTTCAAAAGACAAAACACACAGACAATTCACTCGTTTGAAAGTTGAAACACACAAGTTAGCAAAAGAAAGATTCCTCTGCATAATCACAACAGAAAATAGTCTATACACGTCATCATTATCCCCCAATCCTAAACTAGAGAGTAAAAGACCTACGGGCCATGCTAAACTAAACACAAAAAATAGTCTTCACCGATTTCATCAATGTGCAATGACAAACCTATACCATAAAAGAATGTGTAAATTGCATCTCAAAACCGTAATAGTGACTGCATATTCAATCATGAAGAAACCTCACTTGATATTACAAAAATGCAAAATGTGCTCACTTTTGATAGATAATATTGATCAGCAATAATGCCAAGAGTAGGATTTATAAGGCCGGTGTCATTCTGCCAACAAGAGTTGTAAAAACACAATGGACAAGGATCACTAGATGAAAGGCAAATGATGAAGACAGGAACGTGAATAAATCATCAAACAATAGAAGATAGCTAAATTACAAACAGATTTCTTTTCATCAACTGAAAGATAAGGTTGAATAAGACAATGCACATAGACAGCCTGTTTTCAGGAACAACCAACATTCATTTAGAAGAGGAATAGCGTAGGAGGCAGGGGATAGATAGAAAACCAGGCGGCCATGTCGATTTAGCGGAATTGAGCGTACAAAGTCATCGCCGAAGACGGAGGATGAACGTCGGAGCAGATGTGGCGAGCTTTGTTGCCAGCCGATTTCTCGAACCTTCCGCAAGCTTCGCCTTTCTCCTCCTTCTCCCTAGCCGTCTCCTTCTAGAACGTTCCCCTCCGGCGATGAATCATGCCGCCGCCACCGCCTCCTACCCTTACAAAGGTCCATTAACGTCTGTTTTGTGTGGACACCAGAAAAGACCTAACGAATGACGAGATCGAGCGAGATTCAAAAAAGCTACGACACTAGAAAAAACGAGATCGAGCGAGAGAAAGACAAAAGCAAATTAGAGGACGAAAGATCAGATGTAGGACGAAAAATCAGAACAACTTGTGTTACATAGCTATGGCAAGGTCGATCACCTCAGAAAACGCACAACAGCCACCATCTTCTCACCACTATGTACATAGATCGGCCGTCATGATCGCCGTTTCCGCTCTCCTCCTCAAATTCGAGTCCGATCCTTGAGCGTCGCCATCCTCGGCCGCGGCGGTCACGGTGGCCAGGCGCTAAAGCTCGCTTCGCCGTAGTTTGTGAACAGACGGATCTCCCTGCTTCGCGAATCCTCGATCTCGACGGAGACGGCGTGGATGTGTTGAAGGTACGGCCAAAGGGTCCTCCTCTTGTCACGCTTCCGGATTCTGGCGCCGAGAACCACGGACTGGTTGGGATTGAGGGAGAGGGTGATTTCGGCTCCTCAATCTCTCTTCCCCGCCGTCTCCAAAACCAGCAGTTGCACTCCGCCAAACCCTAGCTTCTCAATCGCCGCCACGAAAATGGATGGAGAACGTAGGCACCGCGTGGAGACAATTTAATGGCTTCTTTTATCTAGTACAAGTTATTTTTTTGGGAAGGGAGGCGTGAATATCAGCCGTCGGATGGAGATAATCAAACGTACAAGATCCATTCCTATCTCCTACTGTAAGACTCCTTCTCGTAGGAGTCTTTCTGTTATTATATATCCAAACATAAATTTAAAAATACAAGTCGTGCATGACACGACTGGTACAGGTAGTTAATACCAAACTTAAGTAATAAAATAGATGTACTAGAAATGAATTATTCCTTCTAAAAATTGGTGAGATGAAAATCAGAAATGTGTGGGAAAATTATGCATGCCATTGGCATTGTAACTTGTAAGGCCCGTTAATTAAAAAAAAACAAGGTGATTTTCCTTATGGTTACTAGAGGTGTCAAACAGGTCGGGTCGGGTGGATTCGGATTCGGGTTGAGTGCGGGTTCGGGTTGAGTGGGGTTCGGGTTAATCTAGTTACAGATTATTGTACGGCTTTGGGTCAACCTATCCGGTCAAAAATTTGAATTTTTAGTGATTATTAAAAATAATATTATGATTAAATAATAATAATTAATAAGAAAATATTATTTTAGTAGAGTTTTATAATAATATTTTATTTATAATAGCCTTTTTGTAATAAAAAACTCATTTATTTTTCATTTTCCTATATGTAAAAAAAAAGAGTTAATTTCAATGAAAATAAATGTCAAAATTGGAAATAGATCCATCTAAAAAGGAAAAGTAATATAAACCTTGTTTTTAATTGGATTAGGTTCCATCTCAATCAATATCTTACCGGAAATTATCATATTAAATCTTAGAATTGGCATTATTGTTGACTACTAAGCAACATGAGTTGGGACTAATCAAAGTACGAATATTACGTCCATGGCTAAAAAATACAGTAGAACATTGGCCTAGGGCCTAATACATATACGGCTCCCTGACCTCTTATGAAATGGTCACTTTAATACCTCATCTTTGAGTTTTACCTATTGAATACTTGAACTATACACATTATGACCTATTAAACACCTTTTATTGATGACATGTAAAAATTAAGCGCCACATAAGCGCCACATATGCGGCACATGTACACCAAATATTCACTATATTTTCTCTTGAATAAAAAACCAATTTTAAACATAAAAATTTGTTTTATATGTTTTAAAATTTCTTGTTGTTTTTTATGTTTAAAATTTGATTTGAAAGTTTAAAAATTTTAAACTTGTAAAATTTAAAAATTGTTTAGAATTATATTAGGTTCAATCTCAATCAATATCTTGTTGTTTAAAATTTCTTGTTGTTTTAAAATTTAAAATTTTAGAATTTTAGAATTGTAAATTTTTTTATAAAGTTTTAAAATTTGTTTAAATAATTTTAAAATTTAACATTTTTTAAATTTGTACAAATATTTAACATTTTTTAAATTTTTTACATTTAAATTAGAATTTTAAAAAATTCAAAAATTTAAAAATTTAAAAATAATTTTTTTTAATGTTTATGTTTAAAGTTTTAACTTTTTTTTTTAATTCTTGTTGCTTGTTGTGTTTAAAATTTGTTTTTTTAATAATGGGAAAATATAGTGTTTATGTGGTGTGCATGCGGTGCATATGTGGCGCTTACGTGGCGCTTACGTGGCGCTTAATTTTTACATGTCATCAATAAAAGGTGTTTAATAGGTCACAATGTGTATAGTTTAGGTATTCAATAGGTAAAACTCAAAGATGAGGTATTAAAATGACCATTTTGTAACAGGTCAGGGAGCCGCATATATATTAGGCCGTGGAACATTACGTCCTTCCATTCAAAGCGCAAAAATCAATGAACATTACACCCAGTCTTTCAATCTCAATCAATGGACATTACGTCCTTCCATTCAAAGTGCAAAAATCATGAACATTCCCAAAAGAAAAATACAACATCACGACTTAAAAAATACTCCAATTAAGTATTAATTGCACACCAGCAAATGAACAAAAATGCAAAATACTCAAATTGCAACACAAAAACTACTTAAAAAATAGATTTGCACCGCCGACAATAAGTAATTTGATTCGTGTAGACGACCGTGGCTATTATCTTAAAATACTGTAGTTGTAGAACATTCAGGTTTCAAACTAAGAAGTTTCAAATTACTTAATGTGTGTAGTCTGAGTAGACGACCATGGCTATTCTCTCAAACTACCTAATATTGACACATTTGGTCGAGATCAGTTGTAGATGGTAATTAAAATTTAGGATGAAAATGAAATCAAGATGTAGCTGTGAATTTCATGAGAGATGCAATTACGGATGGCGATCAACGATGATGATTCACTTGAAGCATGTAGCAATTTTTAGGGTTCATTCCTATTTTACGATTTCTTCAAAGCAATGGTTGAATATTTGGAATGAGATTTCAAAGATTTAATTGGGTATGGAAACAATCATGATTTCTATATTTTTTGATTCCGGTAAAACTGTAACAAATATATATTATTTGTTTTTTATTTCGTGAAATTTATTTTGCAAATGGAAAAGATATTATAATTTTGCTTTAATTTTTTTAAAAGTAAACTTTGTGATTTGTGAGTTTGGTTCTAGTGCAAACAAGCCTTATAGTGTAAAATGAGAAACAATCTCTACCGTTAGATCCGAAGGATCTAACGGTAGAGATTTTTTTCATTAAAGAAGAAAATAAAGAAAAGGGTTGATAAGGTGGCATTTTTGTAAATAAACAGATTTTGACCGAAAAGGACAAAAAAGCCCCCACTAATAAAAACCCTAAGCCCTTATTCATTCCCATCAGATCTCACGTACAATTTGGGCAGGAATTGGACTTTCTCACCGGTGAGTTTAGAGGCGATTTCAGATCTCGATCGGCCATCGCGAGTCCGCCGTCGCGAGCCAGATCTCCTCCGTCCCTCCGTCGCGAGCCAGATCTCCCTCCGTCGCGTCGCCGTCCCCTCGCTCAGCCGGCTATCGTTGTCGCCGTCGCCATTGCCGCTAGCCATGGCGAAATCTGGTAAGAATCTCGTCGTCTTGTCACTTGCAAACGGCTGCTCCTCTCCGAGAGTCCGGCCTCAAGGTCACCGATGCCGTTGTTGTTATTGATAGGTCTTTCTTGTTCCGAGCTCTTTCAGTGGTTTCGTTATCAATTGAGACATGCGTTCGAGTTGTTGTTGTTATGTTGTTGGATTGTTGATTTAAATTGAGTCGGTTTGAATGCTGGTGAGAAATTAGGCTTTTAGTGGCCAAACGTGCTTTTGAAATATGATTTGAATACTGTATGTGGTGTTGTCGTTGTTATTGATAGGTCTTTGTTCTTCGGAGATCTTTCAGTGATTTCGTTGTCGATTGTGGTGTGCATTTGGTTTCTGATTCTTCGAATTGTGTTGTTATGCTGTTGAATTGTGCTTGGTTTGTTTTGTTATCGGTTCATTATGTTGAACTTTTCGGTTCATTCAAAATCACTTGTCGGTTCATTCAGAATCACTTGTAGGTTCATAAAGGAAAAACTTCCGCTAGCCACTTCCCAATTTCTTGTGTTGGATTTTGATTAGGTGTGCCATCGTTGGCCAAAAGTTTAGCTATTGTGTGCATACTTTGTTTTATCATCTAGCAAAAACATATAGTGCAACAGATAACTCAAGCCTTGCATAAATTTTGTGTTAGTCTTTTGACCTTTCATAAAATTGCTTTAAATTTGTTGGTTGAGTTTGATGCAATTACATCACACTAGTGCGGCTGTAATGATGAGCCTTGTTTTGTTGCATGGTTCATGGTCTTAACTTTGTTGGTTCATGGTTTTTGAGTTGTTGGTTCATGGTTTTTGAGTTGTAAGTTCATGGTAGTATTTTGATTTTGCTCATAGTGAATATGTGATGTCGGTTGACCATTTCAGATAAATTATGATTCTTTCTTATGAAATGAAAACTGAAACTAAACTTTATGAACTTTGATATTTTTTTAATCAAATTGTGGTGATTTGGTTTGTGAGGCCAAGACCAAGCTTCTAAAGGTCAAGGGACCGGTTAAAATGCCCACTAGGAACTCTCCTTGTGGTAAAGGTATGAATCTTGATCTTCATGTCCCAATTTTGTTCAACTCTTATCCAATATTGACTACGGTTACGTGTGTATCTTCGACTTGTCCATTATTGTTGTTTGTTGGTTCATGGTTTTTAACTTGTTGGTTCATGGTTTTGAACTTGTTAGTTCATGGAATCATGCTTAAGGCTCGTAATAATTGTTCTAATGGTTCATGATCTTGTATGCTAAGATTCGTTATAAGTGTCAACACACATCATATCATTTCGTAGCCTATTAGCTCAAATGGTAGAGCAATGTGCTTATGCACGTAGATGTGGGTTCAAATCCCACATAGGCTATTTTTTTTTTTGTTTGGTACATGATAATTGTTCTATTGGTTCATGTTTTTGTGAGCATGGGTTCATGATAGTTTTTCTTATAGCTCATATCTTCTAGTTTATAAAGTTGTCATTTTGATTGATGTCGTTTGGTTCATAACAATTATTTTTTTTGTTCATATTTTTATAAGCATAGGTTCACTTTAATTCTTCTTATGATTCATCTCTTGTATCATATACATGTCTAATCTATCGAGTGTTATGATTATAGAGGCAAATACAAAGGGAACAACATAATTATGATCTTGTAGCCTATGTGGGATTCGAACCCACATCATATGCAAGAAACACATTGCTCTTCCTTTGAGCTAATAGGCTTTAAAAGTGATCACAATGGTAAAACCAAACAAACAATCATAAACAACCACACAATATTGAGACACAAGGAATACAACCACCGCCCTCCAAGCAGTAATTTCCCATCTATTTACCAACATTTACTTAATTTGGTTAACCTGGAGTGATATTCCAACTATACAACATCAACAAGAATTCTACATTCTAAATGTCAAACCTACTAAATCAGAATAAGAGCCAATACATTCAATAAGAATCAAATATACTAAATCATACTAAGAGCTAACAAATGTGCATATATGATTCTTATTTTGGTTCACAAAGATTATAGTTGTGGTTCATAACTTTACACGGCAAGGTTCATTGAAAAATGACAATGCAGTTCATGTCAATTATTTCACTAATATGTTGATGCATTGTATCGAACATGGTGGGCAATCAGGCAAGCGTACACAATCAATCTCTATTTTCAATCGAATCCCTCAAATTACAATGCAAAACCTAAAAACTAGCTAAGTTAAGAATCAACAACCAATTGAAGACACCACATGAGCAATTGACTATAATACACAATCGAGAGGCACATCAAATTCGTGGTGGTTAACTATCCAGAAATTACAAAGACGAGTTCATCAAAATTCAAACTAAAACCAATAAAACAACTTCTAAAACAAAAAATGTTGGTACCTAAATCAATGGAACTCCATCAATACTAGCATCACCATCCGAATGAGAAATGTTAGGATGGTCGGAACTTGATGAACAACCTACATAAGAAACGTAAAAGCTATGAGTGAAGCAACATGAAAACGCATAATGAGTACTACAAATGGGAAAATACGAGTATTCTTTTGGTTCACAAAGAGTATCGGTATGGTTCATAAACTTTCGAGTAAAGGTTCATTGGAAGGCATTAAACGGTTCATGTAAATTAAGGCACGTTGGTTGAGGCATTTTGTCGAACACATGGTGGGCAATCAGGCAAACGTACATAATCAACTTTTATGTTCAATCGAAAACTTCAAAATCACATTCTAATCCAATCAACTCATGTAAACACCAATCATACACCCAAATCTTATCTCCAATTCACAAGTTCTCACTTAACTTACTCAAACAAAACCTAAAACTAGCAAAACATAAGTTCTCACATTCAAAAATCCCAAATTGTTTACCTATATCCATAAAAGCAATTGAACAAGAGCAAAGACGAAAATACAACTGAAAAGAACAAAAGAGCCGAAGAAGGATGTGGAATGAACAAGAGAGCTGAAGAGATTTGCGAAGAGAGCCGAATAGATTTGCAATTTTCGTTCTGTGCGATCAATGTCCTGGGAAGAAGGATGAACAGTACAAATGCGCAAAAAGACGAAAATACCCTTAGCAGTTAAAAGGCCTTTAAAATCTGCGTGTAAATCCGTCCATTGATTTTCCCAGATCCTACGGTCATGATATGTTCGCATTTTACACCTTAACAAGTGATCTCACCTGATCGCAAATCTGTGATTTGTGGCATTATTACAAATTATTTTGGGCATTGATGCAAATTTAAATAAAATAAGGTATTTTTACCATTAACAACTTTTTTGGGGGTAGTGGCTGCTATAAACACTATAATATATTGGGTCAGTCGGGTCGGTCTTGGGTTTCAACCCAATCAAGTTCGTGTTATTCGGGTTCAGTTTTTTTCTTTGCTCGCTACTATCCGAATTGGGTTTCAACCCAAAAGTTTTGGATCAATTCGGGTTGATTTTTCGGGTCAGATTTTGACACTCTAGTGCTTACCCAATTATTTAAACCCTTTTATATCATTGATCGATGGGGTCAAATTTTAATTCCCTCTATGTGGAATGATTGCTTTCCTTGATAAGAAATCCGTATAGCAGGACAAGTACTATATAATTATAATCAGCAACATCTTAGAGTAGATTCGGGAATAAATTATAAAGATAATACAGTATACTACCGTAATTGTAGTGTTTTTATTTAATTTAAAAACCATGTAGGGACCAATCTGGGACACCTTTATGTAAGATAGAATTTAATGCCTTCAATCTTATATCAATCGATATCATTGCACATGGTAATTTAATATCATAAAGATAAATATATGATATGCCACCGAAAAAACATTAAAGACCATCCCAAAATATATGATCATTTTTCCAAGCAAATACACCAAGTTTGGATTTGATCATAAACTTACCTATTCTAATGCCAATTCCTTATATTCGACCAAAAAAAATTGCAAATTCCTTATTGTAATAAATAAATCTCTGATATAAATAAAAAAATCTACAGTAACTTTGTTTACTACAAGCAGATGATCACATGAAATTTGACAATTTGATTGAAAGAATCAATTAGAGATCTGAACATTTATGATATTTTGTAAAATTTAATTGTAATATGTTTAACAAAAGATCAAGTTTATCATGTGTGAAGGAGTGGCATGAAGATAATTGAGAAGAAAATTGATATATTTGATATTCTTGTTCAAATGTATAACTATGTAGATGTGGCTCCCGGTTATCCGAACCAGCGGTTTAGGGCAAACTTAAACTTAAATCTTGGAGGTTCCGATTAGTCGATCCTGGTTATTGCCGGTTTCCTCTCAGTTTTGACTGGTTTTGTTGCCGATCCCGGTTCCGGTTTATATATATATATACTTTTTTCTTAACGGCCGCGGTTGTCCTTCTGGATGAAAATCGCAGCCGCGGTAGTGTGGGCCGCGACCACGGTTTGGGTTTGTTCAAACTAAAACGGTCACAAATAAATTTAGGTTGTTTTTTTTTTAAAAATATCCTAAACCACCGGTTTTTATCCGGTTTTGGTTCCGATTTAAATCGGACAGTTTGAACCGCCGATTCAACGGTTTGGGTTTACCCGAACCTAAACTTAAACCTATATCAGCCGGTTTGTGGTGGTTTAGGTTTCGCTCCGGTCCGGTTCTGGTCCGGTTCACTGATTCAAAGTGAACCGGACCTAGAATTTAGGACTTACTAAACAATACTACAAGTTACTAATTAACTTGCCCCTTTGATGCAATTCTAAGGCAGAAAAGAGTTGTACTATATCTTGCAGTGGCATAACATGTTGATATAATGTTTGTGATGCCTTGAAAACTCTACATACCCGCTAAATTCCACACCATATTTTTATAATCTTCACGCTTTATCATTTGTTTTGCCATAAAACATTTAATTTAATTCTAGAAAAAATCATGTATTGTATAACTTACCTTAGATAAATCATATATGTACATTTGTTATATTCTCCGTATGATCTAGTGTTTTTCCCTAATTATATGGTATGATTTAGCATGATATCTGAGTGGTAGGGATTACAGTGGACCTGGAGCAGTACAGAGAGAGTTGGAGGGAGAAGATCAGGGTGGCAGACTGTTAGCTACATGGTAGTGCAGTCGGTTTCTTGGGTGCTTCTCGTTTGTGGGTTCGAGCTCTTTTGAAGGCTTTCGGTTTTTTCCAGCTAGTCTTGCTAGTTTTTTTCTTTTTCTATTGTTGAGGTTGCTTTAGCCTGTGTCTAGTTTCCTTTTGGTGTTTGGTTTCAATTAGTTGGGTTTAACCGGACGTATTCCATCCAGGTTTAGAATATCCCCATCCTGACCCCCAGATCATGCGTTTTGCGGGATATACTGGGTAAATGTTGTTGTTGTTGTAATTAAACTTTAAAAGTTTGCTTCGAAAAAATTAGTGAAAAAGGGTCAGCTATTGAGTGCTTTGAGATGGTAGTATGTGGATTCAACTTTTTTTTTTCGATTTTAAATTGTTATTATAATGATCATTACGTGGCGGTATATTTCATGTACTTACCTTCTATGTACTTAGATACATAGTTATAGGACGATTTTGGGTAGGGGTGGTCATGGGTCGGGTTATGGGTGGGTGGAGCACTTCCACCACCCGACCCGCAAGTAATAATGGTCACCCGACCCACCCATCACCCGCGAAACCTTTCACCCATCACCCGACCCACCCATCACCCGCGGGTGAACCGGGTGACCGCCACCCGCAAATTTTAAAATTACAATAAAAAAATTCAAATTTTTAGAACTAATAAAAAAATAATTAAGGTAATATTTTGCTTACTTAAACAGTATGTCAATATCGCAATATTAGTACATAAGTTGTAAGGTAGTAAAGATAAAAATTTATGCAACCATAAGTTCACTACATCAATCAATTGCAACAAAATTCAACCAAAAAAAAATCAATTGCAACAAAAAGTTATTCAATCATCATCTCTGTCACCCTTCTTCGTTACCATTCTTTTTCAAAAGCTGATATCACCATCTAATTCACCATCTTAGCATACAAAACTTAAAATTGACTAAATTAGAAGTTTGTAAAAAAGAACCCAAACATTTTAAAAAAAGCCTCAAAGTCCCAAACTTTCCTTTAGATAAAATCAACCCTAATTTATTAAAAATTAAACGGGTGAAACGGGTGATGAGTGATGGGTCGGGTGATGGGTCGGGTTAAATGGGTGAAACATTTCACCCATATCCGACCCGTCAACCGTTTCACCCGTCACCCGACCCACCCATCACCCGCTATTTTACGGTTGATCACCCGTAAAACTGGGTCGGGTGAACCGGGTGGGTCGGTCACCCGCAAAAAATGTCCAGCCCTAATTTTGGGTAAGTGGACGCAGATGGTGACAACAATAGGGCAAATGGGCGGTGCAGTGTAAAAATGAGGTAAATGGGCTTTTTTGGTGACAACTACAAAAACATGCCAGAACATGACGTCATCACACCCAACCCTGTCACCATCAACCATGTTAACGTGAATGAACTTGTCACCGCGTACTAGAAAATTCCCCTCCCCCATACAAAACCTTGTCACCGCGTACAAACCCCCCATACAAAACCTTGTCATCGCGTTTACAACTTGTCACCTTACCTAGAACCACCCCCAAATTGCACTCAAACTTGTCATCAAAATTTATTAGTAAGCCTATGTGGGATTCGAACCCACATTATCGTACGGTAGGTATAATGCTCTACCATTTGAGCTAATAGGCTATAATTAAAAGTAATATATATAAACTTATCATCACCTAGCAATCAAAGCTGTCACCCAACACAAAATGTGGTGACATGTTAAACCAAACAAAGAACCGCATATAGATTTGTCACCGCATAAAAACCTGAATTACATTCAACATGTCACCGCGTACAGATTTTGTCACCAAACTGGAAAACAGAAAACCCTAGATCACACACAAAACTTGGTGACAAAACAGAAAAATCTACATCACGTGCAGATCTTGTCACCGCAACGAAAAATTGCTTACATTCAACATGTCACCGCGTATAGATTTTGTCACCAAACTGAAAATCCGAAAACCCTAAATTGCGAACAAAACTTGGTGACAAACACAGAAACCCTAAAACACGTACAGATTTGTCACCATAAAGAAAATTGGTTACATTCAACATGTCATTGCTACAGATTATGTTACCAACCTAAAAACTTGTCACCACATACAGATTTTGACATTAGATCTAAAAAAAAATCATAGATCTAGATCTATGATCAAGAAACACCAATGAAACCCCCGATGACAACCCCGTAGATCTAGATCTAGAATTTTAGATCTAGACACTTAAAAAAAAAACCCTAGATCTAGAATTTCTAGATCTAGGGTTGTAGATCAAGATCTAGATCAAGAAAAACCGATGAAAACCCCGATGACAGCCCAATGAAAACCCCGATGACAGCCTTGTAGATCTAGATCTAGAATTTCTAGATCTAAAACTTTCAAAAAACCCTAGATCTAGAAATTCTAGATCTAGAACTTTCAAAAAAACCCTAGATCTAAAACAAAAAAACTAGATCTAGATCTAAAGTTGGTATACATACCTTGAAACACGCCATCGGACACCTCGTCGCCTCGTCGGCCACCTTGTCGCCCACCTCTTCGCCTCGTCGGCCGCCAAGCTCGGGTATCCTCGTCGGCCACCTCGTCGCTTACCCCCGAAAAGCTGGTCACCCACCTCGTCATTATGTATGGACGAGGATGAAAAAGGGAGAGGGGGAGAGATGAGATCGAAGAGGGAGGGAGAGGGAGAGAGAGAGAGCTGGGAAATAGGGAGAGGGGGAGGGAGAGGGAGAGGGAGAGGGAGAGGGAGAGGGAGAGAGAGAGTTGGGAAATAATGGGAGGAGAGAGAAAGGAGGAGAGGAGTGGGTGGTTTTAATAACCGCCTGTCACCACCACTTTTCAAATTTAGCCCATTCTCTTCATTAATATCACCTTGAGCCCATTTCCCCTATAATGTCACCAAGTGAGTCCCCCCCACCCAATTCTCTCTAGTTATAGTCTTGTTCGGTGTTTTGATTAACATTACCTCGTGTGTGTAAATGTTTGAATACTTAATAGTTGACTATGGACAAGAGTTCGCCCACACCTAGCATTTATTAACAATGGTTTGGATATCACGATGCAACGGTGGAAGGATGGGATAAACAGTGCATTGATCGTTTCAACCAAATGGATCCATGTAGAGAGAACCAACATTAATCCCGTGCTTTAAAGACACGATTTTGATTTATTTTAAAAACTTACTTAAACTTTATATAGTTATTCAAAAGAATCGTTTAATTTAAAATCTTGTACTATTTTATTTAATTTGCTTCTTATAGGATTCATTCTAATGATACATTTTTTTTCTGTTATAATACATTTTTTTTTAATTGAACAAAGATTTGTAGGATTATAGTTATTGTATAAGGATTGAAAACTTATTTTTATCAATAGGTTTCTTTATTTTATAATCATTATTTTAATGTTATAGTTATTTTGGAATAAAATTCAAATGTAAATCATATGTATATATATATATAATTTTGGTTTAACTACTGAAAACCACCCGTACGATATGTCATATTTCACTTAACCACCCGTATGATATGATATATTTCACTTAACCACCCTTATTTTTGAAAATTATTTTAAAACACCCATATAATAGCTTCCGTTAACAACTAAGCACCTTTGCCTTTTTTTGTTTTCTTGCCAAATCATCTAAAATCCATGTGTTGAATATCTCACCCCTCTTTCTCTCTGCGATTCCCAATTTCTAAGGTTTTCATACCACAATCACAACCAATCAATCCTCAATGGAGTCTTCGAAGAAGAACACCTTGAAGGGCTCCGATGGCGAGACCATCGAAGTGGAGGAATTGGTGGCGGTGCCAAAAGTTGTTGATTGGCGGTCTTCGAAGAAGAACAACCTTGAAGAGCTCCCAATTTCTGATAATGCTACGGCGTGCTGATTGGCGGCGCTAGAGTTTGACATCGAAGTAGGAAAGCATCGGAAACTTCTCGGAGCAGCAAAAATTGGCCTGATCCCGGGATGGTTGCAAGGATTTTGAGGGTTTTTGGGGGTTCAGGGGGGAGAAAAGGGGGGAAATTAATTCGAGAGAGGGAATGAGAGATGGTGGGGGGAAGAGGATTAGTGTCGGGGAAGACGAAGAGATTTGGCGGTGTACGTGGTGGCGAAAGAGAAGGAGTTGGTCGTTGTGTTAGCCGAAGGGCGGAGACAGGCGTTGGAGGTCCTAGAGGCGACGGAGTCGGCAGAGATGCGGATGCGGCCGAGGAAGTTATGGTGGGGGCCATTGTCGTGGTAGACGTTGACGGTGACCGTCTTGTTCTTGTCGGCGGCGGGGTCGTCGGGGAGGCTGAAGACAAGGTGGTGCTGCCACTGCGGGCTCAACTCCTTCGGGACGGCGTTGGTCCGGTGTCATTAGTCCTTAAACTCCTTATGGAGGGAAGTGGAATGACATGGCATGATGTGGTGGAATGACATGGCATGATGTGGCAAAAACCAAAAATATTAAAGCATATGTTGTGTCAGCGTTTTTTGACGGAATGAAACAGAAGGTGGTTAATCGTTAACGGAACCTATTATATGGACAGTTCTAAATAATTTCCCAATAGAAAGGTGGTTAAGTGAAATAAAGCATATCATAAGGGTGATTTTCAGCATTTAAGCCTATGATTTTTATAAATGTAGAATCTACAATAAAATTTAACAAAAATAAAGTCAATTAAATGTCAATCAATCAAATAGATTTAATAAAATTGTTACGTGACACTTAAATATCAATGAAACTCATGAACCTCATGAAACTCATTTATCACTTTTCCCAATTCCTTACAATTATTTATATCTATATACACAATTACTACTACATCCTTAATTTATCATTTCGGAATAATTATTAACATAATTATGCTTGCATACTTAGCCCAAAAAACTATTTGTAATTACAAATAAATGAAATATATTCAAAATTAGTGCAGATTAAGTTGTATACAAATTACTAATTTTGTGCACTCTTTTAAAGTTAAGATGACGAGTTACTGTAAAAAGTTGTTAAATGTGCTTTAGTTTACTCTAATCTAGCCCTAAATATTAATTGAATCCTAAAACAATCCAAACATATATAAAATTTAGCAGTCTATGAATAGATAAAAAAAATATATGAATTGTGATATCATTTATAGTTAATTTCATTAAGTTAAATTTACTTAAAAAATAATTACAAATTAGTATAACTAATGACAAAGATGTTGCCATATGGCATGTGATAACTAGGAGATGGAAGATATTTTGTTTTATAATTTTTCGTATTAATTTTTCATTAATGCTTTCAATATATGAAACCCAAATTAGAAGTTCACAAAAAAATAATTTCATTTATTTTTTCTTTTCAAGTTGAAACTCATTACAAATCTTGATGAAACGTGCAATATTCATGCTCTTATATAGACTAGAGTTCTCAATTGCAAGGAACGAGGCTTATATAGTCTTAGGTTTAATTGGTTTTAAATTAATCACTTTGCATGGGGTTAATTAAGGTATATTTTATAGATTATATCCTTTAATTGATCTAATTAGCTTGGAGCTTAATTAATATATAAATACCTTGTTATTAAATTTTAATTTTAATTTTAATAAAGGGAACAACTTTTTTTATATACAAGACCCACGGTACGTAACTTGTGGGTCAAGAATACAGGACCGCATATTACAAACAAGAGACACAATATACACACATGAATGCTCTTCACAAAATTTATAATTTTCAATGGACACCTCCTACTCGTTCGATTGCCAACCTTAAGCACCCAAGATGTGTTCTTGTTTCTCTTTATAGAAATGTTCCACATAATATTCTATGTTTATTAGAGGCAAGGGATTGAACTAAACTCCTAAATGATAAAGCATAAACCCATTAAAAACATCTTCAAATTAGTTGTGAATATAAATAGAACATGTTTTTCTCACTAAAGCATAAATCCAAAAAAAATAATTAATTAATTACAAGTATAGTTTTTTTTTTACTAAAGTTATATTCTTATTTATGCCTTTAAAAGTCACTGAACAATACTATATAAAAAGAAAATTAAGCATGGGAAACACGGTTCACCCAATTAAGGTATCATCAAAGTATAATGTGTAGGCGGGCAAATTTCCACATCAATTAGTTAGCATTTATTTCTCTATCTTATTTATTTTGCTATCCATATTTATTATGCTTTATCCTTTATTAGGGTAGTTGCTCTAGTTAGGATATTATTTATGGAGGAGAATCTTATCTTCGCCTGAGATAAGATATTTGGTTGACTTGGGGAGCAAGATATCGCGAAACCCTAGCCCTAGTGGGCCGATCCACCTAGGGGCGCGCGCCTCTCCCCCTCCTGTCCCTCTCCTCTATAAATACACATGCATTCATGTGCCTGGTAAGTCAAGTTCTAAGCTATCGCTCTGCCTGACGCCTTTATTCGACATTGCCCTTACTGACTTAAGCATCGAAGGTGGATTCGGGGTCGCTCGCCCCTTGGTCCATTGTTTTGCAGGTCATTGAAGGGAAAGAGGCTTGTAGAGTGGAAGAACATTGAAGATGATTGAAGAAGGAATTGAGACCTGTACACCGACATATTTTATGTACTAACATAATGAAATCCGCAATGTAATGGCATCCTCCCTATTCAGAAAAGTAGACGTCAATTTAAGTTACAATCTGAAATCTCGATTTAGAGTTTACCAAAGAAGAAGCCAAACGAAAGGCGAAAATGGAGATGGGGTGGGAATGTGGGATGTACACCACTAATGAGCTAATGTGTGAATGATACTATGTACCTATATTATATTTACATGCATGTGTGATGTACCCGTGAATGTTGAATGAACGACAAAGGCCCACAAAGCTAAAACACCACATATATGTATATATATGCATGTTACCCAAAACAGGCACAGGAAAGCGGCTCTGTACGTATGTTTTACGATTCATGGTTTAGCGTGCATTGTGCATGTGAGTATCATGAGCCTCACAATTTCCCACTGTCTTTAATTACATTACATAGGTGCACGAGACTTGAGAGGGACAGAATATGATTTGTCCATTTGTAGGCATTTACCCAACACTCTTTCAATCTTCATGACCAGTCTAACATATATGCTATATGCCTACATGAAATGTATGTATCCTCGCCCCACCACCGTCCACTAACTCTGCATCCATCCAATCTTGTGGATATTTGAGAATCTCAGATCTCACACGACGCATATGAAGCCCCATGTGTTCTGCCTTTCTTTCGTCGGTCCCACCATGTTACTTTATGATATACATACGTATTAAAAAAATGTTTGAATACATCTAAGCATGACTTTGCATCACAATTGTCTTCTGTACATTACAACTTTGCTTATCGTACTAGTATACCTAATCTTTTGTTGGATCGTTAGTATAACAGAGGGACGTCCTTTACTTAGGTAAAGGCGTGTTTTGGTCAGGCATCCTTACAAGGTGTAAGGGCGTCCTTTAGATATGCAGTGGAAATGTAAACTAAACAGGTGAACTTAGCATAAAATGAACACAATGATTTATAGAGGAACCACTCAAGACCAAGTAGTTCTTAAGTGTAAACCTCTACCGCCTTGGAGGATTTTTGAATAGATTCTTCCTTTCTTATTAAACGTCCTTACGTTGTACTGGCGAGTTCTTTGCACTTCTCTAGCACTTAGACAGCGTCCTAAGTCCACTAGTAAAGTCCTCCTTTAAACCTACAACCTAAGCGAGTTTAATCTTCTAAAGGACTTCTATCCCTACGTCCTACAATACGTTGTAGAACTCTCTCTCTTTCCTTTTGGGTTTTCTGAGTTACAAACAGGTTGTGGTTTTGGGTTACAATTCTCACTCGATCTATCTCAAGCCTAGAACTCTTCTTGAATGTTTCTTGAGCTTGTTCTTCGTGTTCTTGAGTGAGTCGCTTTCCTCTGATTCTCTCTGAATATTCTCTGAAAGTGTTGATGTCACAATAAATGCCTTGGCCTATTTATAGGACTTGGGAAGGGCGTCTTTCCTCTTCGGACGATCATGCCCTTCGTGGACGTGGCTACAGGATCTTCCTCCACGTAGTATGGCGGTGATGAGGAAGCTTCCTGTATCCAGCTATGTGTGATGGACTCCGCTACAGGATCTGCCACCACGTGTTGATGAACTCTGCTATAGGATCGTCCGCCACGTAGTGTTGGACTCTGCTATAGGATCGGTCTCCACGTGTCCTAGATGATCAAATTTTGTCGAGTGATGTCATCTTGTCGGCTAGCGGGTAAGGACGCTCTGCTTGCGTTCCTACTTGCTTGGGACTCCGTCCTTGCTCAAGTAGTCTCTTGCTAGTCCTTACTTCCTGGTAGCTAGCGTCCCTAAGCCTAGGAGACGCCCACACACTTGTTGTACTTTTGTCACTGGCGTTCCTGAACACTTGGACAAATTTATTACTCCCTCCGTCCCATTATTTCCTTCCCACTTTCCATAAAAAGTGTCCCAAAATTTCCTCCCCATTTCTATTTCTTTCCATTTTTGGATTACATAATTTACTACATTACCCCCACTACATCATTCAAATTACCTACTTTTTATCCCTTTTTTTCTCTCCTTTTACTATATTACCCCTACTAAATCCTTTAAATTACTCACTTTTTATCCCTCTCTCCTCCTTTTTACCATATTATCATTATCCAATCATTATAATACCCACTTTTTACCTTTCTCCTAAATTGTTGTGCCACTTTGCCAAATGGGAAGGAAATAATGGGACGGAGGGAGTAGAATCAAAGTGAGTTTGTCATATCAAAACTAAGGGACGGTTGTGTGGTACACTAACAAGTACGCCAGCGTCCTTGATAGCGTCCCAACAATTTCCCCCCTTTTGATGATGACAAACTCTTCAGCAAAATAGTTTTGGCATTGGAACATAGCATGCATGAAAACTTAGAAGCGTCCTCTAACACTTAGAAGAAATTCTGTGAGCACAAGTTTTCATTATTTGATTCTCTAACTTTTGGATTTTAAGGAGAGAGTAACGTCCTAGAATGCTTTCTAAGCGTCCTCTTGATTATTCTAGCATGGCGTTCCTTAGACCTTTCACTTAATAGTTCCCCCTTAACACTTGCTTATTCTAGATAACTATTTTATAGCGCATATCTGCAAAACTACACTTTCCCCTTTTGGCATCATCGAAAAGGATAACAAGTGATAAGGACGTTAGCATAAAAACACAACTATAGGCAGTGGAACGCTTAAACAAACACATGCAAGCAAACAGTGGAGTTGCCATTCAAGGAAATGAGAATTATTGTCGTTACAGATCAACGATCATAGAGATCAAGTGTTTGCAAAACAAAAGAAGCAAAAGCAAAAGAGATGTTGGAGTAAGAGTTTGGGAACGGCGATCATTCAGGACGTCTGCTGGAGGACTCTTGGAAGAACTTGAGAAGTTTTGCATTAAGTTCCACAGACTCCATGAGAGTTTGTATCAAGACGCATTGATTGTGCATGATTGCGGCCATGAGCTCTTGCGGCGGATACAACTCAGGGTTATTAGGAGGAGGAATGGGGGCTTGACCAGAACTGGAAGGAGGAGCGTCCATAGGAGGAGGAGGAGAGTTCGCCATTAATAATTGATCAAGAGCGTCAAAGTTGACGGCGGGCTCTTCTTCAGAAGCTGGGGCTTTACCCATAGAAGCAATGCGTTCTTGTTCGGCTTCCAAAGCGAGCCGTTCTTGCTCTTTCTTCTTTGCTTCGGCCTCTGCCTCTAACTGTTTTTTAATGGACGGCAACTCCTCATTGTGTCTGATCTCAACAAGTCCCTTCTTTGGGTTCCAAGACAGACCTAGCAGAACTGAGGGAGCAGACTCATCATAGGCATTTTGAGACAAGAGAATGAGCTTCACCAGACTTGGGTACGGCAAGGCATGTCGCTTCCTCCCACACTTAGCCATATGTTGCATAGCAATTTTGGCAAGGTTAATGGGGCGGCAATTGAGAAAGGCGTCTAGTAAGATGCAGTCATGAGTTTGAACCACGGAACGCTTCTCTTGCCTTGGAAGGACGGCGCGGCAGATAAAGTAGTGTGCAATGGCGCCAACCTTGGGCAAAACACGAGCCACTCTGTCCGTCCCATAGGGTCTTTTGCCTCTGAAGATCCTTTCAAGCAGCGCGACCTCTTCATCGTCCGTCATCTCAAATCCATTTTCAGGGAGAGAGCTAATAGCATCGGACGGCGGCTTCTGAGTACTGAGTCCCATAAAGGTACGGACTTGACGTTCATTCACAGAAGTCGGCTCATCACCTATTTTGAAGTGTAGCGTCCCGGCCTTGGATTTGAAGCGAGGACTCCTAAAGAACGCTCGAATTCGGTCATTATTTATTTCTGTTGGCGCATGACCTATATTGAGCCATCCTTGGAAGCGCAAGAGCTCAAGGAATTCATGAACTTCCTTATCATCATGAAAGGATGCGAGCCATTGTTCGGAATAGACCAAGGGGCCTAGAATGTTTACGGGCCCGTCATCGTCCTTTCTCTTTTTGGAGCACTTTGGGGACTCAGGCTCTTCATCATCATCATTAGAACTGTCCTCAAAGTCCTCAGCGTCCTCTGGTTCTTTTTCAGCGTCCTTGGCACCAACGTCCTCTGTGCCTTGGGCAGATTCATCATTACCACCAGCTGTGGCCTGTTCAGATTCAGAGGGAGGCTTGCATTGGGACGTCTCACCGGCGTCCTGAGCTTCTGTTTCTTTTTCTTGTGATTGCTCAGCGTCGGCGGGGAGATGGGATTCTGTTTGGATTGTGGGGGAGGGTTGATTTTGTGGGGTTGGTTGGGGGTTAAGGATGGGAAGGCTTTGATCATAGGGTGGGATTTCTGTAGCATCACGCTCGAGCTCATCAGATAGAGTAGGCTCGGCGTCCTTTTGTTGAGCGACCTGGTGCTCACCAGCGTCCTCAACGACTTCAACTATTTCAACATTTTTGTCAGCAGGAGCATTCTCAACACCTTCTGCCTCATCATTGGAGTCCCCTGTGATATCAACAAAAGGGGAGGACTCACCGGCAGGAGTTCCTTGTTGACTCTTCTTAGAAGAGATTGAAGAGGAGGAACTTGAGGTGGAGATGTGCTCCGGTTCAACAACTTCCTGGACCAGCACCCTTGGTGTTTCACCGGTTTTACGGCGTCTGAAAGTGTGTTCAAGGGCAGGACGTTTCTCTGCGTCCTCTGGTCCTGATTTTGAAGAAGGACGGCGGGACCTGGGAGTCTCGGGGTCCTTGGGTGGGGAGATGTGAGCAGGGGCGGAAGGGAAGTTGGCGAGATTTAGCGGGGAGGGACAAAATTGGATAAGTGCATTTGATTTTGAGGGTTGAGGGGAAGGTGGGGGAGTTGGAAGTTGGACGATTTTAAGAGCGGGTTGAGGGGAAAGATTTGATTTCTTAGGAGGTTTGGACGGGCCTTTTGAGGAGGTAGGCCTTTCAGTGGAGGAGGGGACGGTTGAAGACGTAGCCTTTTTGAGAGGCCGCGGGTCATGCTTTCTTTTGGAGCGTCCATTCGACAAGTCTTTAGGGAACTTGTCCACTATTTGGGTAGGTTTGGATGATTTGGGCTTTGATGATTTTGTGAGGGGGGACGGTGGAGCAGGGCGTTTGGCTGGCAAAATTGACTTGGTGGGATTTTGAGAAGGAGGGGGAGAAGGACACGGCAAACGGTTTCTAAGCATTTGGACGGCGGGGGAGTCCTTAGGGTACATGGGAAAATCTGGTAGAGTAGCATTATGAAGATCTGGAATGAGATCAAGGAGAGGAGCAAGATTCTCACCACCGTACTGCGAGAAGAAGAGTACGTCCTCCATTCTCCCTGGCAAGTCCTTGTAGTTATTCTTGTGGAGGCCATGAATAACAAAGCGTTCCAGGAACTTCTCATAGTTCCTTGTCTTTATGGGGTCCTGCTTGACGTCCTCTGTGTCCATTCGCTCTCTGATAAGCATGTAGAGCGTCTTGGGCTTCTTGTTGATGAAGTCCACTAGAGATTCATTGAGAACTATCTGTTTTGGTTTCTCAATGTTATGGGACTTTACAAGCTTTCTCCTCTTGCCGCCGGCAGAAGATCCGGCCACGTTCCCTATAAGTTGAGACATTTTCTGATGATTTCTAGAGTGAGAAAGTCGTCGGAAAGCTAGAGAGAGATCAGATCTGTTTAAGAGCAGGAAAGTTGGTGAGAATAATAAATGACTGAGAGCGACTATTGCGGCCTTTTATAGAGAAAGCGGTGGCACAAACTATAATTAAAACTGATATCCTGTGCGACACGTGGCATAACTTCCCTCTTAAGAATTGAGCAAGTACAACTGTCACTGTTCAAAAGTTCAAAATTTTCAAATTTCAGACTCTTCAACTTCTTCTCAAAACAGAACTGGCGTCCTCTCTTAGAAACAACTGGCGTCCTCTCATAGAAACAACCGGCGTTCTCTCATACTTAGCAAAAATTACCTCTTTTAGCAAACCAAGAACCTGAGCAAACGTCCCTGTGATCACCTTGCGAACCATTTGATAATAAAGCAAGTATGTCCCGTAAAAGAAAATATGAAGCTCATAGGACGTTTTTGCAGAGTTCTCGGCTAAGGTAAGCTTAGAGTTCCCATCATTTCGGCTTATGATGTGGGTTGGGTGATCAGGGATACTCTTTTCAAGACAAATAGAGAAATTGAATGGCGTTCCAAAGTAGCAAACATATGAAGTTTTAGACTAACGTCCTTGCAAATATGAATTTAATGCATGATAGTCCTTAAACACTTAGAATCTACTAGACATAGCCAATCACTGAGGGAATAGTAGAACGGGACTTGCTACTTAAAAGTTATCATCCCCAAGAGCAACCTGAGATGCTCATAGGGACGTCTATCAAGCGCCTTAGTGAAAATATCAGCTGTTTGGTCTTCAGTCCTTACATGCTCCATACTAATAAGTCCTAGTTCAACATTGTCACGCAAGAAATGATGTCTTATATGAATGTTCTTTGTGCGTGAATGAAAAACAGGATTCTTAGAAATTTCAATAGCACTTGTATTATCACAACGAATGGAAATAGTTTCAAGATTGATACCGTAGTCCTCAAGTTTATATTTGATCCAGATGACTTGTGAACAACACGAGGCAACAGCAACGTACTCAACTTCTGACGTCTCTCATCTTGGTGGTGTTTTAGTAGTTAATTTCCCTTGTAAATAAGTGTTTTTCATTCCTTTCCTTGTTAGTTTCGTCCCTTTTTAGCTTAGTTCCCGGTTTTTCATGAGATTCGGAAACTATGCGAGCTTGTTATGTTTTGTAGGTAAAATGGCTCATTTGAGGACGTTTTGGAGGAGTATCTAAGGAGGAGCTAAGCAAAGGAGTCAAGGAACGGAAGAGCCATGCAAAGAATGAAGAGGAACTCAAGGAAAACCAAGAAGAGAAGAAGGACCGAGGCCTTGGACCGAGATACTACCAAGTCGGGCCCGAGTTCGAGCACTAGAGTACAGGACCGACGTTCCCAACGTCGGGCCCGAGGTTGCCCCGTATCGGTCCGAGTCGGCAAACGAGAAGATTAGGCTCCAAGGCACAAATGTTGTGATCTTCCAATTTTGCCCTTCTTCTAAATTGGAATTCCTTGGTCCCCAATCAAGAGAAGAGGATAATTAGAGGTGATTAGAGAGGATTAGGGAGGAGAATCACACACACACACACCAAAAATCACTATCAAAAGGCTCAAGGAAGACTTGGAGAGCAAGGAGAAGAAAGGAGGAGGAGAAGAGGAGGAAATCGGTGGAGCTAGAGTGGAGATTAGTGAGTTTGTATTTGTTTTGCTTTGGTTTTAGTAGAATTAAGACTTGGATCTTGTGAACCCCTTTGAATTTGAATGCAATTTAGCTTTGATTTGAGATTGATGATTGAGATTTGCTTGCTTTTCCATTTGATTGCTTTTTACTCTTACTTGATGGAGTAGATTCCATAGTCTTGGGCTATGGGGGAAACCCCTAGCTAGGATTGGGTAAGAACCCCCAATTCCATAGCCTTGAGTCCTTGATCTATGAATGCTCTCTACATTGAGCTTCAATTCTCTTGTGGAAACAAGGGACCTAGGGCTTGTGATTGGTAAGAGTAAGCGAAAGTGATCTCTAGCCCATCACTAGACCTAGCATCGAAGGAGAGTGAAAACTCCCTTGGGTCGAAGTGTAGAGTGGAGGGATTGAAGGTTAGCAACCTCGATCTCATAAGGATCAACACTTATTGGCTGAATTGGGGTGGAATTACCCAAGTCTAGTTAGGGAACGAACCCAAAAACCCAAGATCGATCTACTATTTTTGCCAAATCGAAGTACCCAGCACATCGGGCCCGACGTAGTGTGTGTCGGTCCCGGCCAATCTGACCTCGATCCACCCTCGGACCGAAGTGACTAGTGTCGGTCCGAGGTGATTCCTTTTGATTTTCCTCGTTTTGCCTTTCTTTTACCTCTTTTTAGTCTTTTGGGGTACTCTCAACGCACGAACTCCCGTATGTTCGACACCCTACCTCTCTTACTACAATAGAGGTTCGGTTTATAAATTTAGATTTTGATATCATCCGACCACCACACCCGGACCGATCAGAATTTTGACGCCGTTGCCGGGGAGTTTGATTTGTTTGAGGTACCCTCTTTTGTTGAGTTTTTGATTGGTAGTGATTTGGGTGAGGGACTAGCCCAAGCCCCTTGTTTGTTTTGATTCGGTTTTGTTTGTGTCTTTGGTTATAGGTGTATGCGAGCTCGTTCCGTCCGAGGAACACTTGAGCTCGACTTTGTGTGTGATCCGGAAAGCATTATCAAACAAGCCCGAAAGAAGAAGAGAATGGCGGACCAAGCCCGTGATGAGGAGGTTGAAAGGATGAGAGCCGACATGGCTCGAATGCAACTTGAAATGGCGAACCGAGATGCCGAGGCTAGGAGAGAGCGTGAGCAAAGGATGAGATTGGAGGCTCAAATCAACACTCAACCCCGGAATGCTAGACAATACATGCATCCGGAGTTGAAGGTGCCGGAACCGGCCATCGTCTTGCCGGAGGTGTCAAAGAATTTTGAGATCAAAACTCAATTTATCTCACTCATCAAGAGAGAGCAATTTCAAGGGAGACCGAATGAGTGCCCGATCGAGCATGTGAAGTAATTCAAAGACCTATGTGAGACCATCTCGACGGATGATGAGACACTTGAGTACGTGCTACTCAAGGCCTTCAAGTGGTCGTTGGGAGGCAAGGCATTGCATTGGTTGGAGAGCCAAGCACCTCGTTCCATCACATCATGGAGGGCTCTCAATGAAGCATTCTTGATGAAGTTCTTTACGCCCACCAAGACGACGGAGCTTAGAAGGAAGATAGCAAGCTTTCAACAAGGAGCCCACGAGCCACTCTTCGAGGCTTGGGATCGGTTCAAGGAAATGTTGAGGGCATGTCCAACGCATGGGCAACAACCTTATGTCCTTCAAGACATATTCTTCCAAGGAATCAACCCCGCCACCAAGGATAAATTGAACCTTTATACCGATTGTGGGTTCATTGACTTGCCTCCGGAGCAAGCGTGGGAGTTGCTAGACAAGCTCTCCGATTATGAAGCCATGTATGGAGTAAATCAAGTGAACAAGGAAGTAAGAATCCATGGAGACGGTCCGAAGAGGCTCTTCGATCCAAAAAGTGAAGAGGTGGATAAAGATGTGAAGATCCAATTCTTGGAGGATGAGTTGAACAAGATGAGGAGGAAGATGGGTCATCTCCAACAAAACACAAGAGCTTGTGAAGAGTGTGGTTCTTTGAAGCATGGAGCCCAAGAGTGCCCAAATGAGCGCCAAGTTCGATTGGCCGAACAAATTGAGGAGGCTCACTATGTTCAAAGGAACTTCGGAGGGAGAGCCAATTTCAACAATGGAGGAAGGTGGAACCAAGGCCAAGCTAGTGGCTACAACAACAACTTCAACCAAAACGAGCCAAGGGCCCAACCACCACCATACCGACCTCCGAGATTCTATGAGCAAACACCACCATGGGCTCAAGATTTGAAGAATCAAGTCACCAACATGGAGAGAAAATTTGAAGATCAATTCAAGGAGTTGGGTGTTTGGAGAAGGCAAGTGGACAACTAATTTGTTCACATGGCGAATCAACTTCCAAGAGAGGAAGGGAGACTCCCGGGCCGACCCGAGGAGAATCCCCGTGCTCAACAACAACAAAATGAAGTTCGAGCCATAGGATTGAGGAGTGGACGGAGTTTGCCTGAGCCACAAGTTCCAAGGACAAGAGAAGAAGGTCGTACCGAGTTGCCCAGTACCTCGGGCCCGATGTGCCATGACGTCGATCCAGTAGACGGAGGAGGTCCCCTGAGTTGGACCGAGGAGGAGCAGCACTCGGGCCTGACGTGCCCTGAATTCGGCCCGATTTGCCCAGAAATTCCCTACCCCCGGACCGTGGTTCCTGAAGTCGGTCCCGAGATCACTCCGACGTCGGTCCCAATTGAAAATGTTGAGAGAAGTCAAGATCGGTCCATGGAGGTGGATCCAACCAAGAAACAAGGTGGCACAACTCTTCCATATCCTTTGAAGAAGCCCAAAGAGATAGTTGAAGGCAAGTTTAAGAGGTTCTTGAAGCTTTTGCAAGGCTTGAACATCACCATTCCATTCACCGATGCTCTAAGTGAGATGCCATCCTATGCGAAGTTCTTGAAGGAAATTTTGAGCAAGAAGAGATCAATTGTAGAGATGCAAGACGAGGTGAAGATCTTGGAGCTACCTCAAAAGCTAGGTGATCCCGGAAGATTTGCCATCACCGTGGGGATTGGATCCCAAAACTTTAAGGCTCTTTGTGATTTAGGAGCAAGCATATCGGTTATGCCCATGAGCATATAGAGAAGGGCTAACCTCGGAGATATGGAACCGATTGATATGAGTCTTACTATGGCCGATGGTTCATCAACAAAGGCCACCGGAATTCTAAATGACGTCCCGGTTAGAGTTGGGAGGTATTTTGTGCCCGACGATTTTGTGATTCTTGACATGAAAGAAGATCCGATGGTGCCCATTATTCTTGGAAGGCCGTTTCTAGCTACGGCGGGTGCCAAATTCGATTCGAGAAATGGAAAAGTGACTTTCGAGATTGGCGAGGAAAAAGTGGAGTTCCATTTCAACAAGGCTCTCAACGAACCGGATGCTTTGGCAATCTTGAAGTTGGAGGAAAGTGCCAAGCGCAAGGGAGAGGAGTTGGAACCCACAAGAGAGGAAGAAGTACCATTGAGAGATCATGACATGATCAATGTTCAAGAGCAAGAAAGAGAGTTGCTAGATCCATTGGTGAACCATGAGGAGTCAAGAGGTGGAGATAACCCAAGAGGCCATGAAGAGTATCCTTCTCTATATCCTTTTGATGTGGGAGACTCTTATATTTGTTTAAGTGACTTAAAAGAAGATCTAGAGGATGATTACCTTTGCTTGAGTGATTTGCAAGAAGACTTGAGTTATAATGTCATTGAGTCCCCTAGAAATTCTTTAGACTTTTGTGGTGTAGGTAATGAAGAACAAGTTGAGAAGATGAAAGAGATGCCAACCTACACTTTGGAGGAGAAGAATGATGGAGAAGTTGGATGCCACACTTTCATCAAACACAAATGGTGGTACTTTGGCTATGAGGAGAGTGGAGATGCATATGACAAGGATGATCAATTCACCGTTTTTCACGCTCCTTGAAGGGTAGAGGTTAGAAGTCAAGCTAGTGACTTAAAAGAAGCGCTCCTCGGGAGGCAACCCGAGTTTAGTAGGTTCATTTTCGTAGTTTCTAGTTTGTTTATCTTTGCCTTAGCTTAGATTCTTTTTAATCTCTCTTTAGCATGTGTTTTGTGAAATTTTGTGTTATGTGAGCTTCATGATCATGTGTGGTATTGGTGAAAATAATAAAAAGACTTGTGGGAAGAGACTTGCCAAGACGAGGGATTTTTAGGAAGCCAAACCGGGTAGGACCGAGGTACCCAGCACCTCGGGCCCGAGGTCCCCAACGTCGATCCTCTTTGGCCGGTCAACTTTGGTCTTGATTTTGTGGAAATTCCTATTATGCCCTTCTGACCTAACTTTGTCTTCTACCCAATTTAAGCCTTCTTTCCCATACCTAACACCCATCACCCTCATAACCACCTTCCCAAAATACCAAGCACCCTTCAAAAACCCCCAATTCGATCCACCATCTCCACCATACTCGAACCTCAAGCAAATCTCACCACAAATCTCGATCCATACCCCTAGCATCCTCAAACATCGATCCACAAGCCAAAAATCCCAACCAAAATCACATAGTTCTTCATCCCTCTTCTAGATCTAGAAGAGAAATTTGGGTTCTAAGAAGTTGATTGCTAGAAGTCTTTTGTTTCTTCAAATTTGGTATGTGAATCTCAATCTCTACTTGATTCCTTGTAAATTTCATGCTTTCATTGCTAGATTTGAGATGTGCCATGATTGAGTGAGTTTAGACCTTGAGCATCCATGGTGATTTGCATGCATAGTGACATTTGTGCTTAATTGTTGCTACCACCTACTTGGAACTTCGATTGATGATGAGAAATGGTTGATTTTGGATTTTAGGAGCATGATAGAGTGTTTTATGGGTGAATCTAGGAAGAAACGTCGGATTAGACTCGGCCCGAGGTACCCAGAACCTCGGGACCGATGTTGCATGTCGGTCCAAGACTCGGACCGAGGTTGAGAACCTCGGACCCGATGTCTCGTGTTGGTCGGTCCTATGCTATTTGACTTTCTCTTGTGTGAGCTTTAGGATTCATGAGCTTGATTGTTGGTAAAGGCATGTTTATCATGATATATCTTGTAGCTTGACCATTGTTATGTGATTCTTTGCTCACACATGTTGGATTTTGTGGATTGAGTGTCTTAAGAACAAGTATGGGGTTATCTTTTCGCATGATGAGTTGTTAGTTGTGGAAGCATGTGATCTTGTTGTGATTGTATAGATTTTATCTTGGAGTTCTTTGCTTGATTGTGCATAGGTACCATGACTACCCGAGCATCTTCTTCAAGGATGGAGAAAGCAACAAGAAAGTCCAAGAAATCGTCCAAGAGAGTGCAAAGGATGGATGATGTGCGCTTCGAGGATGATGATGTAGCTCAAGAGTATGAGAGACTCATGGGTCTATCTCACCACACCCGGTGGTTAGATTGGGAGTCTATTCAAAAGATGAGCATGGATGAGGCTCTTATTCGGTGCTACTCTCACATTGGTCTTAATGTGATGCTAAGGTGGAACAACACACACTATCCCGCCTTAACATCCGAGTTTATGGCGTCATTCAAGTGCACATATGAAGGAGTCGAGAGTGAAGGCATGATTTCTTTCCAAATGGGCAACGAGTTGCATGAGGTCTCTCTCCGGTATTTGGCTACCTACCTTGGGTTCCCTTTTCCGAGCGATGAGGCTTATGTTGACAATGAGAAGGTGGACTATCTTTGGAGGTTTGTAGCCGAAAGAAGTGAGATGAGGAAAGGCGCATCAACGAACGAGATAGCAAGTCCACTCTTCCGAGTCATGATCCGAGCTTTGGGTTGTGCCATCTTTGCTAGGCACGAGTTGAGCAAACTAATGAAGGAAGAGGCTATGTTGCTCTATGAGATGTTGTTCCACAATGATAAGCCAATGAACCTCACATGGGAATGGGTGAAGATGGTGAGGGATTTCCAAAGTTCCTCATGGATCTATTTTGGAGGCATGATAGCCCGCTTGGCTCATCGTCTTGAGGTGGACTTGTCTACCTACACAACGGCCCCAAATGGTGTAGAGTTCATGGACCTTAAGTACTTCAAGAAGGCCAACATCATTAAGGAGAAGCAAGTGACTGGCGCCACCACCTATCTAGCCCCTGACTCCAACTTCGACAAGGTGCATATTCCTTTGGGACCTCGACTCTTCGACCTCACGAGCTATTACAATTGGTTCCAAGTTTGGACGGGCAAGGAGAATCCTTATGGAGAGCCGGAGGGGACACTTGAGTGTAGGAGACGAGCACAACACATTCGTTTCACTACTCCTCAAGCTTTCCCGGACACCGAAGAAGAGGAGCCCAACCAATATGAGTTCGTGAGAAGAGATGACATGGACGTAGACTTGACTAGAGAGGAAGAAGAAGAAGAAGATGGTGGTTACCACAATTTGCTCACCGACCACGCACCAACACTACTCGACCGAGGTGCAAGCAATGTCGGGCCCGACATCCACCAACGTCGGTCCGACACATATTTGCCCGATCCGGTCCCGAGCCAATTCGAGAGGGGTGAGGGAAGTGGAGCAAGACAAGAACCACCAAGCTATGGAGGATATGAAGGGTATGCCCAATGGTACGGGCCCGGAATGGTGTTCCCCGAGCCTTAACAATCGGAGGACATGAACTTCTTGGCCAACCAATTAGCTCATCTTCAACTTCAACAATCTAGCATGCTTGAAGAGGCACACCAAATCAATCTCCAACAACAACACCTCAACTTCCAACAACAACAACTTTTCCACCACCAAGAAGACTTCCAAAATCAATTTGAAGAAGTGAACCGCAACATCGCTTACACTAGACGTGATGTGGACAACTTGAGGGCGGTTGAGGACCAAAGATGGAGCGTCCAAGAAAGTTTCAATGAGTGGATGACCGGGAACTTCTCTTCCCGTGAAGATCAATGGATGCGTCCCGCCCCACAAATTCAACCGCCAAGTCAAGACCCTTTCCACGACCAAGTGTATGAGCGCGAGCGGCAAGCACGGCTTCAAAGGAGACGCCGTCAAGGTCACCCTCCGAACTAAGCCTCAACATGCCATGCAAGAATAAGGAATTGTGAGCTCTCTTTACTCTTCTCTTTACTTTTGAGTTTTGATTTCTTTTGATGAGGACATCAAAATTTTAAGTATGGGGTGGGTTAGTAGCTCATAGTTCCATGTGTAGTTTCATGTGTTTGTGTTTGTCTTGTTTATGGGATGTTTCATTTTGGGATAGTGGCATGATGTGATGCATGAATGATGATTGAATTTTATGGCATGAATGGATGAGTTTGTTTGTTTTGTTTGAGAAAATTTTTGCAAAAAATCATAAAAATTTGAGAAAATTGTGTGAAAAATGACAAAAAGATTTTGTTTTTGGACTAAGAATTCCCATCTTAGATGTCCATATGAAGGCTAATGATGATGTGAGCATGTAAAGTCCTTTGCATATTTTTGGATAGTTTAGCCTCTAAATGAATGTTGCTTTTGATGTGATATGATGTCTTGCATGTTTTTTATTGAGCACATGAGTTCTTGGATGAGGTTTTGATGCAACTAAGCTAGAGTGAACCTTGTGAGATGATTTTTGGCCATTTTAGGGATGCTTAATCATATTCCATATCCCTCATTTTCTTGTGTGATTAGCTCAAGCATGCTTAGTAAAACTTGCTATTGAGGTGTTTATCTATTTTCCAAGACCAATATGAGATTTGTTCTATGCATTGTCACATTGATTTGAACTTTATTTCATTTAGTCACAAAATGTTCCATATCCTACCTTAAAGATAAACCGTTGTTTGTAACCCCGTTTTAGCCTTAGACCTTTGTTTGAAACTCCTCAAAAATATGATTCCTAGCCTATATGACTTGACCCTTTATGGGATTGGACTTTAGTGAGAGGTTTTGGAGAATATTTGGAGAGTTGAGATTCTCTTGGGTGAAGGGAAAAAGAATGGAGTATAAACCAAGTGGGTAGTGCATCTTTGTTGTGAAAAGAAAGAAAAGTTGGAAAAAGTAGTGGATTGAAAGCAAGTGCTTAAGTGTAAGAAAAGGGTTTCGACCGAGTTAAAGTGCACATCGGGCCCGACATATAGTGCAAGTCGATCCTAAGAAAAAAAAAAGTGTGAAAAAAAATCCAACAAAAAGTTAAGTGCAAAGATGAAGTGGAATGTTTAGTGAAAGTTGTGGGTTGAAAGAAGAAAAATTAATGTCTTTTGGATGAGAGTGAAAGTTGAAAGTGGAATAATTTGGTGAAGTTGGTGAGAGACTAGGAAGTTCAATCCTCATTGTAAGCACCACAAGACCAAAATGATTCCCACCTTGAGAAAACACCAAAAGCCCCATTACAACCCGGCCAAATGGAACCTCTTTGAGGACCTCCATTGAGCCAAGTTCATATTCTTTGTGTGCATTGTAATAGGCATCTCTAGGTGGAGGAATTGGTGATATTAACTTCAATAGTAAAGCCTTTACTTGCATGATTCTTGAGTATGAGTGTTCATTGCTAGACCTAAACACATGATGAGTGATACACATTTCATATCCCTAAAGTAAGGCTTTGTTGCATTAGGCTTTATTCCTTGAACACTTGATCATGTGTGATGATGTAATCTTGCTAGCATGTCTATCACTTGTTCTTACTTGTGTTTTTTATAAGAGGCTTTACTTGAATATTATGCTTCGGTCTTGCTTACATTGTTATTGCTTGAGGACAAGCAAGTTTAAGTATGGGGTATTCTGACGTCTCTCATCTTGGTGGTGTTTTAGTAGTTAATTTCCCTTATAAATAAGTATTTTTCATTCCTTTCCTTGTTAGTTTCGTCCCTTTTTAGCTTAGTTCCCGGTTTTTCATGAGATTCGGAAACTATGCGAGCTTGTTATGTTTTGTAGGTAAAATGGCTCATTTGAGGACGTTTTGGAGGAGTATCTAAGGAGGAGCTAAGCAAAGGAGTCAAGGAACGGAAGAGCCATGCAAAGAATGAAGAGGAACTCAAGGAAAACCAAGAAGAGAAGAAGGACCGAGGCCCTGGACCGAGATACTACCAAGTCGGGCCCGAGTTCGAGCACTAGAGTACAGGACCGACGTTCCCAACGTCGGGCCCGAGGTTGCCCCGTGTCGGTCCGAGTCGGCAAACGAGAAGATTAGGCTCCAAGGCACAAATGTTGTGATCTTCCAATTTTGCCCTTCTTCTAAATTGGAATTCCTTGGTCCCCAATCAAGAGAAGAGGATAATTAGAGGTGATTAGAGAGGATTAGGGAGGAGAATCACACACACACCAAAAATCACTCTCAAAAGGCTCAAGGAAGACTTGGAGAGCAAGGAGAAGAAAGGAGGAGGAGAAGAGGAGGAAATCGGTGGAGCTAGAGTGGAGATTAGTGAGTTTGTATTTGTTTTGCTTTGGTTTTAGTAGAATTATGACTTGGATCTTGTGAACCCCTTTGAATTTGAATGCAATTTAGCTTTGATTTGAGATTGATGATTGAGATTTGCTTGCTTTTCCATTTGATTGCTTTTTACTCTTACTTGATGGAGTAGATTCCATAGTCTTGGGCTATGGGGGAAACCCTTAGCTAGGATTGGGTAAGAACCCCCAATTCCATAGCCTTGAGTGCTTGATCTATGAATCCTCTCTACATTGAGCTTCAATTATCTTGTGGAAACAAGGGACCTAGGGCTTGTGATTGGTAAGAGTAAGCGAAAGTGATCTCTAGCCCATCACTAGACCTAGCATCGAAGGTGAGTGAAAACTCTCTTGGGTCGAAGTGTAGAGTGGAGGGATTGAAGGTTAGCAACCTCGATCTCATAAGGATCAACACTTATTGGCTGAATTGGGGTGGAATTAACCAAGTCTAGTTAGGGAACGAACCCAAAAACCCAAGACCCATCCACTATTTTTGCCAAATCGAAGTACCCAGCACATCGGGCCCGACGTAGTGTGTGTCGGTCCCGGCCAATCTGACCTCGATCCACCCTCGGACCGAAGTGACTAGTTTCGGTCCGAGGTGATTCCTTTTGATTTTCCTCGTTTTGCCTTTCTTTTACCTCTTTTTAGTCTTTTGGGGTACTCTCAACGCACGAACTCCCGTGTGTTCGACACCCTACCTTTCTTACTACAATAGAGGTTCGGTTTATAATTTTAGATTTTGATATCATCCGACCACCACACCCGGACCGATCAGCTTCCGCAGTTGAAAGCGCCACAGAGTTTTGTTTCTTAGATCCCCAAGAGACTAAGCATGAACCAAGGAACTGTGCCATTCTAGAAGTGCTTTTTTCTATCAATCACATGACCAGCATAATCAGCGTCCGAGTAGCCAATGAGCTTGAAGGACGTCTTCCTGGGGTACCAAAGGCAAAGATCATCGCGTCCCTTGAGATAGCGAAAGATCCTCTTGACTTCTTGCATGTGAGACTCCTTTGGATTCGCTTGGAAGCGTGCACACAAGCAAACGGAGAACATGATATCGGGACGGCTTGCGGTCAAATAGAGCAAAGAGCCAATCATTGCTCTGTAAAGCTTTTGATCAACGTCCTTCCCTTATTCATCTGCGTAAACACGCGAATTGGGAGAATAAGGAGTAGCAACTGGCTTGGATCGTTAGTATAACACAAGGACGTCCTTTACATAGGTGAAGGCGTCCTTTGGTCAGGCGTCCTTAAGAGGTGTAAGGGCGTCCTTTAGATAAACTAGACAGGTGAACTTAGCATAAAATGAAAACAATGATTTATAGAGGAACCACTCAAGACCAAGTAGTCCTTGAGTGTAAACCTCTACCTCCTTGGAGGATTTTTGAATAGATTCTTCCTTTCTTATTAAACGTCCTTACGTTGTACTGGCGAGTTCTTTACACTTCTCTGGCACTTAGACAGCGTCCTAAGTCCACTAGTAAAGTCCTCCTTTAAGCCTACAACCTAAGCGAGTTTAATCTTCTAAAGGACTTCTATCCCTACGTCCTACAGTACGTTGTAGAATGCTCTATCTTTCCTTTTGGGTTTTTGAGTTACAAACAGGTTGTGGTTTTGGGTTACAATTCTCACTCGATCTATCTCAAGCCTAGAACTGTTCTTGAGTGTTCTTGAGCTTGTTCTTCGTGTTCTTGAGTGAGTCGCTTTCCTCTGATTCTCTCTGAATATTCTCTGAAAGCGTTGATGTCACAATAAATGCCTTGGGATATTTATAGGACTTGGGAAGGGCATCTTTCATCTTCGGACGATCATGCCCTTCGTGGACGTGGCTACAGGATCTTCCTCCACGTAGTATGGCGGTGATGTGGAAGCTTCCTGTATCCAGCTGTGTGTGATGGACTCCGCTACAAGATCTGCCGCCACATGTTGATGAACTCTACTACAGGATCGTCCGCCATGTAGTGTTGGACTCTGCTACAGGATCGGTCTCCACGTGTCCTGGATGATCAAATGTTGTCGAGTGAAGTCATCCTGTCGGCTAGCGGGTAAGGACGCTCTGCTTGCGTTCCTACTTACTTGGGACTCCGTCCTTGCTCAAGTAGTCTCTTGTTGGTCCTTACTTCTTCGTAGCTAGCGTCCCTAAGCCTAGGAGACGCCCACACACTTGTTGTCCTTTTGTCACTGGCGTTCCTGAACACTTGGACAAATTTATTAGAATCAAAGTCAGTTTGTCATATCAAAACTAAGGGACGGTTGTGTGGTACACTAACAAGTACGCAAGAGTCCTTGATAGCGTCCCAACATCTTTTCAAAATGTTATCCAAAAGTGTGAATCTTGAGAATATAGTGTGTTGGGACAATGTTAAGGACGCCTGTTGTACTTAATATTGTGCCTAGCGTCCCTTAGTTTGCTTTTGATATGATAAACTCACTTTGATCTAATAAGTTGTCCAAGTGTTTCAGGAACGCATGTCATTTAAAGGACAACAAGTTATGTAGCCGTTCTTAAGGAGTAAGGACGCTACATCTAGAAATAAGCGACTTGGAATGATTCTACAAAAGACGCCGTCCTTAATAATCATACAGGAGTCCTCTCAAGGCTGGCCGACAAGGTGACATCACCAGACAAGCCTTGATCATGATCACCACGTGGAAGCAGATTCTGTACATCAGTCCATCACCACGTGGAGACCGAAATTGTAGCCATGTCTTGCAGAAGTTGCTAGAATGCTTCCTTCATAACTGTCAAAGACACGTGGAAGCCGATCCTGTTGCAACATCCCAAAGGGCATGATCGTCAGAGAATGACGCCCTTCCCAAGGTCACTATAAATACTCTTCCAGAGCATTTATTGTGACTTGACACTTCAGAGAATATTCAGAGCATATTGTCAATCACTCAAGAACAAGCTCAAGAACACGAGAGAACTAGGTGTTACATCGAGTCAGAAGCGTGCGTACACAAAACCACAAACTATTTGTAAGAGAAAATAACAAAAAGAGATAACAAGTCCTTACGACGAACAGTAAGGACGCGTGAATAGTATCCTTTAGAAGGTTAAGTTAGGTTACAGTCCAAGACTGAAAGGAGTGTTACTAGTGGACTTAGGGACTCATACTTAAGTGCCAGGGAAGTGTAATCATTCGCCTTGTAATCTGTAAGAACTCTTAATAAGAAAGGAAAAGAAGCTATATGAAAATTCTCCAAGGAGGTAGAGGTTTACTCTCAAGGACTACTTTGGTCTTGAGAGGTTCCTCTATAAATAGACGAGTTCCTTACTTATTCATTTAACTTATTTAGTCTTTATTCTGTTGCAACTAAAGGACACCCTTAATCTTCATTAAGGACGCCACACTCAAGAACGCCCTTAACTTTGTTAAGGACTCCTCTGTTAGACTAACGATCCAACATAGTGTAAGTTTTTACGCCAATTAAGTTCTCTATCACAATCTCTATAATAGAGAACTCTTTTAAAAAAATGAGTCATTTTTCCCATATTTAAGAGATTTCGTAAAAACATTTGGAGAATGTATTAATTGCAAGTGCTATCATGTCAACTTACATTTGGTTGGTCATATGTTATAACATTTTGTAGAATATTCTTCTCTTTAAACATTACTAAGAATTTTAAGATGGAGAAGATATTGGAGTTAAACTTGTTTGAAAAACCGATTCTTGTTTTCATGGTTCCAAACCGAAGAGGTTGCCGACGAAGTTATCAATAAGGCGATGATATGACTTTGGAGTCGCAACAAGGCTCCTGCTAAAGCTCCTGAAGCTCCTAAAGACTTGAAGGGAGTGATATGCTATCACTGCCATGACAAAGGGTATTTTGCTAAACAATGTCTAAAAAAGAGTGGCTGGTAAGAGCATGATGGCGACTTGGGACATGTCTGACGAGTACGAAGAAGATTCGCCGGCCAAAGAGCTTTGCTTTATGACCTTGAGTGATGACTCCTCAAATGATGTAAAAGACACTGGACTTTCTTCTCTTTTGGATGAAAAACTCGTGAACAAATATGTGCTATCATTGAAGAACTTGGTCTTCAAGTTTTTGAGCTTAGTGAGAAAATTGATGAAAAGGATGAAAAAATCACTAATCTACTTGATGATAACAACGTTTGGTCTTCTAAGACTATAGGTCTTGAAAAGAAAGTTGTCTCTAAACTTGTTGATTGCACTAAATGTCCTAACCTTGAGTGTCAGGTTGTTGACTTCCAGAAACAAGTAAACCTTGAAAAATAGGTGTCTAGTCTTGAAGGAGAAAAACTCATGTTGAAACCGGGAAATGCTAAATTGTGTAATGATCTTGAAAATCTGAAGATAGATGATGAAGCTAAAAAACAGAAATGGAAAGATGAGTTTGTCGCCAACAAGGTCCAAGAAGTCAAGCAAGACTTCGGAAAAAGGTTTGTGAAGGTTATTCAGCGACCTGGTCTTGGCTATGGGAAAGACCAAAATGAAAAGGGGAACGCTTCTAACTCTCAAACATCCAAAGGAAAATCCCCTATGCATACTCACAACGTCAGTTGTTCATCGCATATGGAGGACCCCCAAGGGTAAATGGAAACAAAAGTGGTACCCTAATCAAAAGGTGCATACTATGTGGAAAAACCAAGTCCAGAAAGTTGGCCTCTCTCGAATTGATTATCACGTCTGGGTCCACAACAAACTTGTCCATCCGTGGATATAATAAGTATGTAAGCTTAAAATCTCATATCACATGTTGGTATTGTGACAAAGGAGGCCAGTAGCAACATGAGTGTTTCAAAAGGCCGGGTTAGAGATTCTAAAAAGGTTAGGAAGTCGAGGACTTTTAATGAGAAATCTAATGTCACCAACTCTGCTAAGAATCCAAAACCTGCTAAAGCTAATGCTTCTACTCATGCTATGAAATATGTTGCTCGACCCAAAGGAGTTGTGAAACAACTCTGGGTTCGTAAAAACTAATATTGTTTGTGCAGGTTGAAGTGAGTGTCGACGACCCTTGGATCATCGACAGTGCGTGCTCAGCTCAAATGATAGGAAAATTTAAGGATTTCGTCTCACTTCAACAACACAATGGAGGTAATATTACCATCGAAAACTAAAGGTCTCATTTCTGGAATTGGAAAGGTGAAAATCTCAAGTAAGATGTTTGTTTCTGATGTTAGTCTAATTGACAACCTTGTTTTTAATATGTTGAGCATAGCTCAACTGTGTGCTAACGGGAAAAATCAAGTTGTCTTTGATCATAAGTAATGCCAAGTGATTAAAATAAGTACAAGTAGGATGCTTTTGAAGGGATTATGCAGAAACAATGTTTACAAAGTTGATCCCAGCTTTCAATCTAAAGAGAGTTTGTGCTTGAAGTCTGTTACAGAGGTCCCCGACCTCTGGCATAGTAGGATCTGTCATGCTAGCCCGCAGTTATTGATCAAAATGCATAGAGAGGAGCTAGTTTGTGGTTTGCCCAAGATTGATGTCTCTAAATCTGGTGTATGTGATGCTTGTGAGAAAGGTAAGCAAGTTAGGTCTTCCTTTAAGTTCAAGAAGGAGGTGAGCACCTCCAAGCCCCTTAATTGATTTATATGGACTTGTGTGGACCTATGCATGTGCAAAGTAGAGGAGGGAATAGATATGTCTATATGATTGTTGATGACTATTCACGTTATACTTGGACTATCTTTCTTGCTTCTAAAGACCAGGTTTTTAAGGAGTTCGAGGCATGGGCAAAAGCTGTTGAAAGGAAGCTTGGCATTTTTTTGGTGGATATTCGATCCGATCATGACACGGAGTTTGAGAACTCTAAATTTCTGGACTATTGCAAGAAGAATGGTGTCAGCCACAACTTCTCGGCGCCTAGAACCCCACAAAAAAATGGCATGGTCGAGAGGAAGAATCGAGCTTTGGAAGAGATGTCGTGGACCTTTCTCATCTCTAGTGGTCTTTCAAGAGATTTCTGGGAAGAACCTATCCATGCAGCTTGCTATGTGATAAATAGAGCCATGTTACGTCCACTACTTGGAAAGACTCCTTATGAATAGTTGAGAGGAGTCAAGCCCAATTTCGCCCACCTTCGCACTTTCAGGTGTAAATGTTATGCTCATAACAATGAGAAGGACAACATAGGCAAGTTCGATCCAAGGAGTGATGTTGGCACCTTTTTCGCCTACTCACCAACAAGCAAAGCTTACAAGGTTTACAACAAGAGGACCAAGAAGATTCAAGAAAGTGTTCATATGGTGTTCGATGAAAGCACCATGGGAGGTTCTCTGATTCAAGATCGCAATGATGGTGATCTAAGCTATTTCTTGTGCTTTGAAGATGTCTCTGACAAGGGCAATGCTGAAAGTCTATCTAGTGTCACCAACAGTGACAGTGTCACCGACTCGGATCAGAATGCAAAAACAGATCAGAATTAGAATCAAGATTAGAATGCAGATGTTGTGCAGGATCAAGGTGTTTGTAAGGCTAGAGAATTGAATCAGATCAAACAATTCAAAGTTCAAATCAAGCAGTTCAAAGTTCAGCTCAAGCAATTTAAAGTTCTGCTCCAGGTAGTTCATCTCAGACCCCAATGGTCAACGACTTGACTCAACTACAAAATAGGAATTATCATCTGAAGGATGCTCATCCGGTCACCAACATCATCACTGACTACTCGAAGGGTGTGCAAACGAGGTCCTCCCTTAACCTCTTTGCATTCAATGCCTTCATTTCTATGTTGGAACCGAAGAATATTGAGCAAGCTTTAAAGGACTTGGATTGGGTCAATGCCATGCAAGAGGAGCTTCATCAATTTGAGCGCAACAAGGTGTGACACTTGGTTCCAAGGTTGAAGGGAAGAACAGTGATTGGAACACGTTTGGTGTTTAGAAAGAAGCTGGATGATGCTTGTAATGTTGTGAGAAACAAGGCCCGGCTAGTTGTGAAAGGTTACAATCAACAAGAAGGAATTGACTATGATGAAACCTTTCCCCCGGTAGCTCTTCTCGAGGCTATAAGTTTGTTGATTGCTTATTCTACCTTTCATGGATTCAAATTGCAATAAATGGATGTCAAGACCGCATTTCTCAATGGGTTTTTGAAGGAGGAACTCTATGTTGAGCAAACCCCAGGTTTTGAAGATGTCGCTAACCCGGATCATGTCTATAAGCTTGATAAGGCTCTCTATGTGTTGAAGTAGGCTCCTCATACGTGGTATGATAGACTATTGCAGTTCTTAATCCAACATGGATATGTTCGAGGAGAGATTGACAAGACCTTATTCTTGTTGAGGAAAGAAAACCACACTCTAGTGGTTCAGGTCTATATCGACGACATCATATTTGGATCAACAGATCCTGAGTTAGTGAAGCAGTTCACCAACCTTATGTCGAGTGAGTTTGAAATGATAATGGTGGGTGAACTCAAGTTCTTTTTAGGACTTCAGGCTGTGTAGAATGAGGAAGGTACCAAGATTCATCAACAAACGTACCTCATAGAGTGCGTGAAGAAGTTTGGTCTTGAGAGCTCTCGCTCTTTTGACACTCCCATGTCGACGACCACTTCACTTGGAAAAGATGAAAAAGATCCAAAGGTGAATGCTACTTTGTATCGAGGTACGATTGGGTATCTCTTATATCTTATAGCTAGTAGGTCAGATATTGTTTTTGTTGTGTGTCTTTGTGCAAGCTTTCAGGCCGATCCAAGGGATTCTCATTTTAAAGTTGCGAAGAGGATCATTCGTTATCTTAAGGGAAGTGACAACCTATGTTTGTGTTATCCATGGGTCAGCGACTTTGATCTGGCTGGCTATACCGATGCAGATTTTACGGGGAATCATGTTAATCGAAAGAGTACATCAAGGATGGCCCAATTTGTTGGATCTTGCTTAGTCTCTTTGGGATCTAAGAAACAGAATTCAGTTGCTCTATCTACGGCCCAAGCCGTGTATGTCGCCGCTGCCGCATGTTGTTCACAACTCTTATGGTCCAAGCAACAGCTTAGAGATTATGGTGTTAAGTGTGGGTTCATACTCATACTTTATGACAACACAAGTGGTATTGATATCTCCAAGAACTCGGTGCAACATTCAAAGACAAAGCATATTGAGATAAGGCATCATTTTCTTAGAGATTGCGTAGAGAAAGACATGGTTTCCATGGAGTTTTGCAGGACGGATGAACAAAGGGCGGATATTTTCACTAAAGCTTTAAATCGTGAACCCTTTGAACGACTTCGCATGGAGCTAGGTATGATCTTACTTGATTAACTTGTTACCTTATATGCTAACCTGTTATGACTGGTTGAAATCTGATTGATTATCTTTTTGAAAATTACATGCTTATATAGTGTAGGTCTAATGAGGTGTGCCTGAATTTAATCTATGATATCTCTTGCTTGTGTGTATGTCGGCGACTCCTGCAAGTGGTTGATTCTACTACTGTCCCCAACCTATCATGTGATGTCTCTCAATTTGGTGGTGTTTTATAGGTCATTTTCCTTTATAAATATGTGTCTTTAGTCCCTTTTTCTTGTTTGTTTTGTCCCTTTTTAGCTTAGATTCCGATTTTCTATGAGATTCGGAGACTATGCGAATTTTGTATATTTTGTAGGTGTTTTTGGCAAGAATCATGGAGATTGGAGCATCATGGCATCATGGAGGAATTCAAGGATGAAAAAGGAGCTAACGATGGATGGAAAGAAGCCTCAAGTGAAGGGCTAAAGAATCGAGTCAATCCGAGCTAAAACGAGAGAGAACGGAGCGAAGACAGTTGATTTTTTCCTTAGGCCCGAGGTACCCAGCAAGTCGGGCCCGAGTTCCATGGTGGCCCGAGGTGGTGGCCCGAGGTGTGGCAAGTAGGGGCCGAGGTACATGGAAGAGATGCCATTGGACCGAGGTAGAAGCATGTCGGGCCCGAGGTTCTCCGTGTCGATCCATGTCGGTCGTGGCTCCGGATTCCTTTCTTTTTGAGATTTTCCTATTAATTCACATTATTATATTTGCTTCCTTGGAGATCAAGGAGTCTAGAAGCCTTGGAGAAGAAGGAGTTCTAGAAGCCTTGGAGGTCAAGGACTTTCCTTGGGGATCAAGGAGTTTAGAAGGGTAATCTAGTCTTTGTAATAAGAGGGAAAAACTCTATTTAAACCCTTGTAATCTCTCATTAGAGGACATCATCATATACACTTTTGGGGAGAGAACTGAGAGGGAGGTTTGAGAGAAGAAGGGGGTGGACTCTTCTCCAAGGGAGGGAAGAAACTCAAGATCTAGAGGAGGATTTGGGTGAATTCCTTTCCTTGGAGAGGAAAGAAACCCTTCGCTAGGAAGACATCATTACACCCACTAATCACCTCTCAAAGGCTCAAAGAAGACTTGGAGAGCAAGGAGAAGGAGAGGAGAGGAGAAGGAAGAGAAATTGGAGTAGGAGAAGAATAGATCTAGGGAGAACTTGTGAGTTTGTCTTTGATTTGCTTTGCACTTTGTTGATTTGGATTTGGATCTTGTTGATTTCCTTTGCTTTGAATGAAATTTGGGTTTGATTTGAGTTGATGATTGAGATTGGTTTGCTTTGTGATTTGATTGCTTTTTACTCTAGCCTTATGAAGTAGATTCCATTGATCTTGGGCTATGGGGGAAACCTCGAACTAGGTTGGGTTTGAACCCCCAATTCCATATCCTTTAGTGCTTGATCTAGGAACCCACTCTACATTAAGCTACAATTCCTTGTGGAAGCAAGGGATCAAGGGCTTGTGATTGGCAAGAGTGAACGGAAGTGATCGATTGCCTATCACTTGACCTTGCATCGAAAGGGAGGTAAAATTCCCTATGGTCGATGTGTAGAAGTGGCGGGACCGAGGCGAACAACCTCGATCTCACGAGGATCAACACTTATTGGCTGAATTGGGGTGGAATAACCCACATCTACTAGAGAAGGAACCCAAAAACCCAAGATCTATCTCTCCATTTTTGCAAGTTCGACATCCCCAGACATCGGGCCCGACTTACATCAGTGTCGGTTCCGGCTTCTCCAACGTCGATCCACCTCGGGCCCGAAGTGACAATGTCGGTCCCGAGTGGTTTCTCTTGATTTTGCTTTGTTTTAGCTTTTCTTTCCCATTTTAAAGTCTTTTAGGTGCACTCATCGACCGAACTCCTGAGTGTTCGACACCATACCTTGTGCTACAACTAGGTTTGGTTATAAATTGAATTTTGACCCTCGCATTCCGAACCGATCAGAATTTTGGCTCCGTTGCCGGGGAATTATTGTGATTGTGCGTTTGTTTGGTTGATTTGTTTTGGGTAAGGGACTAGCCCAAACCCTCTTGTGTTATTTGATTTGTTTCTTTTTGTCTTTTTTGTAGGTGATTCCTTCAAAAAAAATAAAAAAATGGAGTTCTATGATAGAGATGATGAGTGGGAGTACCTTCAAATGGAGATCTCGCGTCTAAAAAGAAAAATCCACGTGTTAAAGGAGCAAACGGAAAGAGAAAGGAGAGCTCGAGTTCGAGCTCATGAGCAACTTGATGCCCGGATTAGAATGCAACAAGAGATAGAAGTTGAAGCCTATGAAAAGGAGTGTTACATGACAGAGGTGTATCACCGAAACCACTATAGTGGAAGAGGTGGTGCTCAATCCTATTGGGGAAGTTCCACTTGCACTCAAATGCAAAGAGTACCTCCATACCAACCTCCGAGCTACGAAGAAACTCGACCATGGGCATATGTGTTGCAAGAAGGGATTAATGAACAACCTCCATGGGTTCATGAGATGAGAGATGGGTTCAAGGAGATGAGAACTCAATTCAAGGAAGAGAGGACCGAATTCATGGAGTTTTATTCATGGAGGATGAGCAACAACGCCCAACTTGACTATTTGGAATCCCAATCCCCGATGTCTCAAGAGCAACTTCCGAGCTATCATGATGAAGAGAGCTATGATGTGTTCCAAGTCGAGCCACCACAAGACGAGAAGGGTGAGCAAGCCTGGACCGACGTACCCAGTGTGTCGGGCCCGAGTAGCTCGCAAATCGGACCGAATCTACAATCCAGGACCGAGTTGGAGGACATGTCGGGCCCGAGTTGCCCAGACATCGGACCACCTCCCCTGCCTCTACTCAGCCCCAAGACCGAGACACAGAACGTCGGGACCAACTTGCATCAACTTCGATCGGTGACATTAGAGGAAAACTATCTTATGGCTCTTAGGCGTGCAAAGATTGAATCAAAGGAAAGCTCTCCCTCTCTTCTGATTGAAGAAGAAAAAGTCGAGTCTCGAATCAAACAAGCTTTGGAGGAGACGCAGGAAGTCGGGCCCGATGTGGCACCTATGTCAGTCCAACCTGAAAAGCAAGCCTCCAAGATCATTTGCGAGACTCCTTTGCCCTATCCTCTTTGCTCTTTTGTGACGGTTTCTTGTGAGTCATTTGGTGCGGATGGACTATACTCGGTGGATTTGATCTCCGACTATTCTTGGTCTAATTATGGGGTCCCCCACCATTATGACGAGGCCGAGGCGCATGTTTGGTTGAACTATAGTGAATGGCCTCAATTCTTTGCTAGTGATGAGATGGTCCTTGGGGAGTTCATGGACCCCGAGCCTTATTTTCTACCCTAACCAAGATTAGGTGGTCGGCACGTCAAGCTAATGATGTTAAAAGAGCGCTTCTCGGGAGGCACCCGACGTATCCTTTGTTTCCTTTTGATTTGTTTTCTTATTTTTAGGATTTGAGCTTATTGTGCTAACCCTTTCTCTAAACCCATTGAATTCAAGTATTTTGGGATGTATCTTTGGTGTGATCTTGTAGGTGCTTCTTGGTTCAAATGATGAGCTCGAATTCACCTCCCCATGTGCCGATGTCAGCAATTCATCATTCTTCCTAGCTCCAAACGCCTTGTCTAGTGAGTTTCCCCTTTCATTTTCCCTTTTGGTTTGATTTGGATGCAATGGGACATTGCATATTTTAAGTATGGGGTATGGGAAAAGGAAACTCTCTTTTGCCTAGTGTTTGTACATATGTGTGCTTTGTGTGTCTTTTGCTTTGTTTAATAATTTTTTTTCTTGCAAAAATCCATAAAAATTTGAAAATTTCTTGTGCAAACAACAAAAAGATTTTGTGTTTTGTAGTTTTTTTGGACTAGGAATCCCTATCTTAGATGTCCAAATGAAGGCTAATGATGATGTGAGCATGTAAAGTCCTTTGCATATTTTTGGATAGTTTTGCCTCTAAATGGATGTTGCTTTTGATGTGATGTGATATCCTGCATGTTTTTTTATTGAGCACATGAGTTCTAGGATAAGTTCTTATGCAACTAAGTTTGAGTGACCCTTGTGAGATTGATTTTTGGCCATTTTAGGGATGCTTGTTCATTATTGCATATTGATGTCTCTCAATTTGGTAGTGTTTTTAGTGTGTTTTCCTTGGTAGTTTTAGTCATTTTTCCTTCTTGTGTTGTGTGTTTTGTCCCTTTTTAGCTTGGAATCCAATTTTCTATGAGATTCGGAGACTATGCGCGTTTTGTGTGTTTTGTAGGCATTTCGGAGCAAAAATCATGGAGATTGGAGCATGGCATCATGGAGGAATTAAAGGATGAAAAAGGAGCCAAAATGGAGCTAACAATGCATGGAAAGAAGCCTCAAGTGAAGACGAAGAGAATGGCGAAAGAATCGAGTCAATCGGAGCTAAAACGAGAGAGAAGGGAACGAAACAAGCTGAAAAATGCCTTAGGCCCGAGGTACCCATCATGTCGGGCCCGAGGTACCATGGTGGCCCGAGATGGTGGTCCGAGGTGTGGCAAGTCGGGCCCGAGGTCCCTGGAACGTATGCCCTTGGACCGAGGTTGAAGCAAGTCGGGCCCGAGGTTCTCCGTGTCGATCCATGTCGATCGTGGCTCCGGATTCCTTTCTTTTTGGGATTTTCTTGTTAATTCCCAAAACTATATTTGCTTCCTTGGAGGTCAAGGAGTCTAGAAGCCTTGGAGATCAAGGATAAGCCTTGGAGCCCAAGGAGTTTAGAAGGGAAATCTCTATTTAAACTCTTGCAATCATCTATTATCTAGACAACTTTAGGGGGTGGACTCTTCTCCAAGGGAGGGAAGGAACCCAAGATCTAGAGGAGGATTTGGGTGAATTCCTTTCCTTGGAGAGAAGAGAAACCCTTGGCTAGATCACTCACAACACACATCTAATCACTCTCAAAGGTTCAAGGAAGACTTGGAGAGCAAGGAGGAAGAGAGGAGAGGAGAAGAAGAGGAGAAATCGGTGGAGATTGCTAGACCTAGGAAGGAATTGTGAGTTTGAAGTTGTTTTGTTTTGCAATTTGAGGATTGAGTTTGGATCTTGTGAATTCCCTTTGATTTGAATGAGATTTGTCTTTGATTTGAGTTTGATGATTGAGATTTGCTTGCTGTTAGGACGCTATCAACAACGCTTGCGTACTTGGTAGTGTGCCCACACAAACTGTCCCTTAGTTTTGATATGACAAACTCACTTTGATTCTAATAAATTTGTCCAAGTGTTCAGGAACGCCAGATGACAAAGGAAAACAAGTGTGTGAGCGTTCCCTAGGCTTAGGGACGCTAGCTAACTGGAAGTAAGGACCAGCAAAGAGACTACTTGAGCAAGGACGGAGTCCCAAGCAAGTAGGAACGCAAGAAAGGAGTCCTTACTCACTAGCCGACAGGATGACATCACTCGACAACATTTGATCATCCAAGGACACGTGGAGACCGATCCTGTAGCAGAGTCCAACACTACGTGCGGACGATCCTGTAGCGGAGTTCATCACACACAGCTGGATACAGGAAGCTTCCTCATCACCGCCATACTCGTGGAGGAAGATCCTGTAGCCACGTCCATGAAGGGCATGATCGTCAGAAGAAGCATGACGCCCTTCCCTAAGTCCTATATATAGCCCAAGGCATTTATTGTGACGCTAACGCTTTCAGAGAATATTCAGAGAGAATCAGAGGAAAGCGGCTCAATCAAGAACACGAAGAACTAACTCAAGAACTCAAGAACAGTGCCAAGACTTGTGCTAGATCGAGTGAGAATTGTAACCCAAAACACAAAATTGTTTGTACTCAGAAAAACCCAAAAAGAAAGAGAGAGTCCTACGAAGTACTGTAGGACGTAGGGATAGAGTCCTTTATAAGATTAAACTCGCTTAAGTTGTAGGCTTGGAGGAGTCCTTTACTAGTGGACTTAGGAAGAAAAGCTAAGTGCCAGAGAACTGTAAAGACTCGCCAGTACAACTGTAAGGACGATTAATATAAAGGAAAAGCTATTCAAAAATCCTCCAAGGAGGTAGAGGTTTACACTCAAGGACTACTAACATTGAAAATGATGAGTCCGTCCCTAAGGCTAACACTAGGCGTCCTAGACGTTCTAGAAGTTCTTTCCGAAAGCATGCTATTTCAAATGATGTTAATATAAATGATTACATGCCAGAACCGGAGTTTTATTTCTGTAACGAACCAGGTAAGGAACACCTTGCCTGGGTCGCCAAAAACTAACTTTGTTATGGCAGGTAGAAGTGAGGGGACGCCCGTGGATCATTGATAGTGGTGCCTCAAATCATATGACAGGAAGCCAGATTCATCTCACTTCTATCCAAAATAGTGCCACGGGAGGAACTGTCTCGTTTGGCAATAAGGGCAAGGGAAAGATTAAAGGGACGGGAACTGCCATTCTCAATCCGTCCATCAAGGCAACAAATGTCAGTCTTGTTGAAGGACTGGGCTTCAATCTTCTTAGCGTTTCTCAAATGTGTGATCAAGGTGAAAATCTAGTCACATTTGACTCAAAGGAGTGCCTTGTCATCAACAAGAAATCAAACAAAGTTGTTCTCAAAGGAGTACGCCAGAACAATGTATACATCTTCAACTAGGAGTTCAAACCTAAATCAGAATTGTGCCTATCTGTTTCAAAGGAGGACGCTGACCTCTGGCATCGCCGCCTTGGCCATGCTAGACTAAGCACAATCCTTAAGCTACACCAAAGAAATCTTGTGAAAGGACTTCCCCGAATTGATCCTAAGAAAATTGAACAGTGTGAAGCCTGTATCAAAGAGAAGCAAACAAGAACGTCCTTCAAGTCCAAGAACGAAGTCAGTACGAAGACGCCTTTGGAACTTCTCCACATGGATCTCTGTGGACCAATGAAGACGCTGAGCTACGGTGGAAAGAGGTACATTTACGTTCTCGTAGATGATTTTTCTCGATTCACTTGGGTTCTTTTCTTGGTGTCAAAAGCAGATTGTTTCAATGCATTCAAAGTCTTCATCAAACAAGTGGAAGTTGCCCTTGAGACGCCTCTCAAAGCCATACGATCAGACCATGGGACGGAGTTCCTGGCCTACTGTGATCAACATGGCGTCTCTCACAACTTCTCAGCTCCAAGGACTCCTCAACAAAATGGAGTAGTGGAAAGAAAGAATAGGACGCTTGATGATATGGCAAGGACTATACTGCTAGCAAATGGCGTTCCCAAATACTTCTGGGCGGAAGCCGTTGCTACAGCATGTTACATCATAAACCGTGCCATGATTCGTCCTCTGCTGAAGTAGACGTCCTATGAGTTGTTGTTTGGAAGGAAGCCTCGCATTGATTATCTTAGAGTTTTTGGATGCAAGTGTTTCGTCCACAACAACGACAAAGAAAGACTTGGAAAGTTTGATGCAAGAAGTGATGAAGCCATATTTCTTGGGTACTCTCTCACCAGCAAAGCTTATAGAGTTTTCAACAAAAGGACTCTAAAGCTTGAGGAGAGTATTCATGTTGTGTTCAAAGAGAGTTCTTCTCACAAAGAAAAACAAAGTAAGAAAGAACGCTCTTCTTCACAACAGCAGGACTGATGGGGGTCGTCCGGATCGGATGATATCAAAATTTAAATTTATAAACCGAACCCCAATTGTAGTAAGAGAGGTAGGGTGCCGAACACACGGGAGTTCGTGCGTTGAGAGTACCCGGAAGACTAAAAGAGGTAAAAGAAAGGCAAAACGAGGAAAACCAAAGGAAATCACCTCAGACCGACACAGGTCACTTCGGTCCGAGGGTGGATCGAGGTCAATTTGGCCGGGACCGACACACACTACGTCGGGCCCGATGTACTGGGTACTTCGATTAGGCAAAAATGGTAGATCGGTCTTGGATTTTTGGGTTCCTTCCCTAAATAGACTTGGGTAATTCCACCCCAATTCAGCCAATAAGTGTTGATCCTTATGAGATCGAGGTTGCTAGCCTTCAATCCCTCCACTCTACACTTTGACCCAAGGGAGTTTCCACTCACCTTCGATGCTAGGTCTATTGATGGGTTCGAGATTGCTTCCGCTTACTCTTACCAATCACAAGCCCTAGGTCCCTTGTCTCCACAAGAGAATTGAAGCTCAATGTAGAGAGGATTCATAGATCAAGCACTCAAGGCTATGGAATTGGGGTTTCCTACCCAATCCTAGCTAGGGGTTTCCCCCATATCCCAAGACTATGGAATCTACTCCATCAAGTAAGAGTAAGCAATCAAATGGCAAATCATGCAAATCTCAATCATCAATCTCAAACCAAATCTAAATTGCATTCAAATTCAAAGGGGTTCACAAGATCCAAGTCTTAATTCTACTAAAACCAAAGCAAAACAAGTACAAACTCACTAATCTCCTCTCTAGCTCCACCGATCTCTCTCTCTTCTCCTCCTCCTTTCTTCTCCTTGCTCTCTAAGTCTTCCTTGAGCCTTTGAGAGTGATTTTTGGTGTGTGTGTGTGTGATTCCCCCCTAATCCTCTCTAATCACCTCTAATTGTCCTCTTCTCTTGATTGGGGACCAAGGAATTCCAATTTAGAAGAAGGGCAAAATTGGAAGATCACAACATTTATGCCTTGGAGCCTAATCCTCTAACTTGCCGACTCGGACCGACGCGGGGCAACCTCGGGCCCGACGTTGGGAACGTCGGTCCTGTACTCTAGTGCTCGAACTCGGGCCCGACTTGGTAGTATCTCGGTCCAAAGCCTCGGTCCTTCTTTTCTTCTTGGTTTTCCTTGAGTTCCTCTTCATTCTTTGCATGGCTCTTCCGTTCCTTGACTCCTTTGCTTAGCTCCTCCTTAGATACTCCTCCAAAACGTCTTCAAATGAGCCATTTTACCTACAAAACATAACAAACTCGCATAGTTTCCGAATCTCATGAAAAACCGGGAACTAAGCTAAAAAGGGACGAAACTAACAAGGAAAGGAATGAAAAACACTTATTTACAAGGGAAATTAACTACTAAAACACCACCAAGATGAGAGACGTCAGAATACCCCATACTTAAACTTGCTTGTCCTCAAGCAATAACAATGTAAGCAAGACCGAAGCATAATCTTCAAGTAAAGCCTCTTATGAAAAACACAAGTAAGAACAAGTGATAGACATGCTAGCAAGATTACATCATCACACATGATCAAGTGTTCAAGGAATAAAGCCTAATGTAACAAAACCTCACTTTAGGGATATGAAATGTGTATCACTCATCATGTGTTTAGGTTTAGCAATGAACACTCATACTCAAGAATCATGCAAGTAAAGGCTTTACTATTGAAGTTAATATCACCAATTCCTCCACCTAGAGATGCCTATTACAATGCACACAAAGAATATGAACTTGGCTCAATGGAGGTCCTCAAAGAGGTTCCATTTGGCCGGGTTGTAATGGGGCTTTTGGTATTTCTCAAGGTGGGAATTATTTTGGTCTTGTGGTGCTTACAATGGGGATTGAACTTTCTAGTCTCTCACCAACTTCACCAAATTATTCCACTTTCAACTTCACTCATCCTAAAAGACTTTGATTTTCTTCTTTTCTTTTCTTTCATCCCATATTTAACTAAACATTCCACTTCATCTTTGCACTACACTTTTTGTTGGATTTTTCACACTTTTCCACTAGGATCGACTTGCACTATAACTCGGGCCCGATGTGCACTTTAACTCGGTCGGTGCCCTTTTCTTTCACTTAAGCACTTTGCTTTCAATCCACTACTTTTTTCCAACTTTTCTTTCTTTCTTAACAAAGATGCACTACCCACTTGATTTTGTAACTCCATTTCTTGCCCTTCACCAAAGAGAATCTCAACTCTCCAAATACATTCCAAAACCTCTCACTAAAGTCCAATCCCATAAGGGTCAAGTCAAATAGGCTAGGAATCATATTTTTGAGGAGTTTCAAGCAAAGGTCTAAGGCTAAAACGGGGCTACTAACAACGGTTTCTCTTCAAGGTAGGATATGGAACATTTTGTGACTAAATGAAATAAAGTCCAAATCAATGTGACAAAGCATAGAACAAATATCATATTGGTCTTGGAAAATAGATAAACACCTCAATAACAAGTTTTACTAAGCATGCATGAGCTAATCACACAAAAAAATGAGGGATATGCAAATATGAACAAGCATCCTTAAAATGGCCAAAAATAATCTCACAAGGTTCACTCTAGCTAAGTTGCATCAAATTTCATCCAAGAACTCGTGTGCTCAATAAAAACATGCAAGATATCATATCACATCAAAAGCAACATCCATTTGAGGCTAAACTATCCAAAAATATGCAAAGGACTTTACATACTCACATCATCATTAGCCTTCATATGGACATCTAAGATGGGAATTCCTAGTCCAAAACAAAATCTTTTTGACATTTTCAACCGAAATTTTTCAAATTTTTATGGATTTTTTTTTTTTGCAAAAATTTTCTCAAACAAAACAAACAAACTCATCCATTCATGCCATCAAATTCAAGCATCATTCATGCATCACATCATGCCACTATCCCAAAATGAAACATCCCTTAGACAAAATAAAAACAAACACATGGAATTATGAGCTACTAACCCACCCCATACTTAAAATTTTGATGTCCTCATCAAAAGAAATCAAAACTCAAAAGTAAAGAGAAAAGTAAAGAGAGCTCACAATTCCTTATTCTTGAATGGCATGTTGAGGCTTAGTTTGGAGGGTGACCTTGACGGCGTCTCCTTTGGAGCCGTGCTTGCCTCTCTCGCTCATACACTTGGTCGTGGAAAGGGTCTTGACTTGGCGGTTGAATTTGTGGTGCGGGTCGCATCCATTGATCTTCACGGGAAGAGAAGTTCTCGGTCATCCATTCATTAAAACTTTCTTGGACGCTCCATCTTTGGTCCTCGACCGCCCTCAAGTCGTCCAAATCACGTCTAGTGTAAGCGATGTTGCGGTTCACTTCTTCAAATTTTGGAAGTCTTCTTGGTGGTGGAAAAGTTGTTGTTGTTGGAAGTTGAGGTGTTGTTGTTATAGATTGATTTGATGTGCCTCTTGAAGCATGCTAGATTGTTGAAGTTGAAGATGAGCTAATTGGTTGGCCAAGAAGTTCATGTCCACCGATTGTTGAGGCTCGGGGAACACCATTCCGGGCCCGTACCATTGGGCATACCCTTCATATCCTCCATAGCTTGGTGGTTCTTGTCTTGCTCCACTTCCCTCACCCCTCTCGAATTGGCTCGGGACCGGATCGGGCAAATATGTGTCGGACCGACGTTGGTGGACGTCGGGCCCGACATGGCTTGCACCTCGGTCGAGTAGTCTTGGACCGACTTGCAACATCGGTCCCGAGGTTCTGGGTACCTCTGTCCTCCCCAATTTGGCTTTCTAAAAATCCCTCGTCTTGGCAAGTCTCTACCCACAAGTCCTTTTATTATTTTCACCAATACCACACATGATCATGAAGCTCACATAACACACAATTCCACAAAACACATGTGTTGGGACGATATTATGGACGCCAGTCATTAATATCTAAACCAATAATGATCGTCCCTTGTTTTGATAATGACAAACTCAAATGTATTTAATAAGTTGTCCGAGTCACTAGTACAAAATTCATCATATAATGCGGTAATTTTAAGTCGCTTCAAAAAAGCGCACTAATTAATTAACCACGGAGGGCGCTTTTAATTAAAAGCGCTTTATAGGATTAAATCTTTTTATCAAAAATAATAAAAATACAGTTCATGGCGCTTTTTATTAAGAGCGTATTAACCAATCTCTGACAATTCAAAAACAAAACAGGCTAATCCATAAGAAAGAATGTATCCTGAACTTCCACAAGACCTACTGGAAGCAAAGAGCAAAAATAAAACACGTAAAACTCGTGGACACAAATGCAGGATACTTCCACAAAATTGCAAATGGTAGAAGAAATAGGAAGATAATAAAGGAAATACGAACGGCAGACGGTACACAAATTATTGGGGAAGCCAACATTCGAACAGAAATAAGAAGAGATTTTCAAGTCCGATATAAAAAGGAACAGACCAACCAGACGCTACTTGAACAACATCTTAGCCTCATCACTTCTGAAGTCTCCCCTGAAGACAATGAAAACTTAACGCAACCAGTGACGAACCAGGAGATAAAAAATGCCATAATGCAAATAGGCACAGAGAAATCTCCGGGACCAGACGGGATGTCCTCTGACTTCTATAAGAAATATTGGAGCATTGTCGGTCCTTCAGTAATCAAGGCTGTTAAAAGTTTTTTCCACTCAGGAAAAATTTTAAAACAGATAAACCATACTTTCATAACTTTACTACCCAAGAAAGATAATCCGGAATCAACAAACCACTATAGACCGATTAGTCTATGTTCAACAATTTATAAAGTCATCGCGAAAATTATAACGGAGAGATTAAAAGCGATAATGAACAAAATCACTCACCCACTACAAGGCGCATTTGTAGCAAAACGAGCGATACAGGATAATGTACTCATTGCACATGAAATATTCCATTCCTTTAGGGGGAAGAAAGGTAAAGAAGGATGGATGGCCATTAAGCTAGATATGGAAAAGGCTTATGATCGGGTAGACTGGGGTTATTTATTTACAGTCATGGAAAAATTTGGATTTTGCGAAAGATTCATGGGGTGGATAAAAGAATGTATAACGACGGTATCGTTCTCAGTGTTGGTAAACAACGGCACTACGGACCTCTTTCTCCCAGAAAAGGGCCTTCGACAAGGAGACCCACTCTCACCTTTCCTGTTCATCATTGGGACAGAGATACTAGCGAGAAGACTACAACAAATAAGTAATACATCACAAAACTCAATAGGCTTTGCTCTCTCTAGATCAGGGACAAAGATACCGTTCCTAGCATTCGCGGACGACATCATGATCTTTGCGAAAGCAACACATAATGCAGGATCAATCGTCAAACAAGTAATTGAGGAATACTGCGCGATCTCTGGTCAAAAGGTAAATTACAACAAATCAGCCTTTCAAGTGTCAAAAAATGTGAACAATCAGCGAAAACAGATGATCCAGCAAGTGCTCAACATTACGACAATGTCTAACCTTGAAAAATATCTAGGGTGCCCCATTATTGATGGGAGAGTCAACAAAGACACGTTTAAAGAAACTGTAGGAAAAACAAAGAACCAACTTGCAAAATGGAAAGCAAATACCCTCTCTCAAGAGGGAAGGACAACACTGATTCGGGCAAACTTAGCGACGAAACCTGACTATCTAATGCAGAGTTTCCTACTTCCAACTCACATACACAATGAACTAGACCAAGTACATAGAGGTTTCCTATGGAACAAGGATGCTAACTACAAACCATTGGTTGGATGGGACAGAATCTGTAAGCCTAAGTCCCATGGAGGGCTAGGAATCAGAAAATCAGAAAACATGAACGAAGCACTCCAAATGAAATTGATATGGAAACTTATTGCAGAACCTACAAACATATGGGTTTATCTAATGAATGAAAAGTATATGAAAAACGAGCCACTCTTTTCGTATAAAAAACAATCGAACACATCGTGGCAATGGTCAAAACTTATGAGCCTACGCCCAGAGTTTGAAGAGGGTTTAAGATGGCAAGTTGGTGACGGGAAGACAATCAAGTTCTGGACTGATAGGTGGGCATTACAAGAACCCTTGATTAAGTATGCGATAGATCCAATGACATGCAATAAACAAATGAGAGTATGTGATCTTATTACCACAGAGGATGAATGGAACACAAGCGAGCTAACAAAAGTCCTCCCAATAGAACTAGTAGGATGCATTGCAAATATACCCATACCGTCAAAGGGTGTTAGGGATAGGCTCTATTGGGAACCAAGTAAAAATGGTTGGTTCTCAACTGCCTCTGCTGTTGAACTTCTTGAGAGAACACAATACCTAGACCCCAAACCGAACAATTGGATCTGGAAACTTGATACCTTTCCCAAAGTGAAAAACTTTTTATGGAAAATTGATGCTAATGGATTACCGACTAGAGCTAGACTGCGAGAAAAACACGTCCCAATCCCGTCAGGGTGCCTAATGTGTAATAGCCAAAATGAATGTTCAACCCACTTGATGGTGGAATGCCAACACACGCGCAAAATCACTTATAAAATTAACCCTGCTATAGGTAACGTCCTCCGAACTATAAACATAGACAATAAAACACCTGCTAATATCATAACTGAACTACGAAATACCCTAGGATACAAGGACTTTACAACTTTAGCAGTCGTCTGGTGGTGTATCTGGCATCAACGAAACAAACTAGTGTTCCAAAGTACACCAAACGATTACATCCAAGACCTTGACAAGTTCATTCGAACACAGATATCACAGTGGACTAAAGCGAAAGAATGGGACGAAGATGAGGAAACAACCTATAAACACAGAACGGCGAGAACAAGAAAACAGAAACAACAAGCAAGATGGATCAAACCAGAGCATGAATGGGTGAAGTTGAATTTTGATGGGTCAAGGATAGAAATAGGTTCAGCATCTACAGGTTTCGTAATTAGGGATCACATAGGCAAAGTCCTGAGAATTGATTCGTCCATAAGCAAGCATAGCTCGGTCCTCCAAATAAAAGCCCGTGCCCTTAGAGAGGGAATCCTAGAAGCGAAAAAGTCTGGTTTCCAAAAATTAGAAATTGAGGGTGACAACCTCATAGTCATAAACGCAACCCGGGGTCTTAGACAAAGTCCGTGGGAAATTGATATGATTATTGCCGACATTTGGATGCTCCTCCGTCATTTCTCGATGGTACGCATCCGACATGTGTATAGGGAAGCTAACTCCGTGGCCGATAAAATTGCAAAACTGGGCCACGATCACCCTATTGAGCGCATTACAGATAACTCAGAACTTAATGTTCTCATCCGTCAGGATGCCCTAGACCGACCCCCGTAAGGTGGGCCCGTCTAATCCTTTCCTAATCAAAAAAAAAAAAAAAGAAAAAAAAGAAGAGCGTATTAACCAATAAAAAACGGACAACGCTTTTGAAGAGAAGCGACTTCTGTATCTTTTTTTTTTGTAATATCTTAGAGCTACATTCCAAAAGCTAGGGTTTTTCTGCCGATCTCAACACCATCAAAGGTACCGTCGAATCCAAGGAGTACGTCCTGCCTCGATCGCTCCAATTTCTCCGCCAAGTTCACCCATCTAAACGTTGGCCGTCGGTCGATTTTCACACAAATATCTAATGGCGTATAGGCTGCTCGGGAATCTGGACGCCGATGGGTGGGAGCGTTCCGATTTCCCCGTTGTATGCGAATCCTGTCTCGGCGACAACCCCTACGTTCGCCGGAAAAAGTGTTGCAGGTGAAGACGGTGGGGCGTTCGGATCTGGCGGAGGCCGTGGATCTGGCGTTCGGATCTGGCGGAGGCCGTGGATCTGGCGTTCGGATCTGGCGGAGGCCGTGGATCTGGCGTTCGGATCTGCTGTTCGTCGCCGTTTTCTGTTGTGGAAGTAGTGGTAGCCATGGGAGCTACGGTGAGGGGAGCGAGAAGAGGAGGAGCGGGAGGAACAACAAGGTGTTCGCTAGCAATGGCGGTGGAGGAGGGGAGAGCGATACCGAGGCGTCGGCGTACAGGGCGACGGATAAGAGCGATACCAAGGCAATGGTGGTGCTCTTTGACAGGAAGAAGCAGTTTGAGCCGGGCGGAGATCTGCTCAAGGCGTCGGCGGAAATGCTCGGGAAGGGGAGCCTAGGGACAGTGTACAGGGCGGTGGTCGACGACGGCGCCACCGTGGTTTGTACTCTCCATTACATTCATTATCTTTTCAAGTTTATTGTGATTTGTCTAGTTTGACTAAAATCAGAGCTAAATGTGTGTAATGCAGCTTGAGATCTTGATTTTTGTGCTCCATTGCATTGTTTCTGCGTGAATTTGTTTACTGAAATTACACTTATAGCTTTTGATGTTGTGTGATAGCTTCAATTTTGACCTGATTAGGCTTGTATGACTTAAATTAGAGCTGAATTAGAACTGATTAGGCTTGTTTATCCTCTGGCAGTTTGTATGCTCTTCTACACGTTTTGTACTCTCCATTATACTCATTATCTTTTCAAGTTTGAAGTGATCTGGCTAGTTTGACTGAAATAAGAGCTAAATGTGTTGAATGTAGCTTGAGATCTTGATTGTTTGTGCTCCATTGCATCGTTTCTGCGTGAATTTGTTTACTGAAATTACACTTATAGCTTGTGCTTTTGTGTGATATCTTCAAGTTTGAACTGATTAGGCTTGTGTGACTTAAATTAGAGCTAAAAAAGTGTGTAATGTAGCTTGATGTATTGAAGTTTAAGCTGATGTTGGAAACAGAGAACAGAGGGCCAGGAAGAATTCCTCTAGACTGGACGACAAGAATCAGCCTGATCATGGGCTCGGCTCGGGGCCTGGCAAGGATCCATACAGTGTACAACTCCTCCAAGATCCCGCATCGCAATGTGAAATCCACCAACATCCTCCTAGACAAAAACGGCGTGGCTTGCATATCCGACTTCAGGTTAGCCCTTCTACTGAACCCGGTTCACGCCATCACCCAACTGGGCGGTTATAGAGCCCTTGAGCAACCCGAAACCAAGAGACTCTCTCAAGAAGCCGACGTTTACAGCTTTGGAGTCCTCTTGTTAGAAGTTCTTACGAGAAAATGCCCGTCGCAGTTCTCTGTACCCAACTCATTGGGGGAGGATTATGATGATTCGCGCAATTCTTTGTCGCCTTCTCTTGCTACCACTGAAGATGCGGTTCTCGGCATTTATTGATGATGATTTTGTGAGCAATTCATGGTTGTTGTGATTGTTTGTTCTTGCCGGTGCTGATCATAACGATGATGATGTTCATGTAAGTTAAGTAATGTGTTGTCTTTGGATTCCAAGTTGTTTATTGGCCTCAGTTTGCATGACCTCAGTGCAAAAGTTGTGTATATGGCAATGCTGAGAAGTTGATTAATTTAGTAAACCATGTGATTTTCTTTTAATTATCTTTCAATTTGTATTATCATTACAAATTTTAATGATTTTTCAGAATTATTAAAAACAAACACTATTAATTTTTTTTTTAAATATAAGGTGTTTAGGACGCTTTTTTAAAAAAGCGCCCTATACTTTTTAGGGCGCTTTTTTTAAAAAGCGCCCTGTACTTTTAGGGCGCTTTTTCAAAAAAGCGCCCTCCGTGTTTTAATTTATGACGCTTTTACAAAAGCGCCCTCTGCAACCTTTTAATGCACTATGGCTTAATGCACTATGAAAAGTGCATTGTGCTTTTTTAAAAAAGCGCCCTGTACAAGCCATTTTGTACTAGTGAGTGTTTATCTCAGGTAAGTCCAGTGGACGCACATGAGCGAAAAGGACAACAAGTGAACGAGAGTCCCTAACACTGTAGGGACGCACATCATCAAAACATCCAAAGCTGAACGTAGTTGGCAAAGTCCTTGCGCAGATAGGACGGCGTCCTCATCAAGAAGGGACGCGCGCCAAAATACGGACGAAGTTCAAATTCAAATCAAGGCCGCCCCAACATGATTACATCATACTCGGCCGCAGTCCTCAGAAGGAAGCTTCCCTTGTCTGTGCACGTGTAGACAATTCCAAAGATGTCGCTTTCCCAGCAATGGTCCCCTATCCACGCGGAGGCTTCCCAAGCGTCAACAGAGTTGACTTCCTCAAGAGGCTCATCGCACCGTTGATGGAAGATCAAGGATCCTGCAAAGCCTCAGAGGACGCTAGAGGACAAGAACCACTTCCGCTATAAATACCCCCCAAGGGTATGCATAGCGGTGTGGACTTTTGAAGACTTTCTCTCAAGCTCTCCCGAAGCATTCAAGTTCAAGAACGAAGATCAAGAAGATCAAGTGAGCTTGAAGCAAGAGAAAGAAAGTCCAACCACATCAAATCCAAATCAAACCACAAAAATAGTTAGAGTAGTGTTTGTCTCTCACAACGAACCGTGAGAGACGTGTGTGATAGCTTCCTTATAGCTAAGAGAGTTAGGTTACTTTGTTAGGTGGAAAGGAGTGTTACTAGTGAGGCTAAGGACGGACGCTTAGCTCAGTGAAGTGTAACGACTCGCCTAAAAGTTGTAAGGACTCTCTCTTAATAAGATAAGGACGGCTATTGAAAATCCTCCAAGCGGAGGTAGAGGTTTACCCATAAGACTAGTTGGTCTTAGTGGGGTTCCTCTATAAATACTAGTGTCCATTATCTCATTATGTTTCCTGTTAAGTCTAATTTCCGCTATACCTAAGGACGCCCTTAACCCAGTTAAGGACACCTTCATTAACACACTTACGCCTTCATTAACACACTTAAGTTTGAGTTGCAGGAAACATGGACATGGAACCTATAGGTATCTCAAGTGCAAAACCACCTCGCCTGACGGACGGCAACTTCAATCGGTGGAAGACAAGGTTCGAATGCTTTGTGCGCAGTCAAAACTACCAATGCTGGCTGGTGATAAAGAACGGCAACCTCGAAGTCCCCGCTGCTAAGAAGGACAAGGAGGCAGATTGGGGTCCTGATGAGTTCAAGCTTATCGAAGCAAATGCAAAGGCCATCTGTTTCTTACAGACGTCCCTCTATGAAAGGGACGCCACCCGTGTGAGCAATCTCCCAACTGCTAAGCTTCAATGGGAAGCCCTGGAGAAGTACCATGTTGGGACGCCTGAGATGAAAGAAGACGTCCAGCTGGAAGCTAAAAGGGACTTCTACAAATTCCGGATGTTCACAAATGAGACCATCACCGACTACTCCTTTCGCTTTGAGGCCCTTCTAACTAAGTTGAAAAACTTGGGTGTCAAAGAAACGGAGATCACTCAGAGGATGAAGGTTCAAGTCTTGATCGATGAAGTCACGGGACCATGGAACTTCGATAGGATGACGTTCAAAGAGAACCAGGCCAACAAGGGACTGTCCATGGAGGAAATCTATGGAAAACTGAAAGGGTACGAAGCAAGAAGAAACCAAGATCTGGCAGAAATGGGAAAGAGTTCCCAAAATGAGCTGGCTTTAACTCTTGCGGCTAGGATGCCAGAGTATGAGCAATACTACCAAAGGCAAAGAGAGTTGAACTCAATGCTAGAAGCCAAAACCCAAGAGCACCAAGAGAATCTTCGTCTTCAGGCCTCAATAGAACGCAAAGGAAAGATGGAAGAACAAATTTCCGAGGAAGATGAGTTAGCCTTGTTGCACAAAACTCTCTGTGCACTGTACAAAAGAGGCAAAGTCCCAAGAATGAAGATGCCCTACAAGAAAGGAACTCGCAAGCCTACAGATGCAGAAATGAAGGAGATGGTGTGCTACAAATGCAACAGAAAGGGACACATGGCCAAGAAATGTACCACAGGACTAACATCAAAGGAAATGAAGGAAAAGGCGTTGGTTGGTGTGTCTGAGGGTGCATGGGACGACCTTGACTCAAGTGATGAAGAGCCAGAAAATCAAGTGGCCTACATGGCTATGGAAGATGCCCCAGAGGACGTCTCTGAAACTGAGCAAGAGGTAACCCATGAAACCATGTTAAACTTTCTTGAAAAATGCTCAAAACCAAAGCTCATTAAATTAATAACTCAAATCATGCAAGAGAGCTATGCCATGAAACAAAGCTTTGAAGAAATTGAATCCGAGAATATTGTTGTGGAATGTGAAAATTGTAGTACCATGTCTTTTCAACTAGAATCCTCTCAGGAAGAAGTCAAGTCCCTTAAAAGTCAGATTGTGTGCTTAAGGCTCGAAAACGCAAGTCTTAGAGACGAGGTCAAAGTTCTAGGAAAGAGTCCGATGACTGAAACTGTGAATCCAATAGTCTTTGTTCCAGCCAGGAAAGGACTAGGGTATGAATCAGGATCAAAGAACTCTCTCCCAAGTGACTTTGAAGCTAGCAAGACAACTGAGCTAGAACTTGAGAGGGAAAAGACAAGGAACCTAGAAGAACGCATAAGAGTTCTTGAGAGTGGTGAGAAAGAACAAAAGGACTACTACACAAATTCTGTCAGTCACAAAATCTACAAGAACATTGCTAAGGGAAAAGGATCTAAGGTAGTGGACCCTGAGAAAATGAAAGAGAATAGAATTCAACGTCCTAACAAAAAGTATTACCTTGGAAACTACTATAGGACGTGCTGGCATTGTGGCAAAGGTGGTCACTACCAGTATGAGTGTCTTAAGCTGAAACAGGATCTTGAAAGTGGAAGGAAGGCTAGAAATGGCCGCGAGAAGGCTAAGCCTAAATTTGCTGATAGGACGCATGCTAGTGTGCCAAATGCTAAAACTCGTTCTCCTAGGACGCATGCTAGAAGATCAAATGATGTGAATGTCTATGATCATTTGCCTATGAAGAAGTTTTACCCATGTAACGAACCAGGTAGGGGCCACCTTGCCTGGGTCGCAAAAAACTAACTCTTCTTTTCAGGTGGAAGTGAGAGGAAGCCCATGGATCATCGATAGTGGTGCTTCAAATCATATGACTGGAAGCCAGATCCATCTCACTTCTATCCAATCAAATGCCACGGGAGGAACTGTCTCGTTTGGTAACAAGGGCAAAGGAAAAATCAAAGGGACGGGCACCGCAAAGCTAAATCAATCCATCAGTGCGTCCAAAGTCAGTCTTGTCGAAGGACTAGGCTTCAATCTCCTTAGTGTCTCCCAAATATGTGATCAAGGTGAAAACTTAGTCACATTTGACTCTAAGGAATGCCTGGTCATCAACAAGAAAACAAATCAAGTCATTCTCAAAGGGACTCGCGAAAACAATGTCTACGTCTTCAATCAAAGGTTCAAGCCTGCATCCAAATTGTGTTTATCTGTTTCTGCTGTGGACGCCGATCTCTAGCATCGACGTCTTGGACATGCGGGACCTAGCACAATCTTCAAGCTTGATCAAAAGGATCTTGTAAGAGGTCTTCCCCGAATTGATCCTAAGCAAATTGAGCAATGTGAAGCATGCATCAAAGGGAAGCAGACAAGATCATCCTTCAAATCCAAGAATGAAGTGAGCACAAAGAAGCCATTGGAACTCCTTCACATGGATCTGTGTGGACCTATGCAAACCAAAGCTATGGTGGAAAAAGGTACATGTATGTCATTATAGATGATTTTTCAAGATTCACTTGGGTTCTTTTCTCAAAAGCAGATGCTTTCGGGATGTTTAAAATCTTCATCAAACAAGTAGAAGTTGCTCTTGGGACGAGCTTGAAAGCTCTAAGGTCAGATCATGGAACGGAGTTTAAAAACTCATAGTTTCTTGACTTCTGTGACCAACAAGGAGTCTCCCAAAACTTCTCTTCTCCTTGAACTCCTCAGCAAAATGGTGTTGTTGAAAGAAAGAATAGGACGCTGGAAGACATGGCAAGGACGATGCTTTTGGCTAGTGGCGTCCCCAAACACTTCTGGGCAGAAGCTGTTGCCACCGCAACCTACATAATTAATCGAGCTATGATTCGTCCCTTGCTCAAAAAGACGTCCTACGAGCTCCTAAATGGAAGAAAGCCAAACATTTCACACCTGAAAGTCTTTGGGTGTAAATGCTTCATTCACAACAACGGCAAAGACAACATCGGCAAATTTGATGCTAGAAGTGATGAGGGAATATTTCTTGGGTACTCCCTCACAAGCAAAGCCTATAGAGTCTTCAACAAACGGACTCTTAAGCTTGAGGAAAGTGTTCATGTGGTATTCAAAGAAAATACTTCTCTCAAGAAAGAACCAAGTAAGAAGGAACGTCGCTCCTCTCCTAGGGACGATGATGAAGATGATGAAGAAGAACCAAGAGGCTTCTCCGACAAATATTACGTTCCTAGGAACGCCCCTGAGTCTCGCGATGAGGTTTCAATGGGAGTTCCTAGTGAACAACAAAAGCCTTCTCAAACTTGGTCGCTAAACCAAGTAGAGGCCGGCGAATCAAGTCAACAAGGAGAAAGGCACAGTGTGGACGCTCCAGCTAAGGGGGAACACACTGAGCCAACCAATGAAGATGACGGATTTGACTCCGATGAGTCTGATTGGACGGACCCTAGGTGTACTCCTTCCAGGGACGCTACTCATAGGCGATCCAACCTTTCAAGACTTCATTCCACAGATCAAATCATCTCAGACATGTCAAAAGGAGTTCAAACAAGATCAGTTGTGAATCAGTCCCTCAACGCCAACATAGCGTTCTGTGCCTTCAACGCCTTCGTGTCCTTAGTTGAGCCTAAGAACATAAAGGAAGCACTCCAGGACGCCGATTGGATTCAAGCCATGCAAGAAGAACTCAATCAATTTGAGAGAAACAAAGTTTGGACCCTCGTCCCTCGTCCGAGAAACAAAAACATAATAGGGACGAGGTGGGTCTATAGAAACAAGCTTGATGAAAGTGGCCGTGTATCAAGGAACAAAGCAAGGCTTGTGGCTCAAGGCTATAGGCAAGAGGAAGGGATTGATTATGATGAGACCTTCGCTCCCGTCGCTAGAATTGAAGCCATTCGCCTCCTCATTGCCTACGCTGCTCACAAGGGGTTCAAGCTCTTTCAAATGGATGTCAAGACAGCCTTCCTCAATGGCAAGCTTAAAGAAGAAGTGTACGTCGCTCAACCTCCAGGATTTGAGGACGCTGATCACCCTGATCATGTGTACTTCTTGGACAAGGCACTTTATGGACTCAAGCAAGCCCCTCGTGCATGGTACGATAGGTTTGCGTCCTTTCTCTTGTCCAACGGGTACACACGAGGTAACATTGATAAAACACTATTCTTAAAGAAAGTCCTTAAAGATGTTTTGATTGTCCAAGTCTATGTCGATGACATAGTCTTTGGAAGCACTAACATGAGACTTGTAGAGGAATTCAAGAACTTGATGAGCAGTGAGTTTGAGATGTCCCTCATAGGAGAACTCAACTTCTTCTTGGGACTCCAAATTACCCAGCTCAAAGATGGGACGCGCATTCACCAACAAAAGTACATTCGTGAAATGCTCGAGAAGTATGGAATGAACTCTTCAAAATCCATCGATACCCCCATCTCCCCCAACACTCGCCTTTATGCTGATGAAGAAGGCAAGAGTGTAGATTAAAAGCTTTACAGAGGAATGATAGGGTCCCTGCTATACCTAACGGCTAGTCGTCCCGACATCACGAGCTAAACCGAGATGCAATATGGTTGCCGTGAGCACGGACTAGTACCTGTTCGTCGGGGCGCGCTGACGGTTTACCGCGGGCGCGGCCAAGGAGGCGCGGGCGCGGTTTCACGCCAGGCGTGTCCTTTCGGACCTAGTACCTGCATGTTAGCTAGAAAGAAAAAAAACACAAGCAAATCCTAAGCTAGGAATGGAAAAACAATCTATCTAATCCTTGGGTTGCCTCCTAAGCAGCGCTTTTGTTTAACGTCGTTGGCTCGACGTGGATACGATCAATATGGGTCCTCATCAACATCAATTCGGACCGTGTTGCCACCATGCGATATGGAAAGAGATCCATTGGCAACGTCGATGACCATGTTGGCGGTTTTCATGAATGGACGACCTAGTAAGAGAACCGGGTCGTACCGCCCTTCGCCTATCTCCATCACATAAAAATCTGCAGATCTGCAGGAAAGATCAAACCCTGCACCTGCACTAGAACATCCTCAACTAACCCTTTCGGGCGCACATTAGAATGGTCAGCCAATTCAATAACAATATCAGATTCCTTTAAAGGGCCAAGGCCTAACCTATCATACATGCAAGCTGGAAGAACATTAGTGGAGGCACCTAAATCTAGCATAGCATGCTCAATTTTAGTTTCTCCAATAGTGACAGGGACGGTGAATCTTCTTGGGTCTGAGCATTTTTTAGGTAATTGCTTTTGGAGTAGGGAATTACAAGTCTTAATTTTGCTATCCTGTGTCTTTTCAACTAGAGCTACCTTTTCAATCTTAGGACTAGTCCTATTCTTTCTTTTTATGGTGCATAGCTCTTTCATAAACTTAGCAAAACGAGGGACACTTTGGATGAGATTAAGGAGAGGAACATTTACCCGACAATTGGCGAAGGTCTCGAAGAGTTCCTTGTCATGTGCCGGCCTCCTTGTGTCCTTGAGAGCATCGGGGAATGGAGGAGAGGGCTTGAAGGAATCCAATGGTGGAAGAGGTTGAGCCACATAGCCATCGTCCCCTTCTGCTGCTGGAGCTCGGTTCCGTCTAGGAGAGCTCGGGCGAGGAGGTGAATAAGTCTTGAAGGCATAGTCGAGTAAAGCCTCGAAATTTCTCTCGGCCTCCTTACCGCGGGCGCGGTCCGGACTCCGCGGTCACGGGTCGCTACGCTTCTCGTGGTCCATGCGCTCTGTTGGAATTTCGCGGGCACGGAGGGGGGAGCGCGGGCGCGGAATTCTCACAGAGGCTTCGTCTTCATGTGCTGTCGCCCCGGCGCGGTCGCGGCCAAGGGAACGCGGGCGCGGTTCGTCACCAGTGGGTGATTCCCGACTCGCCAATACTCTACCGCTCCTCAAGTTCATGGCACTGACATTTTCTTTGTGATTGAGCGGTTGAGAAGGAAGTTTCCCGGAATCCTTAGACTCGAGCCTATTGATCATGGTGGCAAGTTGGCTCAGTTGAGTCTCAAGATTCTTTACAGCAGCTCTCGTCTCTTGGTTGTCCTTCAAGAGAGCGGTAATAGCATCATTCTGAGACGGGCCAGGCGCTCTCGGGGCATAGTTATTGGACAGAAACTGTTGTTGCTGGCCCTGAGGAGCGTACTGCTGCTGCTGTTGTGGTGGGTCTTGCTGCTGGTTGTTCCACCTTAAGTTAGGATGGCTCGCCCACAATTGCCAATAGCATTGACCGACTCCATAATTGCCAATAGCATTGACCGACTCCTCGGTCTCTTGAATAGTAGGGCATTGATCCGTATGGTGGCTTGCATCATAACATAGACCGCAAGCATTAACTTGCTGGGCCGTCCTCTTCGTGAGCAGCTGCTTCATAAGATCCTTGAGCTCCCTTACTTCAGCATTCAGGGACTCATTCACCACACTAACGGACCTCACGTTGGTCCTTGACCTTTGATTGCGGGCTTGTTCCGCCAAGATCTCCACTTTCTGAAAAGCTGCAGCGGGGATTAAGTTCTCGTAACTACCCCCACAAGAGGCATTCACGAGCCTCTTGTCATTGTCGCAGAGCCCCTCAATGATGTAGCAAATAAGATCCTTGGCTTGGTAGCCATGGTAGGGGCAACTCGCGATGAGCCTCTTGTAGCGCTCATAATAGTCATAGAGGTTCTCGTCTTCCCCTTGCTCCAAACTGCTGAGCTGCTTCTTAATAGATGTTTGTTTGGAAGCGGGGAAGTACTTTTCAAGAAACGCCTTCTTCATGGCCGCCCAAGTAGTGATAGAACCCGGCACCAAATAAAGGAGCCAATCCTTGGCGGTGTCTTCAAGAGAGAAGGGAAAAGCCCGGAGCTTGATTTGATCCTCCGTCACATCAGTAGGCTTCATACTCACGCACACCGCGTGGAATTCAGTGAGATGCTTGTTTGGGTCCTCACCACTCAACCCGTGAAATTTGGGTAAGTGGTGGATGAGGCCAGACTTCAATTCGAACTTCACACCCTCCCCGAGTTCGGGGAATTGAACAGCGAGCTGCTGTTGCTGGAGATCAGGCGCCGTGAGTTGGCGAATAGTTTGTTCCGCCATGGCGTCCTCTGGTTCAAAATCAGAGAGAGAGAGAGAGAGATTCAAGAAGGTTGTAAGATGTAGAGGGTCTGGGAGCACTCCTTATCTTCCGAAGAGTCTTGTCAATTTCTGGATCAAAACGAACAGGGGAAGTATTAGTAGACCGGGTACGGACCATGTGTTAGGCCCGCACCCAAAGGACGGTTCTGCGTACGAACCGCGGGTGCGCCGAGGGGGCCGCGGGCGCGGTTTGGGCGCAGAACACGAAAACACACAAAAATGAAAACAAGAAAAAGGATTCCCCAGCAACGGCGCCAAAATTTGACTCGGGCAAAGTCGTTGTTCCCTTATCAAAAATAAATCCCAAACATGCAAACAAAAGTATAGTAGGCAAGCAAGGGGTCGAACCCAAAGGAATCAGTTTTTATTTAGATTTTAGTGGTTTTCATGCAAGTAATCAAAAGGGGGTTTTGAAAGTTGGTTTCAATCAAAGTTATCAAGCAGAGTTTATCCAATCAATTCCACTTTATTAATCCGTTGATCATGAATTCATCCACCTCTTTATATGCCTAGGTCAATTCCAATCCCAATCTTTAGCAATCGCAAGTCCACGGTCCAAGCAATTCTATAACCCTAGGCAAGGACACTTAACCTAGAATTAGCATAGAGCACAGGGATAATAGGAAATCAAATCATGCAATCAAGCTACGAGTCTCATGCACAATTTAACCATTGAATACTCTTCCCTAAACTAGTCCACGGTCCTAGAATAGAGTTGTTTCGAGAATAGGAAAGATGCATAGACAACAACCAATCCTAATTCAAACAATAGATCTAAGTCAATCAAACAAGTTGATCAGGCTCATAAAATCAAACATAGATCATGGGATGAAGCACGAGAGTATCAATAAAGACCTAGGGATAAAGAGGTTACCAGAATTTCACAACTTCATAATAAAGCTTCCTTGATTGAATAAACTCCAGAGGAGAGTGAGTTCTCCATTACAAAGAAAACTCTAATCTTTATTGAAAGACAATTGATTGACAAGTATGTTCTATGATATCTAAAAACCTAGAAAGGTTCCCTTATATAGCCCCAAGGATCAACCTTTTCGGACTAAATAAGATAGGAAACCGAAAGATAAGAAAGGAAACAAGATAGAAACGGTGAAATATCGTCCGCGTGAAAGTCGGTCGCACCGCGACCGCGGCACCACCACCGCGCCCGCGGCGGTCTTCTTCCGGTCAAGTCCGAGTCGGCTTCTACCGTGACCGCGCCACAGACAGCGCGACCGCGGCCTTCATGGTCTTGGTTGGTTCGTCTCTTCACGCCACCACGCCCGCGTCCTAGACAACGCGACCGCGATATCCATGCAGAGGCGAATCTTCGTCTTTAAGCTCTTTAACTCTTGATTCTTCATACTCTGTGTCTTTGGTCTTCATATTACAATAACGCTCAAAACTAACCTAAACACTCTCTAAATCATCTTAATATACAAGAGTTGTCCTATACAAAATAGTCTGAATCAGTCACCTATGTCAAGCCGCGCCTTGAGGAAACCAACCATACCAATCCTCCTTTTATGGGACCCGGCATAATTTCCGACACCTTTGGTGGGACGGTGGATGAGCTTGCCAAGCTCCTCCCAGATATCATGGAGTTCTTGGTGGCTCCTGCGGGCTCCGTCCCATCACAGAAACGAAAACGGCCTTCCTCCCCCTCTCCTTCCAAACAACAAATCAAAGGCCCTCCCTCTTCCTCCCAAGCCAAACCAGCCCCTTCCTCCCCGCCTCCCGCCCCAAAGAGAAGGCTGAAGACGTCTGCTCAACTTGAGGGCGTCACTGAGGAGCAAATGGCGGCCATACGCCTCTTCGAGCTGCAAATAGAGAAAGAGGAGAAGGCCAGGCAAGAGCAGGCAGAAAAGGACGCCATTGCTGCGGCCATCCAACAAAGTCTGCAGGAAGTCCCACGACTCCCTCCTCCTCCACCAAGGATAAAGGACGTCACTCCCGCTCCTGCTCCTGCGGCTACATCAGATCCGCTCGAGGCGGACTTGGCAAAGCCTATGCCAACAGTCCAAAGGGAAGCTCCTCAAGAACAGGTCCCGGCCAAGGACGTTGTTCCAACAGTTATCGCTCTAGAGGACTCCCCTGCTAAGGCGCCTCCACCCCCTCCAGCTCCTCTCAAGGTCAAACCCACTTCAGTGGCTCCTCCTCGCCCCTCTGCCCCCGCTACCAAGGCTAAAATAAGAACTCCCTCTCCCTCTCCTCCTAAAGCTTCTACTCCTCCTCCTCCTCCTCCGCTTGCTCCGGTTGTTGAGGAAAGTACACAAGTCCAAGGGACGCCTCCTTCAATCGTCCCTACAGAGTCCTTGGCAAGGACTCCAGTTGCAGACGCACCTCCTCCAGCACAGGCGTCTGCTGCTGAAGACACTGAGATGGTAGAGTCCCATGAGCAAGGGGACGACGTCTCAGATGAAGAGGATGCTCCTCACCAGGATGAGGATCCTGAGGACGAGGAGGGAGACGGTGAAGAAGAAGACGCTGGTGATGAGGTCATTGTGACCAACGGCAGTAAGCAGAAACGCTTCAAGAAGATTCTGTCGCCGCTCCTGTTCACCGCACAATTTCTGGAAGAGAACCAGCGCCACGAGTTTTTGGAACTGGTCGAGTTCCAGGGATGGACGCGCCTGGGCGCCAAGGCCGCGGAAGTCGACCCCGAACAGGTTCTCCGCTTTTACTCAAAGTTCGAAATATCAGAAGTAAAAGGGAAGCCCCAAGGGACGTTCGAGATTGATGGGGACGAGTACTCAATTGCTGAGGGTACCGTCCGCAATATGCTAGGCCTGCGTCCTTCTCCGCCAGATGCTCTGCACGACCTTCCCAACAAGAATTTTGGTCGTTTCTCCCAGGACGAGATCTTCAACCGAATTTTCAACGGGAGACAGCCAGTTGCTAAGGATAGGGTCGCTCATTGTCTCTCCAAGACGGGCGTCCTTGCGCATCACTTCATCGTGCGCATGGTCGTCCCCCGCCAAGAAAAGAAGTCGATAGTCCAGATCACTGATAGTATCTTATCGGACGCTTTCTTGGAACGCAAGCCCATCAATTTGCCGCGGGTTATCTTGGAGCACATGGGCAAGTGCACAGGAGGAAGACACTCGCTCCCCTTCCCCGGCTTGGTTAAGCTAATCATGACGCAGCAAGACCTCTACGTCCCCAAAAAGAACAGACCGTCGGGATTCATTGGGACGTCAGGCAAATCACACTCCCTCCAGTTGGAAAATTGAGGTGTGATGAGCCGCTCCCGTCGGTGAAGAGGCAGCTGGCCAAACAGCAAAAGGAAGCCGAGAGAAAAGCTAAGGCCGCTGCTGGTGCTGCTAAACGAGTTGAAGGTGATCCTGAAGCTGAAAATCTTCAAGTAGTTGGGACGCCAGCTGAGGACGCTGCCGAAGAAGAGGATGAGCTCGATGGTATGAGCGTCCCCGATGAGGCCGAGAAGCACTCTCAGAAGTATCTGCTGGGCATGATGATCGAGAACCAGTGAATGATGATTGATCTAATCCAACAGGTTCACGACACTCTCCATACCCACACAGAACTTCTGGAACGCAACAACGAGCTCCTTGCGCAAAACAACTATCTTCAAGAGCAACACCTCAAGGCCCTTGGCAAGCGTCCCCGAAAATGATCACTCTCCCCTTCTCTTTCCTGAAAAAGTTTATTGTTTTTTTTTGTTAAGAGTTTGGGACGATGTCCCCTTTTGGAATCTTTTCTGTGTAATGATCGTACTCTTCTTATGAATGCAATTCATTACGTTTGTGATCCATTGTGTCTAAGCGTTCCTTTCTTTAATTATGACTTTGTGCTTGCATGCTTTTCAACTTGTTCTCCTTTTCGATGATGCCAAAAGGGGGAAGTATAGTTTTGCAGAGATGCGATTGTCTTTAAGCTGTCATAGAAAGCATGTGCTTAGGGGGAATTTCGGCCAAGTCCAAAGGACGCTAGTTAAGAATAAGATAGAACGCACTGAAAAGAATGTGTTGCATGCCAACCTAAGCTGAAAAGAAAATCAAGTGTAGTCTCTCATGCTAAAAGCTTTACTTCTGTGCGTATTATTTGAAAGAGTTTGTCATCATCAAAAAGGGGGAAATTGTTGGGACGATATTAAGGACGCTAGTCATTAATATCTAAACCAATAATGATCGTCCCTTGTTTTGATAATGACAAACTCAAATGTATTTAATAAGTTGTCCGAGTGTTTATCTCAGGTAAGTCCAACGGACGCACATGAGCGAAAAGGACAACAAGTGAACGAGAGTCCCTAACTCTGTAGGGACGCGCATCATCAGAACATCCAAAGCTAAACGTAGTTGGCAAAGTCCTTGCACAGATAGGACGGCGTCCTCATCAAGAAGGGACGTGCGCCAAAATACGGACGAAGTTCAAATTCAAATCAAGGCCGCCCTAACATGATTACATCATACTCGGCTGCAGTCCTCAGAAGGAAGCTTCCCTTGTCTGGACACGTGTAGACAATTCCAAAGATGTCGCTTTCCCAGCAATGGTCCCCTATGCACGCGGAGGCTTCCCAAGCGTCAACAGAGTTGACTTCCTCAAGAGGCTCATCGCACCGTTGATGGAAGATCAAGGATCTTGCAAAGCCTCAGAGGACGCTAGAGGACAAGAACCACTTCCGCTATAAATACCCCCCCAAGGGTATGCATAGCGGTGTGGACTTTTGAAGACTTTCTCTCAAGCTCTCCCGAAGCATTCAAGAACACGAACGAAGATCAAGAAGATCAAGTGAGCTTGAAACAAGAGAAAGAAAGTCCAACCACATCAAATCCAAAACAAACCACAAAATAGTTAGAGTTGTAGTTTGTCTCTCTCAACGAACCGTGAGAGACGTGTGTGATAGCTTCCTTATAGCTAAGAGAGTTAGGTTACTTTGTTAGGTGGAAAGGAGTGTTACTAGTGAGGCTAAGGACGGAAGCTTAGCTCAGTGAAGTGTAACGACTCGCCTAAAAGTTGTAAGGACTCTCTCTTAATAAGATAAGGACGGATATTGAAAATCCTCCAAGCGGAGGTAGAGGTTTACCCATAAGACTAGTTGATCTTAGTGGGGTTCCTCTATAAATACTAGTGTCCATTATCTCATTGTGTTTCCTGTTAAGTCTAATTTCCGCTACACCTAAGGACGCCCTTAACCCAGTTAAGGACGCCTTCATTAACAGACTTACAATCCAACAACATGCTAAAGAGAGAGATTAGAAAGATTCTAAGCTAAGGCAAAGAAAAACAAACTAGAAACTACGAAAATAAACCTACTAAACTCGGGTTGCCTCCCGAGGGGCGCTTCTTTTAAGTCACTAGCTTGACTTCTAACCTCTACCCTTCAAGGAGGGTGAAAAACGGTGAATTGATCATCCTTGTCATATGCATCTCCACACTCCTCATAGCCATAGTACCACCATTTGTGTTTGATGAAAGTGTGGCATCCAACTTCTCCATCGTTCTTCTCCTCCAAAGTGTAGGTTGGCATCTCTTGCATCTTCTCAACTTGATCTTCATTACCTACACCACAAAAATCTAAAGAATTTCTAGGGGACTCAATGACATTATAACTCAAGTCTTCTTGCAAATCACTCAAGCAAAGGTAATCATCCTCTAGATCCTCTTTCAAATCACTTAAACAAATGTAAGAGTCTCCCACATCAAAAGGATATAGAGAAGGATACTCTTCTTGGCCTCTCGGGCTATCTCCATCTCTTGACTCCTCATGGTTCACCAATGGATCTAACAACTCTCTTTCTTGCTCTTGAACATAGACCATGTCATGATCTCTCAATGGTGCTTCTACTTCTCTTGTGGGTTCCAACTCCTCTCTCTTGCGCTTGGCACTTTCCTCCAACTTCAAGATTGCCAAAGCATCCGGTTCGTTGAGAGCCTTGTTGAAATGGAACTCCACTTTTTCTTCGCCAATCTCGAAAGTCACTTTCCCATTTCTTACATCGAATTTGGCACTCGCCGTAGCTAAAAACGGCCTTCCAAGAATAATGGGCACCATCGGATCTTCTTTCATGTCAAGGATCACAAAATCATCGGGCTCAAAATACCTCCCAACTCTAACCGGGACGTCATCTAAGATTCCGGTGGCCTTTGTTGATGAACCATCGGCCATAGTAAGACTCATATCAACCGGTTCCATATCTCCGAGGTTAGCCCTTCTCCATATGCTCATGGGCATAACCGATATGCTTGCTCCTAAATCACAAAGAGCCTTAAAGTTTTGGGATCCAATCCCCAAGGTGATGGCAAATCTTCCGGGATCACCTAGCTTTTGAGGTAGCTCCAAGATCTTCACCTCACCTTGCATCTCTACAATCGACCTCTTCTTGCTCAAAATTTCCTTCAAGAACTTTGCATATGATGGCATCTCACTTAGAGCATCAGTGAATGGAATGGTGATGTTCAAGCCTTGCAAAAGCTTCAAGAACCGCTTAAACTTGCCCTCAACAATCTCCTTGGGCTTCTTCAAAGGGTATGGAAGAGTTGTGGCACCTTGTTTCTTGGTTGAATCCACCCCTTTGGGCCGATCTTGATCTCTCTCAACATTTTCAGCTTGGATCGACGTCGGAATGACTTCGGGACCGACTTCAGGAACCTCGGTCCGGGGGCAGGGAATTTCTGGGAACGTCGGGCCGACTACAGGGCAAGTCGGGCCCGAGTTATGCTCCTCCTCGGTCCAACTCAGGGGACTTCCTCCGTCTTCTGGATCGACGTCATGGCACATCGGGCCCGAGTTACTGGGCAACTCGGTCCTACCTTCTTCTCTCGTCCTTGGAACTTGTGGCTCGGGCAAACTCCGTCCACTCCTCAATCCTATGGCTCGAACTTCATTTTGTTGTTGTTGGGCACGGGGATTCTCCTCGGGTCGGCCCAGGAGTCTCCCTTCCTCTCTTGGAAGTTGATTCGCCATGTGAACAAATTGGTTGTCCACTTGTCTTCTCCATACACCAAACTCTTTGAATTGGGCACCCATTTCATCAACTCTTCTCTCAACGTTGGTGAATTGATTCTTCAAGTCCTTGAACTCGCCTCTCGTCTCTTATGCCCATTGTGGAGCTTGCTCATAGAAACCCGGAGGTCGGTATGGTGGTGGTTGGGCCCTTGGCTCGTTTTGGTTGAAGTTGTTGTTGTAGCCACTAGCTTGGCCTTGGTTCCACCTTCCTCTATTGTTGAAATTGGCTCTCCCTCCAAAATTCCTTTGAACATAGTGTGCCTCCTCAATTTGCTCGGCCAATCGGACTTGGCGCTCATTTGGGCAATCTTGGGCTCCATGCTTCAAAGAACCACACTCTTCACAAGCTCTTGTGTTTTGTTGGAGATGACCCATCTTCCTCCTCATCTTGTTCAACTCATCCTCTAGGAATTGGATCTTCACATCTTTATCCACCTCTTCACTTTTTGGATCGTAGAGCCTTTTCGCACCGTCTCCATGGACTCTTACTTCCTTGTTCACTTGATTTACTCCATACATGGCTTCATAATCGGAGAGCTTGTCTAGTAACTCCCACGCTTGCTCCGGAGGCAAGTCAATGAACCCACAATCGGTATGAAAGTTCAATTTATCCTTGGTGGCGGGGTTGATTCCTTGGAAGAATATGTCTTAAAGGACATAAGGTTGTTGTCCATGCGTTGGACATGCCCTCAACATTTCCTTGAACCGATCCCAAGCCTCGAAGAGTGGCTCGTGGGCTCCTTGTTGAAAGCTCGCTATCTTCCTTCTAAGCTCCGTCGTCTTGGTGGGCGGAAAGAACTTCATCAAGAATGCTTCATTGAGAGCCCTCTATGATGTGATGGAACGAGGTGCTTGGCTCTCCAACCAATGCAATGCCTTGCCTCCCAACGACCACTTGAAGGCCTTGAGTAGCACGTACTCAAGTGTCTCATCATCCGTCGAGATGGTCTCACATAGGTCTTTGAATTGCTTCACATGCTCGATCGGGCACTCATTCGGTCTCCCTTGGAATTGCGCTCTCTTGATGAGTGAGATGAATTGAGTTTTGATCTCAAAATTCTTTGACACCTCTGGCAAGACGATGGCCGGTTCCGGCACCTTCAACTCCGGATGCATGTATTGTCTAGCATTCCGGGGTTGGGTGTTGATTTGAGCCTCTAATCTCATCCTTTGCTCACGCTCTCTTCTAGCCTCGGCATCTCGGTTCGCCATTTCAAGTTGCATTCGAGCCATGTCGGCTCTCATCCTTTCAACCTCCTCATCGCGAACTTGGTCCGCCATTCTCTTCTCCTTTCAGGCTTGCTTGATGATGCTTTCCGGATCACACACAAAGTTGAGCTCAAGTGTTCCTCGGACGGAACGAGCTCGCGTACACCTACAACCAAAGACACAAGCAAAACCGAATCAAAACAAACAAGGGGCTTGGGCTAGTCCCTCACCCAAATCACTAGCAATCAAAGACTCAACAAAAGAGGGTACCTCAAACAAGTAGAACTCCCCGGCAACGGCGCCAAAATTCTGATGGGGGTCGTCCGGATCGGATGATATCAAAATTTAAATTTATAAACCGAACCCCAATTGTAGTAAGAGAGGTAGGGTGTCGAACACACGGGAGTTCGTGCGTTGAGAGTACCCGGAAGACTAAAAGAGGTAAAAGAAAGGCAAAACGAGGAAAACCAAAGGAAATCACCTCGGACCGACACAGGTCACTTCGGTCCGAGGGTGGATCGAGGTCGATTTGGCCGGGACCGACACACACTACGTCGGGCCCAATGTACTGGGTACTTCGATTAGGCAAAAATGGTAGATCGGTCTTGGGTTTTTGGGTTCCTTCCCTAACTAGACTTGGGTAATTCCACCTCAATTCAGCCAATAAGTGTTGATCCTTATGAGATCGAGGTTGCTAGCCTTCAATCCCTCCACTCTACACTTCGACCCAAGGGACTTTCCACTCACCTTCGATGCTAGGTCTAATGATGGGTTCGAGATTGCTTCCGCTTACTCTTACCAATCACAAGCCCTTGTTTCCACAAGAGAATTGAAGCTCAATGTAGAGAGGATTCATAGATCAAGCACTCAAGGCTATGGAATTGGGGTTTCCTACCCAATCCTAGCTAGGGGTTTCCCCCATAGCCAAAAAGACTATGGAATCTACTCCATCAAGTAAGAGTAAAAAGCAATCAAATGGCAAATCATGCAAATCTCAATCATCAATCTCAAACCAAATCTAAATTGAATTCAAATTCAAAGGGGTTCACAAGATCCAAGTCTTAATTCTACTAAAACCAAAGCAAAACAAGTACAAACTCACTAATCTCCTCTCTAGCTCCACCGATCTCTCTCTCTCTTCTCCTCCTCCTTTCTTCTCCTTGCTCTCCAAGTCTTCCTTGAGCCTTTGAGAGTGATTTTTGGTGTGTGTGTGTGATTCCCCCCTAATCCTCTCTAATCACCTCTAATTATCCTCTTCTCTTGATTGGGGACCAAGGAATTCCAAGTTAGAAGAAGGGCAAAATTGGAAGATCACAACATTTATGCCTTGGAGCCCAATCCTCTAACTTGCCGACTCGGACCGACGCGGGCGGACATCGGGCCCGACGTTGGGAACGTCGGTCCTGTACTCTAGTGCTCGAACTCGGGCCCGACTTGATAGTACTCGGTCCTGGGTCTCGGTCCTTCTTCTCTTCTTGGTTTTCCTTGAGTTCCTCTTCATTCTTTGCATGGCTCTTCCGTTCCTTAGCTCCCTTGCTTAGCTCCTCCTTTGATACTCCTCCAAAACGTCCTCAAACGTGCCATTTTACCTACAAAACATAACAAACTCGCATAGTTTCCGAATCTTGAAGAAAACTGGGAACTAAGCTAAAAAGGAACGAAACTAACAAGGAAAGGGATGAAAAACACTTATTTACAAGGGAAATTAACTACTAAATCACCACCAAAGTGAGAGACGTCAAGGACGACTCTGAAGACGAAGTTGAAGATTGGTCCTCTGGAAAATACTATGCTCCTAAGGACGCTACTCCAAATCCTGAAGAAGTCTCAGTGGATGCTCCTAGTGTTGTTCAGGGAGTTCCCTCTCGAAGTGAATCTCAAGTTCAACAAGATGTGGCTGAATCAAGTCAACAAGGCGAGCAACGTCAAGGTGTGGACGCTCTCTCTGACGGGGAACACACTGAGAACGATGCACAAGATGATAGTGATGATTCTGATGGAGATATTGATCCAAGATTTGTTTAATAATTCCAAAGGGAGTCCCGCTTCTCTAGGGACCACCTAACTTCTCAGATTGTCTCAGATCCTTCTCAAGGAGTTCAAACAAGGTCAGCTGCAAGCAAGTCCCAGAGTGCAAATTTAGCTTTCTGTGCTTTCAATGCTTTTGTCTCTATGGTGGAACCAAAGAATATCAAGGAAGCACTCCAGGACGCTGACTGGATTCAAGCAATGCAAGAAGAACTCAACCAGTTTGAAAGGAACAAAGTTTGGACCCTCGTCCCACGTCCCAAAGGCAAAAACATCATTGGGACGCGCTGGGTGTTCAGAAATAAGCTTGATGAAAGTGGACGTGTGTCAAGGAACAAGGCAAGACTGGTGGCTCAAGGATTCAAGCAAGAGGAAGGCATAGAATACGATGAGACCTTTGCTCCTGTTGCTAGAATTGAAGTCGTTCGTCTTCTTATTGCCTTTGCCGCGCACAAAGGATTCAAGTTATTTTAGATGGACGTCAAGACTGCCTTTCTCAACGGAAAATTGAAGGAGGAAGTGTACGTTGCTCAACCGCCTGGCTTCGAGGACGCCTCTCACCCAGATCATGTGTACTACTTGGACAAAGCACTCTATGGACTCAAGCAAGCCCCTCGAGCATGGTACGACAGGTTTGCGTCCTTTCTTCTGTCTCATGGGTACACAAGAGGTTCAATTGATAAAACTTTGTTCATTAAGAAAGTTCACAAGGACATTTTAATTGCCCAAGTCTATGTTGATGACATAGTCTTTGGTAGTACTAACATGAAACTTGTAGATGAGTTCAAGTCCTTAATGAGTAGTGAGTTTGAGATGTCCCTCATTGGAGAACTCAATTTCTTCTTGGGACTTCAAATCAACCAACTCAATGAAGGGACGCGTATTCACCAACAAAAATATGTCCGTGAAATGCTTGAGAAGTATGGGATGAACACGTCCAAGCCTGTTGCAACCCCTTGTTCTCCAAATTCGCGTCTCTACGCAGATGAACAGGGAAAGGACGTTGATCAAAAGCTATACAGAGGAATGATTGGTTCTTTGATCTATTTTACCGCAAGCCGTCCCGATATCATGTTTGCCGTTTACTTGTGTGCACGCTTCCAGGCGAATCCAAAGGAGTCTCACATGTAAGAAGTCAAGAGGATCTTTCGCTACCTCAAAGGACGCGACGATCTTTGTCTTTGGTACCATATGAAGACGTCCTTCAAGCTTGTTGGCTACTCGGACACTGATTATGCTGGTCATGTGATTGATAGAAAAAGCACTTCAGGAATGGCACAGTTCCTTGGTTCATGCTTAGTCTCTTGGGGATCTAAGAAACAGAACTCTGTGGCGCTTTCAACTGCGGAAGCTGAGTACGTTGCTGCTGCCTCGTGCTGTTCACAAGTTATCTGGATCAAATATCAACTTGAGGACTACGGTATCAATCTTGAAACTATTCCCATTCGTTGTGATAATACAAGTGCTATTGAAATTTCTAAGAATCATGTTTTTCATTCTCGCACAAAGCATATTGATATAAGGCATCATTTTTTGCGTGATAATGTTGAACTAGGACTTATTAGTATGGAGCATGTAAGGACTATAGACCAAATAGCTGATATTTTCACTAAGGCACTTGATAGACGTCCCTATGAGCATCTAAGGTTGCTCTTGGGGATGATAACTTTTAAGTAGCAAGTCCCGTTTTACTATTCTCTCAATGATTGGCTATGTTTAGTAGATTCTAAGTGTTTAAGGACTGTTATGCATTGAATTCATATATGCAAGGACGCTAGTCTAAAACTTCATGTGTTTGCTACTTTGGAACGCCATTCAAATTTTCTCTATTTGTCTTGAAAAGAGTATCCCTGATCACCCAACCCGCATCATAAGCCGAAATGATGGGAACTCTAAGCTTACCCTAGCCGAGAACTCTGCAAAAGCGTCCTATGAGCTTCATATTTCCTTTTACATGACGTACTTGCTTTGTTCTCAAATGGTTCGCACGGTAATCACAGGGACAGTTGTCAAGGTTATTAGTTTGCTTGAAGAGGTAAAATTTTGCTAAGTTTGAGAGAACGCCAGTGGTTTGTAAGGGAGGACGCCAGTTCAGTTTTGAGAAGAAGTTGAACAGTCAGAATTTTTGAACGTTTGAAAGTTTGAACAATGACCGTTGTACTTCCTCAAAGCTTAAGGGGGAAGTTATGCCACGTGTCACACAGAAAATCAGTGGTAATTACAGTTTGTGCCACCGCTTCCTCTATATAAGGCCAGAACAGTCGCTCTCATTCATTTATTGCTCTTAACAACTTCCCTGCTCTCAAATCTGCTCTGCCCTCTCTCTAGCTTTCCGACGACTTTCTCTCTCTAAAAATCATCAGAAAAATGTCTCAAAAACTAGGGAACGTGGCCGGATCTTCTGCCGGCGGGAAGAGAAGAAAATTGGTGAAGTCCACACCACCGTCACAACCAAAAAGCTTTTAAAGCGTCCAGCCCCATCGTCCCCTCTCTCAAAATCCTCTAAACCCTTCTCCTCCTCCAAACCAACCGAGATTGTGGACAAGTTTCCACCTCATATTAAGGAGGGACGCTCCAAAAAGACTCACGACCCACGGCCCCTCAAAAAGGCCAAGTCCTCAAGCGTCCCCTCCTCCACAAAAAGGCCAACCTCCTCAAAAGGCCCCTCTAAAATATCAAAGCAATCAACTCCTCCTCCTCCAAATCCTCTCAAAATAGTCCAACTTCCAACTCCTCCTCCGTCCCCCAAACCTTCAAAAGCAAACGCTCTTATACCCTTCCAACCCAATCCTCATTCCTCACCTCTAAATTTTGCCAACTTCCCATCCGCCTCGGCCCATATCTCACCTCCAAAGGACCCCGAGACTCCCAGGTCCCGTTGTCCTTCATCCAAAAGTGGCCCGGAGGACGTTGAGCAGCGTTCTACTTTTGAGCACACCTTTCGCCGCCGCAAAACTGGTGAAAAGCCCAAGGTGTTGCTTGTAAAGGAAGCGGCAACGCCAGAACCCGTCTCCTCATCTAGTTCCTCCAGTTCAAGCTCTTTTGAGAAGAGCAACCAAGGAACTCCTGCTGGTGAGTCCTCCCCCTTTGTCGATATAACTGGGGACTCCCACGATGAGGCTGAGAACGTTGAAGCTGAGACTGCTAAGGCTGCTTCTACTGCAGAAATTATTGAAGTAGTTGAGGACGCTGGTGAGCACCAGGTCGCTCCCAAGGACGCTGAGCTTAGTCTGGACGATGAGCTTGAGCGTGATGCACATGAAGTCCCACCCTATGACCAATCCCTCCCCATCCTCAATCCCCTCCCAGCTCCACAAGAAAACCCCTCCCCCACAATCCAAACAGAATCTCACCAAGTCCCTGTGGACGCTGAGCCTAACACTGAAAATCCATCAGAAGCTCAGGACGCAGAGGAGACGTCCCAAGGCAAAGCGCCTTCAGAGTCCGAACAGGGCCCTGTTGGTGGCAATCAAGAAAATATACAAGGCTCTGAGGACGCTGCTGGCCAGGACAATACTGAGAATGAGTCCGAGCACAATGCTGATGAAAGTTCTGATGATGAGGACTCTGAGTCCCCAAAAGGCAAAAAGAAGCGCAAGGACGATGACGCGCCTGTAAACGTTCTAGGCCCCGTAGTCTATTCAGAGGAGTGGCTCTCATCCTTCAATGATAAGGAAGTACAGGAATTTGTTGAGCTTCTAAGGCATCAAGGCTGGTTGAACGTCGGACCTGCCCCTACAAAGGTCGATAAAGAACAAGTCCGTGCGTTCTACAAAAGCCTGCGCTACAAGTCCAAGGACGGCTCTCTTTACTTCAAAATAGATGATGAGAAAGCATCCATCAATGAACGCCAGGTCCGTGACTTCTTGGGACTGAGCACTCAAAAGCCTCCGTCCAACGCTCTAAGCTCTCTTCCAGAAAACGGCTTTGAAATGAAGGAAGATGAAGAAGTGGCTATGATAGAAAGAGTGTTCCACGGTAAAAGACCCTATGGACTTGACAGGGTGGCTCACGTGTTGAGCAAAGTCGGCGCCATTGCACACTACTTTATCTGCCGCGCCGTCCTTCCTAGGCAAGAAAAGCGTTCTATAGTTCAAACGCATGATATCATTTTAATAGACGCTTTTCTCGACCGCCGCCCCATCAACCTTGCCAGAATTGCAATGCAACATATGGCTAAGTGTGGGAGGAAGAGACACGCTTTGCCATACTCTGGTCTTGTCAAGCTGATTCTCAAGTCACAAAATGCATATGATGATTCTGCTCCAACTGAAACGCTGGGACTCAACTGGGATCAGAAGAGAGGACTGCTCAAGATAAGACACAAGGAGGAACTTCCCTCTGTTAAGAAGCAGTTAGAAGCTGAAGCTGAGGAAGCCAGGAAGAGAGCTGAGCAAGAACGCCTCGCTCAAGAAGCAGAACAAGAGCGTCTTGCCTCTATGCGTCAAGACCCCGTTCACGTTGAAGAGCCCGCAGTTAACTTTGCAGCTCTTGATCAGATGTTGATGGCTTCTTCTCCTCCTTCCTGGCCTCATGTGGACGCCCCCTCCTCCATCTCTGGTCCCGCTCCCATTCCTGCCCCTGCTAATCCTGAACAACATCCTCCTACAGAACTTATGGGTGCAATCTTGAACAACCAGTGTCTGATTATCTCCTCTCTAAGGGATTTGTCTTCGGCCTTCACCAAGTCGGCAGAACTTCATGAAAAGCTTCTCAAGTTCTACCAAGATCAAAGCTGCCGTCCTCAGTGATCGCCGTCCTCAACCCCTTTATCCCTCAATTGTTTTTGCTTTTGCTTCTTTTATTTTCAAAACACTATGATCTGGTTCGTAATAACCGTTCTCTCTTTTGTTTGAATGGCAATTCAACTGTTGGTTTGCATATGTTTGTTTAAGCGTTCCACTGCTTATAGTTGTGTGTTTGTGCTAACGTCCTTATCTCTTGTTATCCTTTTCGATGATGCCAAAAGGGGGAAGTGTACTTTTGCAGAGATGCGCTATGAAATAGTTATCTAGAATAAGCAAGTGTTAAGGGGGAACTATTAAGTGAAAGGTCTAAGGAACGCCATGCTAGAATAAAAGAGGACGCTTAGAAATTATTCTAGGACGCTTTTCTCTCCTTAAAATCCAAATGTTAGAGAATCAAAGAATGAAAACTTGTGCTTATTGAAATTTCTCTAAGTGTTAGAGGACGCTTCTAAGTTTTCATGCATGCTAAGTTCCAATGTCAAATCTATTTTGCTACAGAGTTTGTCATCATCAAAAAGGGGGAAATTGTTGGGACACTATCAAGAACGCTTGCATACTTGGTAAGTCCATGTTCTTCTGGAAAGGGCTACACAGAGATGTAAAACATTATGTGGAAAATTGGTCGTCGGGGATAACCCAATCCTGAAAACGAAAATTTTACAATGGCTTCATGATTCTCCAATGGGCAGGCGCTTTGGGCGTGATTCCACAACACATAGAGTTAAGTCCATGTTCTTCTGGAAAGGGCTACACAGAGATGTAAAACATTATGTCAGGAATTGTGCAATCTGCCAATAGTGCAAACTTGACAATGCAGCCTCACCGGGTCTTCTTCAACCCCTGCCCATACCCGAGTCTATATGGGAAGATATAAGCCTTGATTTCATAGAGGGGTTGCCATTGTCAAACAAGAAGCATTCAACTATCCTGGTAGTAGTTGATCGACTGAGTAAATACGCTCACTTCCTACCCCTTAAACACCCTTTCTCTGCCCTAGATGTAGCTCAACCTTATCTTGATCACATCTTCAAGATATATGGCTTTCCCAAGTCCATCGTCAATGATAGAGATCCGGTCTTCATGAGTGATGTTTGGAAAGAGTTTTTCAGACTTCATGGTGTACAACTGAACTTTTCGACGGCTTATCACCCTCAAAGTGATGGACAAACCGAAGTTACCAATCGTACACTTGAGATGTATCTCCGCTACATGTGCTCGTGGCTACCACTAGCTCAATGGTGGTATAACACCAACCACCACACAACCATAAACACCACCCCATATGAGATACTCTTCGGCAAACCCCCACCCATATATTTACCCTATCTCCCTGGAGAATCCAAACTGAACTCTATTGACAAGAGAATGTAGAAACGAGAGGATTTAATCAAGCTATTGAAATACCACCTTCTCAGAGCGCAGCACTGGATGAAGCAATTGGCTGATAGGCACAAGTCTGACAAATCTTTAAAGATCGGCGATTGGGTGTACCTCAAGCTCCAACCTTACCGCCAAACGACTCTCAAGGGTCACGGGCCACACAAGCTATCTCCTAATTTCTATGGGCCGTATAAGTTATTAACAAAGTGGGATTAGTTGCGTATAAGCTGCAGCTTCCGCCATCGGCAGCCACTCATGACACATTTCATGTCAGCCAACTCAAGCTTTTTCCAAATCCCACAACCACTACACCAACTGCCATGCCGCAGTTTATTACTGATGTTGGCACCGTCGTTGAACCTGAGTCTGTTATTGACAGGAAGATGGTGAAAAGGGGGCAATGTAGCCAGCACCAAGCTCTTGATAAAGTGGAAGAACTGCCCGATTGAGGACGCCACCTGGGAATTTGCTGATGTCCTTGAGAAGAGGTTCCTGGAGTTCAAAACACATCTGCCCTATGTGTTGAAGTAGGCTCCTCATACGTGGTATGATAGACTATTGCAGTTCTTAATCCAACATGGATATGTTCGAGGACAGATTGACAAGACCTTATTCTTGTTGAGGAAAGAAAACCACACTCGGGTGGTTCAGGTCTATATCGACGACATCATATTTGGATCAACAGATCCTGAGTTAGTGAAGCAGTTCGCCAAACTTCTGTCGAGTGAGTTTGAAATGAGAATGGTGGGTGAACTCAAGTTCTTTTTAAGACTTCAGGTCGTGCAGAATGAGGAAGGTACCAAGATTCATCAACAAAAGTACCTCAAAGAGTGCGTGAAGAAGTTTGGTCTTGAGAGCTCTTGCTCTTTTGACACTCCCATGTCGACGAACATTTCACTTGGAAAAGATGAAAAAGATCCAAAGGTGAATGCTACTTTATATCGAGGTACGATTGGGTATCTCTTATATCTTACAGCTAGTAGGCCAGATATTGTTTCTGTTGTGTGTCTTTGTGCAAGATTTCAGGCCGATCCAAGGGAATCTCATTTGAAAGCTGTGAAGAGGATCATTCGTTATCTCAAGGGAAGTGACAACCTATGTTTGTGGTATCCACGGGTCAGCGACTTTGATCTGGCTGGCTATACCGATGCAGATTTTACGGGGAATCGTGTTAATCGAAAGAGTACATCAGGGATGGCCCAATTTCTTGGATCTTGCTTAGTCTCTTGGGGATCTAAGAAACAGAATTCAGTTGCTCTATCTACGGCCGAAGCCGTGTATGTCGCCGCTGCCGCATGTTGTTCACAACTCTTATGGTCCAAGCAACAGCTCAGAGATTATGGTGTTAAGTGTGGGTTCGTATTCATACTTTATGACAACACAAGTGGTACTGATATCTCGAAGAACCCGGTGCAACATTCAAAGACAAAGCATATTGAGATACGACATCATTTTCTTAGAGATTGCGTAGAGAAAGGCATGGTTTCCATGGAGTTTTGCAGGACGGGTGAACAAATAGCGTATATTTTCACTAAAGCTTTAAATTGTGAACCCTTTGAACGACTTCGTATGGAGCTAGGTATGATCTTACTTGATTAACTTGTTACCTTATATGCTAACCTGTTATGACTGGTTGAAATCTGATTGATTATCATTTTGAGAATTACATGCTTATATAGTGTAAGTCTAATGAGGTGTGTCTGCATTTAATCGATGATATCTCTTGCTTGTGTGTATGTCGGTGACTCCTGCATGTGGTGATTATTATTGCATACTCAATTGAACTTTTTCTTTGAGCCCAAAAGAATAAACCTGATGATCCTTTAACCCTCATTACAGGCCCAAATAATGGTTGATTCTACTGTTGTCCCCAACCTATCATGTGATGTCTCTCAATTTGGTGGTGTTTTATAGGTCATTTCCCTTTGTAAATATGTGTCTTTAGTCCCTTTTCTTGTGTGTTTTGTCCCTTTTTATCTTAGATTCCGATTTTCTATGAGATTCGGAGACTATGCAAATTTTGTGTATTTTGTAGGTGTTTTTGGCAAGAATCATGGAGATTGGAGCATCATGGCATCATGGAGAAATTCTAGGATGAAAAAGGAGCCAAAATGGAGCTAACGATGCATGGAAAGAATCCTCAAGTGAAGACCAAGTGAAGGGCGAAAGAATTGAGTCAATCCGAGCTAAAACGAGAGAGAACGGAGCGAAGAAAGCTGAGTTTTGCCTTAGGCCCGAGGTACCCAGCAAGTCGGGCCCGAGTTCCATGGTGACCCGAGGTGGTGGCCCGATGTTGGATTGTTAGTACTGAGGGACGTCCTTTACTTTGGTAAAGGCGTCCTTTGGTCAGGCGTCCCTACGAGGAGTAGGGGCGTCCTTAGGTAATGTAGCGGAATAAAATACTAAACAAGTAAAGATGAACGCGGTGAATTATAGAGAACCCACTCAAGACCAAGTAGTCCTTGAGTGTAAACCTCTACCTCCTTGGAGGATTTTTGAATAGTTCTTTCCTTTATATTGAACGTCCTTACAGTTGTACTGGCGAGTCTTTACAGTTCTTTGGCACTTAGCTTTTCTTCCTAAGTCCACTAGTAAAGGACTCCTCTAAGCCTACAACTTAAGCGAGTTTAATCTTATAAAGGACTCTATCCCTATGTTCTACAGTACTTCATAGGACTCTCTCTTTCTTTTTGGGTTTTTCTGAGTACAAACAATTTTGTGTTTTGGGTTACAATTCTCACTCGATCTAGCACAAGTCTTGGCACTATTCTTGAGTTCTTGAGCTAGTTCTTCGTGTTCTTGAGTGAGCCGCTTTCCTCTGATTCTCTCTGAATATTCTCTGAAAACGTTAGTGTCACAATAAATGTCTTGGGCTATTTATAGGACTTGGGGAAGGGCGTCATTCTTCTTCTGACGATCATGCCCTTCATGGACGTGGCTACAGGATCTTCCTCCACGAGTATGGCGGTGATGAGGAAGCTTCCCGTATCCAGCTGTGTGTGATGAACTCCGCTACAGGATCGGCCGCCACGTGTTGATGAACTCTGCTACAGGATCGTCCGCCACGTAGTGTTGGACTCTGCTACAGGATCGGTCTCCACGTGTCCTTGGATGATCAAATGTTGTCGAGTGATGTCATCCTGTCGGCTAGTGAGTAAGGACTCCTTTCTTGCGTTCCTACTTGCTTGGGACTCCGTCCTTGCTCAAGTAGTCTCTTTGCCGGTCCTTACTTCCTGTTAGCTAGCGTCCCTAAGCCTAGAGAACGCTCACACACTTGTTGTCGTTTGTCATCTGGCGTTCCTGAACACTTGGACAAATTTATTAGAATCAAAGTGAGTTTGTCATATCAAAACTAAGGGACGGTTTGTGTGGGCACACTACCAAGTATGCAAGCGTTCTTGATAGCGTCCCAACAATTTCCCCCTTTTTGATGATGACAAACTCTGTAGCAAAATAGATTTGACATTGGAACTTAGCATGCATGAAAACTTAGAAGCGTCCTCTAACACTTAGAGAAATTTCAGTAAGCACAAGTTTTCATTCTTTGATTCTCTAACATTTGGATTTTAAGGAGAGAAAAGCGTCCTAGAATAATTTCTAAGCGTCCTCTTTTATTCTAGCATGGCGTTCCTTAGACCTTTCACTTAATAGTTCCCCCTTAACACTTGCTTATTCTAGATAACAATTTCATAGCGCATCTCTGCAAAACTACACTTCCCCCTTTTGGCATCATGGAAAAGGATAACATGAGATAAGGACGTTAGCACAAACACACAACTATAAACAGTGGAACGCTTAAACAAACATATGCAAACATACAGTTGAATTGCCATTCAAACAAAAGAGAGAACGGTTATTACGAACCAGATCATAGTGTTTTGAAAATAAAAGAAGCAAAAGCAAAAACAATTGAGGGATAAAGGGGTTGAGGACGGCGATCACTGAGGACGGCAGCTTTGATCTTGGTAGAACTTGAGAAGCTTTTCATGAAGTTCTGCCGACTTGGTGAAGGCCGAAGACAAATCCCTTAGAGAGGAGATAATCAGACACTGGTTGTTCAAGATTGCACCCATAAGTTCTGTAGGAGGATGTTGTTCAGGATTAGCAGGGGCAGGAATGGGAGCGGGACCAGAGCCGGAGGAGGGGGCGTCCACATGAGGCCAGGAAGGAGGAGAAGAAGCCATCAACATCTGATCAAGAGCTGCAAAGTTAACTGCGGGCTCTTCAACGTGAACGTGGTCTTGACGCATAGAGGCAAGACGCTCTTGTTCTGCTTCTTGAGCGAGGCGTTCTTGCTCAGCTCTCTTCCTGGCTTCCTCAACTTCAGCTTCTAACTGCTTCTTAACAGAGGGAAGTTCCTCCTTGTGTCTTATCTTGAGCAGTCCTCTCTTCTGATCCCAGTTGAGTCCCAGCGTTTCAGTTGGAGCAGAATCATCATATGCATTTTGTGACTTGAGAATCAGCTTGACAAGACCAGTGTTGGGACGCTATCAAGAACGCTTGCGTACTTGTTAGTGTTCCACACAACCGTCCCTTAGTTTTGATATGACAAACTCACTTTGATTCTAATAAAGTTGTCCAAGTGTTCAGGAACGCCAGTGATCAAAAGGACAACAAGTGTGTATGGACGTCCCATAAGCTCAGGGACGCTAGCTAACAGGAAGTAAGGACCAGCTAGAGACTAGTTGAGCAAGGACGGAGTCCCAAGCAAGTAGGAACGCAAGAAAGGAGTCCTTACTCACTAGCCGACAGTATGACATCACTCGACAATGTTTGATCATCCATCAACACGTGGCGGCCGATCCTGTAGCGGAGTTCATAATACACAGCTGGATACAGGAAGCTTCCTCATCACCGCCCTACTACGTGGAGGAAGATCCTGTAGCCACGTCCACGAAGGGCATGATCGTCCCAACGAAATGACGCCCTTCCCCAAGTCCTATAAATAGCCCCAAGGCATTTATTGTGACAAAAACGCTTTCAGGAATATTCAGAGAGAATCAGAGAGAAAGCGACTCACTCAAGAACACGAAGAACTAACTCAAGAACTCAAGAACAGTACTAGAACTTGTGTTAGATCGAGTGAGACTTGTATCCAAATCACAAAAACAGTTTGTAAGAGAAAATCCAAAAAGAGAGAAAGAGAGTTCTGCGAAGTACTGCAGAACGTAGGAATAGAGTCCTTTGATAGATTGAACTCGCTTAAGTTGTAGGCTTAGAGGAGTCCTTTACTAGTGGACTTAGGGAAAAGCTAAGTGCCAGAGAACTGTAAAGACTCGCCAGTACAACTGTAAGGACGTTCAATATAAAGGAAAGAACTATTCAAAAATCCTCCAAGGAGGTAGAGGTTTACACTCAAGGACTACTTGGTCTTGAGTGGTTCCTCTATAATTCACTGCGTTCATTACTTACCTGTTTAGTACTTAATTTCCGCTGCATTACTCAAGGACGCCCTTACTCCTCGTAGGGACGCCTAACCTAAGGACACCTTTACCAAAGTAAAGGACGTCCCTCAGTACTAACGATCCAACAACCAGGGTACGGCAAAGCGTGTCTCTTCCTCCCACACTTAGCCATATGTTACATTGCAATTCTGGCAAGGTTGTAGGGCGGCGGTCGAGAAAAGCGTCTATTAAAATGATATCAAGCGTTTGAACTATAGAATGCTTTTCTTGTCTAGGAAGGACGGCGCGGCAGATAAAGTAGTGTGCAATGGCGCCGACTTTGCTTAACACGTGAGCCACCCTGTCAAGTCCATAGGGTCTTTTACCCTGGAACACTCTTTCAATCATAGCCACTTCTTCATCTTCCTTCATTTCAAAGCCGTTTTCTGGAAGAGAGCTTAGAGCGTTGGACGGAGGCTTTTGAGTGCTCAGTCCCAAGAAGGCACGGACCTGGCGTTCATTGACGGATGCTTTCTCATCATCTATTTTGAAGTGAAGAGAGCCGTCCTTGGACTTGTAGCGCAGGCTTTTGTAGAACGCACGGACTTGTTCTTTATCGACCTCTGTAGGGGCAGGTCCGATGTTCAACCAGCCTTGGTGCCTTAGAAGCTCAACAAATTCCTGTACTTCCTTATCATTGAAGGATGAGAACCACTCCTCTGAATAGACTAAGGGGCCTAGAACGTTTACAGGGGCGTCATCGTCCTTGCGCTTCTTTTTGCCTTTTGGGGACTCAGAGTCCTCATCATCAGAACTTTCATCAGCATTGTCCTCGGACTCATTCTCAGCATCGTCCTGGCTAGCAGCGTCCTCAGAGCCTTGTATATTTTCTTGATTGCCACCAGCAGGGCCCTGTTCGGACTCTGAAGGCGCTTTGCCTTGGGACGTCTCCTCTGCGTCCTGAGCTTCTGATGGATTTTCAGTGTTAGGCTCAGCGTCCGTAGGGACTTGGTGGGATTCTGTTTGGATTGTGGGGGAGGGGTTTTCTTGTGGAGCTGAGAGGGGATTGAGGATGGGGAGGGATTGGTCATAGGGTGGGACTTCATGTGCATCATGCTCAAGCTCATCGTCCAGACTGAGCTCAGTGTCCTTGGGAGCGACCTAGTGCTCACCAGCGTCCTCAGCTACTTCAATAATTTCTGTAGTAGAAGCAGCCTTAGCAGTCTCAACTTCAACGTTCTCAGCCTCATCGTGGGAGTCCCCAGTTATATCGACAAAGGGGGAGGACTCACCAGTAGGAGTTCCTTGGTTGCTCTTCTCATAAGTGCTTGAACTGGAGGAACTAGATGGGGAGACGGGTTCTGGCGTTGCCGCTTCCTTTACAAGCAACACCTTGGGCTTTTCACCAGTTTTGCGGCGGCGAAAGCTGTGCTCAAATGTAGAACGCTGCTCAACGTCCTCCAGGCCACTTTCGGATGAAGGACGACGGGACCTGGGAGTCTCGGGGTCCTTTGGAGGTGAGATATGGGCCGAGGCGGATGGGAAGTTGGCAAAATTTAGAGGTGAGGAATGAGGATTGGGTTGGAAGGGTATAAGAGCGTTTGCTTTTGAAGGTTTGGGGGACGGAGGAGGAGTTGGAAGTTGGACTATTTTGAGAGGATTTGGAGGAGGAGGAGTTGATTGCTTTGATAGTTTAGAGGGGCCTTTTGAGGAGGTTGGCCTTTTTGTGGAGGAGGGGACGCTTGAGGACTTGGCCTTTTTGAGGGGCCGTGGGTCGTGAGTCTTTTTGGAGTGTCCCTCCTTAATATGAGGTGGAAACTTGTCCACAATCTCGGTTGGTTTGGAGGAGGAGAAGGGTTTAGAGGATTTTGAGAGAGGGGACGACGGGGCTGGATGCTTTAAAAGCTTTTTGGTTGTGACGGTGGGAATTTAAGGAGGTGGGGGAGAGGGACTCGGCAACCGGTTCTTAAGCATTTGAAAGGCAGGGGAGTCCCTTGGGTACATGGGAAAGTCGGGAAGGGTTTGGTTATGCAAATCGGGAATGAGATCAAGTAAAGGAGCAAGATTCTCACCACCGAATTGTTGGAAGAAGAGCACGTCCTCCATCCGGCCAGGCAGGTCGTGGTAGTTGTTTTTGTGGAGGCCGTGGATGACGAAGCGTTCTATGAACTTTTCATAGTTCCTTGTCTTCTCGGCGTCCTGCTTTACATCAGGCCTGTCCATGCGTTCCCTGATCAGCATATAGAGCGTTTTGGGCTTCTTATTGATGAAGTCCACTAGTGATTCTTTGAGAGCAATAGGCTTTGGCTTCTCTATGGTGTGGGACTTCACCAATTTTCTTCTCTTCCCGCCGGCAGAAGATCCGGCCACGTTCCCTAGTTTTTGAGACATTTTTCTGATGATTTTTAGAGAGAGAAAGTCGTCGGAAAGCTAGAGAGAGGGCAGAGCAGATTTGAGAGCAGGGAAGTTGTTAAGAGCAATAAATGAATGAGAGCGACTGTTCTGGCCTTATATAGATGAAGCGGTGGCACAAACCGTAATTACCACTGATTTTCTGTGTGACACGTGGCATAACTTCCCCCTTAAGCTTTGAGCAAGTACAACGGTCACTGTTCAAACTTTCAAACGTTCAAAAATTCTGACTCTTCAACTTCTTCTCAAAACTGAACTGGCGTTCTCCCTTACAAACCACTGGCGTTCTCTCAAACTTAGCAAAATTTTACCTCTTCAAGCAAATCAATAACCTTGACAACCGTCCCTGTGATTACCGTGCGAACCATTTGAGAACAAAGCAAGTACGTCATGTAAAAGGAAATATGAAGCTCATAGGACGCTTTTGCAGAGTTCTCGGCTAGGGTAAGCTTAGAGTTCCCGTCATTTCGGCTTATGATGCGGGTTGGGTGATCAGGGATACTCTTTTCAAGACAAATAGAGAAAATTTGAATGGCGTTCCAAAGTAGCAAACACATGAAGTTTTAGACTAGCGTCCTTGCAAATATGAATTCAATGCATAACAGTCCTTAAACACTTAGAATCTACTAAACATAACCAATCATTGAGGGAATGGTAGAACGGGACTTGCTACTTAAAAGTTATCATCCCAAAGAGCAACCTTAGACGCTCATAGGGACGTCTATCAAGCGCCTTAGTGAAAATATCAGCTATTTGGTCTTCAGTCCTTACATGCTCCATACTAATAAGTCCTAGTTCAACATTATCACGCAAAAAATGATGCCTTATATGAATATGCTTTGTGCGAGAATGAAAAACAGGATTCTTAGAAATTTCAATAACACTTGTATTATCACAGCGAATGGGAATAGTTTCAAGATTGATACCGTAGTCCTCAAGTTGATATTTGATCCAGATAACTTGTGAACAGCACGAGGCAGCAGCAACGTACTCAGCTTCCGCAGTTGAAAGCGCCACAGAGTTCTATTTCTTAGATCCCCAAGAGACTAAGCATGAACCAAGGAACTGTGCCATTCCTGAAGTGCTTTTTCTATCAATCACATGACCAGCATAATCAGCGTCCGAGTAGCCAACAAGCTTGAAGGACGTCTTCCTAGGGTACCAAAGACAAAGATCGTCGCGTCCTTTGAGGTAGCGAAAGATCCTCTTGACTTCTTGCATGTGAGACTCCTTTGGATTCGCCTGGAAGCGTGCACACAAGCAAACGGCAAACATGATATCGGGACGGCTTGCGGTAAAAAAGATCAAAGAACCAATCATTCCTCTGTATAGCTTTTGATCAACGTCCTTTCCCTGTTCATCTGCGTAGAGACGCGAATTTGGAGAACAAGGGGTTGCAACAGGCTTGGACGTGTTCATCCCATACTTCTCAAGCATTTCACGGACATATTTTTGTTGGTGAATACGCGTCCCTTCCTTGAGTTGGTTGATTTGAAGTCCCAAGATGAAATTGAGTTCTCCAATGAGGGACATCTCAAACTCACTACTCATTAAGGACTTGAACTCATCTGCAAGTTTCATGTTAGTACTACCAAAGACTATGTCATCAACATAGACTTGGGCAATTAAAATGTCCTTCTGAACTTTCTTAATGAACAAAGTTTTATCAATTGAACCTCTTGTGTACCCATGAGATAAAAGAAAGGACGCAAACCTGTCGTACCATGCACGAGGGGCTTGCTTGAGGCCATAAAGCGCCTTGTCCAAGTAGTACACATGATCTGGGTGAGAGGCGTCCTCGAAGCCAGGGGGCTGAGCAACATACACTTCCTTCTTGAGTTTTCCATTGAGAAAATCAGTCTTGACATCCATCTGAAATAACTTGAATCCGTTGTGCGCGGCAAAGGCAATGAGGAGACGGACGGCCTCAATTCTAGCAACAGGAGCAAAGGTTTCATCGTAGTCTATGCCTTCCTCTTGCTTGAATCCTTGAACCACCAGTCTTGCCTTGTTCCTTGACACACGTCCACTTTCATCAAGCTTATTTTTGAACACCCAGCGCGTCCCTATGATGTTTTTTGCTTTTGGGACGAGGGACGAGGGTCCAAACTTTGTTCCTTTCAAACTGGTTGAGTTCTTCTTGCATTGCTTGAATCCAGTCAGCGTCCTGGAGTGCTTCCTTGATATTCTTTGGTTCCACCATAGAGACAAAAGCATTGAAAGCACAGAAAGCTAAATTTGCACTCTGGGACTTGCTTGCAGCTGACCTTGTTTGAACTCCTTGAGAAGGATCTGAGACAATCTGAGATGTTGGGTGGTCCCTAGAGAAGCGGGACTCCCTTTGGAACAATTGAACAAATCGTGGATCAATATCTCCATCTGAATCATCACTATCATCTTGTGCATCGTTCTTAGTGTGTTCCCCCTCAGAGAGAGCATCCACACCTTGACGTTGCTCGCCTTGTTGACTTGATTCAGCCACATCTTGTTCAACTTGAGATTCACTTCGAGAGGGAACTCCCTGAACATCACTAGGAGCGTCCATTGAGACTTCTTCAGGATTCACTTAGGAGCATAGTATTTTCCAGAGGACCAATCTTCAACTTCGTCTTCAGAGTCGTCCTGCTGTTGTGAAGAAGAGTGTTCTTTCTTACTTTGTTTTTCTTTGTGAGAAGAACTCTCTATGAACACAACATGAATACTCTCCTCAAGCTCTAGAGTCCTTTTGTTGAAAACTCTTTAAGCTTTGCTGGTGAGAGAGTACCCAAGAAATATGGCTTCATCACTTCTTGCATCAAACTTTCCAAGTCTTTCTTTGCGTTGTTGTGGACGAAACATTTGCATCCGAAAACTGTAAGATAATCAATGCGAGGCTTCCTTCCAAACAACAACTCATAGGACATCTTCTTCAGTAGAGGACGAATCATGGCACGATTTATGATGTAGCATGCTGTAGCAACGGCTTCCGCCCAGAAGTATTTAGGAACGCCATTTGCTAGTGTTGGGACGCTATCAAGGACGCCCTCGTACTTGGTAGTGTGCCCACAACCGTCCCTTAGTTTTGATATGACAAACTCACTTTGATTATAATAAAGATTGTCCAAGTATTAAGGAACACTAGTGACAAAAGGACAACAAGTGTGTATGGGCGTCCCATAGGCTTTGGGACGCTAGCTCACAAGAAGTAAGGACCGACCAGAGACTACTTGAGCAAGGACGCACTCCCAAGCAAGTAGAAACGCAAGCAGAGCGTCCTTACTCTATAGCCGACAAGATGACATCACTCGACAATATTTGATCATCCAAGGACACGTGGAGACCGATCCTGTAGCAGAGTCCAACACTACGTGGCGGACGATCCTGTTGCAGAGTCCATCAACACGTGGCGGCCGATCCTGTAGCGGAGTTCATCATACACAGCTGGATACAGGAAGCTTCCTCATCACCTCCCTACTACGTGGAGGAAGATCCTGTAGCCACGTCCTTGAAGGGCATGATCATCCCAGAGAAATGACGCCCTTCCCCACGTCCTATAAATAGCCCCAAGGCATTTATTGTGACGTTAACGCTTTCAGGAATATTCAGAGAGAATCAGTAGAAAGCGGCTCACTCAAGAACACGAAGAACTAACTCAAGAACTCAAGAACAGTGCTAGAACTTGTGTTAGATCGAGTGAGACTTGTAAACAAATCACAAAAACAGTTTGTAACAGAAAACCCAAAAAGAGAGAGAGAGTTCTGCGAAGTACTGCAGGACGTAGGAATAGAGTCCTTTAGTAGATTGAACCAGCTTTAGTTGTAGGCTTAAAGGAGTTCTTTACAAGTGAACTTAGGGAAAAGCTAAGTGTCAGAGAACTGTAAAGACTCGCCAGTACAACTGTAAGGACGTTCAATATAAAGGAAAGAACTATTCAAAAATCCTCCAAGGAGGTAGAGGTTTACACTCAAGAACTACTTGGTCTTGAGTGGTTCCTCTATAATTCACTGCGTTCATCTATTAACTTGTTTAGTACTTTATTCCGCTGCATTACTCAAGGACGCCCCTACACCTCGTAGGGACGCCAGACCAAAGGACGCCTTTACTTCAATAAAGGACGTCCCTCAGTACTAACGATCCAACAATTGGTATCAGAGCAGGCGCTCTAGATTCTTACTGAGTTGCAGGTTAAAGATGGACATGGAATCGATTGGAATCTCTTTTGTGAAGCCTCCGCGCCTAACGGACGGCAACTTCAACCGCTGGAAAATCAGATTTGAGAACTTTGTAAGGAGTCAGAACTATCAGTGCTGGAAAGTGATCATGAAAGGCGACCTTGCCGTTCCTACTGATAAGAAGGACAAAGAGGACGAGTGGGGTCCTGATGAATTCAAATTGATGGAAACAAATGCAAAGGCTATGTGCTTTCTTCAAGCGTCCCTTTGCGAGAGGGACGCCACCAGAGTCAGCAATTTGGCAACTGCCAAACTACAGTGGGAAGCTCTTGAAAAATTCCACGTAGGAACTGCTGAGATGAGGGAAGACGTTCAGCTTGAAATCAAGAGAGAGTTGTATGCTTTCAGAATGCTCCCCAATGAAACTGTGAACGACTATTCATACCGTTTTGAACAACATGTTACCAAGATGAGGAACCTGGGCGTTCCTGAAGCTGAAGTTTCAATGAGAAACAGAGTTCAAGTGGTCATAGATGGTTTAACAAGAAAGTGGAACTTTGATATAACCATGTTCAAGGAGAATATAGCTAACAAGACTCTTGACATGGAAGAGATCTACGGGAAGCTAAGAGGATACGAAGCAAGAAGGAACTCCGATTTGGCTGAGCTAGCAAGGAATCCTCAAACAGATCTAGCATTGATGACATCAACACCAGAGTACGCTGAGTATCTTCGTCGTCAACAAGAACTCGCTATGATGGTGGAAGCCAATAAGAATGAAAACCGTGAAAGGATGCGCGTTCAAGCATTGAAAGAGAAAGAAAGCAAGACTAAGGAACAACTTGAAGAAGAGGAAGGACTTGTTCTCTTTAACAAAGTTCTGCGTTCTTTTGGCAAAAGAAACAAACAATTCAACAAACACAAGATGCCTTACAAGAAGGAGAGTCCCAAGTATACTGAGGCAGAGATGAAAGAACTTACTTGTTATAAATGTAACAAGAAAGGACACTTTGCCAAAAAGTGTACAACGGGAATGTCCGCAAAAGAAATGAAGACAAAAGCACTCATCGGAGCGTTCGCATCTGCATGGGATAATGGTAGCTCTTCTGATGATGATGATGAAGAACCTGATGAGCAAGTGGCGTACATGGCCATGGAGGATGCCACAGTTCTTGAGGAGGACGCTTCGAAATCTGAAAATGAGGTAACCCGTGAGTCTATGATGAGTTCCTTAGAAAATTGTTCTAAATCCAAGCTCATTAAACTTATTGGAAGAATCATGGAAGAAAGTGTTATCATGCAACATAGAATGGATGAACTTGAACTTGAAAATGAAAATATTGTGGTTGAATGTGAAAACTGTAGTTCTATGACCATTCAATTAGAGTCCTCATGTGAAGAAACTAAGTCCCTAAAAACTGAAATCATGTGTCTCAAACTTGAGAACGCTAAGCTTAGGGAAGAAGTGAAAATGATGGGTAAGAGTCCCATAGTTGAAGAAGTTAGACCAATGGTCTTTGTCCCAGCTAAGAGAGGTCTAAATTATGAATCTGACACTAAGAACTCTCTTCCTAGCGACTTTGAGGCAAGCAAAACTTCAGAACTTGAACTTGAAAGGGAGAAAACCAAAAACCTTCTTGAAAGAATTAGAGTCCTAGAAAGTGGAGAAATAGGTAAAGAGGACTACTACACTAACTCCACTAGTCATAGGATCTACAAGAAAATTGCTAAAGGGGAAGGTTCTAGAGTTTGTGATCCTCAAAAGATGAGAGAAAACAAAATCCAACGTCCCAACAAGAAGTACTACCTCGGTACTTACTATAGGACGTGTTGGTACTGTGGACAAGGAGATCACTTCAAATATGATTGCTTAAAACTCAAAGAAGACATTGAAAGTGGAAAAGCTGCTAGGACTAACATTGAAAATGATAAGTCCGTCCCTAAGGCTAATCCTAGGCGTTCTAGACGCTCTAGGAACTCTTTCCGCAAGCAAGCTACTTCAAATGATGTTAATATAAATGACTATATGCCAGAACCAGAGTTCTATTTCTGTAACGAACCAGGTAAGGAACACCTTGCCTGGGTCGCAAAACACTAACTTTGTTATGGCAGGTGGAAGTGAGGGGACGCCCATGGATCATTGATAGTGGCGCCTCAAATCATATGACAAGAAGCCAGATCCATCTCACTTCTATCCAAAGTAGTGCCACGGGAGGAACTATCTCGTTTGGCAACAAGGGCAAGGGGAAGATCAAAGGGACGGGAACTGCCATTCTAAATCCGTCCATCAAAGCTATGAACGTAAGCCTTGTTGAAGGACTAGGTTTCAACCTCCTAAGCGTTTCTCAGATGTGTGATCAAGGTGAAAACTTAGTCACTTTTGACTCAAAGGAGTGCCTCGTTGTCAACAAGAAAACAAACAAAGTTGTTCTCAAAGGCGTTCGCAAGAACAACGTCTACATCTTCAACCAGGAGTTCAAGCCTAAATCAGAATTGTGCCTATCTGCTTCAAAGGAGGACGCTGACCTCTGGCATCGCCGCCTTGGCCATGCTGGACCAAGTACAATCCTCAAATTGCATCAAAGAGATCTTGTGAAAGGACTTCCCCGAATTGATCCTGAAAAAGTTGAACAATGCGAAGCCTGTATCAAAGGGAAGCAAACAAGAACGTCTTTCAAATCCAAGAACGAAATTAGCACAAAGAAGCCTTTGGAACTCCTCCATATGGATCTTTGTGGACCAATGAAGACGTTGAGCTATGGTGGAAAGAGGTACATTTACGTTCTTGTAGATGATTTTTCTCGATTCACTTGGGTTCTTTTCGTGGCAACCAAAGCAGATTGTTTCAATGCGTTCAAAGTCTTCATCAAACAAGTGGAAGTTGCCCTTGAGACGCCTCTCAAAGCCATAAGGTCAGACCATGGGACGGAGTTCCAAAACTCAGAGTTCCTGGCCTACTGTGATCAACATGGTGTCTCGCACAACTTCTCCGCTCCAAGGACTCCTCAACAAAATGGAGTTGTGGAAAGAAAGAATAGGACGCTGGAGGATATAGCAAGGACTATGCTCTTGGCTAATAGTGTTCCCACATACTTCTGGGCGGAAGCTATTGCTACAGCATGCTATATTATCAATCGTGCCATGATCCGTCCTTTGCTGAAGAAGACGTCCTATGAGCTGTTGAATGGAAGGAAGCCTCGCATTGACTATCTCAGAGTTTTTGGATGCAAGTGCTTTGTACACAACAACGACAAAGAACGACTTGGAAAGTTTGATGCAAGGAGTGATGAAGCTATATTCCTTGGGTACTCTCTCACCAGCAAAGCATATAGAGTTTTCAACAAAAGAACTCTAAAGCTTGAAGAGAGCATTCATGTTGTGTTCAAGGAGAGCATTTCTCACAAAGAAAAACCAAGTAAGAAAGAACGCTCCTCCTCACAACAGCAGGACGACTCTGAAGACGAAGCTGATGTTTGGTCCTCTGGAAAATACTGTGTTCCCAAGGACGCCACTTCAAATCCTGAAGAAGTCTCAATAGACGTTCCTAGTATTATTGAAGGAGTTCCTTCTCGTAGCGAATCTCCAGTTCAACAAGATGTAGCTGAATCAAGTCAACAAGGCGAGCAACGTCAAGGTGTGGACGCTCTCTCTGAGGGGGAACATACTGAGGACGCTTCTCAAGAAAACAGTGATGATTCAGATGGAGAAATTGATCCAAGGTTTGCTCAGTTATTTCAAAGAGAGTCCCGTTCTCAAAGGATCACCCAACTTCTCAGATAGTCTCAGATCCTTCTCAAGGTGTTCAAACAAGGTCAGCTGCAAGCAAGTCCCAAAGTGCAAACTTAGCCTTTTGTGCGTTCAACGCTTTTGTGTCAATGGTGGAGCCAAAGAACATCAAGGAAGCACTTCAGGACGCTGACTGGATTCAAGCGATGCAAGAAGAACTCAATCAGTTTGAAAGGAACAAAGTTTGGACTCTCGTCCCACGTCCCAAAGGCAAAAATATCATAGGGACGCGATGGGTGTTCAGAAATAAGCTTGATGAGAGTGGGCGTGTGTCAAGGAACAAGGCAAGACTGGTGGCTCAAGGATTCAAGCAAGAGGAAGGCATAGACTATGATGAGACCTTTGCTCCTGTTGCTAGAATTGAGGCCGTTCGTCTTCTTATTGCCTTCGCCGCTCACAAAGGATTCAAGTTATTTCAGATGGACGTCAAGACTGCCTTTCTCAATGGAAAGCTAAAGGAGGAAGTGTATGTTGCTCAGCCGCCTGGCTTCGAGGACGCCTCTCACCCAAATCATGTGTACTACTTGGACAAAGCGCTTTATGGACTCAAACAAGCCCCTCGTGCATGGTACGACAGGTTTGCGTCTTTTCTTTTGTCTCATGGGTACACTAGAGGTTCAATTGATAAAACTTTGTTCATAAAGAAAGTTCACAAGGACATTTTAATTGCCCAAGTCTATGTTGATGATATAGTCTTTGGTAGTACTAACATGAAACTTGTAGATGAGTTCAAGTCTTTAATGAGTAGTGAGTTTGAAATGTCCCTCATTGGAGAACTCAATTTCTTCTTGGGGCTTCAAATTAATCAACTCAAAGAAGGGACGCGTATTCATCAACAAAAGTATGTCCGTGAAATGCTTGGGAAGTACGGGATGAATACGTCCAAGCCCATGGCAACACCTTGTTCTCCCAACTCGCGCCTTTACGCAGATGAACAAGGGAAGGACGTTGATCAAAAGCTTTATAGAGGAATGATTGGCTCTTTGCTCTATTTGACCGCAAGCCGTCCCGACATCATGTTTGCCGTTTGCTTGTGTGCACGCTTCCAGGCGAATCCAAAGGAGTCCCACATGCAAGAAGTTAAGAGGATCTTTCGCTACCTCAAAGGACGCGATGATCTTTGCCTTTGGTACCCCAGGAAGACGTCCTTCAAGCTTGTTGGCTACTCGGACGCCGATTATGCTGGTCATGTAATTGATAGGAAAAGCACCTCAGGAATGGCACAGTTCCTTGGTTCATGCCTAGTCTCTTGGGGATTTAAGAAACAGAACTCTGTGGCGCTTTCAACCGCGGAAGCCGAGTACGTTGCTGCTGCCTCGTGCTGTTCACAAGTTATCTGGATCAAATATCAACTAGAGGACTACGGTATCAATCTTGAAACTATTCCCATTCGTTGTGACAACACAAGTGCTATTGAAATTTCTAAGAATCCTGTTTTTCCTTCACGCACAAAGCATATTCACATAAGGCATCATTTCTTGCGTGATAATGTCGAACTAGGACTTATTAGTATGGAGCATGTAAGGACTGAAGACCAAATAGCTGATATTTTCACTAAGGCGCTTGATAGACGTCCCTATGAGCATCTAAGGCTGCTCTTGGGGATGATAACTTTTAAGTAGCAAGTCCCGTTCTACTATTCCCTCAATGATTGGCTATGTTTAGTAGATTCTAAGTGTTTAAGAACTGTTATGCATTGAATTCATATTTGCAAGGACGCTAGTCTAAAACCTCATATGTTTGCTACTTTGGAACGCCATTCAAATTTCTCTATTTGTCTTGAAAAGAGTATCCCTGATCACCCAACCCTCATTATAAACTGAAATGATGGGAACTCTAAGCTTACCCTAGATGAGAACTCTGCAAAAGCGTCCTATGAGCTTCATTTTTCTTTTACGGGACGTACTTGCTTTGTTCTCAAATGGTTCGCAAGGTGATTACAAGGACGGTTGTCAAAGGATTGATTTTGTTTGAAGAGGTAAAATTTTGCTAAGTATGAGAGAACGCTCAGTGTTTGTTAGAGAGGACGCCAGTTCAGATTTTGAGAAGAAGTTGAAGGGTCAGAAATTTGAATTTTGAACTTTTGAACAGTGACCGTTGCTTATGCTCAAAACTTAAGGGGGAAGGCTGCCACGTGTCGCACAGTAAAACAGTGATAATTACAGTTGTGCCACCGCTTCCTCTATATAAGGCCAGAACAGTCGCTCTCAGAATTTATTATTCTCAACCACTTCCTCGCTCTCAATTGTGCTCTGACTTCTCTCTAGAACTCCGGCAACTTTCTCTCACTAGAATCTCACCTGAAACATGTCTCAAAGACTGATGAACGTGGCCGGATCCTCTACCGGCGGGAAGAGAAGACGTTTGGTGAAGTCCCACTATATAGAGAAGCCAAAACCCATCGTCTTTAATGAATCTCTGCTGGACTTCATCAACAGGAAGCCCAAAACCCTTTACAATCAAATTAGGGAACGCATGGACTTGCAAGAGGTCAAGAACGATGCAACAAAGACAAAGAAGTATGAGAGGTTCATTGAACGCTTCGTCATCCCAAGCCTCCACAAAACAGACTACAAGGACCTACCAGGACGGATGGATGACGTTCTCTTCTTCTCACAGTTTGGAGGTGAGAATCTTGGCCCTCTACTTGAGCTTATCCCAGACTTACACAATGCTGTCCTGCCCGATTTTCCTATGTACCCCAAGGACTCCCTAGCTTTTAAAATGACCAAGTCCCGAGTACCAAGTCCTTCTCCTCCTCCTCCTGCCGTCCTCACTGTCACCACCAAAAATTTACTCAAGCGTCACGCCCCATCCTCTCCTCTCTCCAAAATCTCTCAACCCTTCTCCACTTCAAAACCAACGGAGATTGTGGATAAGTTTCCTCCACATTTAAAGGAGGGACGCTCCAAGAAAACCCACGACCCAAGGCCCCTCAAGATGGCCAAATCCTCAAGCGTCCCCTCACCAAAACCTCCACAAGAAGGCCTAGCACCACAAAAAGGCCCTCCAACCTTTCCAAGGAATCCACTCCTCCCCCTAAACCCATCTCAATCGTCCAACTCCCTACTCCTCCTCCGTCCCCTCAACCTTCAAGGCAAAATGCCCTAATCCCTTTTCCTCCCAAAACCCACTCTCCCTTAAACTTGGCCAACTTCCCCGGCCCACATTTCCCCACCAAAGGACCCCGAGACCCCAAGGTCCCGCCGTCCATCCTCCGAAAGTGGCCCGGAGGAGACAGAGCAGCGTTCTACGCTTGAGCACACTTTTCGCCGAAGGAAGGCTGGTGAAAAGCCCAAGGTTTTGCTCGCTAAGGACGTTCCTGCGCAAATTGAGCAAGTTTCCTCCTCCTCCTCTAGCTCATCTGAGAGCCAAAGAGGTACGCCCGCTCAGGTCTCCCCTTTCATAGATGTCGTTGGGGATTCAAATGACGAAGCGGAAGGAGATGTGAACGCTCCTGCTGAACAGATTGAGGACGCTGGTGAACACCAGGTCGCTCCAGAGAACGCCGAGCCCACATTATCTGAGGAACTCGAGCGTGATGCTCATGAAGTCCCACCTTACAACCAAACCCTCCCTCTCCTCAATCCCCACCCAACTCCACAAGAAAACCCATCCCCCACAATCCAAACAGAATCCCAAGTCCCAGCGGACGCTGAGCCTCAAACAGAAATCCAATCAGAGGCTTAGGACGCTGAGGGCACGTCCCAAGGTCAGACCTCCACTGGTGCCGATCAAGACACAGCTGGTGGCAATGCTGAAAATGAACAAGGCACAGAGGACGCTGTTGGCCAGGACGCCAATAATGAAGAGTTAGAGGACTCCGATGAGCACAGTTCTTCTGATGATGACGATTCAGAGTCCCCCAAGGGCAAGCGCAAACGCAAACCAGATGGTGCCCCAGTCAAAGTTCTCAGCCCGCTGATCTACTCAGAGGAATGGCTTGCCTCCTTTGAAGATGATGGCGTTCAGGACTTTCTTGAACTTATGAGATTCCAAGGTTGGTTGAACGTTGGGCCAGCACCTGTAGTTGTTGACAAGGAGCAGGTGAAAGCGTTCTACAAGGATCTGCGTTACAAGCCTAAAGATGGCTCTCTCCATTTCAAAATAGATGGTGAGAAAGCCATAGTTAATGAACGCCAGGTTCGAGCCTTCATGGGTCTCAGTGCTCAAAAGCCACCGTCCAACGCGTTAAGCTCTCTTCTAGAAGGCGGTTTCGAGACAACTGATGAAGAACTGCCTCTGGTTGAACATGTTTTTCAGGGTAAGAGGCCATTGGGACTGGACAGGGTTGATCACGTCTTGAGCAAGGTAGGCGCCATCGCTCATTACTTTATCTGTCGCGCCGTCCTTCCTAGGCAGGAGAAGAGGTCAATTGTGCAGACTCACGACATCATTCTCATTGACGCTCTTCTAGAACGCCGCCCCATCAATCTAGCCAGAATTGCTATGCAACACATGGCTAAGTGTGGGAGGAAGCGCCATGCCTTGCCGTACCCAGGCCTTGTTAAGCTCATTCTTATGTCTCAGAACGCCTATGATGAAAGCGCTCCTTCAGAAGAACTTGGATTGAAGTGGAACGCAAAGAAGGGCCTTGTTGAAATCAGGCATAATGAAGAGTTGCCTTCTGTGATCAAACAGTAAGAAGCTGAGGCTGAGGAAGAAAGGAAGAAGGCTGAGGAAGAACGCTTGGCAGCTGAAGAGGAAGAACGCCTGGCGTCTATGTCTCAAGAGAATCCTCAGGAAGAAGAGCCTACGGTCGACTTCACAGTTCTTAATCAAGTATTGATGGCTACTTCTCTTGCTTCAGAACCTCCTTTGAACGCTCCCTCCTCGACTTCAGGTCCAGTACCTCGTTCTGCCCCTGCAAATCTTACCGAGCATCCTCCTGCAGAACTCATGGGCGCAATCATGGACAACCAGTGCCTCATCCTCTATGCTCTAAAGGACTTGTCTTCTGCTTTCACCAAGTCAGCTGAACTTCACGAATTACTTCTTAAGTTTTATCAAGACAAGAGCCGTCCTCAGTGATCACCGTTCCCCACCCCTTTATCCCACAATTGCTTTTGCTTGTGCTTCTTTTGGTCTTAAACACTATGTTTCTGTTCATGGTTTGTAATAACCGTACTCTGATTTCCATTTGAATGGCAATTCGATTGTTTGCTTGCATTATGATTGTTTAAGCGTTCCACTGCCTTTAGTTATGTTTTTGTGCTTAACGTTCTTATCACTTGTTATCCTTTTCGATGATGCCAAAAGGGGGAAGTGTAGTTTTGCAGAGATGCGCTACAATTTAGTTATCTAGAATAAGCAAGTTTTAAGGGGGAACTATTAAGTGAAAGGTCTAACGAACGCCATGCTAGAATAAACTAGAGGACGTCTAGAAAATTCTAGGACGCTTTTCTCTCCTTAAAATCCAAAAGTTAGAGAATCAAAGAATGAAAACTTGTGCTAAATGAAATTTCTCTAAGTGTTAGAGGACGCTTTTAAGTTTTCATGCATGCTAAGCTCAAACGCCAAAACTATTCTGCTGAAGAGTTTGTCATCATCAAAAAGGGGGAAATTGTTGGGACGCTATCAAGGACGCCCTCGTACTTGGTAGTGTGCCCACAACCGTCCCTTAGTTTTGATATGACAAACTCACTTTGATTCTAATAAAGATTGTCCAAGTGTTCAGGAACGCTAGTGACAAAAGGACAACAAGTGTGTATGGGCGTCCCATAGGCTTTGGAACGCTAGCTCACAGGAAGTTAGGACCGACCAGAGACTACTTGAGCAAGGACGCAGTCCCAAGCAAGTAGGAACGCAAGCAGAGCGTCCTTACTCTATAGCCGACAGGATGACATCACTCGACAATATTTGATCATCCAAGGACACGTGGAGACCGATCCTGTAGTGGAGTCCAACACTACGTGGCGGACGATCTTGTTGCAGAGTCCATCAACACGTGGCGGCCGATCCTGTAGCGGAGTTCATCATACACAGCTGGATACAGGAAGCTTCCTCATCACCGCCCTACTACGTGGAGGAAGATCCTGTAGCCACGTCCTCGAAGGGCATGATCGTCCCAGAGAAATGACGCCCTTCCCCAAGTCCTATAAATAGCCCCAAGGCATTTATTGTGACGTTAACGCTTTCAGGAATATTCAGAGAGAATCAGTAGAAAGCGGCTCACTCAAGAACACGAAGAACTAACTCAAGAACTCAAGAATAGTGCTAGAACTTGTGTTAGATCGAGTGAGACTTGTAAACAAATCACAAAAACAGTTTGTAACAGAAAACGTACCCAAAAAGAGAGAGAGAGTTCTGCGAAGTACTGCAGGACGTAGGAATAGAGTCCTTTAGTAGATTGAACCAGCTTTAGTTGTAGGCTTAAAGGAGTTCTTTACAAGTGAACTTAGGGAAAAGCTAAGTGTCAGAGAACTGTAAAGACTCGCCAGTACAACTGTAAGGACGTTCAATATAATGGAAAGAACTATTCAAAAATCCTCCAAGGAGGTAGAGGTTTACACTCAAGAACTACTTGGTCTTGAGTGGTTCCTCTATAATTCACTGCGTTCATCTATTAACTTGTTTAGTACTTTATTCCGCTGCATTACTCAAGGACGCCCCTACACCTCGTAGGGACGCCAGACCAAAGGACGCCTTTACTCCAGTAAAGGACGTCCCTCAGTACTAACGATCCAACAGCTAGCAGCATAGTCCTTGCCATATCCTCAAGCGTCCTATTCTTTCTTTCCACAACTCCATTTTGTTGAGGAGTCTTTGGAGCTGAGAAGTTGTGAGAGACGCCATGTTGGTCACAGTAGGCCAGGAACTTTGAGTTTTGGAACTCCGTCCCATGGTCTGATCGTATGGCTTTGAGAGGCGTCTCAAGGGCAACTTCCACTTGTTTGATTAAGACTTTGAATGCATTGAAGCAATCTGCTTTTGATACCAAGAAAAGAACCCAAGTGAATCAAGAAAAATCATCTACGAGAACGTAAATGTACCTCTTTCCACCGTAGCTCAGCGTCTTCATTGGTCCACAGAGATCCATGTGGAGAAGTTCCAAAGGCTTCTTCTTACTGACTTCGTTCTTGGACTTGAAGGACGTTCTTGTTTGCTTCCCTTTGATATACGCTTCACACTGTTCAATTTTCTCAGGATCAATTCGGGGAAGTCCTTTCACAAGATTTCTTTGGTGTAGCTTAAGGATTGTGCTTAGTCCAGCATGGCCAAGGCGGCGATGCCAGAGGTCAGCATCGGCGGCGATGCCAGAGGTCAGCGTCCTCCTTTGAAACAGATAGGCACAATTCTGATTTAGGTTTGAACTCCTGGTTGAAGATGTAGACATTGATCTTGCGTACTCCTTTGAGAACAACTTTGTTTGATTTCTTGTTGATGACAAGGCACTCCTTTGAGTCAAATGTGACTAGATTTTCACCTTGATCACACATTTGAGAAACGCTAAGAAGATTGAAGCCCAGTCCTTCAACAAGACTGACATTTGTTGCCTTGATGGACGGATTGAGAATGGCAGCTCCCGTCGCTTTAATCTTTCCCTTGCCCTTATTGCCAAACGAGACAGTTCCTCCCGTGGCACTGTTTTGGATAGAAGTGAGATGAATCTGGCTTCTTGTCATATGATTTGAGGCGCCACTATCAATGATCCACGGGCGTCCCCTCACTTCAACCTGCCATAACAAAGTTAGTTTTTGGCGACCCAGGCAAGGTGTTCCTTACCTGGTTCGTTACAGAAATAAAACTCCGGTTCTGGCATGTAATCATTTATATTAACATCATTTGAAATAGCATGCTTTCGGAAAGAACTTCTAGAACGTCTAGGACGCCTACTGTTAGCCTTAGGGACGGACTCAGCATTTTCAATGTTAGTCCTAGCAGCTTTTCCACTTTCAATATCTTTTTTTTTAGTTTCACACAATCATATTTGAAGTGGTCTCCTTGTCCACAGTACTAACACGTCCTATAGTAAGTACCGAGGTAGTACTTCTTGTTGGGACGTTGGATTTTGTTTTTCTTCATCTTTTGGGGATCACAAACTTTTGAACCTTCCCCTTTTGCAATTTTTTTGTAAATTTTATGACTTGTAGAGTTGGTATAGTAGTCCTTCTGACCTTGGTCTCCACTTTCTAGGACTCTTATACGCTCAAGAAGGTTCTTGGTTTTCTCCCTTTCTAGTTCAAGTTCTGAAGTTTTGCTGGCCTCAAAGTCGCTAGGGAGAGAGTTCCTAGTGTCAGATTCATAGCCTAGTCCTCTTTTGGCTGGGACAAAAACTATTGGTTTGACTTCCTCAATGACAAGACTCTTTCCTAAGACTTTGACTTCTTCCCTAAGTTTAGCGTTCTCAAGCTTTAGACACATAACTTCAGCTTTTAGGGATTTTTTTTCATCATAGGAGGACTCTAGTTGTGAGGACACTGCAGCACAGTTCTCACATTCAACAATTATGTTCTCATCTTCAAGTTCATCCATCCTATGTTTCATTGCAAGACTTTCTTCCATGATTTTACCAATGAGTTTAATAAGTTTTGACTTTGAACATCTTTCTATGGAATTCATCATAGATTCATGAGTTACCTCTGGTTCCTTTTCTGAGACGTCCTCTTCAACATCTGAGGCGTCCTCCATAGCCATGTACGCCACTTGTTCATCAATTTCTGAGGCGTCCTCGATAGCTATGTACGCCGCTTGTTCATCAGGCTCTTCATCATCAGAACTAACATTATCCCATGCAGATGCGAACGCTCCAATGAGGGCCTTTGTCTTCATTTCCTTGGAGGACATTCCCGTCGTACACTTTTTAGCAAAATGTCCTTTTTTGTTACACTTGTAACAGGTAAGTTCTTTCATCTCTGCTTCAGTGTACTTGGGACTTTCTTTCTTGGAAGGCATCTTGTGTTTGTTGAAATATTTGTTCCTTTTGCCATAAGAACGGAGAGCTTTGTGAATAAGAGCAAGTTCTTCCTCTTCATCAAGCTGTTCTTTTGACTTGCTTTCTTGCTCCTTTAACGCTTGGACGCGCATCTTCTCACGATTCTCATTTTTGTTGGCTTCTATCATCAATGCTAGTTCTCTCTGACGACGGAGATACTCAGCGTACTCTGGTGTTGTTGATGCCAAAGCAAGGTCTGTTTGTGGATTCCGTCCTAGTTCAGCCATGTCAGAGTTCCTTCTTGCTTCATACTGCTTAGCTTCCCATAGATTTCCTCCATATCAAGCGTCTTGTTGGTTGTATTCTCTTTGAAGGTTGTTCTATCAAAGTTCCAGACTCCAGTAAGTCCATTAATGACCACTTGGACTCTGTTCCTCATTGAAACTTCTGCTTCTGGAATACGCAAGCTCTTCATCTTGGTGACAAGAGCTTCAAAATGGTATGAGTAGTCCTTAACCGTTTCATTGGGCAGCATTCTGAAACCATAGAACTCTCTTTTGATTTCGAGCTGAACATCCTCCTTCATCTCACCAGTTCCTACGTGGAATTTTTCAAGAGCTTCCCATTGTAGCTTGGTTGTTGCCAAATTGCTAACTCTGGTGGCGTCCCTTTCACAGAGAGACGCTTGAAGGAAGCATATTGCCTTAGCATTTGTTTCCATCAGCTTGAATTCATCAAGACCCCACTCGTCCTCTTTGTCACCTTTGTCAACAGGGACTTTGAGGTCACCCTTCATGATAACCTTCCAGCACTGATAGTTCTGACTTCTACAGAAATTTTCATATCTGATCTTCCAACGGTTGAAGTTGCCGTCCGTCAGGCGCGGAGGCTTCACAAAAGAGATTCCAATAGGTTCTGTTAGAAAATCTGTGTGTGTGTGTTTTGATGGTTCCAAACAGGTTGCTGACAGGAAGTCGCCGACGTCACAAAGATAAACTCAGAAGTCGCCGACCACCTCGACAACCTGGTTGCCCTGAAATCCGAAGCCGAGCGGAACTCTATAAATGGCAAAGCGCGTAGCAGATTTAAGGAAAGCGCGGTAGAAGGATTCTGGAGGTTCTTTTAAGGCAAGAAGAAGTTCATACATGCCGAAAATCTTCATGGATTATTCCGAGATATTTTAGAAGATTTTATTGTGTCTTAAGGAGCTGATTAGGAAAGATTTGTAAAGATTGTGTCTAATTCATTCCTTGGGCAAAAAGGATGAATTATACCACAATCTCCCTAGTTTATATATTCAGTTCGGTGTCCTGAGAGGGTTGGGGGTTGAACGAAGAGAGTTAGAAAACTAGAAGAGAACGGCGCAAAACTAAGGGAGAGTATTCTGTAAGGGTTTCTGAGAGTTTCCGGTATTGTACTGTGCGAGTGTTGTTGAGAGGGTAGAAGACAGGTTCGTGTGATTCGAGTCTGTGGACGGGAGGGTACGAGAAGAGTTGTATTGGGTGAGGGTAGAGTACATAGGCAGAGTACTTGCAAGAGGGCGTGGGATTCGCATCTTGGAGTAGGAGAACTTTTGTAAGCCCGAGAAATTAATACAACGAGTCGAAGTACTCTTCAAGTCCTACCAAGTGAGAAGCTTGGGAGGCAAGTGGTTTTTCCCGAGACAAACTAGTTGTTTTTTGGAGGGTTTCCACTCTAAATACCTGTGTTCAGTTCCGGTAACTTAAAGTCTTTCTTGTGTTTGAATTTCCGCTGCACAACATACAGGTTGTTAACCCTTGAGAGAGAATATGAGAATCTATTCCAAGGGAAGAATGAGTCCCTCCACGACTACCACTCTAGATTTTAGTCCGTGGTCAATCAGTTAGAGTTCCTTGGAGAAAAGCTTCCACAATGGAAGCAAACCAACAAACTAATTTTGGGTCTCAACAAGAAGTGTGACGGCATGGCGACTTCTCTATTGTCCCAAAAGGACACGAAGTCAATGACCGTGGAAGATGTGATTGGTCAACTGACCATGCTTGGAGGTATCCAACGCTGCTCTGAAAAGGTCAAGAAGGGAGGACAAGTTTGACTCTGAAAAGGTCAAGAACATTGCTCTGAAAGTTGAAAAGGCTTTCGACATCGCTCAAGGACAGGATGATGAAGAGGTCGACGACGACGACGTTGCCCTTATCTCAAAGGCGATGAAGAGACTTTGGAGTCGCAACAAAGCTCCAGCCAAAACCCCCGAAGCTGCAAGAGACATGAAGGGAGTGATATGCTATCACTGCCAAGACAAAGGGCATTTTGCTAAACAATGTCCAAAGAGGGAGGTTGGCAAGAGCATGATGGCGACTTGGGACATGTCTAATGAAGAAGAAGACAGGTCGCCGACCAAAGAACAATGCTTTATGGCCTTGAGTGATGACTCCTCAAGTGAGGTAAAAGATGCTGAACTTTCTTCTCTTTTAGCTAAGAAGACATGTGAACAACTTTGTGCTATCATTGAAAAACTTGGTCTTCAAGTTTCAGAACTAAGTGAAGAAATTGATGAAAAAGATGAGAAAATTGCCAATTTGATTGATGATAACAAAGTTTGGTCTTCTAAGGCTATAGATCTAGAAAAGAAAAGTGTCTCTAAACTTGTTGATTGCACTAAATGTCCTAACCTTGATTCTCAGGTTGTTGATTTACAGAAACAGGTTGACAACCTAGAAAAACAGGTGTCTAGTCTTGAAGGAGAAAAACTCATGCTGAAACTGGGAAATGCTAAGTTGTCTAGTGACCTTGAAAAGTTGAAGATAGACGATGAGGCTAAGAAACAGAAGTGGAAAGACGAGTTTGTCGTCGACAAGGTCCAGGAAGTCAGGGGAGACTTTGGAAGGAGATTTGTGAAGGTTGTTGAGTGACCTGGTCTCGGTTATGGGAAAAGCCAGAATGAAAAGGGGAACGCTTCTAATTCTCAAACATCCAAAGGAAAATCCCCTGTGCATGATCACAACGCAAGTTGTTCATCGCATGTGGCGGACCCCAAGGGTAAAGGGAAGCAAAAGTGGTACCCTAATCAAAAGGTTCGTACCATGTGGGAAAACCAAGTCCAGAACGCTGGCCCCTCGCGGATTGACTTCCAGGCCCGGGTCGACAACAAACCTGTCTACCCAGGATATAGTAAGTATGTAGGGTTGAAATCTCACATCACATGTTGGTATTGTGGCAAAGGAGGCCATTACCAACATGAGTGTTTCAAAAGGATTAGGGATTCTGAAAATGCTAGGAAGTCGAGGACTGCTAGGAAGAAACCTAATGTCACCAACTCTGTCAAGAACCCTAGGAAGAAACCTAATGTTACCAATTCTGTCAAGGATCCAAAACCTGCTAATACTGGTGTTTCTGATGATACTGTGAAATCTGTTGCTCGACCCAGAGGAGTTGTGTAACAACTCTGGGTTCGTAAAAACTAATATTGTTTGTGCAGGTTGAAGTGAGTGTCGACGACCCCTGGTTCATCGACAGTGCGTGCTCAGCTCATATGACTGGAAAATCTGAAGATTTTGTCTCACTTCAACAACACAAAGGAGGTAGCATTACCTTCGGAAACAATAGCAAAGGTGTGGTTTCTGGTATTGGAAAGGTGAAGATCTCAAGTAAGGTTTCAATTTCTGATGTTAGCTTGGTCGACAACCTTGGTTTTAATTTATTGAGTGTAGCTCAGTTGTGTGCTAACGGGAAAAATCAAGTTGTCTTTGATCATAAGCAGTGCTAGGTGATTGAAATTAGTACAGGTAGGACGGTTCTGAAGGGATTATGCAGAAACAATGTTTACAAGGTTGATCCCAGCTTCCAATCTGAAGAGAGTTTGTGCTTGAAGTCTGGTACAGAGGTCGCCGACCTCTGGCACAGTCGGTTCTGTCATGCTAGTCCGCAGTTACTGATCAAATTGCATAAAGAAGAGCTAGTTCGTGGTTTGCCCAAGATTGAGGTCTCTAAATCTGGAATCTGTGATGCCTGTGTGAAGGGTAAGCAAGTAAGGTCCTCCTTTAAGTCCAAGAAGGAGGTAAGTACCTCCAAACCCCTTCCTTGAGTTGATTCACATGGACCTGTGCGGACCTATGCGCGTGCAGAGTAGAGGGGGAAACAGATATGTTTATGTTATTGTTGATGACTACTCACGCTATACTTGGACTATCTTCCTTGCTTCTAAAGATCAGGTTTTCGAGGAGTTCGAGACATGGGCAAAGGCTGTTGAAAGAAAGCTTGGTAGTTCTTTGGTGGCTATCCGATCTGATCATGGCACAGAGTTTGAAAACTCAATATTGTAAGAAGACTGAAGTCAGCCACAATTTCTCGGCGCCAAGGACCCCACAGCAGAATGGAGTAGTTGAGAGGAAGAATCGAGCACTAGAGGAGATGTCGCGGACCTTGCTTATCTCTAGTGGTCTCCCAAGGAATTTCTAGGGAGAAGCAATTCATGCAGCCTGCTATGTGATGAACAGGGCTATGCTGCGTTCACTACTTGGAAAGACTCCGTACGAGCTGTTGAGAGGAGTCAAGCCCAATGTCGCCCACCTTCGCGTGTTTGGATGTAAATGCTATATTCATAACAATGGGAAGGACAGCCTGGGCAAGTTCGATCCAAGAAGTGATGTTGGCTCCTTTGTTGGCTACTCTCCAACAAGCAAAGCTTACAAGGTGTACAACAAGAGGACTAAGAAGATTGAAGAAAGTGTTCATGTGGTGTTCGATGAAAGCACCATGGCAGGCTCTCTGGTTCAGGATCGTGATGATGGTGATCTAGGTTACTTCTTATGTCTTGAAGATGTCTCTGACAGAGATAGTGCTGAAAGTCCATCTGGGGTCGCCAACCTTGACAGTGTCGCCGACTCAGATCAGAGCGCAGAGGCAGATCAGAATCAGAATCAGGTTCAGAATGCAGATGCTGTGCAGGATCAAGGTATTTCTGAGGCAAGAGAAGCAGATCAAGCAGTTCAAAGTTCAGATCAGGCAGTTCAAAGTTCAGTTTCAGGTAGCTCGTATCAGGTCGACGACCTGACTCAACTTCCTATCAGGAATTATTAGCAGAAGGATGCTCATCAATTTAAGGGGATATGCTGAATTCCAAGTGAATGTTGAACTTAGGGGGAACTTTTGAAAAGTTAAAGGGAAAATTGTTTGAGATGATTTCTTGAGATGCTCTGATGAAATAGATTGCCTTTTGAGATGTTTGGACAGATTGCAAAAGACCCCTTCCAGTGCAGAAAATAGATCGGTGTTTGTCACCATCAAAAAGGGGGAATTTGTTAGAAAATCTGTGTGTGTGTTTTGATGGTTCCAAACAGGTTGCTGACAGGAAGTCCCCGACGTCACAAAGATAAACTCAGAAGTCGCCGACCACCTCGACAACCTGGTTGCCCTGAAATCCGCAGCCGAGCGGAACTCTATAAATGGCAAAGCGCGTAGCAGATTTAAGGAAAGCGCGGTAGAAGGATTCTGGAGGTTCTTTTAAGGCAAGAAGAAGTTCATACATGCCGAAAATCTTCATGGATTATTCCGAGATATTTTAGAAGATTTTATTGTGTCTTAAGGAGCTGATTAGGAAAGATTTGTAAAGATTGTGTCTAATTCATTCCTTGGGCAAAAAGGATGAATTATACCACAATCTCCCTAGTTTATATACTCAGTTCGGTGTCCTGAGAGGGTTGGGGGTTGAACGAAGAGAGTTAGAAAACTAGAAGAGAACGGCGCAAAACTAAGGGAGAGTATTCTGTAAGGGTTTCTGAGAGTTTCCGGTATTGTACTGTGCGAGTGTTGCTGAGAGGGTAGAAGACAGGTTCGTGTGATTCGAGTCTGTGGACGGGAGGGTACGAGAAGAGTTGTATTGGGTGAGGGTAGAGTACATAGGCAGAGTACTTGCAAGAGGGCGTGGGATTCGCATCTTGGAGTAGGAGAACCTTTGTAAGCCCGAGAAATTAATACAACGAGTCGAAGTACTCTTCAAGTCCTACCAAGTGAGAAGCTTGGGAGGCAAGTGGTTTTTCCCGAGACAAACTAGTTGGTTTGTGGAGGGTTTCCACTCTAAATACCTGTGTTCAGTTCCGGTAACTTAAAGTCTTTCTTATGTTTGAATTTCCGCTGCACAACCTACAGGTTCTTAACTCTGGTCGACGACATCGTAGGTGTCGACGACCTCTGAAGTACTAACAGATCCTACAGGTTCCATGTCCATCTTTTGCCTGCAACTCAACAAAATCTAGAGCGCCTGCTCTGATGCCAATTGTTGGATCGTTAGTACTGAGGGACGTCCTTTACTTTGGTAAAGGCATCCTTTGGTCAGGCGTCCCTACGAGGAGTAGGGGCGTCCTTAGGTAATGCAGCGGAATAAAATACTAAAAAAGTAAAGATGAACGCGGTGAATTATAGAGGAACCACTCAAGACCAAGTAGTCCTTGAGTGTAAACCTCTACCTCCTTGGAGGATTTTTGAATAGCTTTTCCTTTATATTAAACGTCCTTACAGTTGTACTGGCGAGTCTTTACAGTTCTCTGGCACTTAGCTTTTCTTCCTAAGTCCACTAGTAAAGGACTCCTCTAAGCCTACAACTTAAACGAGTTTAATCTTATAAAGGACTCTATCCCTACGTCCTACAGTACTTCGTAGGACTCTCTCTTTCTTTTTCGGTTTTTCTGAGTACAAACAATTTTGTGTTTTGGGTTACAATTCTCACTCGATCTAGCACAAGTCTTGGCACTGTTCTTGAGTTCTTGAGCTAGTTCTTCGTGTTCTTGAGTGAGCCGCTTTCCTCTGATTCTCTCTGAATATTCTCTGAAAGCGTTAGCGTCACAATAAATTCCTTGGGCTATTTATAGGACTTGGGGAAGGGCGTCATTCTTCTTCTGACGATCATGCCCTTCATGGACGTGGCTACAGGATCTTCCTCCATGAGTATGGCGGTGATGAGGAAGCTTCCTGTGTCCAGCTGTGTGTGATGAACTCCGCTACAAGATCGGCCGCCATGTGTTGATGAACTCTGCTACAGGATCGTCCGCCACGTAGTGTTGGACTCTGCTACAGGATCGGTCTCCACGTGTCCTTGGATGATCAAATGTTGTTGAGTGATGTCATCCTGTCGGCTAGTGAGTAAGGACTCCTTTCTTATGTTCCTACTTGATTGCGACTTCATCCTTGCTCAAGTAGTCTCTTTGCTGGTCCTTACTTCCTGTTAGCTAGCGTCCCTAAGCCTAGGGAACGCTCACACACTTGTTGTCCTTTGTCATCTGGCGTTCCTAAGCAATTGGACAAATTTATTAGAATCAAAGTGAGTTTGTCATATCAAAACTAAGGGACGGTTTGTGTGGGCACACTACCAAGTATGCAAGCATTCTTGATAGCGTCCCAACACCCGACGTGTGGCAAGTAGGGCCCGAGGTATATGGAAGACATGCCATTGGATCGAGATAGAAGCAATTCGGGCCCGAGGTTCTCCGTGTCGATCCATGTCGGTCGTGGCTCCAAATTCCTTTCTTTTTGGGATTTTCCTATTAATTCCCATAATTATATTTGCTTCCTTGGAGATCAAGGAGTCTAGAAGCCTTGGAGATCAAGGAGTTCTAGAAGCCTTGGAGGTCAAGGACTTTCCTTGGGGATCAAGGAGTTTAGAATGGTAATCTAGTCTTTGTAATATGAGGGAAAATCTCTATTTAAACACTTGTAATCTCTCATTAGAGGACATCATCATATACACTTTTGGGGAGAGAATTGAGAGGGAGGTTTGAGAGAAGAAGGGGGTGGACTTTTCTCCAAGGGAGGGAAGAAACCCAAGATCTAGAGGAGGATTTGGGTGAATTCCTTTCCTTGGAGAGGAAAGAAGCCCTTGGATAGGAAGACATCATTACACCCACTAATCACCTCTCAAAGGCTCAAAGAAGACTTGGAGAGCAAGGAGAAGGAGAGGAGAGGAGAAGGAAGAGAAATTGGAGTAGGAGAAGAATAGATCTAGGGAGAACTTGTGAGTTTGTCTTTGATTTGCTTTGCACTTTGTTGATTTGGATTTGGATCTTGTTGATTTCCTTTGCTTTGAATGAAATTTGGGTTTGATGATTGAGATTGGTTTGCTTTGTGATTTGATTGTTTTTTACTCTAGCCTTATGGAGTAGATTCCATTGATCTTGGGCTATGGCGGAAACCTCTAGCTAGGTTGGGTTTGAACCACCAATTCCATAGCCTTGAGTGCTTGATCTAGGAACCCACTCTACATTGAGCTACAATTCCTTGTGGAAGCAAGGGATCAAGGGCTTGTGATTGGCAAGAGTGAACGGAAGCGATCGATTGCCTATCACTTGACCTTGCATCGAAAGGGAGGTAAAATTCCCTATGGTCGATGTGTAGAAGTGGCGGGACCGAGGTGAATAACCTCGATCTCACGAGGATCAACACTTATTGGCTGAATTGTGGTGGAATAACCCACATCTACTAGAGAAGGAACCCAAAAACCCAAGATCTATCTCTCTATTTTTGCAAGTTCGACATCCCCAGACATCGGGCCCGACTTACATCAGTGTCGGTCCCGGCTTCTCCAACGTCGATCCACCTCGGGCCCGAAGTGACAATGTCGGTCCCGAGTGGTTTCTCTTGATTTTCCTTTGTTTTAGCTTTTCTTTCTCTTTTTCAAGTCTCTTAGGTGCACTCATCGAACGAACTCCCGAGTGTTTGACACCCTACCTTGTGCTACAACTAGGTTTGGTTATAAATTAAATTTTGACCCTCGCATTCCGAACCGGTCGTCCTTACCTCTTTTTGAGAACCCTAACACTGCGTCCCAAAATTCAAACTTCCACACCTCTACAAAGGACTCTGACCTGTCGTCCTTATCAATCCACAAACCTCTTTTTGAGAACTCTAACCCTGCGTCCCAACATTGAACTCAACATTCTGACTTTGAGAACTCTGTACAGGCGTCCTTACGACTTTCACAAGCTTCCCTTTAATCACTTAGGACCATTTTTGAGAATCAAACAAGTAAGTCCCGTAAAGTAAAAGCAAAGAAGGATCATAGGACGCTTTTTCAGGATTCTCGGCTTGGGTAAGCTTAGAGTTCCCATCATTTTGGCTTATAATGAGGGTTGGGTGATCAGGGAAACTGTTGAGATCAAAAGAGAAATGAAAAGTCGTTCAAAGCAAAAGCATATCACATGTCTTAGACTAGCGTCCCTACAAGATAACTTTAAGTGCATGACAGTCCTTAAAACAAGTTTTCAACAAGACATAGTCAATCATTGAGGGGATAATAGAACGGGACTTGTTCATTTAAAAGTTATCATCCCCAAGAGCAACCTAAGATGCTCAAAGGGACGTCTATCAAGTGCTTTTGTGAAAATATCGGCCACTTGGTCCTCAGTCCTAACATGATCCACTCTAATCAATCCTAGTTCCACATTATCATGAAGAAAATGATGTCTAATATGAATATGCTTGGTGCGAGAATGATGAATAGGATTCTTGGCAATGTTTATAGCACTAGTGTATCACACATAATAGGGACTGTGTCAAGGATGTACCATAATCTTCTAATTCGTACTTGATCCAAAGAACTTGTCAGTAGCACGAAGCAGCAACAATGTACTCTACTTCCGCAGTTGAAAGCGCCACCAAATTTTGTTTCTTGGATCTCCGAAGTACTCTTCCTATCCACCACATGTCCTGCGTAGTCTGTGTCAGAGTACCCTACGAGGTTGAGGGACGTCTTCCTTGGATACCAAAGGCAGAGGTCGTCTCATCCCTTGAGGTGCCTAAAGATTCTTTTGACTTCTTGCATGTGGGACTCTTTTGGATTGGCTTGAAAGCGAGCACATAGGCAAACATCGAACATGATGTCAGGACGACTCGCAGTCAAGTACAATAAGGATCCTACCATGCCCCTATAGAGTTTTTGATCCACACTCTTGCCTTCTTCATCAGCATAAAGACGAGTGTTAGGAGAGATGGGAGTAGTTATTGGTTTGAACGTGTTCATCCCATACTTCTTCAGTATCTCATGGATATATTTCTGTTTGTGGATGCGCGTCCCATCTTTGAGTTGTGTGATTTGGAGTCCCAAGAAGAAGTTAAGTTTTCCGATGAGGGACATCTCAAACTCATTACTCATCAAGTTCTTGAAATCCTGTACAAGTTTCATGTTAGTGCTTCCAAATACTATGTCATCGACATAGACTTGGATAATCAAAACATCTTTGAGAACTTTCTTAAAAAACAAGGTTTAGTCAATCGTACCTCGAGTGTATCCGTTAGACAAGAGAAAGGACGAAAACTTGTCGTACTAAGCACGAGGGGCTTACTTGAGTCCATAGAGCGCCTTGTCAAGGAAGTACACATGGTCAGGGTACTTCTCATTCTCAAAACCAGGGGGTTGAGCAACGTACACCTCTTCCTTCAGTTTGCCGTTGAGGAAGGCGGTCTTGACGTCCATTTGAAACAGCTTGAACTCCTTGTGAGCGGCGAAGGCGATGAGAAGGCGTATGGCCTCAATTCGAGCGACAAGAGCGAAGGTCTCATCGTAATCGATCCCTTCCTCTTGCCTATTGCCTTGATCCACAAGCCTTGCTTTGTTTCTTGAAACTCTACAACTCTCATCAAGCTTGTTTCTGTAGACCCACCTCGTCCCTATTATATTTTTCTTTGGGGGTCTAGGGACGAGCTTCCACACTTCATTCCTTTCGAACTGATTTAGCTCTTCTTGCAGGGCTTGGATCCAGTCAGCGTCCTGAAGTGCTTCTTTTATGTTCTTAGATTCAACTAAGGACACAAAGGCATTGAACGCATAGAACACCATGTTCGCACGTTGGGACTTGTTAGCAACTGATCTGGTTTGGACTCCTTTTTATTTATCTGAGATAATTTGATCAGTTGGATGATATCTTGAGAGGTTGGTGTTCCTATGGGTGACGTCCCTACCAGGAGTACACCTATGATCCGTCCAATCTGATTCAGCCGAGTCCAAATCTTCTTCTTCAGCAATAGGCTCAGTGTGTTCCCCCTCAGGATGAGCGTCCAAACTTTGCCTTTGCTCTCCTTGTTGACTTGATTCCGCAACGTCCACTTTATTTAGCGACCAAGTCTGAGAAGGTTCTTGTTCACCACTAGGAACTCCCATGGAAACTTCTTCTCTATTGTCATGGGCGTTTCCAGGACCATAGTATTTTCCCGAGGACCAACCTTCTTCTTCATCGTCTTCGTCATCGTCCTTTGAAGAGGGATGACATTCTTTCTTGCTTGGTTCTTTCTTGAAAGACGAGCTTTCCTTGAATACTACTCTCATCAAGCTTAAGAGTCATTCTGTTGAAGAATTTATAGGCTTTGGTTGTGAGGGTGTACCCAAGAAATATTCCTTCATCATTCCTAGCATCAAACTTCCCGACGTTGTCTTTGCCATTGTTGTGAACGAAACATTTGCACCCAAAGACTTTGAGATGTGAAATGTTAGGCTTGTTCCATTGAGCAACTCATAGGACGTCTTCTTGAGTAAAGGACGAATCATAGCTGGGTTGTGATCAGTTCGGATTGCGAGGGTCTCAAAATTCAATTTATGACCAAACCTAGTTGTAGCACAAGGTAGGGTGTCGAACACTCGGGACTTCTGTCGTTGAGTGCACCTAAAAGACTTGAAAAAGGGAAAGAAAAGCTGAAACAAAGGAAAACAAGAGAAACCACTCGGGACCGATACTGGTCACTTCGGGCCCGAGATGGATCGACGTTGGAAAAGGCCGGGACCGACACTAATCAAAGTCGGGCCCGATGTCTGGGGATGTCGAACTTGCAAAAATGGAGACATAGATCTTGGGTTTTTGGGTTCCTCCTCTAGTAGATATGTGTTATTCCACCCCAATTCAGCCAATAAGTGTTGATCCTTGTAGGATCGAGGTTGTTCGCCTCGGTCCCGCCACTTCTACACATCGACCATAGGGAATTTGACCTCCCTTCGATGCAAGGTCTCGTGATGGGCAATCGATCGCTTCCGTTCACTCTTGCCAATCACAAGCCCTTGATCCCTTGCTTCCACAAGGAATTGTAGCTCTATGTAGAGTGGGTTCCTAGATCAAGCACTCAAGGCTATGGAATTGGGGTTTCAAACCCAAACCTAGTTAGAGGTTTCCCCCATAGCCCAAGATCGATGGAATCTACTCCATATGGAAAGAGTAAAAAGCAATCAAAATGCAAAGCAAACCAATCTCAATCATCAAAGTCAAAGAAAATCCAAATTTCATTCACTAACAAAGGAAATCCACAAGATTCAATCCAAATCCACAAAGTGCAAATCAAAACAAAGACAAACTCACAATTTCTCCCTAGATCTATCCTTCTCCTTCACCAATTTCTCTTCCTTCACCTCTCTTCTCCTTCTCCTTGCTCTCCAAGTCTCCCTAGAACCTTTGAGAGGTGATTAGTGTTGTCTCCTCTTTCCTCATTGTCTTCCCTTCTAATTAGAAGCTAAGAATGCCCGAAATAGAATAAGGGCGAAAGTGGTAGATCACATTTGTGTGCCTTGGAGCCCAATCCTTAATCCGCCGACTTGGACCTACACGGAAGAACCTCGGGCCCGATTTGCTGGCACCTCGGTCCGACGTCTAGAAGTCGATCTCGGGCCCGACGTTCATAGAGCTCGGTCCTGGTCTCTGGCCACCTTTTCTTCTTGGCTCTTCTCGTGCTTCTCTCCATGAATTTCTCGGCTCTTCCGCTCCTTAGACTTGTGCTTTGATCCTCCTTTGGGTATCCTTCCAAACCATCCTCGAATCATGCCAAAACACCTACAAAATGCACAAAATTTGCATAGTCTCCGAATCTCATAGAAAATCGGAATCTAAGCTAAAAAGGGACAAAACACACAAGGAAAGGAACCAAAGACACATATTTACATAGGAAAATGACCTATAAAACACCACCAAATTGAGAGACATCAGAATACCCCATACTTAAACTTGCTTGTCCTCAAGCAATAACAACGTAAGCAAGACCGAAACATAATCTTCAAGTAAAGCCTCATATGAAAAATCAATAAAGTACAAGTGATAGATAATCAAGCAATATTACATCATCGCACATGATCAAATGTTCATCGAAAACGAGTCAAATGCAACTAAGCCTCACTTTAAGCATATGAAAATGTGTATCACTCATCATGTGTATGGGTATAGCAATGAACACTCAAGCTCAATTATCATGAAAGTAAAGACTTTACTATTGAAGCTAATATCACCAATTCCTCCACCTAGAGATGCCTATTACAATGCACACAAAGAACTCGAACTTGGCTCAATGGAGGTCCTCAAAGAGGTTCCATTCGGCCGGGTTGTAATGGGGCTTTTGGTATTTCTCAAGGTAGGAATCATTTTGGTATTGTGGTGCTTACAATGGGGATTAAGCTTCCTAATCTCTCACCAACTTCACCAAATTCCACAATCCACTTTTCTCTCTTCCAAAAGTCTTAACATTTTTCTTCTCTCAACCCACAACTTCACTTAACATTCCACTTCATCTTTTGCACTTAAGCTTTTTGTTGGATTTTTCAAACCTTTGCACTTTGAATTGACTTTCTCTATACGTCGGGCCCGATATACCCTTAATTAAACTCGGTCGGACCCATTTCTCTCACTTAAGCTCTTTTCTTTCAATCCACTTCTCAATTCCAACATTTTCTTTCTTTCTTATCAATTTCTTTTCACTTATGCACAACAAAGATGCACTACCCACATGATTTATAACACCATTCTTTGCCCTCAAACCCGAGAGAATCTCAACTCTCCAATACACTCCAAATCTTTCTTCTAAAGTCCAATCCCATAAGGGTCAAGTCATATAAGGCTAGGAATAATATTTTTGAGGAGTTTCAAACAAAGGCTAGGCTAGAACGGGGCTACAAACAACGGTTTAACTTCATGGTAGGATATGGAACATTTTGTGACTAGAAACATAAAGTTCAAAATCAATGTGACAATGCATAAACAGATCTCATGACGGTCTTGGAAAATAGATAAACACCGCAATAGCAAGTTTTACTAAGCATGCATGAGCTAATCGCACAAGAAACATGAGAGATATGCAAATATGAACACGCATCCCTAAAATGGCCAAAAATCTAACTCACAAGGTTCACTCATACGTAGTTGCATAAAAACTCATTCTAGAACTCATGTGCTCAATAAAAACAAGCAAAATATCATATCACATCAAAAGCAACATCATTTTAAGAGGCTAAACTATCCAAAAATATGCAAAGGAATTTAAAGGCTCACATCATCATTAGCCTTCATTTGGACATCTAAGATAGGGATTCCTTAGTCCAAAAACAAAATCTTTTTGTTGTTTTCAACCGAAAATTTCATAATTTTATGGATTTTTTCAAAAAGATTTCTCAAAACAAAACAAACTCCTCCATTCAAACCAAATAAAGTTCAATCATTCTTTCATCAAACAAACCACAATCCAAACGCAAACATCCCCAAAACAAACAACTTCAAACAAACACAACAAACACAAGAAACATAACACATGAAACTATGAGCAACTAACCCCCACCCCATACTTAGAATTTTGATGTCCCTAACAAACAAGGAAATCAAAATTCAAAATAAGAGAGAAGAGTTTGAAAATCTCACAATCTCTTATTCTTGAGTGGCATGTCTAGATTACTCGGAGGATAGGAGAGCCCATGAGGCTCTAACTTCTTCACTCGGATCGACCTTGTCGTAGAACTTCTTCAATCGATGACCATTCACTTGGAAGACTCGTCCATTCTCAACAACCACATCTACCGCTCCTTGAGTATGAATTCGGTGAACCACGAATGGTCCACTCCACCTAGCCCTTAGCTTTCTGGGAAAGAATCTAAGTCTTGCATTGAAGAAAAGGACCTTATCACCAACTTGATAGGTCTTTGGGATCAATTTCCTATCATGCCTCTTCTTGGTCTTCTCCTTATACAACTTAGCATTCTCGTAGGCTTTCAACCTCAACTCTCCCAACTCATGGAGGTCTGAAAATCTCTTTTCACCGACTAAGTTGACATCCCAATTCATCTCCTTGAGAGCCCACTTGGCTTTGTGCTCTAACTCCACCAGAAGATGACATGCTTTGCCATAAACTAGATTGAAAGGTGTAGTCCCCAAAGGTGCCTTATAAGCGGTTCTATAAGCCCAAAGTCCATCATCAAGCTTAGCTGCCCAATCTTTCCTTGACCGAGACACCGTCTTCTCCAAGATGGCCTTGATTTGACGGTTAGAAACCTCGACTAGACCACTTGTTTGAGGATGATAAGGAGTAGCAACTCGATGAGTCACCCCATACTTAATCAACACATTCTCGAAGCATCTGTCAATGAAATGAGGTCCGCCATTGTTGGGGAAATTTCTACGGAAGCCCCGGATTGTTCCGGCAAATCAATGGATAGTAAGAGAACCAAGACAAAGACACGAGCAGTTGTTGACCCAGTTCGTCACAAGGACTACGTCTGGGGGCCTACCAAGCCAGGGATTCTCCACTAGAAACTTTGAGGACTCAAGGATTACAAGGAATCTTCCTAACCTAACCTCTCAATCTCACTTTCAAGATCTCTCTGTAGGGTTTTGGTAAGACTACACCAATTACAATATCAAAGCTGAGTATAAATAGAGGACTAGAGCCATACAATATCTTTTTCCCCAAGGAAACAATAATATCCCGAAAAATATGGAAACCCTAGTCGAATCCCGCGGACGTCTCGAAACTCGGGCAACATCTCCCAAAACGCGCCCGCGCTTTGCGGTTCCTTCCCCGCGTTTCCACCGCTGAAAACGAACCTGTCGCGAAGACCCTCCGAACCGCGGTCGCGGCTGCCGCGCTTCACCCGCGGTCGTGGGTGCCCATCCCGCGGTCGCGGGTCCGGCGATTCCGCGAACTTGATCGCGATCCCCTGGTCTTCGTTCTTTCGTCCGATTTGCCTCCTTTGACTTCTTTTCCTCGTCTTCGGTCCTTAGCTCGTTCCGTCTTCTTCCGCCCGATCGAATTAGGCTCCATACTCAACAATCTCCCACCTGGAGACTGATTCCATGTAATTGAATACCTTCAAATGCTCAACAAACTCCCACCCGAAGAATGCTTTAGAGCGCCCACATCGTCTGCTTGACGATCCTCCCTTCTGGTAGTGGTAGTGCCGGCCCTCAAGTTACGTACTCAGGCCATCAGAAGCCTCTTCCGGCTTCTCTTCAGTCTAAAGGAGACCCTCGAAACTTAGAGGACTACCCTGATCGTGGTGTTCACGGAGCAATCATGGTGTTCACAGTCTTGACGAGTATCATCAACAAAAAAATTCAGCCAGGGTGGTTCCGTCAAGCTTTGAATCCATCATGCCAAAGCCACCTTTGAGGGTCCTAAAGCCAAGGCACCAACCTATGATGGTGCCAACAGTGGTTCCAGCTTCCTCTGACGATTGTTCAAAGCAAAATGAAGTAAAGCTAGTCTCCCCGCCAACACACGCGGATCAGTATAGTTCCTGTACTGAATCGTTGCATGATGTTAAGTCATCTGTTGGTATTGGAGGGTTCAAAGAAGTCGCCAACCCCATAGATCCAAAACCAAAGGCCCTCGTGGATGTCGTAAGTAAAATGGTCTATGAGTTTCCAACAAAGAACAAGGGCGACGATGCCTCAAAGCCACGAACAATCAAGTTTTTGGCAAAGACCAAAGAGCTTCAATCAACCACTCTTCCCAACTTCTTGAATTACATGCACACTCCTTGGTTGGATGCTCATCCAAGACTTACATTGGCTCATGCATGAAGGAAGTTCATCCTTTAGCGGAGTTTTCCCAAATCCTTCATACTTTAACTATGATTACAACTTGGATATGACACATGCAAATAGTCCAAGTTATTCCACTTTATTTCATGCCTACGTCACATTTAGGAGTAAATATTCATGCATACATCATAGCTCTCTCTCTCTCTCTCTCTCTCTCTCTCTCTCTCTCTCTCTCTCTCTCTCTCTCTCAATATGTATCATCCAAGATGCATATGGCTCATCTTATGACATTGCTTAATCAATCTAAAAATTTGATTGATCAAAATCGATATAGGTTTAAAAAGAAAAGTGGTCGGGCTAATGCATGTAGAATGTCATATCATCTTGAACTTGGGGATTATGTTGTGCGTATATCTTTTATATTGCATATATTATCTCTATGGTCTTCGTGTGCTTATCCGATAGGCCAATGGGATTTTAGGTCGAGTCCTTCTCAACTGGGGAAGGATGATGTGATCACGACCGGCTCACATCATGGGTTCGAGAAACCGCCCGGTGCCTCCGCGGGGCACCCCTCATATGGCAACGAAATACGGCCCGGTGCCTCTTCGAGGCACCCCGCACCCAACGCTGCCGACGCTGGTACCTCGTCAAGGCACCCCGCATCTGACGCCGCCGATGCCGAGGCGCGGCCCGGTGCCTCTCCGAGGCACCCGCCCAAGGGTCGCACACGACCCGCTACAAGGTCGGTTACCTCTAAGGAAGGAAATCACATTCCCGGACCTATAACGAGGCGACGGGCTAATGACTTACAAGAGCAACTTCGGGCTCACTTGGCAAGGCCCTACACCTCACAAGCCCGACCTAGTGATGCGTTTATGAGCCTCCAAGTGTTCGGCCCAAACGAGAACTTTACTAGACCCGAAGCTCAAAATGACGAAGGTTATATCAAGCCCATTTCGAGGGGAGTTCGGTTGGCCCACTAATTTCTGATGCCTTGGCCGATAGTTTGGCTTTCAACTTAGCATTAATCACTATACTTGGATGCCAAGGCATGCCATAAAGACGGCTAAGAAGAGCTTGCCTTTGACGCCACTCTTCTCCACCTCCTCTCGGAAACTTGGCGCCCACTCCAAGGAGCTTGCCTTGGCCGCCACTTCTCTCCACCTCCTCTTGATGCTTGGCGTCCAAGCTAAGGCGCCGACCCCCTTCCCTTCCGCAGCCTATATAAACGCACCTAGGGGGCCTCATTTTAGATCAGATTGGATTTGAGTTTAAGCGCTCAAAGCCTTGCTCATCCGGTCTCTTCTCCTCAAGGGAGAACGGGCCGGGGGAGTCCCCCTTTTGTTGGCTTCTAGCCCTAGTCGACTCTTGCCTAAACTCATAGCTCGATCCATCATTTCCGTCCTTGTAACAACAAGACCTTTTCTTTCCCCTTTCCATTGTAATCAAACATTTCCGCCACTCTCTTTACAATTCAGTTTCATTTTCTCTTTCAATATCCAAACAAGAACACCTCCACGAGACTCAATCAAACCCGTCCCCGCTGATCCTGGATACAATTCACATCACCAGATCCATCTCACTTCTATCCAATCTAATGGCGCGGGAGGAACTGTCTCGTTTGGCAACAAGGGCAAAGGAAGAATCAAAGGGACGGGCACTGCAAATTTAAATCCGTCCATTAACGCTTCAAATGTTAGTCTAGTTGAAGGACTTGGCTTCAATCTCCTTAGCGTCTCCCAAATTTGTGATCAAGGTGATAGCCTAGTCACATTTGATTCAAAGGAGTGTCTCGTCATCCATAAGAAAACAAACCAAGTCATTCTCAAGGGAGTCCGTCAAAAAGATTTCTACATCTTCAACCAAGAGTTCAAGCCTGCTACTAAGTTGTGTCTATCTGTTTTAACTGTGGACGCTGACCTCTGGCATCGACGTCTTGGTCATGCTGGACTAAGCACAATCCTCAAGCTCCACCAACGAAATCTTGTAAGAGGACTTCCCCGAATCGATCTTGCGAAAGCTGAACAATGTGAAGCTTGCATAAAAGGGAAGCAAACAAAATTGTCCTTCAAATCCAAGAATGAAGTGAGTACGAAGAAGCCCTTGGAACTTCTTCATATGGATCTTTGTCGACCCATGAGGACGATGAGCTACAATGGAAAGAGGTACATGTACGTTCTCGTAGATGATTTTTCTCGATTTACTTGGGTTCTTTTCTTGGTGTCAAAAGCAGATTGCTTCAATGTTTTCAAAGTCTTCATCAAACAAGTGGAAGTTGCTCTAGAGACGCACTTGAAAGCCATACGATCAGACCATGGAACGGAGTTTCAAAACTCAGAGTTCCTGGCCTTCTGTGAGCAAAATGGCTTCTCTCACAACTTGCATCCCCAAGAAATCCTCAAGAAAATGGTGTTGTGGAAAGGAAGAATAGGAAGCTAGAGGATATGGCAAGGACTATGTTGTTGGCAAGTGGCGTCCCCAAGCAATTTTGGGCCGAAGTTGTCGCTACTGCCGCCTACATCATTAACCGCGCCATTATCCGTCCCTTGCTAAAGAAGACGTCCTACGAGCTGTTGAATGGGAAGAAACCTCGCATTGACCATCTTCGAACTTTTGGGTGCAAGTGTTTCGTCCACAACAACGACAAAGAGAAGCTTGGAAAGTTTGACGCTAGAAGCGATGAAGGAATATTTCTTTGGTATTCCCTCACAAGCAAAGCCTATAGAGTTTTCAACAAAAGGACTATAAAGCTCGAGGAGAGTATTCATGTTGTGATCAAGGAAGGTGTTAACCACAAAGAGAAACCAAGTAAGAAGGAACGCTCTTGTTCACATCAACAGGACAACTCTGAAGACGAAGAAGAAAGTTGGTCCTCAGGAACTACTATGTTTCTAAGGACGGTAATGCAAATCCAGAGGAGTCTCAGTGGACGCTCCTAGTGTTGATCAAGAAGCTCCTTCTAGAACTAAGTCTCCCGCACAACATGAAGTAGTTGAATCAAGTCAACAAGGTGAGCTAAGACATGGTGCGGACGCTCTCTCTGAGGGGGAACGCACTGAGGACGAAGCTCAAGATGAAGATGTGGATTCTGATGATAGTATTGATCCCCGGTTCACCCAACTCTTTCAAAGGGAGTCCTATCTCTCAACATATCATCCAAGAGATCAGATAATCTCAGATCAATCAAAAGGAGTTCAAACCAGATCAGTTGCAAGCAAGTCCCAGAGTGCAAACATTGCTTTTTGTGCATTCAACGCTTTTGTGTCCATGGTGGAACCCAAGAACATAAAAGAAGCACTCCAGGACACTGGCTGGATTCAAGCGATGCAAGAAGAACTTAATGAGTTTGAGAGAAACAAAGTTTGGACCCTCGTCCCTCGTCCCTCAGTTGCAAACAAAGTTTGGACCATCATAGGGACGCGCTGGGTGTCACTACTACAAAATTTGCCTAATACCTCTTTAAATATACCCCGGGCGTTTATATTACCGGGTATAATGTGCCAATTTAAAAAAGTATAAGACCTAATACACCGGACCTTACACGCCCGGTGTATTTATATCATATTATGACTATATACACCGGATGGTCAAGTATCCGGAGTATTTGCATGATATAAATACACCGGATCATACACGCCCGGTGTATTTGGTTAAAACGCCTACTATATATCCCGGGCTTTTCTGATCCGGTGTATTTGAGGCTTTTAATTCTATCGAATTTATGTCGTTATTTGCTTAACCCTAGAACGTGAATATCGTCAATACAATTAATTCGGCCGTGATCATAACCATGTAAGTCTTACAGTCAATTCCTTCAAGAATTCAACTTGTTTGCAATTCAATTCTTCAACATTACATGTATTGATAAAGTTTTTTGCATTATAATCATGATTAAGTTATTTTGTTTCTCCCACAGTCGTATCTCTCAAACATGTATGCTTGAGTTTGAAGCGACGAAAAACTTGATTAATTCGCGTTGTGGTAAGTATCTCTTATCTAGTCTTTTTCAAGTTTATGCTTGTTTATGAACTTTGATTATTAAAGTCTCTTTGTTTGAATGTGTATATACTATTTTTGTGTCTTATGATTGTTGTGGTATTCCTTTCTTATTTGATGCATGTCTAGAATGATGGATCGGTCATGGATGTTAAAAAATCGTGACTCTGATGAATATTCGAACGGTGTGGAAGAGTTTATTACATTTGCACTTGAGCATGGGGCTGATGCTACTAGAATGATGTGTCCATGCAAGAAGTGTTATTACTCAAGATGGCTTGAGGTTAACGAAATCAGAGATCATCTAATTTTCTATGGTATTATAAAGGATTACACACGGTGGATATGGCATGGAGAGAAAACAGTTGTTGAGTCTACTACTACTACTACAGATGTGAACATTGATCATGATACTTGTGAAGAGGATAGGTTGGATGATATGATTCATGATTGTGAGACAAATTTTGTTGATGACCCTGACAAGTTTCATGACTTGTTAAAGGATGCACAAATGCCGTTATATGCAGGGTGTGCCAAATTCACGAAGATATCAGCATTATTGAAATTGTATAATGTGAAAGCCAGACATGGATGGAGTGACACGAGTTTCAGTGCAATACTCGAGCTAATCAAGGAAATGCTTCCCGAGGATAATTGTATTCCAACTAGTACATATGAGGCGAAGAAAATTTTGTGTTCCATGGGTATGAATTATGAGAGAATACATGCTTGTCGTAATGACTGTGTTCTATATCGGAATGAATATGCTTCATTAGAATATTGCCCAAATCCTGATTGTGGTGAACCACGATATAAGAAGAAAGATGTTCCAGCAAAGGTTTTGTGGTATTTCCCAATCATTCCAAGGTTTCGACGTTTGTTTGGCAATCCTCGAGATGCTGAGAATTTAACTTGGCATGCAAATGGCAGAGTGAAAGACAGAAAAATTCGTCACCCAGCTGATTCTGCGCAATGGCAAACAATCGACAGATTATATCCTGAGTTTGGAAAAGAAAACAGAAACTTGCGGCTTGCACTCTCTACTGATGGGATGAGCCCTCATGGCAATCTAAGTACAAGTCACAGTACATGGCCGGTAGTGTTGGTGATTTATAATTTATCTCCGAGGTTGTGCATGAAGCGCAAATACATGATGCTATCTTTATTGATATCTGGCCCGAGGCAACCTGGGTTTGAAATTGATGTTTATTTGGCACCCTTGATTGAAGATCTGAAATTGTTGTGGGGTGAAGGTGTTGAAGTATTTGACGCACATCGTAGATAGGAATTTCGTCTCCGAGCCATGTTATTCTGCACAATAAATGATTTTCCTGCCTATGGTAATCTTGCTGGATACAGTGTGAAAGGATATCTCGCATGTCCTGTTTGTGGAAAGGATACCGTCTCATGTCGATTGAATAAATGTAACAAGAATGTTTATGTTAGGCATCGTAGGTTCTTGCCTATGGACCATTCCTATAGGAGGCTTCGTAAGGCTTTCTACAATGTTTCTGAAGAGGAAAGTGCTCCTATACCATTAACCGGAGAAGAGGTGCTGGCTGTTGTGAGTAAAATTGAAGTGAAGTTTGGGAAGGCCTCACAGAACAAAGTAATGATAGATGGGTGGAAGAAGAGATCAGTTTTTTTTGATCTTCCTTATTGGAAGGATCTCTCTATCAGACATTGTCTTGATGTGATGCACATTGAGAAGAATATATGTGACAGCCTCATTGGCACGTTATTGAATATGCCAGGAAAAACAAAAGATGGTTTGAAAGTCAGAGAGGACTACAAGGAGTTGAAGACCAGACCGGAATTGCAGCCACAGTCTAGAGAAACTCGTATATTTTTACCGCCTGCGTGTTACACTCTCTCTAAAGGTGAAAAGACCACTGTTATTAACTTTTTACGCAGCATCAAAGTTCCAGACGGGTACTCTTCAAATATCAGCAACCTCGTGTCTGTGAAAGATTTGAAGTTAGTGGGGTTGAAATCTCATGATTGTCATGTTCTCATGCAGCAGTTACTACCGGTGGCCATCCGTTCTATATTGCCCCAAAAGGTAAGGTCTACCATCATTAGACTTTGTCTTTTTTTCAAAAAATTATGTAGCAAGGCAGTTGACCGTGATGATTTGCAAGATCTGCAAAGAGAGATTGTTGTGGTCCTTTGTCAAATGGAGATGTACTTCCCACCGTCATTTTTTGATATCATGGTGCATTTAGCTGTACACTTGGTGAGAGAGGTTGAGCTTTGTGGACCGGTGTATCTTCGATGGATGTATCCATTTGAGCGATACATGAAAGTTCTAAAAGGCCCATTACATGGTCCTCACTTAGGCTTGGCATATTGGATTGACCCATTACATGGTCGTCAAGAAAAAGATGTTGAAGAGTTGATTGATTTGTAAGTTTGATGAATATTAAGTAGTTTTGTATAAACTGTTATGCTTACCATATTTTTTAAATTTATTTATAGGAGTTACACTTTAAAATACACCAATTTGGGAAAGAAAAAGCCTCGAAAACAACCTCTGTGGCAATTCGTAAAGGTGAGTTTGCTTTTTGATTGTGCTTTTTTTTTTCTGTTATTGATTTTCTAGATTGTTATTTTAGGGTGTTCTCTTTTCATGTTTTTTCTATTCAATTCGCTTCCTTATATTCTTGTTTTCTGTGATGTACGTAGTGTCCCTATCAATCAAATGTGATCGAGAGTGACTACTATATGCTAAGGTGTATGCAAGAGATAATCTGGAGAAGAAGTATAATCATCCCAAAGATTGTAAGACATTCAAACTTTATAACTAATGTACATGTTTTTAAAGTTAGATTTGTATATGAAGTTTTGTCTATAATTGCAGTGGTACGGTAATAGGAAGACCTTCTCAAGTGATGAAATAGATGAAATCAGAAAGGAGCTGATTGAGCATTTGATCCCTCTCATTATTTAGGTAACATTAAATAATTTTTTTTTCATTTTAATTGATCTAAGTTAATTTTCTTAACTTATACTAACTATTGTTTTTCTTTTTTTCTTTTTGCAGAACATAGTACAGAGCCCTTGTTATTTGCAGTCTTTATGTATTCATGTTAGAAAACGATGGTGGACGACTTTGATAATCGTTCTTTAAGTTTATGTTTCCGTGAGTTTGTACTTCTGGATGAATATGATGTTGAGTAGTGTCAGTATTGATAACATAGTACGGAGTTCCTATTGTTTGAACTGATTTTTGACTTTATCCAATGATATTTAGTATTATATATATAACACTAATTCAAATGTGATTTTTGACATTGTAATGCCTAATCCGGTGCACATACACAATAATACTATTTGGTCATATACCCCGGACTACAATATCCGGTGAACATAATCAATATACCTCGGACTTCAATATCCGGTGTATATAATCTAGTTAATAACCTACTCGATATACCCCGGACATTAATACCCGGTGTATATAACCCACTCGATATACCCCGGACATCAATACCCGGTGTATATAGTCTAATCAAAATACCCCGGACACCAATACCCGGGATAAATTCTTTTAACTTTATACCCCGGACTTCAATACCCGGTGTATATCTCACATTTTAGTTGGCATACACATTACTAATACCCCGGATCAAACACCCTTCAAATATACCCCGGATAGGGATTAATCCGGTGTATTTGGATAACAAATACCCCGGGCGTAAAAGTTAGACGGAATTTTCAAAGTAAGTAAATACCCCGGAGGAGACCCGGTGTATTAGGGTACTAATCAAATACCCCTGCGACTTTTACCCCGGGCAGCATCCGGTGTATTTGGGGGGAAACGCCCGGGGTATTTAAGCCATTCTGTAGTAGTGTGTTTAGAAACAAGCTTGATGAGAGTGGACACGTGTCAAGGAACAAGGCAAGACTTGTGGCTAAAGGATTCAAGCAAGAGGAAGGCATTGATTATGATGAGACATTTGCTCCTGTTGCTAGAATTGAGGCCGTCCGTCTCCTTATTGCCTTTGCCGTCACAAAGGATTCAAGTTGTTTCAAATGGATGTTAAGACTGCCTTCCTTAAAGGGAAATTGAAGGAGGAAGTGTACATTGCTCAGCCTCCAGGCTTTGAGGACGCCAATCATCCAGATCATGTGTACTACCTCGACAAGGCTCTCTATGAACTCAAGCAAGCTCCTCGTGCATGGTACGGCAGGTTTGCGTCCTTTCTCTTGTCAAATGGTTACACAAGGGGTTTAATTGATAAAACTTTGTACATTAAGAAAGTTCATAAAGATATTTTATTTGCCCAAGTCTATGTCGATGACATAGTATTTGGAAGTACTAACTTGAAACTTGTAGAGGACTTCAAGTCATTGATGAGTAGCGAGTTCGAGATGTCGCTCATAGGAGAACTCAACTTCTTCCAGGGGCTTCAAATCAACCAACTCAAGGATGGGACGCGCATTCACCAACAAAAGTATGTCCGAGAGATGCTCGAGCAGTACGGTATGAATACGTCCAAGCATGTTGCTATTCCTTGCTCTCCCAACTCGCGTCTTTACGCGGATGAGAAAGGGAAGCCTATTGATCAAAAACTCTATCGTGGGATGATTGGATCGCTTCTCTACTTGACCGTAAGTCGTCCAGACATCATGTTTGCCGTTTGCTTGTGTGCCCGTTTTCAAGCAAATGCAAAGGAGTCCCACATGCAAGAAGTCAAGAGGATCTTCAGATATCTCAAAGGACGCGACGATCTTTGTCTTTGGTATCGAAAGAAGTCGTCCCTCAAGCTCATTGGATACACAGATGCTGACTACGCTGGTCATGTCATTAATAGGAAAAGCACTTCAAGAATGGCACAATTTCTTGGTTCATGTCTAGTTTCGTGGGGATCAAAGAAACAAAACTCTGTGGCACTTTCAACTGCGGAAGCTGAGTACGTTGCTGCTGCCTCGTGTTGTTCACAAGTCCTCTGGATCAAGTATCAACTCAAGGACTATGGTATAACTCTTGAAACCGTTCCTATTCTTTGTGATAATAATGGTGTTATTGATATTGCTAAGAATCTTATTCATCATTCCCGCACAAAGCATATTCATATTAGACATCATTTCTTTCGTGATAATGTGGAATTATGACTTATTAGCATGGGGCATTTAAGGACTGAGGACCAAGTAGCTGATATTTGCACTAAAACACTTTACAGACGTCCCTTTGAGCACCTCAGGGTACTCTTGGGGATGATAACTTTTAAGTAGCAAGTCCCGTTCTACTATTCCCTCCATGCTGGGCTATGTTTTGTTGATGTCATAAATGTTAAGGACTTTTTTGCATTGATTTCATACTTGTAAGATGCTAGTCTAAAACTTCTTTATGCATATATATTATGTGAACTGCCATTTGAAAATCTCTATTGTCTTGAAAAAGAGTATCCCTGATCACCCAACCCTCATTATAAGCCGAAATGATGGGAACTCTAAGCTTACCCTGGCCGAGAACCTTGCAAAAGCGTCCTATGAGCTTCATTATTTCTTTTATGGGACGTACTTGCTTGGTTTTCAAAGTGGCTCGAAAGGCGATCCTATAGGACTTTTATTGTTTGAAATTTGGAGTTAAGGACGCCAGTTCAGTACAGGCTCATCAGGAACGCCGTCCTTGTGCAGTTGTGAAATTTGAAGAGTTGTCAGTTTGATTTTTGAATTGTGAGAAGAACCGCTCTTTGCTTCAAGGGGAAGTTACTAGCGTGCCCCTCACCTAACCTTTATATAAGCATTGATTGTTCCGCCTGTCTGAAGTTTCGCTCTCACTATTCTCACTCAAGCATTTTCTCTGACTTCTCTCTAGAACTCCGGCATCCTCTCTCTAAACTTCTGTCCAGTTTCCGACCAGATTTCTATCAGAAAATGGCTCAACACAAACACACCGCCGGTGGATCGGTTGTTGCCAGTAAGAAGAGGAAGCGCCTTGCTAAGAAGGCGTTCTATATTGAAGGACCACAAGAAATCAGAATTGATGAGATCCTTAGGGATTTTATTGAGACAAATCCACGGATGCTCTTCAATGCTGTGGCAGACTATATGAAAACATGTACTGACCAAGTATGTTTCGAAATCTGAGGACGTTCCTTCAAAGGTTCTGTTGGGACGATATTAAGGACACCAGTCATTAATATCTAAACCAATAATAATCGTCCCTAGTTTTGATAATGACAAACTCAAAGGTATTTAATAAGTTGTCCAAGTGCTGATCTTAGATAAGTCCAGTGGACGCACATGAGCGAAAAGGACAACAAGTGAACAACAGTCCCTAACTGATTCACTCTACTTTGCATAGGTTAACTCTTGTATTTTAGAGCTATTTTGAGAGTGTTTAGGTTAGTTTTGAGCGTTATTGTAATATCAAGACCGAAGACACAAGACATGAAGAATCAAGAGTAAAAGAGCTTAAAGACGAAGAATCGCCACTGCATGGATGCCGCGGACGCGTTACCTATGGCGCGGGCGCGGTGGCGTGGAGGAGCGAACCAACCAAAACCGTGAAGGACGCGGACGCGTTGACTCCGCAGCGGTAGAAGCTGAACCCGGTTGCGAATTCGATTATTGATCATTGATTATCAAAATTCTCTTTTTACCTTGACTAACTGATTGCGGAATGCTAATAACCCAACTTCATGGAATTATTAATCCTACTTCAATTCTAGTTATTAGCCCGACCGGTACTAACAACCCTAATTATCAAATAAACTAAGAGACCTCCTAGATTCAATTTGACAAAAACATTAAGATTCAAGCATCAATAGAAACATGCATTCAGAGCAACCAGACATCCAAATAACATGCGATTGAATTCTCTTCTCTAATCAACTAGTCCTACCAGTTCTAGAATGATTAAAGGTTCTACTTATGATCTAATTACACCAACCGGTAATTAGAAAGATCTATGATTCGCTCTATTTTGTATGGGTTTACTCTTATATTTTAGGGCTATATTGAGTGTGTTTAGCTTAGATTTGAGCGATATTGTAATATCAAGACCGAAGACACAAGAATTCAAGATTCAAGAGTTTTAAGGCGTTTTGAGCTGTCTGCGCGACACCACTTACTTGCGAAGCCTATATCTTGAGCTACAGTGATCGGATTGAGCTGATTCTGGTACCACTGGAAATCTAACTTCAAGGGCTTCAATTCATCTTTTTACACCAAAGTCATATTCCAAGCCGACGATGGTCAAAACAGCCTCCGAAGTGACACCAGCAATTCTGTCGAGATTCCGCGACCGCGGATTGTTCACCGCGACCGCGGTGGCTGCCGAGACGAGAAGTTCTTTTCTGTTGCGAGAGCGCGGGCGCGGTGATGGCGACGCGACCGCGGAGATGCCGGATCCGAAGCGGGGCGAAATCTTTCTATCTTGTTTCCTTTTCTATCTTGTGCCTCTTACCTTATCTATCTCGGAGAGCTTGTTCCTTGGGCTCTATAAGGAGGAGCCTCCTTAGGTTTTAGATACATTCTACGTTTTACAAATTCTTCTCTTTTAGGTTTTAGTTTAGTTATGGAGAGCTAGTCTCCTTGGGTTTGTTCAAGGGAGAAGCTCTGATGTATGAACTCGTGAGATTTTGGTAATTGATTTCTATCGTTTAGTTAATATCTCTTCTCTTTGTGCTTAATTTCATGAGCTTTGCATGATTCTTTGAGCTTGGACAACTTGTTGAATTATCATTGTTCTATAGTCTGAATTGATTTGTTTCATTGTCTATGTGAGCATCTCTTTTCTAGAAGACAACTTGATTCTAGGACCGTGGACTAGGATTAAGAGAGAGAATTGATTGTTTTATCATACAATTGACTCGTAGCTTGATTGTTTGATATCATATCCTGCATATCCTTGTTCTCTATGCTAATTCTAGGTTAAGCGTCCTTGCCTAGGGTTATAGAATTGCTTGGACCGTGGACTTGCGATTGTTAATGATCAGGATAGGAATTAACCATAGGTGTGAATATAATCAATGGATGAATCTATGATCGAGGGATTATATCATGAGTGGATCTTTTGAATGAACTTGTCTCCATATCACTTGTTCCCCATATTTGTATGTTGGTTTATTTGTTTGTTCTTTGTTTCTAAGTTAGTTTTAGTATAGATTTCTCTCCTAAATCCCCCTTTTCTTGGCTGATAATAATATTAGTACTAGAAGCCTTAGTTCTCTTGGGTTCGACCCCTTACTTACTTGCTATACTTAGTTTGTAGTTTGGATTATTTATCTTTGATCTTGGCACGACGACTTTAGCCGAGTCAAATTTTGGCGCCGTTGCCGGGGAACTTAGGTTTCTTTCTAGTGTTAGTATTTTTATTGACTATTGTGTGGACCTATCTTACGGTCCACACCCTTGCTACTAACTCTTTCCCAAGTGCTGTCGTTGTTTTCAGGAGACAACATGGTTGTTGAGTACCCCGCGCTAGCTGAAGGGGTGAACTTTGTGGTGAATTCTGGTTTGATTAAGTATTTACCTCGATTTGGTGGGCAGCCTGATGACGAGGCAATCAAACATCTTACCGAGTTCCACTGGGTCTGTTTGGGCATGAAGCCTGCTAAGGTCACTGAGGATCAAATCAAGATGCGAGCTTTTCCGTTCTCTCTGACCGGATCAGCGAAGGAATGGTTTTTCTCAATATTAACCAATCCTCACTCTCAACGGATCACGACATGGAGTCAGTTGAGGATGGCATTCTTGGACAAATACTTTCCCATACCAGTAAGGGCAGCTATTAAGAGAGACATCACCCATCTTCAACAACATAACGGGGAGAGCCTGTACGATTACCTTGATCGCCACATAAGGCTCGTTGCTAGTTATCCAGGCCATGGGTTCACACATCAAAATCTTATTGAGTTCCTCATGGTTGGCATGCGTCATGAGCACAGCAGATTAGTGAACGCTTCATGTGGAGGCTCTTATCTAGACAAAGCTTCCCTTGAAGTCTTTAAAATAGTGTAGAAATTTGCTGAGGATCATAGAAGCCGGATGCCTCGCTGCCCTGACAAGCCATCAGCTGAAGAACATCTTTCTACGAAACTGGAGGAGATGAATGAGCTATTTGATCGGAATCTCCGAGATATGAACTTGTCATCGAGATGAGAACGAGGGAGATTTCCGAGAAGATCAATATTACTCCTCAAGCATGGGTGAATGTAAGTGCTATGTCATTAAGGAGTGGACGAGAGTTGGGCATAACGAATGACGCTCCTGTTGCTATTCCGCGACCGCATCAGGCAGACCGCGACCGCAGAATCCCTACAGAAGCTCTCGTTAGCGGATGATCCGCGACCGCGCCCACCATGCCGCGCCCGCGTGTTCTATGCAGAAACGGTGGAAATCCAAGAAGACACGACCCGCGAGAATGTATGCTTGCATGAGAATTGTTCGCAGATATTTGATAGATTGCTCAGGTCATTAACGATGTCCGATCATGAGTACGTCGAGCCATCGACGTTAACCAAAGGTGCTTCTCGGGAGGCAGCCCGAATTTGAAATCCTAGTTGAAAATAAAAATAAATTTTTTTCGGGCTAACGTGCAGGTACTAGGTCCGAAAGGACATTCTGGTGCAAAACCGCGCTCGCGGCAGCCATACCACGCCCGCTGTTGGGACAATGTTAAGGACTCCTTCAGTAATTAACATTGTGCCTGGCGTCCCTCAGTTTTGATATGACAAACTCGCCTTGATCTAATATGTTGTCCAAGTGTTTCAGGAACACACGTTGAAAAGGACAACAAGTTGATGAACATGTAATCGTCCTTAAGGAGTAAGGACGCTACATCTCTCAGTGAACGGCTTGGCAAAATCATACACAAGGACACCGTCCTTATTCTATACACTGGAGTCCTTCAAAGCTGGCCGACAAAGTGACATCACCAGACAAGCTTTGATCATGATCTCCACGTGGAAGAAGATCCCTCATCCAAGCCTAACGGAATTGCCAGTAAGCTTCCTTGATCATCACAGAGACACGTGGAAGCCGATTACTGTTGCAACGTCCCCAAAGGGCATGATCGTCAGAGAAAGTCGCCATTTCCCAATGTCACTATAAATACTCGTCCAGAGCATTTATTGTGATGTGACGCTTCAGAGAATATTCAGGGAATTCTTCAGTTGCTCAAGAACACCAAGAACACCAAGAACAAGCTCAAGAACAAGTGAGAACTAGGTGTTAGATTGAGCGAGAAGCATACCACAATACCACAAACTGTTTGTAACAGAAAAGAACAAAAATAGTGAGAGAGTCCTTACGACGAACTGTAAGGAAAAGGTGATAGCGTCCTTTAGTGAGATTAAGTTAGGTTACTCTACAGGCTTAAAGGAGTTGTTACTAGTGGACTTAGGGACGCCCTTCTAAGTGCCAGAGAAGTGTAACTACTCGCCAGTGTATTGTAAGGAAACTTAATAAGAAAGGAAAGAAGCTATTACAAAATCCTCCAAGGAGGTAGAGGTTTACACTCAAGGACTAGTTGGTACTTGAGTGGTTCCTCTATAAATCAAAAGCGTTCCTTACTTATTGTCTTTACTTGTTTAGTCTTTTGCTTTCCGCTGCGAACCAAGGAAATCTTCAATCTTTATTAAGGACATCTTGGTAAAGGACGACCTTAACTCTGTTAAGGACGCCCTTGTATTTTCGACTAACGATCCAACAATTGGTATCAGAGCAGGCGCTCTAGATTCTTACTGAGTTGCAGGTAAAGATGGATATGGAACCCATTGGAATCTCCTTTACTAAGCCCCCGCGCCTGACGGACGGCAACTTCAACCGCTGGAAGATCAGATTTGAGAACTTCTGTAGAGGTCAGAATTATCAATGCTGGAAAGTGATCATGAAGGGTGACCTTACAGTTCCTGCTGACAAGAAAGATAAAGAGGACGATTGGGGTCCTGATGAATTCAAGCTGATGGAAACAAATGCTAAGGCAATATGCTTCCTTCAAGCGTCCCTTTGCGAGAGGGACGCCACCAGAGTTAGCAATTTGGCAACAGCCAAACTACAGTGGGAAGCTCTCGAAAAGTACCACGTAGGAACTGTTGAGATGAAGGAAGACGTTCAGCTCGAAATCAAGAGAGAGTTCTATGCTTTCCGAATGCTTCCCAATGAATCAGTCAAGGACTACTCATACCGCTTTGAAGCTCTAGTCACCAAGATGAGAAACTTGGGGATTCCTGAAACTGAAATTTCAATGAGGAACAGAGTTCAAGTGGTCATTGATGGACTTACAGGAAAGTGGAACTTTGATAGAACCACGTTCAAGGAGAATACAGCTAACAAGACTCTAGACATGGAAGAGATCTACGGGAAGCTGAGAGGATATGAAGCAAGAAGGGACTCCGTCTTGGCTGAGCTAGCACGGAATCCTCAGACGGATCTTGCTCTAATGACGGCGACACTAGAGTACGCTGAGTATCTTCGTTGTCAACAAGAACTTGCTATGATGGTGGAAGCCAACAAGAATGAAAACCGTGAGAAGATGCGTGCCCAAGCTGCAAGGGACGAACAAAAGAAGTCAAAGGAACAAATTGAGGAAGACAAACAAGTTGCTCTTTTGCACAACGCTCTACGTTCCTGGAGCAAAAGGAACAAACACTTTCAAAAGAACAAAATGCCATACAAGAAAGAGAGTCCCAAATACACTGAGGCTGAAATGAAGGAACGTACTTGTTTCAAATGTAACAAGAAAGGACACTTCGCCAAGAAATGCACCACTGGAATGTCCTCAAAGGATATGAAGAAGAAGGCCTTAATGAGTGCTTTTGAAGCTATTTCAATCAGTGCATGGGACGATAGTGACTCGGATGAAGATGATAATTCTGATAATGATGAAGTGGCGTTCATGGCTATTGAGGACGTCCCAGCTGTTGAGGAGGACGCTCCTAGATCTGAAAATGAGGTAACTCGTGAGTCTATGATAAGTTCCTTAGAAAATTGTTCTAAATCCAAGCTTATTAAACTCATTGGTAAAATCATGGAAGAAAGTGTAGCTATGAAACATAGGATGGATGAACTTGAAGATGAAAACATAGTTGTTGAATGTGAGAACTGTGCTACAGTATCTCTGCAATTAGAGTCCTCCAGTGAAGAAATTAAATCTTTGAAAACTGAATTGATGTGTCTCAAACTGGAGAACGCTAACCTTAGGGAAGAAGTCAAAGTGCTAGGAAAGAGTCCTGTTATCGAAGAAGTAAAACCCATAGTGTTTGTCCCAGCCAAAAGGGGACTAGGTTATGAGTCTGAATCTAGGAACTCTCTTCCGAGTGACTCTGAGGCTAGTAAATCCAGAGAACTTGAACAAGAGAGGGAGAAAACAAGGAATCTTCTTGAAAGAATTAGAGTCCTAGAAAGTGGTGAGGAAGGTCAAAAGGACTACTATACTAACTCCACTAGTCATAGGATTTACAAGAAAATCGCTAAGGGGGAAGGTTCTAAAGTTTGTAACCCTCAAAAGATGAAAGAAAACAAAATTCAACGTCCCAATAAGAAGTACTACCTCGGTACTTACTATAGGACGTGCTGGTATTGTGGTGAAGGAGATCACCACAAATATGAATGCTTGAAACTAAAGGAAGACAATGAAAAGGGAAAAGATGCTAGGACTAACAATGAAAATAATGAGTCCGTCCCTAAAGTTAATACTAGGCGTCCTAGACGTTCTAGGAGTTATTTCAGAAGGCATGCCATTTCAAATGATGTTAATCTGAATGACTATTTGTCAGAACCAGAGTTCTACTACTATAACGAACCAGGTAAGGAACACCTTGCATGGGTCGCCAAAAACTAACTTTGTTTTGGCAGGTGGAAGTGAGGGGACGCCCGTGGATCATTGATAGTGGCGCCTCAAATCACATGACAAGAAGCTAGATCCATCTCACTTCTATCCATAATAGTGCCACGAGAGGAACTGTCTCGTTTGGCAACAAGGGCAAAGGAAAGATCAAAGGGACGGGAACTGCTATTCTCAATGCGTCCATCAAAGCATCAAATGTCAGTCTTGTTGAAGGACTTGGCTTCAATCTCCTTAGTTTCTCCCAAATATGTGACCAAGGTGAAAACCTAGTCACATTTGACTCAAAGGAATGCCTTGTCATCAACAAGAAAACCAACAAAGTTGTTCTCAAAGGAGTACGCCAGAATAATGTCTACATCTTCAACCAAGAGTTCAAGCCAAAATCTGAGTTATGCTTATCTGTTTCAAAGGAGGACACTGACCTCTGGCATCGTCGCCTTGGCCATGCTGGTCTAAGCACAATCCTTAAGCTGCATCAAAGAAATCTTGTTAAGGGACTTCCCCAAATTGATCCTGAGAAGGTTGATCAGTGCGAAGCATGTATCAAAGGGAAGCAAACAAGAACGTCCTTCAAGTCCAACAATGAAGTAAGCACGAAGAAGCCTTTGGAACTTCTCCATATGGATCTTTGTGGACCAATGAAGACGTTAAGCCATGGTGGAAAGAGGTACATTTACGTTCTTGTAGATGATTTTTCTCGATTCACTTGGGTTCTTTTCTTGGCATCAAAAACAGATTGTTTCAACACTTTCAAAGTCTTCATCAAACAAGCGGAAGTTGCTCTTCGGACGCCTTTGAAAGCCATACGATCAGACCATGGGACGGACTTCCAAAACTCAGAATTCCTGGCCTACTGTGATCAACACGGCGTCTCTCACAACTTCTCAGCTCCAAGGACTCCTCAACAAAATGGTGTTGTAGAAAGAAAGAATAGGACGCTGGAGGATATGGCAAGGACTATGCTCTTGGCTAATAGCGTTCCTAAGTATTTCTGGGCGGAAGCTATTGCTACAGCATGTTACATCATCAATCGTGCCATGATCCGTCCTCTGCTGAAGAAGACGTCCTATGAGCTGTTGAATGGAAAGAAGCCTCGCATCGATTATCTCAGAGTCTTTGGTTGCAAATGTTTTGTTCACAACAATGACAAAGAAAGACTTGGAAAGTTTGATGCAAGGAGTGATGAAGCCATATTCCTTGGGTACTCCCTCACAAGCAAAGCATATAGAGTTTTCAACAAAAGGACTCTTAAGCTTGAGGAGAGTATTCATGTTGTGTTCAAAGAAAGTTCTTCCCACAAAGAAAAATCAAGTACGAAAGAACGCTCTTCCTCACAATAGATGGACGACTCTGAAGACGAAACTGATATTGGGTCCTCTGGAAAATACTATGTTCCTAAGGACGCCGCTCCAAATCCAGAAGAAGTCTCAGTGGACGCTCCTAGTGTTGCTCAGGGAGTTCCATCTCGTAGTGAATCCCCTTTTCAACTGGATGTGGCTGAATCAAGTCAAGGTGTGAACGCTCTCTTTGAGGGGGAACTGTAACACCCCGAGAATTTCTAAGGGATTGAGGTGCTCCCCATGCCAACAAGAGCTCTTCCTTTTCATGGTTCGAGAGGTCAAAAGAACTATGAAGTTAAGCGTGCTAGGACGAGAGTAGTTGATGTCTCTCATTTTGGAGGTGTTTTAGTAGTTAATTTCCCTTGTAAATATGTGTTTTTCATTCTCTTCTTTGTAGTTTCGTTTCCTTTTTAGCTTAGTTCCCGGTTTTCTTCAAGAGTCGGAAACTATGCGAGTTTGTTTGTTTTTGTAGGTAAAATGGCAAGAATGAGGACAATTTCGAGGAGCTAAGGAAGGAGCCAAGTCAAGGAGTGCAAGAGCCAAGCTAAGAATGAAGTGGAACCAAAGGAAACCAAGGAAGAAAGCAAGGATCGAGGCCCTAGACCGAGTTACCCCAAGTCGGGCCCGAGATCGAGCACTCAGTGAACCGGACCGACGTTCCCAACGTCGGGCCCGATGTCGACCCGTGTCGGTCCAAGTCGGCGCATGTGAGGATTGTTCCCCAAGGCATATTTTTAGCAACTTTCCACATTTGCCTCTTTCTAAATTGGGATTCCTTGGTCCCCAATCCATGAAGAAGGTTAAGAGAGGTGATTAGTGATTAAATCAAGTGTGGAGTGTGAGGAGGACGAGTGGGACACACACACCAAACCCAAATTCACTCTCAAAGGCTCAAGGAAGACTTGGAGAGCAAGGAGAAGAAGGAAGAAGGAAGAGAAGGAGAGATCGGTGGAGAAGAGAGGGAGATTTGTGAGTTTTGTACTTTGTTTTGCTTTGATCAAGTAGATTTGAACTTGGATTTTGTAGACTCTTTGAAGTTGAATGCAATTGGAGTTTGATTGGATGATGTTTATTGAGTTTTGCTTGATTTCCATTTTGTTTATGCTTTTCTCTTACCACATGGAGTAGATTCCATAGTCTTGGGCTATGGGGGAATTCCCCTAGCTAGATTTGGGTAGAAAACCCCAATTCCATAGCCTTGAGCGCTTGATTTGTGAATCCTCTCTACATTGAGCTTCAATTCTCTTGTGAAAGCAAGGGATCTAGAGCTTGTGTTTGGTAAGAGTAAGCGAAAGAGGTCTCTATCCCATCACAAGTCTCTAGCATCGAAGGTGAGTGAAAGCTCCCTTGGGTCGAGGTGTAGATTGGAGGGATTTGAGGCGATCAACCTCGATCTCATTAGAATCAAACACTTATTGGTTGAATTGAGGTGGAATATCCAAGTCTAGTTGGGGGAGGAACCCAAAAACCCAAGACCGATCTACTAATTTGCTAAGACCGAGATACCCAGCACCTCGGGCCCGACTTGCACCACGTCGGTCCCGTACAAATTGATCTCGATCCTACCTCGGACCGAAGTGACCCTGTGTCGGTCCGAGGAGATCTCTCTTGTTTTCCTTCTTTTGTCTTTATTTTCTCCTCTTTTTAGTCTTCTCGGGTACTCTCAACGCACGAACTCCCGTGTGTTCGGCACCCTACCTCTTTACTACAAGTGAGGTTCGGTTTTATAAATTTAAATTGTGAGACCCTCCGATTCCCGGAACTCATCAGAATTTTGGCGCCGTTGCCGGGGAGTTCTACTTGTTCGAGGTACCCATCTTTGTTGAGTCTTTGATTTTGGTAGTGATTTGGTTGAGGGACTAGCCCAAACCCCTTGTTTGTTTTGATTTGGTTTTTGTTTGTGTCTTTGGTTGTAAGTGCATGCGAGCTAGTTCCGTCCGAGGAACTCTTAAGCTCGATTTTGTGTGTGACCCGGAGAGTATTCTAAGGCAAGCCCGCAAGAAGAAGAGGATGGCGGACCAAGCCCGAGATGAGGAGTTCGAGAGGATGAGAGCCGACATGGCTCGAATGCAAATTGAGATGGCAAACCGAGATGCCGAGGCCCGTAGAGAGAGGGAGCAAAGGATAAGGTTGGAGGCCCAAATCAACACTCAACCCCGGAATGCTAGACAATACATGCATCCGGAGTTGAAGGTCCCGGAGCCGGCCATCGTCTTGCCGGAGGTGTCGAGGAATTTTGAGATAAAAACTCAATTTATCTCACTCATCAAGAGTGAGCAATTCCAAGGGAGGCCGAATGAGTGTCCGATCGAGCATGCGAAGCAATTCAAGGACCTTTGTGAGACCATTTCCACGGACGATGAGACACTTGAGTATGTGCTACTCAAAGCCTTCAAGTGGTCTTTGGGAGGCAAAGCTTTGCATTGGTTGGAGAGTCAAGCACCTCGATCCATCACATCATGGAGGGCCCTAAATGAAGCGTTCTTGATGAAGTTCTTCCCGCCCACCAAGACGACGGAGCTTAGAAGGAAGATTGCTAGTTTCCAACAAGGAGCTCATGAGCCACTTTTCGAGGCGTGGGATAGGTTCAAAGAGATGTTGAGGGCGTGTCCGACACATGGTCAACAACCCTATGTCCTTCAAGACATCTTCTTCCAAGGGATCAACACCGCCACAAAGGATAAATTGAACCTCCATACCGATTGTGGGTTCATTGACTTGCCGCCGGAACAAGCATGGGAGTTGTTGGACAAACTCTCGGATTATGAGGCGATGTATGGGGAGAGCAATGTGACCAAGGAAGCTAGAGTCCATGGAGAAGGCCCGAAGAAGCTTTACGATCCCAAGAGTGAAGAGGTGGACAAAGATGTGAAGATCTAATTCTTGGAGGATGAATTGAACAAGATGAGGAGGAAGATGAGTTATGCCCAACAAACCACAAGAGCATGTGAAGAGTGTGGTTCCTTGAAGCATGGAGCACAAGAGTGCCCAAATGAGCGCCAAGTTCGGTTGGCGGAACAAATTGAGGAGGCTCATTATGTCCAAAGAAATTTCGGAGGAAGATCCAATTTCAACAATGGAGGAAGGTGGAACCAAGGGCAAGCTAGTGGCTACAACAACAACTTCAACAACAACGAGCCAAGAGCCCAACAACCACCATATCGACCTCCGGGGTTCTATGAGCAAACTCCACAATGGGCACAAGAAATGAGAGGCGAGTTCAAGGACTTGGTTTCCCAATTCAAGGAGTTTGGTGTGTGGAGAAGGCAAGTTGACAACCAAATTGTTCACATGGCGAATCAACTTCCAAGAGAGGAAGGGAGACTCCCGGGCCGACCCGAGGAGAATCCCCGTGCCCCACAACAACAAAACGAAGTTCGAGCCATAGGATTAAGGAGTGGACGGAGTTTGCCCGAGCCACAAGTTCCAAGATCAAGAGAAGAGAGTCGGACCGAGGTTCCCAGTAACTCGGGCCCGACGTCCCCAGAAGTCGATCCTGTAGACGGAGGAAGTCCCCTGGAGTGGACCGAGGTGGAACCCAACTCGGGCCCGACTTGCCCTGAAGTCGGCCCGACGTGCCCAGATGAGCTTTGCCCTGGGACCGACGTCAGGGACGTCGGTCCCGAGGTATTTCCAACGTCGGTCCAGGGTGAATTTGTTGAGAAAGATCGATCCAAGGAGGTTGATCCAAGCAAGAGGCAAAGTGGCACTACTCTTCCATATCCTATGAAGAAGCCCAAGGAGATTGTTGAGGGAAAGTTCAAGCGGTTCTTGAAGCTTTTGCAAGGCTTGAACATTACCATTCCTTCCACCGATGCTCTAAGTGAGATGCCATCTTATGCAAAGTTCTTGAAAGAAATCTTGAGCAAGAAGAGGTCAATTGTTGAGATGCAAGATGAGGTGAAGATATTGGAGCTACCTCAAAAGCTTGGTGATCCCGGAAGATTTGCCATCACCGTGGGTGTCGGACCAAGGAAGTTTCAAGCATTGTGCGACCTCGGAGCAAGTACAAGTGTTATACCATACACTATATGGAAGTCAACCGCCATGGGACTCATTGCTCCGGTGAATATGAGATTGACCATAGCCGATGGAACATCGATCGAGCCAATTGGAGTGGTGGAAGATTACCCATTGTGTATAGAAGGGCACTATGTACCTACGGACTTCGTTGTGGTGGACATGTTAGAAGTGCCGGGTGAGCCTATCATCTTGGGGAGACCATTCCTAGCTACGGTTGGAGCCGTCATAGATGTGAAGAAAGGTCACTTGTCCCTCGAATTTGGAGTAGAGCTCGATTTCTCTTTCAAGTCAACTTCAAGGGAAGCATTGCATAGAGAAGCCAAGATGGTTCAATTTCTTCCAAATGGAGTGCAATGGGAGGCTATATCCAACAAACCAAGCACAAGGAAGCTAGAGTTGAAAGCCATCCCACCGCCCTATGGAGTTGAAGTGAAGAATGAAGGGGTGATTGCTCATCAAGAAGAGGACGAGAAAGTGGAGAGTGGGATGACTTACTTGGAGGTGTTCAAAGCCGAAACGGAGGAAACCCAAGCCTCACCGGAGCCTTCCCATGTGCTAAAGGAGCTTTCAAAGGACTTGAGGTATGCCTTCCTTGGCCCTAACTCTTCATTGCCCGCAATTGTGAATGCTAATTTGAATAATGAGGAAGAGTCCAAGTTGTTAGCGGTCTTAAGAAAGCATAGGGGGGCCTTAGGGTATTCATTAGAGGAACTTAAAGGAATCTCACCATCAATTTGCATGCATAGAATTTACATGGAGGACAATCATAAACCCACTATTGAACCACAAAGAAGATTGAATCCTAATATGAAAGAAGTGGTTAAAAGTGAGATACTTAGGATGTTGGATGCGGGAATCATCTTCCCAATTTCGGATAGCAAATATGTTAGTCCCGTGCATGTAGTTCCTAAGAAAGGTGGATTGACCGTAGTGCAAAATGAGAAAGGAGAAATGATTCCTACAAGAACCACTACAAAATGGCGCATGTGCATTGATTACCGAAAGATAAATAGTGGTACTCGTAAGGATCATTTCCCCCTTCCTTTTATTGACCAAGTCCTTGAAAGATTAGCACAACATGAATACTTTTGCTACCTTGATGGGTATAGTGGATTTTGGCAAATCCCTATTCACCCCGATGATCAAGAGAAGACGACTTTTACATGTCCCTATGGAACGTTCGCCTATAGACGCATGCCTTTTGGTTTGTGTAATGCTCCGGCAACGTTTCAAAGGTGCATGATGTCCATCTTCTCGGACATGGTAGAGGAAATAGTGGAAGTATTCATGGATGATTTTTCGGTCTATGGTTCCTCTTTTGATGCTTGCTTGGCTAATTTGGATAGAGTGTTGGCTAGATGTGAAGAGACTAACCTTGTGCTTAATTGGGAAAAATGTCATTTCATGGTTAAGGAAGGAATAGTCCTAGGACATCTCATTTCTAGTAGAGGAATAGAAGTTGATAGGGCCAAGATTGAGATAATTGAGAAGCTTCCCCCACCTACTTGTGTGCGTGATGTTAGGAGTTTTCTAGGTCATGCGGGTTTTTATAGACGCTTCATCAAAGATTTTTCTAAAATCTCAAAACCATTGTCTAACCTCTTAATGAAGGATGTTCCCTTCGAATTTTCCGAGGATTGCATGAGTGCTTTTTGTAGGTTGAGAGATGCTTTGGTTTCGGCACCCATCATGGCATCACCCGATTGGAATCTTCCTTTCGAAGTGATGTGTGATGCAAGTGATTTTGCCGTGGGAGCCGTTCTTGGGCAAAGAAAGGAGGGAAAGTTGCATGCCATCTACTATGCAAGTAAAACTTTGGATGAAACTCAATGTAAATACACAACTACGGAAAAGGAATTCCTAGCGGTGGTATTTGCATTCGAGAAATTCCGGTCATATCTTGTGGGGTCTAAGGTGGTGGTCTATACGGATCATGCGGCAATCAAGTACCTCATGAAGAAGAAAGATGCAAAACCGAGGCTTTTGAGATGGATGCTTCTTCTTCAAGAATTTGACCATAAGATCAAGGATAAAGTGGGCTCGGAGAATTTGGTGGCCGATCATCTATCCCGGCTGCCCGTGGAGTACATGAAGGAGATGGGAGATGGTGTGGAAATAGATGACATGAGGGCGGATGAAGGCCTAATGAGTAGCAAGAAGGAACGAAGGGAGGGATCGACCAAGCTAGAAAGTCGGGCCCGAAGTATGGAATATCACCTCGGACCCGAGGTCTACAACGTCGGTCCCAGACGAGATTTGCACATGTTCGACCCGATCGATGTCAACACATGTCGGGCTCAATACCTTGCAATGTCGGTCCATGAAATCAAGTAAGATCCTTCACTCGGTTTCCATTCCTTCTCATCCAAAATTGATTGAATCTTCACCTCCTACTTGTCTATTATCTATTGAATCCACAAAACGAAGGGTCGCTCCTTGGTTTGTGGATTTTGCTAACTTTGTTGTAGGGGGAGTAATCCCACCAAATTTGTCTTACTCGGCTAGGAAGAAATTCTTACATGATGCTAGGCAATATTATTGGGATGATCCGTACCTATACAAGGAGGGGAGCGATAGAATCTATAGACGGTGCATTCCAAGTGAGGAGGTTGAAAGTGTCATTCGCCATTGTCATTCTTTGCCAACCGGAGGACATGCTAAGAGTTCAAAGACCACGGCCAAAATTCTTCATTGTGGGTTCTATTGGCCAACCATGTTTAAGGATGTTCATGAGTATGTGAAGAGATGTGAGGAGTGCCAAAGGGAAGGGAATTTGTCGAGGAGAAATGAGACTCCGCAAACCGGAATTCTAGAGGTGGAGCTCTTTGATGTATAGGGGATCGACTTTATGGGACCTTTCCCGACGTCGGGCCCGTACAAGCACATTTTGGTGGCCGTTGATTATGTCTCTAAATGGGTGGAGGCCATTCCAACAAGGACCAATGATGCAAGAGTTGTGATGAAGTTCTTGAAGAGCAACATCTTTGTTACGGAATTGCCAGCGTCGAAGGCTATTCTTGAGGTTGCGGAAGCTTTTCAGGATCTTTGGGGAGTTTCGCCTGTTGCCCTTGCTCAATCTTTTCGCTTCTTACAAACTGAAGGCTCGCCCTTGGATTGGATGATCCAACAAGGGTTGAAACCTTAATGGTGTAGAGGAAGGGTCGGTTGGAGAACTGACGCCCTATGGGCCACCTGCGATATTCACAACGACGAATACCAATATGAGTAGGATGAATTTCACGCAAGCTAACAAATTTATGTAAGTTGAGATTCTTTTTAGTCATGCAAATTGTGGGTGAAATAAGAGAGAAAACGAGAGAGAGAGAAGAGGAGCGCGAGAGAGAGTGCGAGTAGGAATTGCAACGCAATTCTACTCGGCTGAGTTGTTGATGATGGACGAAGGAAGGTGTGATGATGTTGAGGGTGCTCGGCTGATTGCTTGAGTAGGGTCTGAAATTTCTCCAAGTAAACACAAGTGTTGGTTGGACTAAATCCCAGGAATTCAACTTGTAACGCAAGTCAAATTCCAAGGAAAACTAATCTGATTTTATTGAATGCAAGGGTTCGAATTTATAGTTACAAAAGAAGCCAAAGATTCTATCAACTAACAACTTCCTAAGATAGATCTTTGCTTGGAAAGAAAGCTAAAAGTTACTAGTGAAACTATAATCTAACTAGTGAAAAATAACAACTTGTAACAACTCCCATCTATCTTTAAAGGGGTGAATTGCGGCCCAAGTAAGGAGTTCTTTCGGATGCTTCCTTGGATAAGGCCGCATCCTAGGCGTGTCCAACTCGTGTGTGAGCCACGTCCAAGTGTGGTCCTTACTTGTGCCACAAGCTGTCCATAAAAATAGAAGGGATAAAAGTGGCAAGTGCCCAAAAATAGCAAACCTTTCTAAATCTAAAAATAACTTCAAAAATAGGCATGCCCAAATATCAATTCGGGACATGAGAGATGAGGGTAGTCCATTGTGGCCCATGTGAATCGAGCATAGCTGGGATGCGCACCAAAAGAACTCTTGTCGCTTTCTTTAGCTTCCGGGCTTGATCTCTAGTAATTGGTCCATCGAAGGGGACTCGGGCTAGGTCCTCGATCTCTTGCGGAGTCATTGGTGCATGGTTTGCATCATTCTCCTCCACTTGGCTACGAAGCGTCCTCGATTCGTCGTCGGAGTCATCATCGGGGACATAGAGGGATAGGTCCGCTACATTGAATGTAGGATGGACGCCATACTCTCCGGGGAGGTCCAATCGGTAGGCGTTGGGGCCGATCCGCTGAGTGATGCGAAAGGGGCCGTCGCCTCTATCATGGAGCTTGGACTTGCGCTTGTCCGGGAACCTCTCCTTCCTTAGGTGCAGCCACACAAGATCGCCCACATCAAATTGCACATTCTTCTGACCCTTGTCAGCTTGGGCCTTGTATTGGGCAGTCTTGCGTTCAAGGTGCAACCTAGTGCGCTCATGCAGCTTCTTCACGCACTCAGCCCTCTTGTGTGCGTCGAACGACGTCTTATCCTTGTCCTTCATGGGCTGGGGCGTGAGATCCACCGGGGTCCTGGGGTTCAAACCGTACACCACTTCAAAGGGAGTCATCTTGGTTGCCGAGTGCACCGACCTGTTATAAGCAAACTCTACAAAAGGCAAACAATCTTCCCATTTTTTGATGTTGGACTTAATCATGGTGCGTAGCAAGACGCCCAAAGTCCGGTTAGTAACCTCAGTTTGACCATCGGTCTGAGGGTGACAAGAAGTAGAATAAAGCAATCTAGTACCCAATTTAGACCATAAAGATTTCCAAAAGCAACTCAAGAACTTAGCATCCCTATCACTAACAATAGAACAAGGAATACCATGCAATTTAACAACATGCTCGAAAAACAAGTTAGATATATGCACGGCATCATCAGTTTTGTGACATGGAATGAAGTGAGCCATTTTTGAAAACCTATCTACAACTACAAAGATGCTATCTCGGCCCTTCCTAGTTCTAGGCAACCCTACAATGAAATCCATAGAAATATCGTCCCAAGGGCTCTTAGGTATAGGTAAAGGCTGGTACAATCCATGGTTAGTTAACTTTGATTTCCCTTTAGCACAAGAAACACAACCCTTAATGAATTTAAGCACAAAATTCGACATCTTAGGCCAATAGAAGTGTTCCTTTAATCCCTGCAAAGTCTTTTCTAACCCACCATGTCCTCTGGTCTCATGCACATCTTGAACTAACAACCTACGATATGAAGATGAAGGTATACATAATTTCCAGCCTTGAACAAATAACCATCATCCACAAAGTAAGAGTCATATTCACCATGCGCAATGCAATAATTGTAAATTTTCCCAAAGAAATCATCATTAGCATACAATTCACGCATCATGGAAAAACCTAACAATTTTGCATCCAAGTGAGCTAGAAGAACGTACCTACGTGATAGAGCATCGGCAACCACGTTTTCGGTTCCCTTTTTGTGTTTGACCACATAGGGGAACGTCTCCATGAACTCAACCCATCTAGCATGCCTTCGGCTGAGGCGAGATTGGCCCTTGAGATACTTAAGCGCCTCGTGATCGGTGTGAATCACGAACTCCTTTGGCCATAGGTAGTGTTGCCAAGTCTTAAGAACCCTTATCAAAGCATAGAGTTCCTTGTCATATGTGGGGTAATTAAGCTCGGCGCCACTAAGCTTCTCGCTGAAGTAGGCAATGGGTTTCTTTTCCTGCAAAAGCACGCCACCAATCCCATAGTTGGACGCATCACACTCGACCTCAAAGGTCTTAGCGAAGTCCGGCAGTTGGAGGACGGGTGCGTGGCTCAACCTGTCTTTCAAAGTTTCAAAGGCGGTCTCATGTTGCCTTTTCCACTTAAATTCTGCATTTTTCTTTGTTAGCTCATGTAAAGGCGAGGCAATAATGGAAAAATCACGCACAAATCGCCTATAGAAACCAGCTAATCCTAGGAAGGATCGAACCATAGTTTGAGTGGTCGGTTGAGGCCACTCTTGTATAGCTTTCACCTTACTATCATCAACACGCAGACCACTACTAGACACGACAAAACCAAGGAAGATAGTAGAAGATGAGCAGAAATCACACTTAGCAAGGTTAGCAAACAATTTCTCCTTTCGAAGACATTCAAAAACTGCATGCAAGTGTCCTATGTGAGCATCCAAGGTTTTGCTATAGACTAGTATGTCATCAAAGTAAACCACAACAAATTTACCTAGAAAACTGCGTAAAACATGATTCATTAAGCGCATGAAAGTACTAGGAGCATTAGTCAAGACAAAAGGCATTACAAGCCATTCATACAATCCATATTTGGTTTTAAAAGCAGTTTTCCATTCATCACCCTCTTTCATTCTAATCTGATGATAGCCACTTTTAAGGTCAATTTTAGAGAATAAAATCGATCCATGCAACTCATCAAGCATATCATCCAAGCGAGGTATAGGGTGGCGGTATTTTACCGTGATTTGATTGATGGCTCTGCAGTCCACACACATACGCCATTCACCATTTTTCTTGGGTACGAGGATCACCGGCACCGCGCATGGGCTGAGTGACTCACGCACGTACCCCTTCTCCATGAGGTCCTGGACTTGGCGTTGTAACTCCTTGGTCTCCTCGGGGCTGGTGCGGTATGCAGCTCAGTTTGGAAGAGATGCGCCAGGCACCAAATCGATTTGGTGCTCAATGCCTCGAATGGGGGGAAGACCGGGGGGAAGCTCTTCGGGAAAGATATCCTGAAATTGATCTAAGAGAGAAGAGAGCTGCGGAGGCAGATTAGACATATCAATATTCATTAAACACAAATCTTTCCGCACAAGAAGGATACAAGAGGTGCCGCCCTTAAGAGCGACGGACACATCCCGAGGGTGCGCCACAAAACATGGGCGGTGCTCAACGCCGCCTGCAATGGCTGGCTTGGAGACTTCATGGTCAGCAGCTTTGGGTCTCCAAGTGGTGGATGAAGGCGTGGAAGAAGGTGGAGAGGGGCGTTCCTGGGGTGCGCGCTTCGTCGGAGGCACATACGCCTACGGAGGCGCACCGGACTGTGGAGCGGGCCGACTTGGATTCCCTCGTACGTTCTGGCTGAAAATTGATGGAGAGTTGGAACACTCAGTATGTGAGCCACCCACCAAATTTGAGCGCAATCCGCCTTCTGTAGCGCCTGGGGCACTCCGAGGCATAATTGAGGCACCGGCGCCGCTCGGGGGCCGCTGGGGTGCCTTGGTGTGCTTCTGTGGGGGCCGACCTCCATTTGGCCTCAAATTTAGTGGAGGCTCCTGAGAGGATGTAGGGGAGCGGTCCACCAAATTTGGGGTCATTCTGACACCGTTTTCCTGGGGGGCCTCACGTGGTGTCGTGGGCGTAGCCGCCGCCTGGCGCGCTGCGTCCTCTTTCGCCTTGGCTTCTCGAATTGCCTTGGCCTGATTTCTAAGTACTTGGTCCTGCAACACTTCCTGTGGAGACATGGGTAGAAGAGTAATCCTCCTCCCGTTGTTGTTAAAGCAATATGTATTAAGGTAACCATCATGAATGACTTTCTTATCAAATAACCACGGTCTACCTAGGAGTATATGCGTACAATCCATGTAAGTCACATCACAAATCATGCTATCATTATAAGGACCTATGGAAAACTGGACGGTACATTGATGAGTGATCAAATTTTCATTACTGGAGTCGTTTATGCCATTTAGTGAATATGAAGTTGATCTTTTGGTAGTGTTCAATTTTAACATGTCAACAACTCTTTTATTGATCAAATTGCAACAACTACCACTATCTATAATGGCACATAACGACTGACCTAGCACACTCAGCCGAGTGTGGAAGATGTTCTCTCTTTGGTCGGTAGGAGGGGACTCTTGGAGGTGTAAAGCACGCATGGCGACACAAGCTAGGGGCGGGTTGGTCGCGTCAAGTTCGACTTGTTCCGCGTCGCCATCGTCAGCATAGTATGTCTCCTCCACTTGAACGAAGCTTACATCCTCGGGAAGCTTGTCGCCTTCCGAGAAGTAACCTTGGTCCGTGTAGAGAACTTGCTTGGCGTTGGGGCAGTCCTTGGAGACGTGCCCACGCCCTTGGCACCGAAAGCACCGGATGTCACGCACACGCTCCATTGGTTTAGAAGCTGTGGAAGAGGAGGTGCGTGAGGATGCTTGTGTCGAGCCCTGAGATGGTGCCTTGGTGGTGTTGGAAACACCCCTGGGCTGAGAAGAAGAAAGATTAGTAAACCCAGAATTTGAAGAGTTAGGAAAGTACCTTTTTTGGGCGGGAAACTGCGTCTTTCTCTTCTGGAGCTGGTTATGAAGCAGCTGAGCTTTTTGGACGAGTTTGAGTACGTCCGTGATGGAATGGATCTCCAATGTCTCCCGAATTGGTTGGTTAAGGCCAGCCAAGAATTGGGTCCTCATGGACCGCTGCGATTGGTGGATGTTGGCCTTGTATGTGAGCTCCTCAAGCTCGTCAAAGTAAGCAACCGGGTTGCGGTTTCCTTGCCTACATGACGCTACTCGGAGCCGCATCGTCTCTAGATAGTCCTCGGGGACATGCTTCTTCTTGAGTAAGAACTTGAGCTGGGGCCATGTCTCAACGGGAGGCAAGTCTTGCCTATAGCGGTCCGCCTTCGTACGCAGCCACCAACTCTTTGCTTGGCCGGTGAAGTGCACGGTAACAACGCCGACTCTTTCATGTTCAGCATAGCGGAGGAAGTCGAGGACGTTGTCGGTGCTCTCCTCCCATTCGAGGTACTTTTCAGGGTTGTAAGTACCGTCGAACGGAGGAATCTTGATCTTCACATCGCCTTTGAATTGGGAGTTACCCGCGTCCTGGTGCAAGAAAGGACGGCGGCCACGCCCATAGGCGCGGGGCAACTCCGCGGGTTCCTCCTCCCACTCATGGTAGAAGTCGTCGTAGGGCCTCCGGTATTCCTGTGGTGGAGCATATTGGAGCTCGTCCAGAGTGTCCTCGACGCCAGGGAGGCGCGCATTAGCGGGGCGCCTGAGTGGATCCTGATCGTGTCTAGCCCGTTGTTGGTGTAGAGGGCCGGACGACAACCTGGGATTATGTGAGTAGTAGCTTGGAGGATTGTCCTTGAAGCTAGCAAGAGTGTCGGTGTGAAGCTCTTGCACAAGAGGCGCTTTGCCTCTAGAATTGGAGCCGGACGCCACATGAGCTGGTGGAGGGGGCGTCTTCTCCTTGGTGTTGTTGGGCTGGCTAGACTTATGAGGAGAACCACTCGATGGAATGAGAGTGTTGAGGCGCTCCTCGATAAGTTTCCAGCGGGACTCGAAGGCGAGTTCAACTCCCTTCATTGCCTCATCGATCTGGGTGCGGATTTCATCAACCACAAACTTAATGGTAACGTTGCTTGGGTCGATGTTGTCCGGAGCATTAGGGGAGGTGGGATCTTCAGCCATGGTGCCTACATAATGAAAGGCAAAAGCGGCAGCGACAGGCAATATAGTGGTAGAAACACCGAGTAATGCAAGGAGCAACAAGATATTTCCACAATCAGTTAGTGAAAGAAAGGACAAGCTAGGGACCCTATAGATCAAGTAGACATGCACCCAAAGAGATGAATCGGATATGCAAGATGACAAGAAATCAAATAAATTCAATTGCAAGTCAACTACTTGAATCAAGCATAAAGGGCATTCACAAGATGGCGATAGTAATAAGCAAGACAATATGCATGAAAGGCCAAAAGAAATGGGCTAACAATGCGCACTTAATGATATGCGAATTACTAAGACGCTAGTGCACGGTCCAATCAAACAAGGGGATGCAATGCAAGTCCCGGTTTCAGGCACAACAAGCAAGGCATACAAGGGGGTGAAAGAAATGCTTCAACTAGGCAGGGTAGATCGAATTGAGCATGCAATCACGATGAGCAAGAACAAGAGAGCAAGAAGAGACTTCTTCTTTTTTTTTTTTTTTGACGTAAGATTTTTTTTTTTTTTTTGTAGCTCTCGGTAGGAGACTTTTTTTTTTGTTTTAACTAAAAAGGAAAATAAAAAGCATGCAATTAATGGAAACAATTCGATTTATGCTACCAATGATACAACCTAGAAGCAAAACAAAAACAAAGGGGAAAAAGGGGCGATTTTTAGGGGAAGAAATAGGGACAAATTGCAATATTAATCATGTTATCAAAATCAACCAAGTATGCATCCCACAATGACTTAGAACGCAAGTAATGAGCATGCAAACATGGAGAATCAAGAAATCAAGTCAATCAATGCAATATCATCCAAAACAAATCAATGAGTAAACACAATCTAGCATGATCTTAACTAAAAGCAAGAAACTTGGAAAGCAAGAAACATGCCAAAAATCACGAGAGGGGGGGTGTGAATCCACTCGTGCCAGCCTAGATGGCTAGGGTAGGGGTTCGTTGTTTTTTGTTTTTGAATGGAGGGGGGTGGCCGAATGGAGTCTAGGGTTTGGGTGGAGATTTTGTGGGGGCAAGCTTCAAACTTTTGGGACAAGCAAGGTAAAAACTGATTGTAAAAGCAAATTGAAGCAAGAACTTGGCAAAACAAGGTAGTCTCTGAGTACCACTTGATACGGAATTGCCAGCGTCGAAGGCTATTCTTGAGGTTGCGGAAGCTTTTCAGGATCTTTGGGGAGTTTCGCCTGCTGCCCTTACTCAATCTTTTCGCTTCTTACAAACTGAAGGCTCGCCCTTGGATTGGATGATCCAACAAGGGTTGAAACCTTAATGGTGTAGAGGAAGGGTCGGTTGGAGAACTGACGCCCTATGGGCCACCTGCGATATTCACAACGACGAATACCAATATGAGTAGGATGAATTTCACGCAAGCTAACAAATTTATGTAAGTTGAGATTCTTTTTAGTCATGCAAATTGTGGGTGAAATAAGAGAGAAAACGAGAGAGAGAGAAGAGGAGCGCGAGAGAGAGTGCGAGTAGGAATTGCAACGCAATTCTACTCGGCTGAGTTGTTGATGATGGACAAAGGAAGGTGTGATGATGTTGAGGGTGCTCGGCTGATTGCTTGAGTAGGGTCCGAAATTTCTCCAAGTAAACACAAGTGTTGGTTGGACTAAATCCCAGGAATTCAACTTGTAACGCAAGTCAAATTCCAAGGAAAACTAATCTGATTTTATTGAATGCAAGGGTTCGAATTTATAGTTACAAAAGAAGCCAAAGATTCTATCAACTAACAACTTCCTAAGATAGATCTTTGCTTGGAAAGAAAGCTAAAAGTTACTAGTGAAACTATAATCTAACTAGTGAAAAATAACAACTTGTAACAACTCCCATCTATCTTTAAAGGGGTGAATTGCGGCCCAAGTAAGGAGTTCTTTCGGATGCTTCCTTGGATAAGGCCGCGTCCTAGGCGTGTCCAACTCGTGTGTGAGCCGCGTCCAAGTGTGGTCCTTACTTGTGCCACAAGCTGTCCATAAAAATAGAAGGGATAAAAGTGGCAAGTGCCCAAAAATAGTAAACCTTTCTAAATCTAAAAATAACTTCAAAGATAGGCATGCCCAAATATCAATTCGGGACATGAGAGATGAGGGTAGTCCATTGTGGCCCATGTGAATCGAGCATAGCTGGGATGCGCACCAAAAGAACTCTTGTCGCTTTCTTTAGCTTCCGGGCTCGATCTCTAGTAATTGGTCCATCGAAGGGGACTCGGGCTACGTCCTCGATCTCTTGCGGAGTCATTGGTGCATGGTTTGCATCAATCTTTTCTAGATTCGGCGTGCCAAGAGTTCTCATTAGTGATGGTGGCCCTCATTTCATTGAAAGATGCTTCGAGAATGTGTTGATTAAGTATGGGGTGTCTTACCGAGTTGCTACCCCTTACCATCCTCAAACAAGTGGTCTAGTGGAAGTCTCAAATCGTCAAATCAAGGCCATTTTGGAGAAGACGGTGTCTAAGTCAAGGAAAGATTGGTCATCTAAGCTTGATGATGCACTATGGGCTTATAGGACCGCTTACAAGACGCCTCTTGGGACTACACCATTCAATCTAGTGTATGGTAAGGCGTGCCACCTCCCGGTGGAATTGGAGCACAAATCCAAGTGGGCTTTAAAGGAGATGAATTGGGACGTGAACTTGGCCGGAGAAAAGAGGTTCTTAGACCTTCATGAGTTAGGGGAGTTGCGTTTGAAAGCTTACGAAAATGCCAAGTTGTACAAAGAGAAGACTAAAAGGTGGCATGATAGGAAGTTGGTCCCAAAAACTTACCAAGTTGGAGACAAGGTTCTTCTCTTTAATGCTTGACTTCGGTTCTTTCCGGGCAAGCTTCGAACGAGGTGGAGTGGACCGTTCGTGGTACATCGCATACATTCTCAAGGAGCGGTAGATTTGATTGATAAAGATGGGACGATCTTTCGAGTTAATGGTCATCGAGTGAAGAAGTACTATGACAAGATCGACCCGAGTGAAGAAGTAAGAGCCTCTTGGGCTCTCCTCTTATCAAACTAAGCCTCATCATGCCATGCAAGAATAAGGAATTGTGAGCTTTCTCTACTCTTCTCTTTACTTTTGAGTTTTGATTTCTTTTGATGAGGACATCAAAATTTTAAGTATGGGGTGGGTTAGTTGCTCATTAGTTCCATGTGTAGGTTGTTTTGTTTGTTTAAGGGATGTTTCATTTTGGATTGTGGCATGATATGTATGAGAATGATGATTGATTTTATGGCATATATGGATGAGTTTGTTTGAGTTTGTGTTTGTTTGAGAAAATTTTCGAAAAAAAATCCATAAAAATTTGAAAAATCGTGTTAAAAACAACAAAAAAGATTTTGGTTTTGGACTAGGAATTCCCATCTTAGATGTCCATATGTTTTTGGATAGTTTAGCCTCTACATGGATGTTGCTTTTGATGTGATATGATATCTTGCATGTTTTTATTGAGCACATGAGTTCTAGGAAGAGTTTTGATGCAACTAAGCTAGAGTGAACCTTGTGAGATGATTTTTGGCCATTTTAGGGATGCTTGTTCATATTTGCTTATCCCTCATTTTCTTGTGTGAATTAGCTCATGCATGCTTAGTAAAACTTGCTATTGAGGTGTTTATCTATTTTCCAAGACCAATATGAGATTTGTTCTATGCTTTGTCACATTGATTTGAACTTTATTTCACTTAGTCACAAAATGTTCCATATCCTACCTTGAAGATAAACCGTTGTTTATAGCCCCGTTTTAGCCTTAGACCTTTGTTTGAAACTCCTCAAAAATATGATTCCTAGCCTATATGACTTGACCCTTATGGGATTGGACTTTAGTGAGAGGTTTTTGAAGAATATTTGGAGAGTTGAGATTCTCTTTGGTAAAGGGCAAGAAATGGAGTTATAAACCAAGTGGGTAGTGCATCTTTGTTGTGAAGAAAGAAAGAAAAGTTGGAAAAAATAGTGGATTGAAAGGCAAAGTGCTTAAGTGTAAGAAAAGGGCACCGACCGAGTTAAAGTGCACATCGGGCCTGAGTTGTTAGTGCAAGTCGATCCTAAGTGGAAAAGTGAAAAATCCAACAAAAAGTGTAGTGCAAAGATGAAGTGGAATGTTTAGTGAAGAGTGGGTTGAAAGAAAAGAAAAGAGGAGAAAAATCAAAGTCTTTTGGAGTGAAAGTTGAAAGTGGAATTATTTGGTGAGTTTGGTGAGAGTCTAGGAAGTTCAATCCCCATTGTAAGCACCACAAGAACAAAATGATTCCCACCTTGAGAAATACCAAAAGCCCCGTTACAACCCGGCCGAATGGAACCTCTTTGAGGACCTCCATTGAGCCAAGTTCATATTCTTTGTGTGCATTGTGATAGGCGTCTCTAGGTGGAGGAATTGGTGATATTAGCTTCAATGGTAAAGTCTTTACTAGCATGTTTGTTGAGTTTGAGTGTTCATCTTCAAGCCTAAACACATGATGAGTGGTACACATTTTCATATCCCTAAAGTGAGGCTTTGTTGCATTAGACTTTATTCTTTAAACACTTGATCATGTGTGATGATGTAATCTTGCTTGAATGTCTATCACTTGCGCTTACTTGAGTTTTTCATATGAGGCTTTACTTGAAGATCGTGCTTCGGTCTTGCTTACTTTGTTATTGCTTGAGGACAAGCAAGTTTAAGTATGGGGTATTCTGATGTCTCTCATTTTGGAGGTGTTTTAGTAGTTAATTTCCCTTGTAAATATGTGTTTTTCATTCTCTTCTTTGTAGTTTCGTTTCCTTTTTAGCTTAGTTCCCGGTTTTCTTCAAGAGTCGGAAACTATGCGAGTTTGTTTGTTTTTGTAGGTAAAATGGCAAGAATGAGAACAATTTCGAGGAGCTAAGGAAGGAGACAAGTCAAGGAGTGCAAGAGCCAAGCTAAGAATGAAGTGGAACCAAAGGAAACCAAGGAAGAAAGCAAGGATCGAGGCCCTGGACCGAGTTACACCAAGTCGGGCCCGAGATCGAGCACTCAGTGAACCGGACCGACGTTCCCAACGTCGGGCCCGATGTCGACCCGTGTCGGTCCAAGTCGGCGCATGTGAGGATTGTTCCCCAAGGCATATTTTTAGCAACTTTCCACATTTGCCCTTTTCTAAATTGGGATTCCTTGGTCCCCAATCCATGAAGAAGGTTAAGAGAGGTGATTAGTGATCAAATCAAGTGTGGAGTGTGAGGAGGACGAGTGGGACACACACACCAAACCCAAATTCACTCTCAAAGGCTCAAGGAAGACATGGAGAGCAAGGAGAAGAAGGAAGAAGGAAGAGAAGGAGAGATCGGTGGAGAAGAGAGGGAGATTTGTGAGTTTTGTATTTTGTTTTGCTTTGATCAAGTAGATTTGAACTTGGATTTTGTAGACTCTTTGAAGTTGAATGCAATTGGAGTTTGATTGGATGATGTTGATTGAGTTTTGCTTGATTTCCATTTTGTTTATGCTTTTCTCTTACCACATGGAGTAGATTCCATAGTCTTGGGCTATGGGGGAATTCCCCTAGCTAGATTTGGGTAGAAAACCCCAATTCCATAGCCTTGAGTGCTTGATTTGTGAATCCTCTCTACATTGAGCTTCAATTCTCTTGTGAAAGCAAGGGATCTAGAGCTTGTGTTTGGTAAGAGTAAGCGAAAGTGGTCTCTATCCCATCACAAGTCTCTAGCATCGAAGGTGAGTGAAAGCTCCCTTGGGTCGAGGTGTAGATTGGAGGGATTTGAGGCGATCAACCTCGATCTCATTAGAATCAAACACTTATTGGTTGAATTGAGGTGGAATATCCAAGTCTAGTTGGGGGAGGAACCCAAAAACCCAAGACCGATCTACTAATTTGCTAAGACCGAGATACCCAGCACCTCGCGCCCGACTTGCACCACGTCGGTCCCGTACAAATTGATCTCGATCCTACCTCGGACCGAAGTGAGCCTTTGTCGGTCCGAGGAGATCTCTCTTGTTTTCCTTCGTTTGTCTTTATTTTCTCCTCTTTTTAGTCTTCTCGGGTACTCTCGACGCACGAACTCCCGTGTGTTCGACACCCTACCTCTTTACTACAAGTGAGGTTCGGTTTTATAAATTTAAATTGTGAGACCCTCCGATTCCCGGAACTCATCAGTAGTCTTGGGATGGGTGACCTCCTGGGAAGTCTCTCGGGTTGGCATGGGATAGCGCTTCTAGGGCCTCGGGCCTTACAAATGGTATCAGAGCCGACTCTGGGTTACGAGTTGGCTTGGCCGGTGGGCGGTCACTCGACCCAGGGGGCGGTCCTTGGGCCTTGACGAGGTCGTCAAGTGCTTAAGTGGGGGAGATTGTAACACCCCGAGAATTTCTAAGGGATTGAGGTGCTCCCCATGCCAACAAGAGCTCTTCCTTTTCATGGTTCGAGAGGTCAAAAGAACTATGAAGTTAAGCGTGCTAGGACGAGAGTAGTCTTGGGATGGGTGACCTCCTGGGAAGTCTCTCGGGTTGGCATGGGATAGCGCTTCTAGGGCCTCGGCCATTACAAATGGTATCAGAGCCGACTCTGGGTTACGAGTTGGCTTGGCCGGTGGGCGGTCACTCGACCCAGGGGGCGGTCCTTGGGCCTTGACGAGGTCGTCAAGTGCTTAAGTGGGGGAGATTGTAACACCCCGAGAATTTCTAAGGGATTGAGGTGCTCCATTGTAACACCCCGAGAATTTCTAAGGGATTGAGGTGCTCCCCATGCCAACAAGAGCTCTTCCTTTTCATGGTTCGAGAGTTCAAAAGAACTATGAAGTTAAGCGTGCTAGGACGAGAGTAGTCTTGGGATGGGTGACCTCTTGGGAAGTCTCTCGGGTTGGCATGGGATAGCGCTTCTAGGGCCTCGGGCCTTACAAATGGTATCAGAGCCGACTCTGGGTTACGAGTTGGCTTGGCCGGTGGGCGGTCAGTCGACCCAGGGGGCGGTCCTTGGGCCTTGACGAGGTCGTCAAGTGCTTAAGTGGGGGAGATTGTAACACCCCAAGAATTTCTAAGGGATTGAGGTGCTCCCCATGCCAACAAGAGCTCTTCCTTTTCATGGTTCGAGAGTTCAAACGAACTATGAAGTTAAGCGTGCTAGGACGAGAGTAGTCTTGGGATGGGTGACCTCCTGGGAAGTCTCTCGGGTTGGCATGGGATAGCGCTTCTAGGGCCTCGGGCCTTACAAATGGTATCAGAGCCGACTCTACCATTAGTATCGAATAAAATATTCAAAAATACTGTATATAGTTCATAAATCATATTTACAGAACATATATAATTTATAGTAATTTATATAATTAATTTAGAATAAAATACGAATTTATTTCGAAAATCAGGCTGTGTGTTAATAGAATTTATTAACCGGCAAAAACGACATTATAATTTATGAAAATTTTATGACAATTAGAAAACTACATGAAGTCGTCCTATGAATTTTTGTATGATTTATAAGAAACTCTAACTAATTAAAATCGATTTTACAACAGAAGTATGCTGTTCGAAATTTAAGAGAAAGTGAATAGGAATTTTGGATATTATTCTTTTTATTTTGTTACTGTATAAGCCTTGGGTGGCTTTGGGTGTGAAATCCAAGGTCACTGGCGTGTAGCATTCCCGAGATAATTTTGGGGTGTTACAAATATGGTATCAGAGCCGACTCTGGGTTACGAGTTGGCTTGGCCGGTGGGCGGTCACTCGACCCAGGGGGCGGTCCTTGGGCCTTTACGAGGTCGTCAAGTGCTTAAGTGGGACAGATTGTAACACCCCGAGAATTTCTAAGGGATTGAGGTGCTCCCCATGCCAACAAGAGCTCTTCCTTTTCATGGTTCGAGAGGTCAAAAGAACTATGAAGTTAAGCGTGCTAGGACGAGAGTAGTCTTGTGATGGGTGACCTCCTGGGAAGTCTCTCGGGTTGGCATGGGATAGCGCTTCTAGGGCCTCGGGCCTTACAAATGGTATCAGAGCCGACTCTGGGTTACGAGTTGGCTTGGCCGGTGGGCGGTCACTCGACCCAGCGGGCGGTCCTTGGGCCTTGACGAGGTCGTCAAGTGCTTAAGTGGGGGAGATTATAACACCCCGAGAATTTCTTAGGGATTGAGGTGCTCCCCATGCCAACAAGAGCTCTTCCTTTTCATGGTTCGAGAGGTCAAAAGAACTATGAAGTTAAGCGTGCTAGGACGAGAGTAGTCTTGGGATGGGTGACCTCCTGGGAAGTCTCTCGGGTTGGCATGGGATAGCGCTTCTAGGGCCTCGGGCCTTACAAAAACGACAATGGTCGTTACAAAGTCACTACAAAGTCCTTCTTAGTGCACGAACAACGGATTGTTTAGTGCATAGGGGAATAGACTATGATTCGTATGATAGAACTCCAAGACCGACCTCTCTCTAGTTTCGGGGACGAAACTAACTTTAAGGGGGTACTATTGTAATAACCCTAATTTTCAAGAAGGTTATTATTGTAATTTCCCTTAACATTTTTTTTCATGAACAAAAGTATTGGCATTATTTATTAAATAGAAATTTAATAAGAGCCGATAATGACATGATAATACTTTTAAATTCATATCAATAGGTCATGTATCTATTGATCTATGCTAAAGAAAGTGTTCAAAATATTATAATAAAACTATATGAAACATCATTTAAAGAGAAAAATAATAAGCTATAATAATTTAAAACGAGCTTATTAAGTTAATAAAATGGGATATGAGTTTTCACTAAAAGAGAGTAATTCTATATTTGGATCTTAGAAAATATAATAAATATATATATATATATATATATACAATAATGTTGTTTTAAAGGATATTATATTAAAAAGAAAGAAAGAATTTTTTTCTTTATTGGAAATAACATGAAGAGGATTACAAATGAAATTTATAAACATACCTACATACATATAAGGAAAAGAAATTAAATTATCTAAAATAAGATATTTGTTTTCGGATTAATTATAATGGAAAAAGGACACGTTTATCACAATCTAAAAGCTTTGGGCAAGATTTGTAATTAATCCTAAAAGGCTGAGTTAGCAGCCACGATCTTCTTCCCATTTCCATCCTTTCTCATTCAAACAACTTTCCTCCACCATTTGATCCGATTTTGGCACAAAAGATTGTCTTGATTGTGGCCTAAAATCTATGGAAAGTGTACATTTCGAATCCTTGCATCCCAATCTACCCAAAGCCATATAAATCAAACCCAAATCCCGTCACAATTGCACACAAAATTTAGCCAAAAAAACCCGGAACCCTAGTCTGTAGCTTCACCGCTTCGGAGTCTAATATCTCCTAAACCACTTAACGAAACTCAAAGGCGAAACCAGATCTAGAATCCTCATTTCAAGCTCTTCAAAATCATGTAATTTCATCCCTCAATCTGTTCGTTTCGTCCCTCAAATACCCGATTGAAAACCCAAACCTGCTTAGCGAAAACAGAGGTTAACGGTGTTGACGAAGCCATTTCCCAGCCACGGTGCGCCGCCTTCGGACCACTAAAACCGCCACCACGGCCGACAGCAAGAAGGCCAACACGCCTTCTTCCAACTGTTGCATATACCAACTCGAACCACCGCCGGACCACCGCGAACAAGCCGCCCGAAAACGCCTCGTCGCCACTGTAAAATCCCTGCTCCTATTCAATTCCTTTTAATTTCGAAAAGTAGATCTGTTTTCTAAAATCGATTTTAATTAGTTAAATTTTCTTATAAATCATACAAAAATTCATATGATGACTTCATGTCGTTTTGTAATTGTCATAAAAATTTCATAAATTATAATGTCGTTTTTGCTGGTTAATAAATTCGATTAAACACACAGCCTGATTTTCAAAATAAATTCGTATTTTATTCTAAATTAATTATATAAATTGCTATAAATTATATATGTTCTGTAAATATTATTTATGAACTATATACAGTACTTTTGAATATTTTATTCGACTTTTGATGCCTAAAGAAAACAATTATCAAAATGTAGAATATTAAAGAAAAGAATACAATTTTTAATTAAATAAATTAATTACGAAATTAAAAACTAACAGATTTAAGTATTTTTAAGTAACTTAGATGTTTTCATTATTTACGTAATTTTTATTTATATTATATTCTATTTTATCGTAATTTAACTAGTAAATTGTAATTAGCCAAAAAGAATGTATTTTCACTTTATGAACATAAAAAAAAAATTATTGTTCCTTGATCCTTAAATTTTTATCATGACTAAGTGTTAATAAATTTAAAGGATAGATTTTCAAAAGTGTTTTTCTAAGACATGTGTAAGATTAAAGAATTAAAATTAAGAATGAAATAATACTTTAAATATATTATAAGAACATAAGAATGAAATAATACTTTAAATATATTATAAGAATGAAATAATACTTTAAATATATTATAAGAACATAGGTATATGTATAATGAATAAAATACTTATATGCTTATAAGATCTTTAGCATATCTCTTGAATCCAACCTTTTCCTAGATAACGAAAAACCAAAATAAATTCGTATAATTTATTTTGTCGTTGTTAATGAAACAGGAAACGAACCCTGTTCGTAAGGATTCACCTCGTTGACAAATTACTCTTTTGCCTTCGAATCAAGGCAAGTGGACGGTTCTCGCTTGCATAACTGTTTTTAAATATTGTTGGGAACTTTGTGTGCTAATAAATGAGTTAGGATTTATTATTATAGCATTAATGACCTCATTATATATGTAGGATGTATATATTGCTAGACTGCGCTAGAACTTGGACTTAGGTCTCGATGTTGTGGTCTTATGTGTTTCGTCTCCATTGAGACTTGATGTGGACTTAGCGTAGTATTAGGGGTGTGGGTAGACCCTGGACGCCTCTTTAAAATATTTGCATTAGGATGGACCTATACCCTAGTGCCTGGTCATGACCGTGCCGCCTCATCCGAATATGAGGGGTGATTGCACCTAGCTAGTGCCTTTGTGGAATTCTTGAGATCTCCTTCGTTTTGTTTCGACCATTGTCGAATCCGTTATTTTAAAAGCTACCAACCTGAATGTACCGTTTTGGAAGTAAGTAAGATAAGTGCCCATGCACCTAATTAATGAACCAGGGCGGTTAGTACAACTTGGAAAACCGTTCTTACTCCCGTTTGACCAAGTCTGCTTCCCAATCTGAATTCGTACAATTATTGTGCGGTGAGGTTGGTCGTAGACCCAATCACTCGACAGAGTTTTTTTTTAAAAAACTTGTGTGAATAATAAGTTCCCAACAAATCGCATACTTCTCTTAAGGAACCACCTCGTGTGGCGTTCTATCTTTCTTCCTGAGCATATTTCTTTCTTACCTTCGATGGGGATACTTCATTATTAGATTATTGACCGGATTTCATTCGGGTTTCAATACTAATGGTGGAGTCTAACCATAAGAACCGCTTTTCTAAAACCCATCTGCTTAGTCTGTCACAAGACTAACCGTCCGTTTTCTTTCCTTGCATGGTCGGCTGGTGTCAACCGTATTTACGTCGCGGCACATCAGGATTCGAGCCGTCGGAGTCTCAAGAGGAGTGAGTTGAAGATTTGGAGTATTTCTTGCAAGGTTACTTTCCATTTGAATTTATTTGAGAATAAATGAGATACTTTTATTGTAAGGACCATTTATTACCACGCACTTCCGCACTTTTGTTTTAATCGTTCACGATTACTATTTTGGATTGTAAGACAATATAAGATTTTGAGATATATTTACGAATTTTGGATATTATTCTTTTTATTTTGTTACTGTATAAGCCTTGGATGGCTTTGGGTGTGAAATCCAAGGTCACTGGCGTGTAGCATTCCCGAGATAATTTTGGGGTGTTACAGGAACACACTGAGGACGCTACTCCAGAAGAAAGTGATGATTCAGATGGTGAAATTGATCCAAGGTTTGCTCAATTGTTTCAAAGAGAGTCCCGTTTCTCCAAGGATCACCCAACCTCTCAGATTGTCTCAGATCCTAATCAAGGTGTTCAAACAAGGTCAGCTACAAGCAAGTCCCAAAGTACAAATTTAGCCTTTTGTGCGTTCAACGCCTTTGTATCTATGATAGAGCCAAAGAACATCAAGGAAGCACTTCAGGACGCTGACTGGATTCAAGCAATGCAAGAAGAACTTAATCAGTTTGAAAGGAACAAAGTTTGGACGCTTGTGCCTCGTCCCAAGGGCAAAAATATCATAGGGACGCGCTGGGTGTTCAGAAATAAGCTTGATGAAAGTGGACGTGTGTCAAGGAACAAAGCAAGACTGGTGGCTCAAGGATTCAAGCAAGAGGAAGGAATTGATTATGATGAAACCTTTGCTTCTGTTGCTAGAATTGAAGCCGTTCGTCTTCTCATTGCCTTTGCTGCACACAAAGGATTCAAGTTATTTCAGATGGACGTCAAGACTGCCTTTCTCAATGGGAAACTCAAGGAGGAAGTGTATGTTGCTCAGCCGCCTGGCTTTGAGGACGCCTCTCACCCAGATCATGTGTACTACTTAGACAAAGCTCTCTATGGACTCAAACAAGCTCCTCGTGCATGGTATGACAGGTTTGCGTCCTTTCTTTTGTCTAATGGCTATACAAGAGGTTCAATTGATAAAACTTTGTTCATAAAGAAAGTTCACAAGGACATTTTAATTGCCCAAGTCTATGTTGATGATATAGTCTTTGGTAGTTCTAACATGAAGCTTGTAGATGAGTTCAAGTCCTTAATGAGTAGTGAGTTTGAGATGTCCCTCATTGGAGAACTCAATTTCTTCTTGGGATTTCAAATTAACCAACTCAAAGAAGGGACGCGCATTCATCAACAAAAGTATGTCCGTGAAATGCTTGAGAAGTATGGGATGAACACGTCCAAGCCCGTGGCAACACCTTGTTCTCCCAACTCGCGTCTTTACGCAGATGAACAAGGGAAGGACGTTGATCAAAAGCTTTACAGAGGAATGATTGGCTCTTTGCTCTACTTGACCGCAAGTCGTCCCGACATCATGTTTGCCGTTTGCTTATGTGCACGCTTCCAGGCGAATCCAAAGGAGTCCCACATGCAAGAAGTTAAGAGGATTTTTCGCTATCTCAAAGGACGCGATGATCTTTGTCTTTGGTACCCTAGGAAGACGTCCTCCAAGCTTGTTGGCTACTCGGACGCTGATTATGCTGGTCATGTAATTGATAGGAAAAGCACTTCAAGAATGGCACAGTTTCTTGGTTCATGCCTAGTCTCTTGGGGATCTAAGAAACAGAACTCTGTGGCGCTTTCAACTGCGGAAGCGGAGTACGTGGCTGCTGCCTCGTGTTGCTCACAGGTTATTTGGATCAAATATCAACTTGAGGACTATGGTATATCTCTTGAAACTATTCCTATTTTGTGTGATAGTACCAGTGCTATTGAAATTGCTAAGAATCCTGTTTTTCATTCACACACAAAGCATATTCATATAAGGCATCATTTCTTGCGTGATAATGTTTAACTAGGACTTATTAGTATGGGGCATGTAAGGACTGAGGACCAAGTAGCTGATATCTTCACTAAAGCACTTGATAGACGTCCCTTTGAGCACCTCAAGGTACTCTTAGGGATGATAACTTTTAAGTAGCAAGTCCCGTTCTGCTATTCCCTCGATGCTTGGCTATGTTTAGTTGATTTCATAATTGCTAAGTACTTTATGCACTAATTTCACTTTTGCAAGGACGCTAGTCTAAAACTGTTGTGTGCACATCTTGAGAACGTCTTTGAATTTCTCTATTGTCTTGAAAAAGAGTATCCCTGATCACCCAACCCTCATTATAAGCCGAAATGATGGGAACTCTAAGCTTACCCTAGCCGAGAACCTTGCAAAAGCGTCCTATGATCTTCAATTTTACTTTTACGGGACGTACTTGCATGGTTTTCAAAATTGTTCTTAAGGTGATCTCAGGACGACAGTGTTAATTATATGGAAGTCAGTTTTTCTCTCAGACAGGACGTCAGTACAAGTTCATTGGGAACGCGCCATTTTGGAAGTTGAAACGTTGGCAGTTTGAATTTTGAATTTGGGAAGTTACCAGCGTGCCCTTCACCAACCTCCTATATATACATTGATTGAAACGGATGTCAGAACTTTCGCTCTCTAAATTCTCAAAACTCCGTTTTGCTCTGACTTCTCTCTAGAACTGCGGCAGTATCTCTCTAAGTTTCCGGCCAGTCTCCGTTCACTTCTCTCAGATCAGTTCAGAATGTCAAAAGCTATGAATACTTCTGGTTCGTCAATGGGTGGCAAGCGAAAGCGTCTTGCCAAGAGAAATTTTTATGTGGAAGGACCCCCAGAGATTCGGATTGATGAGATTCTGAAGGATTTCATTGACTCAAAGCCACGCACCCTCTATGTTGCAGTGGCTAATTACATGAAGGGATGCAAGGATGAGGTCCGTCTTCGCAATCTCAAGACGTTCCTAGATCGCTTTGTGGTGCCAGTTCTACGCAAGACAGGGGGAATGGACGCTCCTTTCCGTGGAGGCACCAACATTTTTCTAAAAGCGTTCCAAGGACAAGATTGGAGGATTCCCTTGATAGAGTCCATCCCAGACCTATCAAATGCCAGATTTGTGGACCTCCCACCTCTCTCCAAAAACGTCAAAAGGTCAGTACAATCGTCCCCTCCTCCTCCATCCCCTCCCCGAGTTATTACCACCAGACCTACTCCTCCTCCATCTCGCCTAGCCCACAACTCTCTCCCTCAAAAAGCTTCCTCCTCCCAACCTACTCAAATATTTGATAAGTTCCCTTCTCATGTGGAGGAGCGAACAAAATTCAAACATGACCGTCCCCACAAACGACCCCTCAAAAGGCGAAAACTTGTAAAACCCAAGCCCAATCCCATTCCTCTAGACACCCCCTCCGCCACCCCTTCACCCATTGAAGTCCTTGACCCATCCAATCCTGATCCCTCCTTTCTCCAAATTAAACAGGCCTTCCCTGATATCCAAATTTCTGACTCCCCATCTCCACAAAATTCACCTCCATCCGCACCTCTCACTCCCAAATCAAGGGGACCCTCGGTAGAAAGGGATGCTCCTTCAGCTCCTGTTGTCGTCCCGGACGACTCAATAGAAGCAGAGTTTGGCTCCGCTTCATCTGAGGAGGTTAATACAACGGTCGTCCTGGATGAAATCACTAAACAACAAATTGCTGAGGACGAAGAGCTTGGTCGCCACATTGCAAATCAACGCGACAACGTTGTACAAGAGGACGCTCTCTCTATCTCTCTCGACGAGCAAATTGATGCTGATGCTCTCGAGATCCCTCCTTGGGAAGCCGTCCCTGTGGACGCGGGAGACAAATCTGCTCCCAAAGGGAAAGGTGGACAGAAGCGTCCACGGAAAACAAAGGCGTCCAAGGACGCTGCTGGTCCATCTGAAGGACAAGCTAATGAAAATCTCCAAGAAGGAGATAATGAAGAAGGCAGTGATGAGGATGAGGACAATAATGAGGACGGCACTTCTGGTCCTCCAAAGAAAAAGACCAAAAAGCCTTCCAAACAGGAGCACATTCTGGCTCCTCTAGTGTTTGACGAAGCCTTCCTGAGCCAGTTCTCTGAGGCCAAGGATCTCGTGGAGCTCCTAAAAGTTCAAGGATGGCTCAAAATCTCAGAGGAGAACGTCAAGGTTGATCCCAAACTTGTGCAGGACTTCTATGATTCTCTTCACATCAACATCGAGAATGGCACAGGGACGTTCTTGGCAAATGGAGAGTCCGCCACTTTCTCTGAAAAGACCGTCCGCCAGCTGATGGGACTCGACAAACAAAGACCAGGGTCTAAAGCCTTACACAGAGTTCCTGCTTCTGGTTTTGGAATTGAAGGCGAAGAGCTGAATGCCTTATTCCGAAGAATTTTCAACGGAAGACTCCAGATGAGCCTAACAGAGTTGCCTCCGTACTGACTCACACTGGTGCTATGGCACATTACATGGTTTGCAGAACTATCGTCCCAAGGCAGGAGAAGAAATATATTGTCCAGACAATTGACTGTCTCCTCTTAGACGCCTTCCTACAGGGTCGCAAGATCAACCTGGCCAGAATAATGATCGAACACATGGCCAAGTGCACCCGCAAAAACCATGCTCTTCCCTACCCAGGCTTGGTCAAAGCTCTTTTAATTGAGAACGATGCTTACGCTCCTGGAGAAGAAATTACTTTGGGACTGCCATGGGATCAAAATTATGGCGTCCTGGAGATAAAGCACAGCCTTGAGCTTCCCTCAATCAGAAAGCAGCTTGAAAAAGAAAGAAAAGAGGCTGAAAAGAAAAAGAAGGAAGAAGAGGCTGCAAAGAAAGCAGAAGAGAAACGTCTAAGGCAGGAAGCTGCTAAGAAAGCTGCTGAGGACGAGCGTGCTAAACAAGAGGCTGCTAAGAAAGGGAAGACTGTTGTCTCTGATCCTCCCTTGATTGCTGAGACTGAGGAAGACCGTGTTGCACGCTACGCAGAAGTTGATCAGTTATCGTCCTTCATTCATGCAGAGCCGATGGACTTCAACTTCTCTCCCTCTCATCTTCCTCCTCAACAACAGCCGTCCTACTTTCAGTGCTCTCCTGCTCCTTCCAAAACTGAAGCTTATTCTGAGAAGCAGTTGTACGCCCTCATTCTTAACAACCAAAATGTTCTTGCGCAACAAGGGAACGCCATCATTCAGCAGAACAACGCGGCCATGCAACAGAACTACCATTATTTTCAGGCTGTTAAGACTCAGAACGACTTGATTAAGCTGCTAGTCCAGTCAATCCACAGGGACAGTACAGAGGGTGATACACAAGAGGAAGAGGAACCTGCTGCGACGGACGCTAATGTCATCAAAGTCGTCCTGCTGGCTCACCTTCCACCTAACCCTTTATTCCCTCATCTTTTTGCCTGTGCTTCTTTTCATTTTCAAAACACTTATCTGAATGTCTGTAATGACTATCTCTTCTTTCAATGGCAATTCTCATCTTTATGTGCATTTGTGCGTTTAAGCGTTTACTTGTCTATAGTTGTGATTTTGTGCTATCGTCCTTATGCTAACTTGTTATCCTTTTCGATGATGCCAAAAGGGGGAAGTGTAGTTTTGTAGAGATGCGCTTTTATTAGTTATCTAGAATATGCAAGTGTTAAGGGGGAATTTTAGTGAAAGGAACTAAGGACGTAAATGCCTTTGAATAAAATCTGGGGACGCTAGTTAAGAAAGAAATTTTTGAATAGAAAAGCCGTCCTATCCCTAAAATCCAAAAGTGAGATTAGATCAAGAGTTGAAAGGACGCTCTTTAAGTTTTCAAGCATGCTAGAGTTTAAGTTCAAAACATTTATTGTCTTGAGTTTGTCATCATCAAAAAGGGGGAAATTGTTGGGACAATGTTAAGGATTCCTTCAGTAATTAACATTGTGCCTGGCGTCCCTCAGTTTTGATATGACAAACTCGCCTTGATCTAATATGTTGTCCAAGTGTTTCAGGAACGCACGTTGAAAAGGACAACAAGTTGATGAACATGTAATCGTCCTTAAGGAGTAAGGACGCTACATCTCTCAGTGAACGGCTTGGCAAAATCATACACAAGGACACCGTCCTTATTCAATACAATGGAGTCCTTCAAAGCTGGCCGACAAAGTGACATCACCAGACAAGCTTTGATCATGATCTCCACGTGGAAGAAGATCCCTCATCCAAGCCTAACGGAATTGCCAGTAAGCTTCCTTGATCATCACAGAGACACGTGGAAGCCGATTACTGTTGCAACGTCCCCAAAGGGCATGATCGTCAGAGAAAGTCGCCCTTTCCCAATGTCACTATAAATACTCGTCCAAAGCATTTATTGTGATGTGACGCTTCAGAGAATATTCAGGGAATTTGTCAGTTGCTCAAGAACACCAAGAACAAGCTCAAGAACAAGTGAGAACTAGGTGTTAGATTGAGCGAGAAGCGTACCACAAAACCACAAACTGTTTGTAACAGAAAAGAACAAAAATAGTGAGAGAGTCCTTACGACGAACTGTAAGGAAAAGGTGATAGCGTCCTTTAGTGAGATTAAGTTAGGTTACTCTACAGGCTTAAAGGAGTTGTTACTAGTGGACTTAGGGACGCCCTTCTAAGTGCCAGAGAAGTGTAACTACTCGCCAGTGTATTGTAAGGAAACTTAATAAGAAAGGAAAGAAGCTATTACAAAATCCTCCAAGGAGGTAGAGGTTTACACTCAAGGACTAGTTGGTACTTGAGTGGTTCCTCTATAAATCAAAAGCGTTCCTTACTTATTGTCTTTACTTGTTTAGTCTTTTGCTTTCCGCTGCGAACCAAGGAAGTCCTCAATCTTTATTAAGGACATCTTGGTAAAGGACGACCTTAACTCTGTTAAGGACGCCCTTGTATTTTCGACTAACGATCCAACACCTGCGGTTGGCCTACAGAACGGTATTCCGAAGTTCCTTTTCTTCCATTCTTCTACCACCTTTGAAGAGTTCTTCCATTCCACCTCTCTTCATCGTTTGTGAGTCTTCTGATATACCTTTCTCCTTGCTTCTATCCTTTCTCTTTGCTTCATTGAGGACAATGAAGGATTTAAGTATGGGGGAAGGAGTACTCGCACGTGCTTATCCTAGTTAGCTTAGTTAGTAATTTGGTTCAGTTTTTTGATTTTCTTCTTTTCATGGAGCACTTGTACCATATTTTTTGCATAATAAAGAAAGAAAAGAAAAGAAAAAGATAGAAAGAGCCATAAAAATTGAAAAAAGGCATATAAAACCCTGGGATGAGTCGAAAACCCGAAAGGGCGGCTCGGGTAAAAAGCAGGTAACCCGGACCAGCATTAGGCTGGGGTAATATGAGGTTCATTAGTGATGTGAGTTTTTGTGAGCACACCCTTTTGAAAAATGAAAAGAGCGGTTAGGTGAAAAACCCGAAAGGGCGCCTAAACAGAATTGAGCGGTAAAATATGAGTGTTTTAGGATCATTCTTGCTTGGGGACTTTGGGGCTTACATGTTGGATTTGGGTAGATCCTCGGTTGCTCTCTTTCATGTTTTTAGAGCTTGAGTGTTATATCTTGTTGTGAGGTGTGTGTTTGAGCTTCATTGTTTTATGCTCATGATTTCTCTATATTTTTGGGTTCGAGTTGTGAGTTGAGTGTTTTTTATCTTCCCTTGTATTTCCTGAGATCTTAGATGTGCTACCTTGTTGTATTTGTTTTGAGCTTACTCGAGAACGAGCAAGATCTAAGTATGGGGAATTTGATTCGCTCTATTTTGTATGGGTTTACTCTTGTATTTTAGGGTTATATTGAGTGTGTTTAGGTTACATTTGAGCGATATTGTAATATCAAGACCGAAGACACAAGAATTCAAGATTTAAGAGTTTTAAGGCGTTTTGAGCTGTCTGCGTGACACCACTTGCTTGCCAGGGATATATCTTGAGCTACAGTGATCGGATTGAGCTGATTCTGGTACCATTGGAAAGCTAACTTCAAGGGATTCAATTCATCTTTTTACACCGAAGTCAGATTCCAAGCCGAAGATGGTCAAAACGGCCTCCGAAGTGACACCAGCAATTCTGTCAAGATTCCGCGACCGCGGATTGTCCACCGCGACCGCGGTGGCTGCCGAGACGAGAAGTTCTTTTCTGTTGTGAGAGCGCGGGCGCGGTGATGGCGACGCGACCGCGGAGATGCCGGATCCGAAGCGGGGCGAAATCTTTCCAGCTTGTTTCCTTTTCTATCTTTTGCCTCTTACCTTATCTATCTCGGAGAGCTTGTTCCTTGGGCTATATAAGGAGGAGCCTCCTTAGGTTTTAGATACATTATACATTCTACCTTTTACCAATTCTTCTCTTTTAGGTTTTAGTTTAGTTATGGAGAGCTAGTCTCCTTGGGTTTGTTCAAGGGAGAAGCTCTCATGTATGAACTCGTGAGATTTTGGTAATTGATTTCTATCCTTTGGTTAATATCTTTTCTGTTTGTGCTTAATTTCATGAGCTTTGCATGATTTTTTGAGCTTTGCCAACTTGTTGAATTATCATTGTTCTATAGTTTGAATTGATTTGTTTCATTGTCTATGTGAGCATCTCTTTTCTAGAAGACAACTTGATTCTAGGACCGTGGACTAGGATTAAGAGAGAGAATTGATTGTTTTATCATTCAATTGACTCGTAGCTTGATTGTTTGATATTATATCCTGCATATCCTTGTTCTCTATGCTAATTCTAGGTTAAGCGTCCTTGCCTTGCGATTGTTAATGATCAGGATAGGAATTAACCATAGGTGTGAATGAAATCAATGGATGAATCTATGATCGAGGGATTATATCATGAGTGGATCTTTTGAATGAACTTGTCTCCATATCACTTGTTCCCCATATTTGTATGTTTGTTTATTTGTTTGTTCTTTGTTTCTAGGTTAGTTTTAGTATAGATTTCTCTCCTAAATCCCCCTTTTCTTAGCTGATAATAATATTAGTACTAGAAGCCTTAGTTCTCTTGGGTTCGACCCCTTACTTACTTGTTATACTTAGTTTGTAGTTTGGGTTATTTATCTTTGATCTTGGCACGACGACTTTAGCCGAGTCAATCTAGTTGTAATTCAACCTAGAGATTCGATTAGATGGCCAATCTAACAAAACCCTAGATCAAACTTATTCAATCAAGCATAGAGAAAACAATCTAGTCAAGGGAAATTAAGAATAATCAAATCTCACAATAATTCTTCATTAACAACTTCAATTAACTAGTTAAGCAAAAGAGGTTTAGTTGTTCAAAAACATTGAAAAGCTAACAATTCTTCCAAAGGATTCTTGTTCTTCTCAAAGCTCCAACAACAATCCAAAGTCAAGAGTTATGAGATAATACACCTAGAACTAATATCTAAAAATACATCTAAGAGGTTTCTAAAAATATTATCCAAAACAAGTTTCAACCCAAAAGCCCAAGCCCATACAAAATTAGCATTCTCGCGGACACGGGGAGAAACGCGGGCAAGGACATGGAAATGCGGGCGCGCTTTGGCTGTCTTGCCCGAGTTTTCAAGCCAGAACCTCTGCTGTGAAAGCGCGGCCGAGTTTTTGGAGAATGTGACCGAGTTCCTGCCCTTTTCCAACGAGATCCTTCATTAACTTTGGGCACTTGATTTCTTCTTTAGCCTTCATCCTTGCACACTTCTTTGGCACCTTCAAGCTCACTTCTAAGTCCACCATCACCATGGATCCGGCACTCGATCAACACATTTGCAAAAATCAAACAAACGAGTGTAGATTCCAAAACTTCCAACACTAGAACTAAACTACAAAATAAGGGAAAATCTACCTAAAAATGTATGAAAAACTAATCAAAACATGTCCTAAATACTACAACCTATATGCTCTATCAAATTCCCCCAAGCTTGAACCTTGCTTGTCCTCAAGCAAGAAATAAAATCAAGATCACACCACAACTAGCAAGTTAAAGCATCCATCTCAATATCAAACCACATTTCATCAATTAGTTAAACCATGACAAAGACATCATTGCACACATGTATGAGAAGCTTTCAAAATCAAATAATTCATCCATTCTAGACCTCACCAAGGCAATGTGTTTTGCACTCTTCACTCAAGTGTTTAAGGGATGTGTTTCACTCAAAATCAACTTTGAATACTAGACTACCGTAGGCTTGCATCAGTGTTCTAAATCTCCACTACGAATGATCAAACACACAACAAAAATCATGAGGACTTTTTAAAAGGGTTGTAATGGGGCCAAGGTATACACAAGTAGGTAGGGAATTATTTGGTCTCATGGTGCTAAATCCGGGAACTAGAACTAGCTAACTACCCAAACTTTAACCACTTCACTTTCATTACTCCATCAACTTGTTTCACCTCTGCTTCATCACTTTTCTTTATACACTTTTGCTCATTTTTCTTTTTGAACTCACTTGAGGCTTTTCAACTTGATTTCTCACTTTAATTTACCTCAATCAAACACTTTTTCTTTCTTTTCATCATTTTTTTTTCAACTCCTTATCTTTTTTTTTTCTTTCAACTCAACACAAATCCTTTCTTTTCAACTAACTCACCCAAGAATCATCTCCAACGACACAAAAGTATCCTAGCTAAATCCTAATTCTCGGAAAGGGTCAAGCTTATATAGGCTAGGGAATTTTTGTGGAGCTACAAAATAAGGCTAATAGGCTCAACAAGTGGGCTATCAAACAAAGGATCATGTATAAGGTAGATAAGGATAATAATGAGTTAATAAAAATGCCTCAATCATTTTAATGTCATGCATTCAAATCATGTAATTTAGCCTTGAAAAAGATATCTAGCTAAACGCAAGTTCTAGAGCTAGCAATCAAAGCGATACACTCAAGAAAAATATGCAAATATGCAATAAAGGCTCAAAATAATCTTACAAGGCATATATGTCTAGAACTTCATAAACAATTCAAAATTTCAACTTCTTATGCATGCTCAATCCTATAATCAAGATTAATAACTTAAGAATCATGCTTCATACCAAGGAAACTTCAACCAACAAGCTAGTCATGGGTTAGATAATACTCTTAACTTAGAGAGACAAATGGTCAAGTAGGGAGATTGGGATCCTAGAATGTAATATTTTTGTGATTTTTCAATTCAATTTTTAATCGATGCAAAGAAATAATGTAAACATGCAAGTGCAACTATATGAATGCAAACATGAGATGACTCCACCAATAATCCCCTCCCCCAAGCTTAAACTTTACATTGTCCCAATGTAAAATACAAGAAAAGGAAGACGAAAATACTAACCGAGTCATCCAGATTGGAAGGAAGTGGGATGTACTCCGGTGGTGGTGGTGGTGGGAACTGCTGTGGGTAGCCTGGATATGGATAATACTGATAAGCTGGGAATCCACCCTCATATGTCCAACCATCCATGCGAGTGTGGAGCTGATGAAGCTGCTCATCGTGGTATTGCCTGTAGTGGTCCATCCTTTGCTCCTGATAGTCAAATCGCTGATCCACATGAGTCCTGAACTGAGTCATCTGCGTAGTGAGCCCTCCCATCATGCTCACCAACTGGTCAAACTGGCCTTGAGGATAACCACCAACACCCTGAACATCCACTGCATCAACCTCAGCATCCTGATCACCAATCTCGGGCTCGAGCTCCTCCTCAGCAATGAAATCCTCATCACCCTCAGAATCCTCATCAGCTGTAGCCTCATCCTCCTCAACATTCCTCTAAATCCGACGCCTCTTGCCCCGACGTCCCTCAACCACCTCAAGCGGGAGATCACCATCTCGAGGAGTGATCATCCAATTAGCAGCATTCTCTCGTCCAGTTTCTAAGACAACTCTCTCCACATCAGGGAGATTCATCACCCTCTTGGTATCTCCAATCGTCCAGAAATAGTGACCATAGTGGAAGTGCAGAGCACCCATCTTGTTGAGGTAGGCGAAGTCCATCGGTACAGGCTCAATCATGCCGCCATACTGAGTCAAATCAAGCTGGTGGTATCTAGCCAAAACAGTGACAAGGGCTCCAATCGTGATAGGTCTTGTACCCTTCCTGCTGATGTGGGCCAAATTGTTCATAAGGACTGCACCATATTTCACCATCCTCTTCTCCAAATACGCAGTCAAGAGCATCATATCCTTCTTTGGTGCATTACCCTCTCCGTCTCCTCTTCCTATAATAGACAGAGCATAATAACGCTTTAGCACCCGGAGCACAGGATGGGTAATAGAAGAAGCCTTTGCTCTAGAGGCCTTGTACTTTGGCTTTCCTGTCATATGTCTCCATTGTGAATGATCGAGCCAAAATGCTTGACTTTCCCATCGCACCTCATGATCAGCAGCACGGAAGAAACCAAACGTAATATTGACTTCATCTAGCGTGATTCTCCTTCCCACTCCCCCAAGCTGGAATGTGCACTCTCCTACTCTGTTATTTGCCCCGGAAAGGATATGTGTTTCTAGAGTGCTCAGGAATTCCAGAACAAGACCCTTGTAAGCAGGCTGCTGTAGCCGGAGAAAATCTCTCAAGTGCTCGGCATTCTCACATTTCTTAAGCTCATCCTTCAAACCCAATTCTTTCAGAAACTCCCAATCCAAGTACCGAGGAGCATGTATTGGTCGGTCACGGAGGAGCTTGAATCGAGCAAAGTGCACAGGGTCGCTCAAACTAAACCCGAACTGAGATGGGGTCACTTCCCCTACAACCGTAGGCGGAGAGAGATGGGCTCGGGGGCGAGCAGAAGATGAACTGGGGCGAGAGGACTGTGGACGGGCACGAGAAGATGAAGCTTTAGAAGAGCCTCTACGGTTTGTTGGACGGGGAGGCATTCTGTACCTGCTCCTGCACCACAAATCAACAAAACAACACCACAAGCAAATTTGATTGTCCCGGCAAGGACAATCTCACAACAATCCAACAACAATCCAACAGTGAAGCAAATAAAACTCTCAAACACTCTCTTCCCCCACTACCTAGGTTAGTTTAAGGTAAAATCAATCACAACTCAAATTTCACAAGAACAAGCAGGGAAATCAAGGAATCATGCTAGAATCATGCAAAGTAACCAACAAGTAGCGATTAATCATGCAAATTTGAGTTGAAATTGACAAATCTAGAGAAGTTAGGCAAAACCTAGATCTACAAGTTCAAGCTCAAAAATCACAAATTAATCCAAGAGAAGAGAAGAGTAGAGAAGAGATTACTTGATGATTGATGAAGAGGAGTAGATTAGGAAGAAGAATCACTTGATTTGGTGTTGTTTGGGGCTTGGTGTGCTCAACAATGGAGGGAAGGGGCGAGTTCTTGTGGGGAGGCTGAGTTTTTGGTGAGGGAGAATGAAGAAAAGAGGGGCCGGCCGCGTTTTAATCTGTGCTGAGATCGAACGGAAGCGCGGGAAGGTACGAAAACTCGGGCGCGTTTTCGCCTGCTTGCCCGCGTTTCTGGAGCTGAGTCTCTGGAGGCGTAGCGCGGTCTGCGTCACTGAAAACTCGGGCGAGTTTTCACCGTCTTGCCCAAGTTTCTGAGGCTGCGTCTCTGGAGCCAAAACGCGGGTTGTTCCTATAGAAACGCGGGCGCGTTTCTGGGCTCCTCCCCGAGTTTCTGGACTTGTACGCCGGGTTGAAACACACACAACAAAGGAAAAAAAACAACAAAGCAAAACTACCCTATACAAATACTAATCTAACACTAAAAATCAAAAACAACTATTCTAATGCTTAGGTTGCCTCCCAAGAAGCGCTTGGTTAACGTCGTTAGCTCGACGGTCCGCTGCTCATGTCGTTGGCTCGGGTTCCTGTAAAGCCGTTTCGTCAAGTATAGCATTGCTAAAACCATCATAATAAGGCTTCAATCTCTGCCCATTCACTTTGAAGGTGGAGTGAGTAGTACTATCGTAGACGTCAACCGCTCCATGTGGATATGTGTGCGCCACAACGAATGGTCTCGTCCATCTCAACCGTAGTTTTCCTGGAAAAAGCTTAAGACGAGATTGATATAACAAAACTTTGTCTCCAACTTTGAAGTGCTTGCGCCAAATATGTTTGTCATGCCAAGCTTTGGTCTTCTCTTTGTAGATGGCGGTATTGTCATAGGCTTCCATCCTTAGCTCCTGCAACTGTAGCTTCCGTAATGCACCCGCCTCATCCAATTTCATGCTACAATGTTTTACCGCCCAATATGCTTTGTGTTGGATCTCCACTGGAAGGTGACATGCCTTACCAAACACCAACCGAAAAGGAGACATTCCAATCGGTGTTTTGTAAGCTGTCCTCTAGGCCCAAAGTGCATCATCTAGCCGGATACTCCAATCCTTCCGGTTTGGTGACACCGTCTTCTCAATAATAGACTTGACCTCTATGTTGGACACCTCGGCTTGACCATTTGTTTGGGGTTGGTACGCTGTAGAGACTCGGTGTGTGACATGGTACTTCCTCAAAAGTGCACTCACCGTCTTGTTACAAAAATGAGTTCCTTTATCACTAATCAAAGCTCTAGGGATCCCAAATCTGTTAAAGATGTGAGTCTTCAAGAAATCTGCCACAACTCGGGAATCATCAGTATGGGTGGCCTTCACTTCCACACACTTGGAAACGTAGTCCACCGCTAATAAAATATAATAGTTCCCAAAAGAGTTAGGAAAAGGTCCCATGAAATCAATGCCCCAAACATCAAAAACTTCACAAAAAATCATGGGAGATTGGGACATCTCATCTTTCTGGGATATATTCCCGACTCGTTGGCATCGGTCACAAGATTTACAAAAAGCGTTTGCATCCCGAAAGATGGTAGGCCAATAAAATCCTGCATCCAATACCTTCCTAGCAGTCTTTCTAGCGCTAAAATGCCCCCCGCAAGCATAAGAATGACAAAAGGTCAAGACAGAGGTTACCTCGTTCTCGGGAAGACATCTACGAATGACCTAATCTGCACAATGCTTCCAAAGATATGGATCATCCCACACATAGTACCTTGCTTCACTCCTAAGCTTGTCTCTTTGGGCTTTGGTCAAAACTGATGGAAGCTCACCCGCAGCGAGAAAATTCACCAAATCTGCATACCAAGGCTGAATGACACGCACTACGAACAAGGTATCATCCGGGAACTCTTCTCGAATAGGTGAAACTTGTGGACCACTCTCCCCTTCACATGTCAAGCGACTAAGGTGATCCGCTACCACATTCTCAGCCCCCTTCTTGTCCTTGATCTCAATGTTGAACTCACTCAACAACAAGATCCATCGTATCAATCGGGGCTTAACTTCCTTCTTCGTCAACAAGTAACGAAGGGCTGCATGATCGGTGTAGACAATCACCATGGTCCCTAACAAGTAAGACCGAAATTTCTCCAAAGCAAACACCACCGCCAATAGCTCCTTCTCGGTGGTGTAGTAGTTCCTTTGCGCCTCATTCAAAGTCATGGATGCATAGTGGATCACATGAGACGCTTTCCCAACCTTTTGCCCCAATACCGCCCCCACTACGTAGTCACTTGCATCACACATGATCTCAAAAGGTAGAGACCAATCCGGGGCTTGGATAATAGGGGCGGTGGTGAGGCGCAATTTCAACTCATCAAAAGCTTTCTTGCACCCATCACCAAAATCAAAGGCTGTCTCCTTCTTGAGTAAATCACATAGGGGTGAAGCTGTCTTTAAAAAGTCTATAATGAACCTGCGATAGAAACCTGCATGGCCAAGAAAAGAACGCACTTCGCGGACATTAGTAGGATAAGGCAAGGATTGAATTACTTCAATCTTTGCCTTATCGACCTCAATACCCCTAGCGGACACTATATGAGCTAATACTATTCCTTGTTCAACCATGAAGTGACATTTTTCAGAATTTAGAACAAGATTAGTATCCTTACATCTTTTAACCACAAGTGTCAGGTGAATTAAACAAGAATCAAAGTCATCCCCATGTACGGTGAAATCATCCATGAAAACCTCAATGAAATGCTCTATGTATTCGGAAAAGATACTAACCATACACCTTTGGAAAGTGGCCGGCGCGTTGTACAACCCAAATGGCATCCTTCGGTAAGCGAAAGTACCAAACGGACAAGTGAACATCGTCTTCTCTTGATCTTCGGGTGCAATGGCTATTTGGAAATATCCGGAATATCCATCCAAAAAGCAATAGAAAGGGCGACCAGCAAGTCGCTCAAGCACTTGATCAATGAAGGGCAAGGGAAAGTGATCCTTCCGAGTAACCGCATTGAGCTTGTGGTAATCGATGCACACACGCCATCCGGTTTAGATCCTAGTAGGAATCAATTCACCTTGCTCGTTCTCCTTGACTGTAATACCGCCCTTCTTGAGAACAACTTGGGTAGGGCTCACCCATTGGCTGTCAGAGATGGGATATATCATGCCTGCTTGGAGAAGTTTGAGAACCTCCTTCTTCACCACCTCCATCATTGGCGGATTCAACCTCCTTTGAGGTTGTCTTGAGGGCTTTGCTTCTTCCTCCAATAAGAAGCTATGCATACATGTAGAGAGGGGCTAATTCCTTTTATGTCTGCGATAGTCCATCCTATGGCGGTTTTATGCTCCCTCAAAACCTCAATCAACCGGTGTTCTTGAGCTTTCGTGAGTTTGTTAGAAATGATCACCGGTAAGGTCTCTCCATCACCTAGGAAGGCATATTTAAGATGATCCAGAAGTTGCTTCAACTCTATCACTAGGGCCTGCACAATAGAAGGAACAAGCTGCTCGCTTGGCAAGGTTAGTAGCATGGGCTTGGAGCCCAGTGGTAAGAGTGGACGATCATAGTGAGTGTTCAACTCAACCACAATTTCCTGCAGGTTAGCATTAAGCTCGAAATCCAGCATGTTGTTCACCAAAGAATTTTCAAGAGCAGATTGCAACTCATGTATGCCATTCACATTAAAATTTTCTTGAACAAGAGGTTCAATCACATCAATTGCACACAAAGAGTTCACATCAGCAAGGTATTTCATAGCATCATAGATATTGTACTCTACCCTTTCCCCATCAAATTTCATGGTGAGAGATCCACTACAAACATCGATCCTAGTATTAGCTGTCTTCAAGAAAGGTCTACCCAAGAGAATAGGTGAGGCATGCTTATCATGTTCCATATCTAGCACATAGAAATCAGTAGGGAAAATCATTTTATCAACCATAACAAGCACATCTTCAACTATACCCTTAGGATACACATTAGATCTATCAGCTAGTTGGATCACAACTCTAGTATCATGCAAAGGATCAAGTTCAAGAGATTTGTACAGAGAATAAGGGATAACATTGATGGAAGCACCCAAATCTAGCATGGCCTTATCAATTTTTGTTTCACCAATCACACATGGGATAGTGAACATACTTGGATCTCCGCATATCTTGGGCATACGCCTTTGAAACACAGCCAAAATGTGTTCACTCACTTTGACCTTCTACTGTCCCTTTAGCTTTTGAGTTATCATTATCGTACAAAGCTCCTTCAAGAACTTAGCATAGCGAGGAATACTTTGATGAGTTTGAGTAGCAGGATGTTGACCTCGCACTTGCTAAATGTCTCGAAGAGCTCCTTGTCATTCTCAAGCTTTCGGGTCCGTTTGAGAGCCTCTGGAAAAGGTGGAAGTGAAATATGAGGTGTCGGTGAAGACTTGGGAGAAGTCGCCCCTACGAACAGAAACTCGGAATGACGCGAGAACTCGGGCGAGTTTTCGCCTGTCATTGGCCGCGTTTCTGAATCTGTAGGTCGGGCAGAGAAACGGGGGCTATCGCATGAAGACGCGGGCGCGCTTTGGGGTGTACTTGCCCGCGTTTTTGAGGTCGAGTCTCTGGAGGCAAAACGCGGGCTGGGGCTGGAAAACTCGGGTGAGTTTTCACCGGCTTGCCCGAGTTTTCGTAGTTGTACACCCGAATTGGATATCTCTCCTGCGTCCTCTTCTTCCAAGGGCTTTTCTTCTTGTGTAGCACGAGGAGCTTTTCCCGGGGCATCTTCAAGCACTTTACCACAATGTAAAGTTATGGGATTCACATTTTGCCTCGGGTTGAGCTCGGTTTGAGACGGCAGTTTACCAGAATCCTTGGCCTCCAACTTGCTTACAGCATTAGCAATTTGGCTCACTTGCTTCTCCAAATTTTGGACACTTGGCTTGGTCTCCTGCTGAAATTGGTTCATGGAACCTTGTATTGTAGTCACACTTTGAGCAAGAGCCCGAATCATGTCCTCTGTTGACATCGAGTTTGAAGCAGGAGCTTGAGGCTTCGGATTGAAAGGAGGCCTGTAAGCAGGTTGACCACCTTGTTGATTGTACTGCTGCTGCTGATTGGAATTTCCATATCGAAGGCTAGGATGATCCCTCCATCCAGGATTGTAAGTATTAGAAAAGCGATCATATCTTTGCTTTTGCGGACCATATCCACCCACTGCATTAACTTCAGCTTGCGGCTCCTGGAGTGTAGGGCAAGCATCTGTTGGGTGCATAACATCTAAGCAGATTCCGCATGCCTTAACCTGCTGTTGCCCACCAGACATTGTTAGCTGCTTCACCATATTCTTCAGCTCTGAAACTTCCTCATGCAATGATGACTGAGTAACCGCAGAATTAACTGATCTGGTAGACTTGTTGAATTGCCGTGACCCTTCCGATAGCTCATCAAATAGTTGGAATGCTCCTACGGGAGTCTTATTAAGGATGTAACCCCCACAAGTAGCATTAACCATTCTCCTCTCATTATCCAGAAGACCTCTAAAGAGATACAAGATGAGATCCTCATCAGAATAACCATGATAAGGACAACTAGCAATCAACCTCTTGAACCGCTCATAATACTCGTACAAGGTCTCCTTAGATGCCTGCTCAATATTACTGATGCTCTTCTTGATGCTGTTAGACCTCGTAGCTGGGAAATATTTCTCCAAGAATGCTTTCTTCATCTTGTGCCAAGTGTCAATACTCCCAGGTGCCAGATAGTAGAACCAGTCATTGGCTGAATCCTTGAGCGAGAAAGGAAAAGCCCTCAGCTTGATCTGATCCTCAGTAACCTCTCTAGGCTTTATGCTTGAGCAGACTGCATGAAACTCACTTAGGTGCTTATTAGGGTCTTCTCCACTCAACCCATGAAACGTGGGAAGAAGGTGGATCAACCCCGACTTCAGCTCAAAATTGACTCCATCGGCCAGCTCAGGGAATTGCACTGCCAACGGTTGTTGGGTTAGATCCGGTGCAGTCAGCTGCCTCAAAGTCTGTGCCACATCATTCAGATTTCCGTCACCCATCTCGTCAAACTCAGATTCAGAAGCAAAAGGCAGCTCGTGAAAGGAATTGTGAATCTCCTTCCTCAACCTCAATAAAGTCCTGTCAATATCTGAATAAAACAACAAGGGTGAAGAGTTAGTAGCACGGGTATGAACCATATGACAGGTTCATACCAGACAAAGTAAACAAATTAAATACACAAAGACGACGAAGTCTCCGGCAACGGCGCCAATTTGATAGAGGTATTTTAGTCGCCTTTAATACCTATGAAAGTAAACCAAACAACCCAACTAATGTAGTAGGGAAGTAAGGGTCGATCCCACAGAGACTTGTGTTTTTATGTATTGAATTTGTATACTCGAATGAATGTAAAATGGGGGGTTTTTGAGTATGATTCTATTAACTAAGAAATTGAACATGCCAAACTAAGATGATTTATCAAATATGAGAGAAGTATGCTTAACCAGTTAATATCCATTGCGAATTCGATTATTGATCATTGATTATCAAAATTCTCTTTTTACCTTGACCAATCTATTGCAGAATGCTAATAACCCAACTTCATGGAATTATTAATCCTACTTCAATTCTACTTATTAGCCCGACCGGTACTAACAACCCTAATTATCAAATAACCTAAGAGACCTCCTAGATTCAATTTGACAACAACATTAAGATTCAAGCATCAATAGAAACATGCATTCAGAGCAACCAGACATCCAAATAACATGCGATTGAATTCTCTTCTCTAATCAACAAGTCCTACCAGTCCTAGAATGATTAAAGCTTTTACTTATGATCTAATTAACACCAACTGGTAATTAGAAAGATCTAGTTGTAATTCAACCTAGAGATATGATTCAATTAGATGGCAAATCTAACAAAACTCTAATTCAAACTTATTCAATCAAGCATAGAGAAAACAATCTAGTCAAGGGAAATTAAGAACAATCAAATCTCACAATAATTCTTCATTCACAACTTCAATTAACTAGTTAAGCAAAAGAGGTTTAGTTGTTCAAAGACATTGAAAAGCTTACAATTCTTCCAAAGGATTCTTGTTCTTCTCAAAGCTCCAACAACAATTCAAAGTCACGAGTTATGAGATAATAAACCTAGAAACAAATATCCAAAAATACATCTAAGAGGTTTCTAAAAATATTATTCAAAACAAGTTTCAACCCAAAAGCCCATACAAAAATAGCATTCTCGCGGACACGGGGAGAAACGCGGGCAAGGACATGGAAATGTGGGCGCGCTTTGGCTGTCTAGCCCGAGTTTTCAAGCCAAAACCTCTGCCGTGAAAGCGCGACCTAAGCCTCTGAAGCGCGGCCGAGTTTTTGGAGAATGTGACCGAGTTTCTGCCCTTTTCCCACAAGATCCTTCATTAACTTTGGGCACTTGGTTTCTTCTTTAGCCGTCATCCTTGCACACTTCTTTGGCACCTTCAAGCTCACTTCCAAGTCCACCATCACCATGGATCCGGCACTCGATCAACACATCTGCAAAAATCAAACAAACGAGTGTAGATTCCGAAACTTCCAACACTATAACTAAACTACAAAATAAGGGAAAATCTACCTAAAAATGCATGAATAACTAATCAAAACATGTCCTAAATACTACAACCTATATGCTCTATCAGTCCTGAACTGAGTCATCTGTGTAGTGAGCCCTCCCACCATGCTCACCAACTGGTCAAATTGGCCTTGAGGATAACCACCAACACCCTGAACGTCCACTACATCAGCCTCAGCATCCTGATCAACAATCCCTGGCTCGAGCTCCTCCTCAGTAATGAAATCCTTATCACCCTCAGAATCCTCATCAGCTGTAGCCTCATCCTCGGAATCCTCAACATTTCTCTGAATCCGACGCCTCTTGGCCCGATGTCCCTCAACTGCCTCAAGCGGGACAACACCATCCCGAGGAGTGATCATCCAAGTAGCAGCATTCTTTCGTCCGGTTTCTAAGACATCTCTCTGCACATCAGGAAGCTGCATCACCCTCTTGGTATCTCCAATCGCCCAATAATAGTGACCGTAGTGTAAGAATAGGGCACCCATCCTGTTGAGGTAGGCGAAGTCTATCGGCACAGGCTCAATCCTCCCGCCATACTGAGTCAAATCAAGCTCGTAATGTATAGCCACAACAGTGACATGGGCGCCAATAGTAATAGGTTTTGTACCCTTCCTGCTGATGTGAGCCAAGTTGTTCATAAGGACTGCACCATAGTTCACTCTCCGGTTCTCCAAATACGCAGCCAAGAGCATCAGATCCTTCTTTGGTGCATTACCCTCTCCGTCTCCCCTTCCTGTAATAGACAGAGCATAATAACGCTGCAGCACACGGAGCACACGGTGGGTAATAGAAGAAGACTTTGCTCTGGAGGCCTTGTACTCTGTTTTTCCTGTCATCTTCATCCACTACGAATCATCGAGCCAGTAAGCCTGACTTTCCCATCTCACCACATTCTCAACAAGACGGGAGAAACCAAATGCAGCATTGACCTCATCTAGCGCGATTCTCCTTCCCACTCCCCCAAGCTGGAATATGCACTCCCCCACTCTGGACTTTGCCCCGAAAGGATATGCGTGTCTAGAGTGCTCAGGAACTCCAAAACAAGACCCTTGTAATCAGGCTGTTGTAGGTGGAGAAAATCTCTCAAGTGTTGGACATTCTCACATTTCTTAAGCTCATCCTACATACCCAATTCTGTTAGAAAATCCCAATCCAAGTACCGAGGAGCATGTATTGGTCGGTTATGGAGGAGGTTGAATCGAGCAGTGTGTGCAGGATTGCTCAAACTGAACCCAAACTGAGATGAAGTCACCTCCCCTACTCGGGTAGGCAGAGAGGGATGGCCCGGGGGCGAGCAGAAGATGAACTGGGACGAGATGACTGTGGACGCGCACGAGAAGATGAAGCTCTAGAAGCGCCTCTACGGTTTGTTGAACGGGGAGGCATTCTGTACCTGTTCCTGCAGCACAAATCCACAAACCAACACCACAAGCAAATTGATTGTCCCGGCAAGGACAATCTCACAACAATCCAACAATTATGCAAATAGAACTCTCAAACACTCTCTTCCCCCACTACCTAGGTTGGTTTTAGGCAAAATACATCACAATCCAAATTTCACAAGAACAAGTAAGGAAATCAAGGAATCATGCTAGAATCATGCAAAGGAACTAACAAGTAGCAACTAATCATGCAAATTTGAGTTGAAATTGACAAATCTAGAGAATTTAGGCAAAACCTAGATCTACAAGTTCAGGCTCAAAAAACACAAATTAATCCAAGAGAAGAGAAGAGTAGAGAAGAGATTACTCCTAAGATTCCAACACCTTCCTAGCAGTCTTTCTAGCGCTAAAATGCCCCCCACAAGCATAAGAATGACAAAAGGTCAAAATAGAGGTTACCTCATTCTCGGGAAGACATCTACGAATAACCTGATCTGCGCAATACTTCCAAAGATATGGATCATCCCACACATAGTACCTTGCTTCACTAATAAGCTTGTCTCTTTGGGCTTTGGTCAAAACCAACGGAAGCTCACCCGCAGCGAGAAAATTCACCAAATCTGCATACCAAGGTTGAACAACACGCACTGCGAACAAGGTATCATCCGGGAACTCTTCTCGAATAGGTGAAACTTGTGGACCGCTCTCCCCTTCACATGTCAAGCGACTAAGGTGATCCGCTACCACATTCTCAGCCCACTAACGATCCCCGGCAACGGCGCAAATTTGATAGAAGTATTTTAAGTCGCCTTTAATACCTATCAAAGTAAACCTAACAACCCACTAACGTAGTAGGGAAGTAAGGGTCGATCCCACAGAGACTTGTGTTTTTGTGTATTGAATTTCTATACTCGGATGAATGTAAAACGGGGGGTTTTTGAGTGTTATTGTATTAACTAAGAAATTGAACATGCAAAACTAAGATGATTTATCAAATATGAGAGAAGTATGCTTAACCAGTTAATATCCATTGCGAAGTCGATTATTGATCATTGATTATCGAAATTCTCTTTTTACCTTGACCAATCTATTGCAGAATGCTAATAACCCAACTTCATGGAATTATTAATCCTACTTCAATTCTACTTATTAGCCCGACCGGTACTAACAACCCTAATTATCAAATAACCTAAGAGACCTCCTAGATTCAATTTGACAACAACATTAAGATTCAAGCATCAATAGAAACATGCATCCAGAGCAACCAGACATCCAAATAACATGCGATTAAATTCTCTTCTCTAATCAACTAGTCCTACCAGTCCTAGAATGATTAAAGGTTCTACTTATGATCTAATTAACACCAACCGGTAATTAGAAAGATCTATTGTAATTCAACCTAGAGATTCAATTAGATGGCCAATCTAACAAAACTCTAATTCAAACTTATTCAATCAAGCATAGAGAAAACAATCTAGTCAAGGGAAATTAAGAACAATCAAATCTCACAATAATTCTTCATTCACAACTTCAATTAACTAGTTAAGCAAAAGAGGTTTAGTTGTTCAAAGACATTGAAAAGCTTACAATTCTTCCAAAGGATTCTTGTTCTTCTCAAAGCTCCAACAACAATCCAAAGTCAAGAGTTATGAGATAATAAACCTAGAAACAAATATCCAAAAATACATCTAAGAGGTTTCTAAAAATATTATCCAAAACAAGTTTCAACCCAAAAGCCCAAGCCCATACAAAAATAGCATTCTCGCGGACACGGGGAGAAACGCGGGCAAGGACATGGAAATGTGGGCGCGCTTTGGCTATCTAACCCGAGTTTTCAAGCCAGAACCTCTGCCGTGAAAGCGCGGCCTATGCCTCTGAGGCGCGGCCGAGTTTCTGGAGAATGTGACCGAGTTTCTACTCTTTTCCAACGAGATCCTTCATTAACTTTGGGCACTTGATTTCTTCTTTAGCCTTCATCCTTGCACACTTCTTTGGCACCTTCAAGCTAACTTCCAAGTCCACCATCACCATGGATCCGGCACTCGATCAACACATCTGCAAAAATCAAACAAACGAGTGTAGATTCCGAAACTTCCAACACTAGAACTAAACTACAAAATAAGGGAAAATCTACCTAAAAATGCATGAAAAACTAATCAAAACATGTCCTAAATACTACAACCTATATGCTCTATCAGTCCTGAACTGAGTCATCTGTGTAGTGAGCCCTCCCACCATGCTCACCAATTGGTCAAACTGGCCTTGAGGATAACCACCAACACCCTGAACGTCCGATACATCAGCCTCAGCATCCTGATCACCAATCCCTGGCTCGAGCTCCTCCTCAGTAATGAAATCCTCATCACCCTCAGAATCCTCATCAGCGGTAGCCTCATCCTCGGAATCCTCAACATTCCTCTGAATCCGACGCCTCTTGGCCCGATGTCCCTCCACTGCCTCAAGCGGGAGAACACCATCCCGAGGAGTGATCATCCAAGTAGCAGCATTCTTTCGTCCGGTTTCTAAGACAACTCTCTGCACATCAGGAAGCTGCATCACCCTCTTGGTATCTCCAATCGCCCAATAATAGTGACCATAGTGTAAGAATAGGGCACCCATCCTGTTGAGGTAGGCGAAGTCTATCGGCACAGGCTCAATCCTCCCGCCATACTGAGTCAAATCAAGCTCGTAATGTATAGCCACAACAGTGACATGGGCGCCAATAGTAATAGGTTTTGTACCCTTCCTGCTGATGTGAGCCAAGTTGTTCATAAGGACTGCACCATAGTTCACTCTCCGGTTCTCCAAATACGCAGCCAAGAGCATCAGATCCTTCTTTGGTGCATTACCCTCTCCGTCTCCCCTTCCTGTAATAGACAGAGCATAATAACGCTGCAGCACACGGAGCACACGGTGGGTAATAGAAGAAGACTTTGCTCTGGAGGCCTTGTACTCTGTTTTTCCTGTCATCTTCATCCACTACGTATCATCGAGCCAGTAAGCCTGACTTTCCCATCTCACCACATTCTCAGCAGGACGGGAGAAACCAAATGCAGCATTGACCTCATCTAGCGCGATTCTCCTTCCCACTCCCCCAAGATGGAATGTGCACTCCCCCACTCTAGACTTTGCTCCGAAAGGATATGCGTGTCTAGAGTGCTCAGGAACTCCAAAACAAGACCCTTGTAAGCAGGCTGCTGTAGGTGGAGAAAATCTCTCAAGTGTTGGACATTCTCACATTTCTTAAGCTCATCCTTCAAACCCAATTCTGTTATAAAATCCCAATCCAAGTATCGAGGAGCATGTATTGGTCGGTTATGGAGGAGGTTGAATCGAGCAGTGTGTGCAGGATTGCTCAAACTGAACCCAAACTGAGATGGAGTCACCTCCCCTACTCGGGTAGGCGGAGAGAGATGAGCTTGGGGGCGAGCAGAAGATGAACTGGGACGAGATGACTGTTGACGCGCACGAGAAGATGAAGCTCTAGAAGCGCCTCTACGGTTTGTTGGACGGGGAGGCATTTTGCACCTGTTCCTGCACCACAAATCCACAAAACAACACCACAAGCAAATTGATTGTCCCGGCAAGGACAATCTCACAACAATCCAAGAACAATCCAACAATTATGCAAATAGAACTCTCAAACACTCTCTTCCCCCACTACCTAGGTTAGTTTTAGGCAAAATCAATCACAAACCAAATTTCACAAGAACAAGCAAGGAAATCAAGGAATCATGCTAGAATCATGCAAAGGAACTAACAAGTAGCAACTAATCATGCAAATTTGAGTTGAAATTGACAAATCTAGAGAATTTAGGCAAAACCTAGATCTACAAGTTCAAGCTCAAAAAACACAAATTAATCCAAGAGAAGAGAAGAGTAGAGAAGAGATTACTCCTAAGCTTCCAACACCTTCCTAACAGTCTTTCTAGCGCTAAAATGCCCCCCACAAGCATAAGAATGACAAAAGGTCAAAATAGAGGTTACCTCATTCTCGGGAAGACATCTACGAATAACCTGATCTGCGCAATACTTCCAAAGATATGGATCATCCCACACATAGTACCTTGCTTCACTCCTAAGCTTGTCTCTTTGGGCTTTGGTCAAAACCGATGGAAGCTCACCCGCAGCGAGAAAATTCACCAAATCTGCATACCAAGGCTGAACAACACGCACTGCGAACAAGGTATCATCCGGGAACTCTTCTCGAATAGGTGAAACTTGTGGACCGCTCTCCCCTTCACATGTCAAGTGACTAAGGTGATCCGCTACAACATTCTCATCCCACTAACGATCCCCGGCAACGGCGCCAATTTGATAGAAGTATTTTAAGTCGCCTTTAATACCTATCAAAGTAAACCTAACAACCCACTAACGTAGTAGGGAAGTAAGGGTCGATCCCACAGAGACTTGTGTTTTTGTGTATTGAATTTGTATACTCGAATGAATGTAAAACGGGGGGTTTTTGAGTGGTATTGTATTAACTAAGAAATTGAACATGCAAAACTAAGATGATTTATCAAATATGAGAGAAGTATGCTTAACCAGTTAATATCCATTGCGAATTGGATTATTGATCATTGATTATCAAAATTCTCTTTTTACCTTGACCAATCTATTGAAGAATGCTAATAACCGAACTTCATGGAATTATTAATCCTACTTCAATTCTACTTATTAGCCCGACCGGTACTAACAACCCTAATTATCAAATAACCGAAGAGACCTCCTAGATTCAATTTGACAACAACATTAAGATTCAAGCATCAATAGAAACATGCATTCAGAGCAACCAGACATCCAAATAACATGCGATTGAATTCTCTTCTCTTATCAACCAGTCCTACCAGTCCTAGAATGATTAAAGGTTCTACTTATAATCTAATTAACACCAATCGGTAATTAGAAAGATCAAGTTGTAATTCAACCTGGAGATTCAATTAGATGGCCAATCTAACAAAACTCTAATTCAAACTTATTCAATCAAGCATAGAGAAAACAATCCAGTCAAGGGAAATTAAGAACAATCAAATCTCACAATAATTCTTCATTCACAACTTCAATTATCTAGTTAAGCAAAAGAGGTTTAGTTGTTCAAAGACATTGAAAAGCTTACAATTCTTCCAAAGGATTCTTGTTCTTCTCAAAGCTCCAACATTAATCCAAAGTCAAGAATTATGAGATAATAAACCTAGAAACAAATATCCAAAAATACATCTAAGAGGTTTCTAAAAATATTATCCAAAACAAGTTTCAACCCAAAAGCCCAAGCCCATACAAAAACAGCATTCTCGCGGACACGGGGAGAAACGCGGGCAAGGACATGGAAATGTGGGCGCGCTTTGGCTGTCTAGCCCGAGTTTTCAAGCCAGAACCTCTGCCGTGAAAGCGCGGCCTATGCCTCTGAAGCGCGGCCGAGTTTCTGGAGAATGTGACCGAGTTTCTGCACTTTTCCAACGAGATCCTTCATTAACTTTGGGCACTTGATTTCTTCTTTAGCCTTCATCCTTGCACACTTCTTTGGCACCTTCAAGCTCACTTCCAAGTCCACCATCACCATGGATCCGGCACTCGATCAACACATCTGCAAAAATCAAACAAACGAGTGTAGATTCCGAAACTTCCAACACTAGAACTAAACTACAAAATAAGGGAAAATCTACCTAAAAATGCATGAAAAACTAATCAAAACATGTCCTAAATACTACGACCTATATGCTCTATCAGTCCTGAACTGAGTCATCTGTGTAGTGAGCCCTCCCACCATGCTCACCAACTGGTCAAACTGGCCCTGAGGATAACCACCAACACCCTGAACGTCCACTACATCAGCCTCAGCATCCTGATCACCAATCCCTGGCTCGAGCTCCTCCTAAGTAATGAAATCCTCATCACCCTCAGAATCCTCATCAGCTGTAGCCTCATCCTTGGAATCCTCAACATTCCTCTGAATCCGACGCCTCTTGGTCCGATGTCCCTCAACTGCCTCAAGCGGGAGAACACCATCCCGAGGAGTGATCATCCAAGTAGCAGCATTCTTTCGTCCGGTCTCTAAGACAACTCTCTACACATCAGGAAGCTGCATCACCCTCTTGGTATCTCCAATCGCCCAATAATAGTGACCATAGTGTAAGAATAGGGCACCCATCCTGTTGAGGTACGCGAAGTCTATCGGCACAGGCTCAATCCTCCCACCATACTGAGTCAAATCAAGCTCGTAATGTATAGCCACAACAGTGACATGGGCGCCAATAGTAATAGGTTTTGTACCCTTCCTGCTGATGTGAGCCAAGTTGTTCATAAGGACTGCACCATAGTTCACTCTCCGGTTCTCCAAATACGCAGCCAAGAGCATCAGATCCTTCTTTGGTGCATTACCCTCTCCGTCTCCCCTTCCTGTAATAGACAGAGCATAATAACGCTGCAGCACACGGAGCACAGGGTGGGTAATAGAAGAAGACTTTGCTTTGGAGGCCTTGTACTCTGTTTTTCCTGTCATCTTCATCCACTACGAATCATCGAGCCAGTAAGCCTGACTTTCCCATCTCACCACATTCTCAGCAAACGGGAGAAACCAAATGCAGCATTGACCTCATCTAGCGCGATTCTCCTTCCCACTCCCCCAAGATGGAATGTGCACTCCCCCACTCTAGACTTTGCCCCGAAAGGATATGCGTGTCTAGAGTGCTCAGGAACTCCAAAACAAGACCCTTGTAAGCAGGCTGCTGTAGGTTGAGAAAATCTCTCAAGTGCTGGACATTCTCACATTTCTTAAGCTCATCCTTCAAACCCAATTCTGTTAGAAAATCCCAATCCAAGTACCGAGGAGCATGTACTGGTCGGTTATGGAGGAGGTTGAATCGAGCAGTGTGTGCAGGATTGCTCAAACTGAACCCAAATTGAGATGGAGTCACCTCCCCTACTAGGTTAGGCGGAGAGATATGGGCCTGGGGGTGAGCAGAAGATGAACTGGGACGAGATGACTGTGGACGCGCACGAGAAGATGAAGCTCTAGAAGCGCCTCTACGGTTTGTTGGACGGGGAGGCATTCTGTACCTGTTCCTGCACCACAAATCCATAAAACAACACCACAAGCAAATTGATTGTCCCGGCAAGGACAATCTCAAAACAATCCAACAACAATCCAACAATTATGCAAATAGAACTCTCAAACACTCTCTTCCCCCACTACCTAGGTTAGTTTTAGGCAAAATCAATCACAATCCAGATTTCACAAGAACAAACAAGGAAATCAAGGAATCATGCAAACTTGAGTCGAAATTGACAAATCTAGAGAATTTAGGCAAAACCTAGATCTACAAGTTCAGGCTCAAAAAACACAAATTAATCCAAGAGAAGAGAAGAGTAGAGAAGAGATTACTCCTAAGCTTCCAACACCTTCCTAGCAGTCTTTCTAGCGCTAAAATGCCCCCCACAAGCATAAGTATGACAAAAGGTCAAAATAGAGGTTACCTCATTCTCGGGAAGACATCTACGAATAAGCTGATCTGCGCAATACTTCCAAAGATATGGATCATCCCACACATAGTACCTTGCTTCACTCCTAAGCTTGTCTCTTTGGGCTTTGGTCAAAACCGATGGAAGCTCACCCGCAGCGAGAAAATTCACCAAATCTGCATACCAAGGCTGAACAACACGCACTGCGAACAAGGTATCATCCGGGAACTCTTCTCGAATAAGTGAAACTTGTGGACCGCTCTCCCCTTCACATGTCAAGCGACTAAGGTGATCCGCTACCACATTCTCAGTCCACTAACGATCCCCGGCAACGGCGCCAATTTGATAGAAGTATTTTAAGTCGCCTTTAATACGTATCAAAGTAAACCTAACAACCCACTAACGTAGAAGGGAAGTAAGGGTCGATCCCACAAAGACTTGTGTTTTTGTGTATTGAATTTGTATACTCGAGTGAATGTAAAACGGGGGGTTTTTGAGTGGTATTGTATTAACTAAGAAATTGAACATGCAAAACTAAGATCCATTTATCAAATATGAGAAAAGTATGCTTAACCAGTTAACATCCATTGTGAATTCGATTATTGATCATTGATTTTGAAAATTCTCTTTTTACCTTGACCAATCTACTGCGGAATGCTAACATCCTAATTTCATGGAATTATTAATCCTACATCAATTCTAGTTATTAGCCCGACCGGTACTAACAACCCTAATTATCAAATAACCTAAGAGACCTCCTAGATTCAATTTGACAACAACATTAAGATTCAAGCATCAATAGAAACATGCATTCAGAGCAACCAGACATCCAAATAACATGCGATTGAATTCTCTTCTCTAATCAACTAGTCCTACCAGTCCTAGATTGATTAAAAGTTCTACTTATGATCTAAATAATTCCAACCGGTAATTAAAAAGATCCAGGTGTAATTCAACCTAGAGATTCGATTAGATGGCCAATCTAACAAAACCCTAAATCAAACTTATTCAATCAAGCATAGAGAAAACAATCTAGTCAAGGGAAATTAAGAACAATCAAATCTCACAATAATTCTTCATTCACAATTCAATTAACTAGTTAAGTAAAAGAGATTTAGTTGTTCAAAGACATTGAAAAGCTTACAATTCTTCCAAAGGATTTTTGTTCTTCTCAAAGCTCCAACAATAATTCAAAGTCAAGAGTTATGAGATAATAAACCTAGAAACTAATATCCAAAATTATATCTAAGAGGTTTCTAAAAATACTATCCAAAACATGTTTCAACCCAAAAGCACAAGACCCATACAAAAATAACGCTCTCGCGGACACGGGTAGAACCGCGGGCACAACCCATGAAAACTCGGGCGTGCTTTTGTGGCTTTGCCCGAGTTTTCAATCCAGAACCTCTGCTGTAGAAGCGCAGCCTGAGTCACTGAAGCGCAGGCGAGTTTCTAGAGATGTGACCGAGTTTTCAAGGCTTTTTCACCGATTCCTTCAATGCTCCGAGCACTTGATTTCTTCTTTAGCCTCCATCCTTGCACACTTCTTTGGCACCTTCAAGCTCACTTCCAAGTCCACCATCACCATGAATCCGGCACTCGATCAATCATATTTGTAAGTATCAACCAAACGAGTGTAGATTCCGAATCTTCCAACACTAGAGCTAAACTACAAAATAAGGGAAAATCTACCTAAAAATGCATGGAAAACTAATCAAAACATGTCCTAAACACTACAACCTATATGCTCTATCAGAATGTTTATGATTACTTGCCCATGAAAGAGTTGTAGCCATGTAACGAACCAGGTAAGGGCCACCTTGCCTGGTTCGCAGAGAACTAACTGTTCTTTTCAGGTGGAAGTGAGAGGAAGCCCGTGGATCATTGACAATGGCGCCTCAAATCACCTGATCTGAAGCCAGATCCATCTCACTTCTATCCATTCAAATGCCACGGGAGGAAATGTCTTGTTTGGCAACAAGGCCAAGGGAAGAATCAAAGGGACGGGCACCGCAAATCTAAATCAATCAATCAAAGCGTCCAATGTTAGTCTTGTTGAGAGACTTGGCTTCAACCTCCTTAGTGTTTCTCAAATCTGTGATCAAGGTGAAAATCTAGTCACATTTGACTCTAAGGAATGCCTTGTCATCAACAAGAAAACAAATCAAGTCATTCTCAAAGGGACTCGCGAGAACAATGTCTACATCTTCAATCAAAGATTCAAGCCAGCATCAAAGTTGTGTCTATCCGTCTTTGCTGTGGACGCCGATCTCTGGCATCGACGTCTTGGGCACGCAGGACCTAGCACAATCCTTAAGCTTCATCAACAAGATCTTGTAAGAGGACTTCCCCGAATTGATCTTGAGCAAATTGAACAATGCGAAGCATGTATCAAAGGGAAGCAAACAAGATCGTCCTTGAAATCCAAAAATGAAGTGAGCACAACGAAGCCCTTGGAACTCCTTCACATGGATTTATGTGGACCCATGCAAACCCAAAGCTATGGTGGAAAAAGGTACATGTACGTTATTGTAGATGATTTTTCAAGATTCACTTGGGTTCTTTTCTTGGTGTCAAAAGCAGAAGCTTTCCAGATGTTTAAAATTTTCATCAAACAAGTAGAAGTTGCTCTTGGGACGAACTTGAAAGCTCTAAGGTCAGATCATGGAACGGAGTTCAAAAACTCAGAATTCCTTGACTTCTGTGACCAACAAGGAGTCTCCCACAACTTCTCGTGTCCGCGAACTCCTCAATAAAATGGGGTTGTTGAAAGAAAGAAAAGGACGCTAGAAGATATGGCAAGGACGATGCTCTTAGCCAGCGGCGTCCCCAAACACTTTTGGGCAGAAGCCATGGCCACAGCTACTTACATCATCAATCGAGCCATGATTCGTCCCATGCTCAAGAAGACATCCTATGAGCTGCTAAATGGAAGAAAGCCAAACATCTCTCATCTCAAAGTCTTTGGATGTAAATGCTTCATTCACAACAACGGCAAAGAAAACATCGACAAATTTGATGCTAGGAGTGATGAAGGAATATTCCTTGGATACTCCCTGACAAGTAAAGCCTATAGAGTCTTCAACAAACGAACTCTTAAGCTTGAGGAAAGTATCCATGTGATGTTCAAAGAAAATGCTTCTCATAAGAAAGAACCAAGTAAGAAAGAACGTCGTTCCTCCCCAAGGGACGATGATGAAGAAGAACCCAGAGGCTCCTCCGACAAATACTACGTTCCTAGGAATGCCTGAAACTCGCGATGAGGTTTCAATGGGAGTCCCTAGCGAACAACAAGAGCCCTCTCAAACTTTGTCGTTAAACCAAGTGGATGTTGCCGAATCAAGTCAACAAGGAGAAGAAAGGCACAGTGTGGACGCTCACTCTGAGGGGGAACACACCGAGCCTGTCAATGAAGAAGATGGTTTTGACTCCGATGACTCTGATTGGACGGATCCTAGGTGTACTCCTGCAAGGGACACTAATCATAGGGGATCAAACCTTTCTAGACTTCACTCAACAGATCAAATCATCTCGGACATGTCAAAAGGAGTCCAAACCAGATCGGCTGTGAATCAGTCCCATAGTGCTAACATAGCTTTTACTGCTTTCAACGCCTTTGTGTCTTTAATTGAACCTAAGAACATAAAGGAAGCACTTCATGACGCTGATTGGATCCAAGCCATCACTACTAGAAAAGGGCTCTTTAACGACCAAGCTATAACGACGAAGTGCAAAGTTTATCGTTAAAGGGATATGTATCCCCTTTAATAACGAGAATTATAAATGTTGGTCGTAATAAGCCTGAAAGTAAAGTGCACACATTTTTAGTACCGTCGTTATTGTTATTGATTAAAAGATTTTTAAAAAATAAAAAATGAAACTCGTCGTTAACCGAGGAAAGATAGAGGTGGGCAAATTTTAGGCCGAAATTTTCACGGAATTCCAAATTTTACGCCAAAAATAATATCAATCTTTCCAATTACTTCGATCTCTATCTTGAAAAAAGGGTATTCGTTATTATCTAGGGTTCATCTCTAATCATTGTTCTCTCTCAATCTCTGCCCTAGCGACAGCCGGAGAAGAATCCATGAAGACGCCCGGGTCAATGAAGGCGTCTGGCCGGTCGACGGAGAAGCAAAACCTGCCGATATTACAATCGAAGATGAAGATCGATCGCGGGGGCTACCACGACGAGCTTTTGTTGATTAAGGAGCAATTCAACTCCTCTCTCGACTTGTTCCAGCAACAAGCTGCCTTGAACTTCAATTCTCTTAGCGGAATCGGCACTGACCCTACGGTGACCAAGGATCTGGCCAATAGGGCCATGTTCCTAGCTCACATGAGGCCGTTCTACCCCAAGGATCTCTCCGAGTTCCCTACCAAGCTCGCCGAGCTGCTTAGGAGTTCCACCAGGACGTTGCTGTCTTTTCTGAGGTGCCAAATTGTTCAGGCGCTTATACTTCTGATGAACCAAAAGGTAATTGGGGGGCAAAGTGTCGTTCTTGAATGTTGATGCTGATTTGAATACTGTAAAATCTTGAAATTGAATTGCTGAGTTCGATTGGTAACATGTATGTGGATAGTCTAAGGTTCTAGAATGTTTAATCATTATTTTTGGTTAGTCATTGGATTTACTAGTTGTTACAATGGTCCTTGTTTCTTCAGCTGAATGTGATTGTAAACGTCAGTTTCTAACATAGTATCCCTAAACATGTGCATTTTTTTGTCTAGATAATGCTTGTTTTGGTGTTCTAGCTGTGTAGTTGATAATTTGATTATGCAATTTTTCACTTATCTTTTGATTCAAAATTGTTCAATAGGCATTGGATTTGGAGGATGTGCTATCATTGTTTATGGAGCTTCAGACGTTGGGAGACAAAACATTGAGAAAGTTAGCATTTTCTCATGTTATTCATAGCATCAGACATATGAACTTGAAGCATAAGGATGAAGCTAGAAATCGGGCACTTCAAAAAATCTTGTTTCAAATGCTTCAAGTTTTTCCTGCTCTTACTTTCTTTTGGCTTTCTTTATCCTTATTTTTTTTTATCTAAGGTTAAATGATTAGGGGATTGAGCCGATTCTTCTGCCCTTCATGCCGAATTGGACAAGCTCAAGTCCAAGATCCATCTCCTTAGGAGGTCTCTTTCTCCCTTGCTTTTTATCCTTTCAGATTTGCAATTCCAAATTCAGAGTTTCAAGTAATTTCAATTTCCATAATTAGGTTGCCGTTTTCTCTACCATTAAAGGTTTGTTGTATATTACTCCCTCCGTTTCACAATAAGTGTCGTTTTAGCTCTTAACACAGTTTTTAAGAAAAGCAATCATTCACTTTAAAACCTACAATTTTTTCTTAATCTTACCACTCATTACATTTTTTTGGCCAATGCATGAATAACTTTAGTCAACAAATACACATTCCAATAAAAATTATCATCATTCACCCCTATTAAATCACTTTGAAAACCTAAAACGACACATATTATGAAACAAATTTTAAATGCTAAAACGACACTTATTATGAAACAGAGGGAGTAATTTTTATTTGGATTGGATTCGTTTTGGTTTGAGTTTCCGTTTTTCCGATCCAGATCTTCCGCTCTTTCATAATTGGAATTCAGATCCGTGCTTTGCTCTTCGATTTTCTAAATTGAATAACATTTCCGCTTAGGTTTTGGGGTATTTCCCTTGTTTGGTCTTGGATAATGGATTCTGTGTGCTTCAGTTGCATGAGATTAATGGGTTCTTGGCTAATCCTTCTCCCATGGGTTTGAGATGGATCAAGAGGTGAGTTTTTTGTTTCTACCGTATCATTAATGAACAAGAGGAAATTTGTTTAATTGATGCTGAGAGAGCAACTTGTCATTTGTTTGTATTATAGAATCCGCCAAATGTGCTCAGTTAGTCACCAAGTAGGATTTTCCGCCACTACAATCAACAAAGAAGGATAAGGTCATTAACAAGTGTAAGCCCCATCAAGAAGTGATTGTGACTAGCCTTGACACAGAAGAAAAGAAAGTGAACCAGAAGGATTCAGCAAGGAGGAAGAATTTGTCCGCTACGACTTTGATCCTGACTGCTCGTAGCAAGGTAAAATTCTCAGATCACACTGTTGTATTGTAGTTGTTTTTAATGCATAAATGTTATTGCATTGTAGAGTTTACTGTGATCATGTCTGTTCTTTGAAGGCTGGATGTGGAATGGCATCTGATAGCAATAACAGTAATCTTTTATTAGAATGTGTTAAACTTCGTTTTTTGTTGAAAACTGTCATGAATGGTTACTCATAAAACGTGTTATGCACTGATTAGCTGATATCATATTCACTTTGCTCATGTTCCACAAGATTTTTGAGTTTGATTGGATTGTGACATGCCGTACTTCATCTTTCATGTTCCTTGCTTATTTAAGTTCTTTTTTTAAGTATTTATTAATTGTATGGATATGTACAGACGAGGTCTCCAATTCACTTATCCAAGCACATGGTTTTTACTTCTTGGGATTTGAAATTTCATTTGTGGAAGAATGAAATTCAATTTGTTTTTATTCTTTTTTTAGTTTGTTTGTATTGGGATTTGAAATTTGGCATTTGTAAATGAGTGAAAATCAGATAAGTCTTTGTAGTTTTGTCCTATTACATATGGGTACATGTAGTATTTCTGTTCTATTTATACATATGTAAAGTGTTTGCTTCATTTTTTATTTTTTTTGCAAGTCGGCTTATTGGTCTATATAAATATCATTGTTGATGGTTTCTCACTGTAATGTCCGGTCTCGTTTTAGTGCCGATATTATTTATTGATCGAAAAAAAAATACGAGTTTATTAGTTGGTATTTCTTTGCTATCTAATAAAATTGTATTTCTCTTTTAACCCTCGTATCATTACCGATTATTTAGAACGGAAGCGAAATCATTTACATATATGATAATAAATAATATATATCTAAAGATATGTTCGAAGAGAAGAGTTTGGAAGTCGGTCAAAACAAATGTCTTTTCTTTGCTATTAAGAGTCGATCGAGATAGATATGTATTGGTGTAGATAGACATTCAGCTGGAGATATATATGAAAGTGAGGAAAGGGGATCCCGGAAGCTGCTCAGTCCTCCTTCGTTCGAGATATGTGGCCGCCTGATTTTTCCTTCCACCGATTCACCCGTCTAGGTCCTCGTGAGCCGTCGAACTCGTCCCGTACGTCGCCGGTAGGTCAGCTTGCTTCCTTTTCTTTTCTTCCAGGTCTGTACCCGTGTCCTGTCGTCGGTGAGGCTCGAGCGTCGAGGGTTGGTCGGGCTAGAGTCGGGTCGTCGGTTGGCCGAGTCGGGGTGTCGGGCGAAGTCGGCCGGAGCAGGGGGTAGGGCAGGGGCGGTGTTGGGAGGAGTCGTCAGATCTGAGGTGGTTGGTTGTGAGGGCGGATGGTACGGCGAGGTCGAGGGCAGGGTGAGTCGTCGGGTCCGGGGTTTCGCCGGGATAGGACCTCGGGAGTTCGGTCGTTGGTCGAAGATGGCTAGATAGTTGGGGTTGTCGGGATGTTCAATCGGTGATGTCGTGGTGTTGGTTAAGTGGAGGTTCGTGAGCTTGGTTGTTATGGGTGTTATAGTTGCATGGTTGTTTTTGTGTAGGTGTGAGTGCCCGATGAATATATATAGTTAATAAGGATTTGGGCAAGTAAAGTTTGGCTTAGATAGTTAGAGTAACGGTGATCGTCAGATTTCAATAAGATGGTAGAGATAGCTAGTGGTGATGATCGGATGAAGTCACTGTAATGATATTGTTTGAGTCACTAGCTAGTTTTTAGAAAGTGGTGGTGAATTCAGTGTTTACGTGTACATTTTTAGTGAGTTAAGTGTAACCTCAAGTAAGAATGGTGCTAATTAGTTACGGGTAGAACTATATATTAATGGAAGGCTAGTTAGTGTGGATTCGGATTTATGAGTTAGGTTTCGTTTTCCTGAGGGCTCGGTGTATCACATGTAAAGTATTGAGCTAATAATTAATGTCCTAATGCTCAATTGTTAAACCTTGTTCAGGAATTCAGTGTTCTTTCGATCAGTAGCTTATCGTAACCCAAACATTCGTCATTCTCAAGGTATTTTCGACTTGCTCAGTTCCTGTTCTAGCCTGTTAGGGTTTGCAATGTGATTATGAGATTGGTTTTGGGAACTAGTCCCGATCGAGCTTTGAAAATGTTTCGGATATATGTGCTAGGTGTAAATCGATTTGGAAACCCGTTTTGAAAATTGATATATATAGTGTGTGTGTTTCATGATGGTTGTGCTATGAGTGAACATGTCTTGTGAATGATTGTTTGATTGGATTGTGGAAATGAGTAGTCCTTGATTGTCAGTCTATGTGCGGGTTTGATGTGTTGTGGGTTTGTTATGAATGTTGTGATAGTTTGTATGACTTTGTCTGATCAGTGTCTCTGAGTGTACTGTTACAGATTGCTAATTGTGTTGTATCTTGTGGAAGTGTGATATTGTGTGCAACGTTGTTTTTCTATGCTTCATGGTTGAAAATGCTTTTGAGTGTACTTCAGTATTACGGAGGCTTCAAGGAAGCTAAGATTTATATGTAAAGGAAATCCCGGGTGCAATGGAGATGAAGGGTTGCATCGACTGGGGACGTGCAATGGTGGAGAAGGGTTGTATGTCCAATCGGGGTGCAATGGTGGAGAAGGGTTACATTGCCGGTTAGGAGCGCAACGAAAGTTGTAGCTCCGCCCTCACTAGGACAGTGAGTGGAGATATATGTGTTTGTGTGAGTATGGGCGTGTAAGTGGAGAAGTGGATGTCGTTCTATGGAGATGGTCGGTTGTGAAAGCAGGATGGTATCTGAATGTGGGAATTTGCGAATGTGTGTGAAGAATTGTGTGTGTGTTATATTGATGAATGTGTGGAATTGTGAATGTGTGTGTAAATATGGTGTGTGTGTGTGTGAATGTGTGCATTGTGAATATATGTGTAGGTATAGAGTGTGTGTATGTGTGTGAATGTGTGGATTCATGATTGTGTGTGTGTGCTGTGTAAGTTATTAAATGTATTTGAGTGGATTATTAAGTGATCGTGTGTAGTAATTTAACTGTCTAGATATGAACTTTGGAACTGATTGTGACTAACTGGATTTAGGAATGGACTAGAGTTATATGTGCGCTTGTGGACCTTTGGTTGCTGACTTTAGGAAACATGTTTTGAAACGTCTTGTAGTTGCCTTGTTGATTCTGGCTTGATAGAGTAGGACCTGACCCTTCGGGGGCACTATTTTTCAGTTCAGGTGATCTCAGGATGTCATGACCAAGCCTCGGCGGAATGGTGATGCGGAGTAGGGATACATATGTTCTAGAAAGTCGAGTGTTCATTGTTGTTATGGTTTTCTTTTATTGACATTGATGTGTTGTTGTTGCTAAGAGATTGTATAAGTTAGGATCATGATGTTTTACTTGAACTGTAATTTTTATAAAATACGAGTTGGATGTTTTTCTTGTTTTCTCGCCGTGCCCGCGTTGCAAGATCCAAATGTTCAGTTGTCAAACTAGCTTGGTAGTGCCTCGTGAGGCCTACTACCGAGTAATGCCTTGTCAGAAAAAAACAGGGTGTTACACTCACTGCATTGTGCTGTCCTCTGTTTTTGTGCTATACATAATCAGGTATATTTGTGTGCTTATGTAATTTCGGATGTTTTGTTTGATGTTATCCTACTCTGTATGTTTTTTGCAGTTACTTAATCTACAATTGTGTTCTACTTGTTCTATCTTCAAGAAGTACTACACCTTATTTTGTGAGGTATTTTTTTCTTGAACTTAATTTGATTTTTGTTTTTCGTTTTATTGTTTTGTTTTACGTGACGGTTCTTGCAAATTATCGTGTTATTTTTGTGTGCTTCCTTCTCAATGCGCAATCAGAATGCACAAATCTAATTTTAACATAATATTTTTAGATTGGTCAAGAACGGGAGGGAAAACAGATCGATCGGGATTCATCGAAAAATATTTTGATTATTTTTGTTCAAATTTGATTTCTAGAAGATTCTTGCCCATATTATATGTTGAAAAGTAATTTTCTGATGTGATTTGCCTTTTATTGTTTCAGTTCCATTTTAGATTGATTTATATATTTTAAATAAGTAGTGTTGGTTTGTTATGAATTTGGATATATATATATATGTGTTATCTAACATTCTCAAGAAAACCATGTAGACAACTCTGGTGTGAGATATGATCACGTAGCAAGGACAACTTTAGCTTTTGTTACCCTATGATCAGATGGTGAGCGTGAATTCTTGTATGGATTTTGATTCGAGATCCTTGTGTTTTCCTTTTGCATATCTCGAATTCTCTCAGTAACCCTATACTGAATTTGAAGGACATTAAAAAGTGACCCTATGCTGAATTGAAAAACTGGAAAAGGGATGTCAGAGGTGAGATAGAACGAATAGGAAATATTAAAAACCTTTTACATATTATGAGCTAAATCGTATCAAAAGTTTAAATTACTTTGAGATAAATATCTCTTTTTAGGTCACGAGCTTCCAGCTGAAGATTCTCTTCCTTCTTTCTTTTAGCAAATCATTGGAGGAGTTCACCCTTTGCATTTCTCTTTTGTTGCCACTTTACCTGTGTTTTTTGTTTTGTGAATTTTCTGTTCTCTCAGTGCTATCAGAATATATTGAGACCGAGTCTGTTTAAACTTAAATTATCATGACTGATGAATAATATGAACTCTTGATATTATCAGATATTCTGTCTTTAGCATGCTACTTTGCTCTGTAGATTGTTTGTTTACACATGTTGTAACCCTATCTTAGTGCATATCTAAAAATGCTGATGTAAAAAAGAGTACAAGAGCTTGAAATCTAGCGAGAGAGTACATCTAAACTTTGCCAACTTTCCTTATCTACGCCACATTATGACGTGATTTAAGTTTATGCAGCCTATTGTTGGACACTAGGAGAGGATTGGACCTGTAAATCATTTAGTCAGGGTTGTGAAATCAATGTTTTTTTTTTTGAATAAAAAGGTTATTTTATTCACAAGGACTCAAAGAGTCAGTACAAAAATGCGCTAGAAACTCTAGCAATTTACAAATCCTCTATCCCCAAACTTTCTAAAAGACTTCTGTCCTTTCTAGTTTTTGCTTTCCATCTAGCAATTAAGCAATTCTTAACTAGGTTAATGCTAATGCTAGTACAAATATCACTCTCCATGTTTTCACCCTTGAAAATTTTCTTGTTTCTAGCAAACCAAGTGTAGTACATGACCACAGAATGCCCCAAATTCCACAGGTTAAATCTGAGTGTCTTCCTCCCTTTCATTCTTGCAGCCTGCTGCTTCCAATCCTCAATATCTTTCGTCTTCCTACCAATCTTAGCCCACTGCATTACACCATCCAATACTCGTCTGGTATACTTGCAATCGAACCACAAATGATCAGCAGATTCTTGTTTATTGTCATCACAAAGCACACACAAGTCATCTTGCACCAGTCCAAACTGCAGCAGCTTGTCCTTAGTTCTGACACCACTAGCAACAATTTTCCAGGCACTAAACGAAAGCCTAGGAGTTCATAACTTGTTCCAAATTTGGTCCTTCCAGCTGACCTTGTCTCTTTTTCTCTTAAACTTTCATATAAAGCATGCACATCAAGTTTGCCAAACCTGGAAGTCAGCACAACAACATTGTGATTTGAGTTTAGGCTTTCTTTGCATTCATCTCTTAATCTCAGCACCGCTTTCCAAGTAGAACAAGCTGAATTCTTGCACCTAATGCTCCAGAAATCCCCTCCTTTGATGTAGTTCTTGTCCACCCAAAGATGCCAAATCGATTCAGGGGAGCTGTCGTCTAAGGCGTCGTGCACCAGCTCAGCAAAAACAGATTTGTTCCAAGCCACTACATCCTTCAGCCCAAGGCCACCTTCATCCTTCGGCTTGCATAACATTTTCCAAGTTATAGGCGCCTTATGTCCATCACATTTGCCACTCCAAAGGATTTCCTCAACAGTCTTATGATATCATTAATCACATTTTTAGGAAGAAGGAAGAGTTTGCACCAGTAGTTGAGAATCCCAAAAAGTACAGCTTTCATGACCTCTAACCTCCCAGCATAAGACATGTTTCTACATGCCCAGGAATTAATCTTCATTCGCAACTTCTTAAGGAGGCCATCATAATCCTTTCTTTGCATCCGGCTACTACACAAAGGCACTCCCAAGTATTTTACAGGCAGCTGGCCTTTCACTATGCCTAAACTTCCAGCCAAGTTGTCAGCAAGCAGCTCCTCAACACCACAAAAAACAGTTTAGACTTGTTTTGATTGATTTCCAGGCCAGAGACTGCACAAAACTGCTCAAGCACCCTCTTAATAGCATTGATAGATTTTTCACTGCCATGAGAAAAGATGAAAAGATCATCTGCGAAACAAAAATTGACAATTCTTGCACGAGCACAACCCGGATGGAACTTGAAATCTCCCTGCCTTGCCATTCTCTTGAAAGCTCTACTTAAGAATTCCATGACAAGCACAAAAAGATAAGGTGAAAGAGGGTCACCTTGCCTCAAGCCTCTAGCACCCTTAAAGTGGCCAAAGAAGCTTTTCCCAATCTTGATAGTGTACTGACTGCAAGTGATGCTCTCCTTGATCCAGTGAACCAGCTTAGAGGGAAATCCGAGGCCTTGAAGCACTTGAAACAGAAACTCCCAATCCACAAGATCATAAGCTTTCCTAAGATCGATCTTCAAGGCACAACGCGGACTGATAAACTTTCTTCCATAACTCTTCACCACATCTTGACAGACCACAATATTGTGTTTGATGCTTCTTCCTTTAATAAACGCCCCTTGAGTACTATCAACAACTTTAGGCAAAACAAGCTGCAGCCTGGTCACGATCATCTTCGAAATAACTTTATTGATCACACTACAACATGAAATTGGCCTGAAATCTCCTAACTCAGTAGGGTTGTCAACCTTGGGGATGAGCGCAATAACAATGCTGCCAACTTCTCGGAGCATCCTACCATTTTCAAAGAAATCCAGGACTGCATTAGTGAATTCATCACCCACAACGCTCCAGGCCTTTCGAAAAAAATGCGCATTGAAACCATCCGGCCCCAGGGCTTTGTTTTTGTTAATACTCCTGAGATCCCTTTTCACATCATCTTTACTAAAGCTTCTAACCAAATCAAGGCTGTCTGCTGCATCAACAAAATTCCCTTCCTGCAGAACAGAGAAATCAGCCTGAACGCAACTCTTTTTTTTTCCGAGGGTGTTCTCAAAGAACTGGAGGAACATCTTCTTAATTTCATAATCATCATTAATCACAGCCCCGACATCATTCTTGATGGAATTGATGGAGTTCCTAGCAGCCCTCTGCTTGATGCTATTATAAAAATAGCTACTGCAACTGTCCTGGAATTTAAGCCAGTGAATCTTGGCTCTTTGTTGCAAAATAATTCTCCTGCTTCTCAGATCACCTTTCAGCTTTTCGAGCAAATCTTTCTCCAAAAACAGCAGCCCCCTATCCAACGGTCTTCTCTGAATCTCAGTTGAACTAACCTCAACTTATCTTGTCCTTCCTTGACTGCTTCCTCCAACTTATTAAGGTTACCACTTTGCAGCTTCTTGAGAGGAATCTTAAGGCTTTTTAATTTTCTCACCAATCTAAACATCTTAACCCCTCTCGGATCTGAACCGGCCCACACTGCTTGAACCACAGAGAGAAAACTAGGGTGCTCCGCCCACACATTATTGAACCTGAAGGGCGCCTTCTCACTTGCTTTATCATCAAATATTTTTAGGATGGCGGGGCTATGATCAGAGCATTCTGGCTCGCCAAATCTTGCATCAAAGTTTGAGAAAACATCAATCCAACCTTGATTTGCCAGAATCCTATCCAACTTGCACAAAATTTTGGAGCCATCAGTGTGTTTGTTTGACCATGTATAAAAGGCTCCATAGTACTTCAGATCACTAATCCCATTCGAATTCAAACAATCTTGAAAATCCAAGCAAAAGCTAGTATTTTTCTCCTTCTCAGAAAATTTCTCATCTGCTGCCTTAATAGCGTTGAAATCCCCCAGTAGAACCCAAGGGTCTTTACCAATAGACGCAGCCAACTGACTAATAGCTTGCCACAACAATAACCTCTCACGGGCAGAATTTGAAGCGTAAACAAAAGACACCTGAAAAGGTTTAGACAGAGCAGCAGAATTCATCGTACAGTGGAACAACTGAGCTGATTCCATAGCAATATCAAGGCTACTGATCACGTGTGAATTCCAAAAGACCCAAATTCTGCCATTATTTCCTATACATCTAGTTCTCCTACTCCAACCTTTCAAAAGAAGCCTGGAAACAAGTTCCACTCTCTCTTCTCTAACCCTCGTTTCCAAAATCGCCAAGACATCAATACCATTTCTCTTAACAAAAGAATTAACAAAGTCACACTTAGAAGGCTCATTGAGCCCTATAATATTCCAGCTAGCAATAGTGAGGCTATTCATGGGAAAGGATGGCATCGTTATCTCCTCCCTCCAGTTCACCCTCTTCCAGGTCTTGCAATCTGCTCAGAACAGTAAACTTAGACTGATCAATAATCACTTGCTTACCTTTAGCCGTTCTAGCCACTTCTGCACTGTCTCTACCATTCTTGGATTTCACCAGTTCCCAATTCTCTTCATTGCTGGAGTTTCCAATTGTCTTCGCCTGAGTCCTCTGTGGAGCTAAAAGTCTTCTCTCTTGATCAGCAGCAGCCACATTTTGCATTTTCTGAACATCAGGGACCTGTTTTTGAACTGCAACAGCGTTGCTAGGACCTACTTCCTGCACAATCTGCACATCAGGATTATGTGCATGAGCTGCTGCTGCAACGCTAGGTCCTGCTTCAAGCACTTTCCGCACCCAAACTCTCTTAGCAAGCTTCGCAAAGCGAGCCTTCCTTTGCCAATTTACTGAGGTCTTCTTACCACAATCACCAAGAAAATGACCGAAAGCTTGACACTCATCACACTTTGGCGGCACCGATTCATAACACACCGGTTGAACAATTCTTTCCCCATCCTCACCTTCAAACACAACTTCCTTTCTTAAAGGCACCTTGGCTGAAATCTCAACAAGCAAACGAGCAAACGACAGTCGCTCCTCATTTTCGGTGACTTTGTCCATCAACACTGGCCTGCCTAAAGCACTACCAACTTTCTCATAAAAATCTTCATCCCAAAATCTTACATCCAAGTTGGGGAGGTTCACCCAAACCTGAGTGTTTTCGAAACAAGAAGGGTCCAATTTGATGCCCTCACTCCACCTTTTCAATGCCAATGGCCTCACACCACCAATCATCCAAGGGCCATTACTCAGCACCCACTCAATATCTTCAACCTTCTCAAATTTAAACACAAAAACACCTGAATCAGTAAGGATTACCTTAGGTCTTTGAACTCCAGTCCACCTAGCATTTACAAAATTTTGAACCACGTTGAAAGCCATCTTAGACCCTGCCACCAACCCAAGCAAGCTTCGTCTCCATTTCTCTGACGTTTTTTCCACATCCTTCTTTGTGATTTTGATGATTCCATCTCCATAGCCAGGCACATAGTTAAGTCTTTTGCCATTGACGTTTGCTCGATTCCCAGCCAATGCTTCTCGAAATGACATCTTTCTGGGAGCTCTCTCTTCAACCCCTGCACCTACATCTTCCTTTGTGACGCCTGCAGCAGGCTGCGCTGAACCATCCACACCAGCTTCAGAAGCATCCTCCATACTTACTCCATTTTCGGCCACTTCCTCAATCGTCTCTTCCACAACATCAATCGACTCCTCCCCTGAGTCTACCGCAATCGATTTCGATGCCACATCATCCTGGCGTTGGACTTCTTCTTCAGCCGGAACAGCGTTCGCTAACGCCCTGGCCGAGCTCCTCAAAATTCTTCTATTGTTCTCCCGAATTGTGCCCTCGGAAACCTCCGCGTGAAATTCAGGGGCAGCATCCACTGCCTTGGGCTTGGAGGCCGAACTCGCACCCTTCCTTTTCCGACCATCCTTCCTGCCTTTCGCCATGGCCCGCAGGAGCGGCGGCGGCCGACACGAACACACCAAACCTTGACAATCGCCTAATTTTGGTCCGCGTGTGAAGTCGCTCCCTAACTCATCCCTGCGGTAATAGGCTTTGCCAAGGGTTGGTTAGGCTTTTGCTTGCTGGTGCTGGAAGCAAACTGGCTTTATATGTAATGTATATTGTACTTCTCTGTGTCTTCTTTTCTTCTTCTTTTTTCATTTCTTTTTGATCTTCGTGTTGTGTTTCTGATTCCGTCTTTTTTAATTTTTGAATGAGTTTTCAAGCTTAACTCTATCAGTTTGTTCATTCCGTTCTACAGATTGAAGACGTGGACCGTTTTCTGGAAATTGTGAAGCAAGCAGCAAAAGAAGGTGCTATGCTTGTCTACACGCTCGCTAATCCTTCAATGTGTGAAGATGCCAAAAGTGCCTGCAAAATCTATAGACTAGAATGAAGATGTTTCAAGATATGTTAGCACGACAACTCAATATTTCATTGCCTTCCAATTCACCAAACGAGTTGATCTCACAAGGTATGTATATGTTAGGAAATTGTTAATTTAGTTCTGAAAATGATTTAGGAGGTCTTGTTATGTGTGTATATATATATATGATGTTTCTTACGTATTTTTGTTTATTTTTTTATATTTTTGTAGGTACTTGAAGATCGATCGATTATAGAAGGGTCGGGCTAGATTGGAATATACTATTCAAGTACATTAATTAAAGCCATGTCTATTTTAGAATCTATAAGAACATATGTTTATTGAGTCATATGGATTTTATTTGAGTTATTATGGATAGCTAGATAGGTAGGTTCAATGATTTATATGAATGAGTTAAGTTTGAATACAAAAACGTAATAGGGACGAGGTGGGTCTACAGGAACAAGGTTTGGACCCTCGTCCCTCGTCCGATAAACAAAAACGTAATAGGGACGAGGTGGGTCTACAGGAACAAGCTTGATGAGAGTGGCAGAGTCTCAAGAAACAAAGCTAGGCTTGTGGCTCAAGGCTATAGGCAAGAGGAAGGGATCGATTACGATGAGACCTTCGCTCCTGTCGCTAGAATTGAAGCCATTCGCCTCCTCATTGCCTACGCCGCTCACAAAGGGTTCAAGCTCTTTCAAATGGATGTCAAGACTGCCTTCCTAAATGGCAAGCTAAAGGAAGAGGTGTACGTCGCTCAACCTCCAGGATTTGAGGACGTTGATCACCCCAATCATGTGCACTTCTTGGACAAAGCACTCTATGGACTCAAGCAAACCCCTCGTGCCTGGTACGATAGGTTTGCGTCCTTTCTTTTGTCCAACGGGTACACTCGAGGTAACATTGACAAAACCCTCTTCTTAAAGAAAGTCCTTAAAGATGTTTTGATTTTCCAAGTCTATGTTGATGACATAGTATTTGGAAGCACTAACATGAAACTTGTAGAGGAATTCAAGAACTTGATGAGTAGTGAGTTTGAGATGTCCCTCATAGGAGAACTCAACTTATTCTTGGGACTCCAAATCACACAATTCAAAGATGGGACGCGCATTCACCAATAGAAATACATTCGTGAAATGCTTGAAAAGTATGGAATGAATTCATCCAAGTCAACTGCCACGCCCATCTCTCCCAACACTCGCCTTTATGCTAATGAAGAAGGCAAGAGTGTTGATCAAACGCTATACAGAGGAATGATAGGGTCCTTGCTATATCTAACAGCAAGCCGTCCCGACATCATGTTCGCTGTGTGCTTGTGTGCTCGCTTCCAAGCAAATCCAAAAGAGTCCCACATGCAAGAGGTCAAAAGAATCTTCAGATACCTCAAGGGACGGGATGACCTATGCCTATGGTATCCCAGAAAGACGTCCCTAAGCCTAGTGGCGTACTTTGACGCAGACTACGCTGGCCATGTGGTGGATAGGAAGAGCGCGCACATCCAGAATGGCACCAGTTCCTTGGTTCTTGCCTTATTTCATGGGGATCCAAAAAGCAAAACTCCATGGCACTCTCAACCGCGGAAGCTGAGTACGTTGCTGCTGCTTCGTGCTGCTCTCAAGTCCTTTGGATCAAGTACCAACTTGAAGATTATGGTACGTTCCTAAAAACAATCCCTATCTTATATGATAACACCAGTGCTATAAGTATTGCCAAGAATCCTGTTCATCATTCTAGAACCAAGCATATTGAAATAAGACATCACTTTCTTCGTGATAATGTTGAACTTGGATTGATAAAAGTGGATCATGTTAGGACTGAGGACCAAGTGGCAGATATTTTCACAAAAGCACTTGATAGACGTCCCTATGAGCACCTCAGGTTGCTTTTAGGGATGATAACTTTTAAATGATCAAGTCCCGTTCTATTATTCCCTCTATGATTGGCTATGTTTTGTTGAGAACTTGTTTTAAAGTGTGTCATGCATTTAAAGTCATCTTTAAAGGACGCTAGTCTAAGACATGTGTTTTGCTTGTGTTTCGAACGCCTTTCACTTTGCTTTTTATCTCAAGAGTATCCCTGATCACCCTACCCTCATTACAAGCCGAAATGATGGGAACTCTAAGCTTACCTAAGCCGAGAATCCTGCAAACGCGTCCTATGAGCGTTCTTTGTTTTATCTTTACGGGACGTACTTGCTTGATTTTCAAAACTGGTGCAAAGTGATCAAAGGGACGCTTGTTAAGAGCTGAAGGAAGTCAGGGCAAAGTTCTAAGAGTCAGAGGTTGTGATCAGTTTTTGGGACGCAGTGGTTTAGTTCTCAGTGTTGTGTTTTGAAAGGACGCCGAGACACGGTCCTTTGCAGTTGTGAAATTTGAAAATGGGAAGGTGAACCGTCTTAGAGAAGTTGAACGCAGATCTCGGGATCCGTGTAACGGGTGCAAAACAGCTGGTTACTTAGCGAAGAAGAATGCCACGTGTGGGAACGCGGTTGGAGGAAGTCAAGCGAAAAGTCCCTATTACCCTTGACCGTTTTCCTTCATCTTCTTCCTATAAATACACCTCTGTGCATTCTGAAAACTCTTCTTTGCCTCCCTGTTGTTTGCATAAATCCGGAAATCGCTCAAAGATCTTGCCAAATCTCCTCATCCCAAATCTCGAAATCCCCTTCTTTCAACCCTAATCCTCTCCTATTTAAACCCAAACCTCTCAAATGACCAACACAAGATCCACAAGAAACCCACAGCCCTCTCCGCCATCTTCCTCGGCGGCGAGAAACCCTAGTTCGTCGAGATCCACACCTCCGGTGAAAGCCCGGTTGCTTATGGATTCTCGCGGGCGACACGCTGGGCGCCAAGACCCTCCTCGCCACCAGTCTTCCTCCCAGCGCCGCCCTTCCACCACCCCGCCCAAGCCACAACGCTCCCAACCTCCTCCACAAAAACCCCAATCTTCACGATCTCAATCCAAAACCTCTCAAACTCCTCGCTTTCAATTTCTTCAAAAGCCCTTTGTCCCCGAGAAAGAGCAGGGGAGCCCTACAAAGTCCCAAGTCAGGGGACTCCCCGCTCAACCCTAACGCCGTCCTCCTCTCGACCTACTCATTGAGGATTGGCTTGAAAAAGAGCCTCGGACGCTCGCCAACATATGCCTAAGGGCGTCCGTTAACAACCACCCTCCAAAAATCCAACGCCTCCTCCATTACTTTATGCTCACCTACGTCCGTCCCCGCCTTGAGGAAACCAACCATACCAACCCTCCATTCATGGGGCCCGGTATCATTTCTGACTCATTTGGTGGGACGGTGGACGAGCTGGCTAAACTTCTACCCGACATCATGGAGTTCCTCGTGGCTCTTGCTGGCTCCGTCCCATCGCAGAAGAGTAAGAGGCAACCCTCCCCTCCCCCCTCAAAACAGCTCTCAATCAAAGGCCCTTCCTCCTCTCAACCTAAACCCATCCCATCTTCCCCTCCTCCCGCCCCCAAACGAAGATTGAAGACGTCCGCTGAGCTTGAGGGCGTCATGGAAGAACAAATGGCTGCCATTCGCCTCTCGGAGATTCAACTTGAAAAAGAGGAAAAGGCGAGGCAGGCCAAGGCTGAAGAGGACGCCATTGCCCAGGCGATCCAGCAAAGCTTGCAGGACGTCCCTTTACTCCCTCCTCCTCCACCAAGGGTAGAGGACGCCCCTGTGGCCACTACTGATCCGCTAGCGGCGGAGATGGAGGCAGACCTGGCAAAGCCAATGCCAAAGGTCCAGAAGGAAGTCCCTCCCACACAGGTCCCGGCCAAGGACGCTGTGCCCTCAGTTATCTCAGTGGAGGACTCCCCGGTGAAAGTAGCTCCTCCTCCCCCTCCAGCTCCAATCGCCGCCACTCCCATTACAGTGGTAAAGCCTGGCCCTTCCGCTCCCCCTCCAAAAGCCAAGCTAAGAACGCCCTCTCCCTCTCCTCCGAAACAACACACTCCTCCTCCCCCGCCGGCACATGTGGTCGAGGAAAGTGTGCAAGTCCAGGGAACGACTTCTACTGAAGTCCCCACCGAGTCCTTGGTCAGGACTCCAGTGGACGCCCCTCCTCAACCCCAGGCGTCCCACGAAGAAGAAATGGCTGAGTCCCTTAACCAAGGGGACGAGGCCTCCGACAATGAAGACGCCCCTCAACAAGATGAGGAGCTTGGGGAAGAGGAGGGAGACAATGAAGAAGTTGAGGACGCTGGAGATGATGTCATCGTTGGAAATGGTGATAAGAAGAAGCGCCTCAAGAAAATCCTGCCGCCGCTCTTGTACGGCCTCATAGAGTTTCTCGAGCTGCTTCAGTTTCAGGGTTAGGCGCATCTAGGCGAAGAGGCTGTTGTTGTAGACCCCAATGAGGTTCTCCGCTTCTATTCAAAATTTGAAGTATCAACAGTGAAGGGGAAGCCTCAAGGGACGTTTGATATGGATGGGGACGAGTACTCAATTGCAAAGGGTACCGTCCGCAACAAGTTGGGTCTACGCCTCCCGCCTCAAGATGCTCTGCACGACTTTCCTTGTAAGAACTTTGGCCGCTTCTCCCAGGAAGAAATCTTCAACAATATATTGAATGGGAGGCAGCCAGTTGCTAAGGATAGAGTCGCCCATTGCCTTTCCAAGACAGGCGTCCTTGCGCATCACTTTATTGTGCGCATGGTCGTCCCCCGCCAAGAGAAGAAGTCCATTGTCCAAATCACAGACAGTATCATCTTGGACGCCTTCTTGAACCGAAAGCCTATCAATCTGGCACGGGTTGTCTTGGAGCACATGGGAAAGTGCACTGGAGGACGCCACTCGTTTCCCTTCCCCTGCCTTGTTAAGAAAATCCTTGAGCAGCAACACCTTTATGCCCCTCGCGAAGAAAAGTCTTTTTTTTTTTCGAAAAATTCTCGCAAAGAAAAGTCCTTTGGCATTCATTGGGACGTAAGGCAAATCACCCTGCCCCCAGTTGGAAAATTGCGGTGTGATGAGCCACTTCCCTCAGTGAAAAGGCAGATGGCCAAGGACGCCAGTCATTAATATCTAAACCAATAATGATCGTCCCTAGTTTTGATAATGACAAACTCAAAGGTATTTAATAAGTTGTCCAAGTGCTGATCTCAGGTAAGTCCAGCGGACGCACATGAGCGAAAAGGACAACAAGTGAACGACAGTCCCTAACTCTATAGGGACGCACTTCATCAGAACTTCCAAAGCTGAATGTAATTGGCAAAGTCCCTGCACAGATAGGACGCAGTCCTCATCAAGAAGGGACACGCGCCAAAATATGGACGAAGTTCAAATTCAAATTAAGGCCGCCCCAACATGATTACATCATACTCGGCCGTAGTCCTCAGAAGGAAGCTTCCTTTGTCTGGGCACGTGTAGACAATTCCAAAGATGTCGCTTTCCCATCAATGGTCCCTTATCCACGCGGAGGCTTCCCAAGCGTCAACAGAGTTGACTTCCTCAAGATGCACATCACACCATTGATGGAAGATCAAGGATCCTGCCAAGTCTCAGAGGACGCTAGAGGACAAGAACCACTTCCGCTATAAATACCCTCCAAGGGGTATGCATAGCGGTGTGGACATTGAAGACTTTCTCTCAAGCTCTCCCAAGGCATTCAAGTTCAAGAACGAAGATCAAGAAGATCAAGTGAGCTTGAAGCAAGAGAAAGAAAGTCCAACCACATCGAATCTAAATCAAACCACAACAATAGTTAGAGTAGTGTTTGTCTCTCACAACGAACCGTGAGAGACGTGTGTGATAGCTTCCTTATAAGCTAAGAGAGTTAGGTTACTTTGTTAGGTAGAAAGGAGTGTTACTAGTAGAGCTAAGGACGCACGCTTAGCTCAGGGGATTGTAACAGCTCGCCTAAGTTGTAAGGACTCTCTCTTAATAAAGATAAGGACGGCTATTGAAAATCCTCCAGTGGAGGTAGAGGTTTACCCATAAGACTAGTTTGTCTTAGTGGGGTTCCTCCATAAATACTCGTGTCCATTATCTTTCTACGTTTCCTGTTAAGTCTATTTCCGCTACACCTAAGGACGCCCCTTAACTCAGTTAAGGACGCCCATTCTAACAGACTTACGATCCAACAGGTTCGTCATGCCAGCGCTCCAGAAGACAGGGGGAAAGGATGCCTCGTTTGTTGGAGGAACAAAAATTCTCTTAGAGGCGTTCACGTCGACAGGGCAAGACTAGAGGAAGCCCCTCTTGGAATCCATCCCCGACCTCTCAAACGCCCGTCTTGCTGATCTTCCACCCATTCCCAAGGGTGTAAAGAGGTTAGTAATGCAGTCCCTATTAGATCCAGAAATAATCCAAGCAGGAAGCAACCCATTACCAAAGAAGTCCCAATGCCTTGCAACTACAAGATACTGTTCGACCCAGGTTTTAGGTGAAGAAGTATCAATACCTATCCGGAGAATCTCCAGGACATCTTTGGAAAGCGGCAAATCTTCGGAACTGGCTAGGTCAGCGGAAGGAAGGAAGGTCCGAGATATGGTTGTTACAAGATAGAATCTTTCCAAGATATCATCTGATATATGGTATATTCGCTGCCAGACAAGATAGAGAATATCCTTCATATAAGATAGATTCTTCCGGAAGATTTGTTGGTTAAGATAGATTTATATCTTGCATAAGATAGAATTCCTATTTATTGTCTATAAATACCCATGTAACCCACAAAATTAGGGAGGATAGATAGAGAAGAATGGGAGATCACATCAGACACCATAGCCCTCGCCAGAGGCATACACTGTAAACCCTAGAAGGGGGGTCATACCTTCATACATCCATTGTAAACCCTAGAACGGGGTACCATGTTTTTACACATTCATACGCTTTTTTCAGCAATACAAACATAATTTTCGTCCTTCTCTTTGAATTATCTCGAACTAGGCCCGATTTTGGTCAAAGTTCTTCCTTGGGTAAATTTTGGCTCAAAAAATCCCCTCCTCCTCCTACCCCTCCTCCACAGAACCAAAAGCCGTCCCCCTCTCGCCTCTCAAAATCTTCCCTTCCAACTCAAAAACCTTCAACTTCCTCTGCCCCAACAAAGACCTACGACTGGTTCCCTACCTCTTTCTTGGAGGAACTCACCAAGTTTAAACACGACTCGAGACCTGCTAAAAGGCTTAAGTCTGTCAAGCCCAAACCCCCTCCCATATCCAAAATCATCAAGGACGCCCCTCCTCCACAAAAAGCACCGCCCCAACTCCCTCATCCTCCTCCTCCCAACCTATATATTCCAACCTTTAAATGGTTGTCCAACACTTTCCAGAGGTCGACCTGAATGAATTCCCAACCGCCCCCACTCACATTTTACCCCCCAAAGTCCTTGCCACCCTAAAGTCCCGAGGACCCTCATTTGAAAGGGACGCAAGTCAATCGGAGCCCGAGGCTACTCTTGTCAACGTTGTCCCTCTCGACGATGTCTCTGAGGAAGAGTTCGGCTTTGAGAACTCTATTAAGGAAGTCGACGTGAATGCCGTCAAGACAAGATCACTCGACAATAAATCGCAGACGACGAAGAGGTTGCCCGCCAAATAGCAAACCAGAGCGACAATGTCATTCCAGAGGACGCTCCTCCAAAAGAGCTTTCCTTGGACGAACAGCTAGAGGAGGAAAATTTGCCTCCAAAGGAAAACGTGGACCGCCGTCCAAGAAAAGAAAAACGACGAAGTCCAAAGACAAGGTTGGTCCGGACGATAACCAAGAAGAGGCAGAAAATCTCCAAGACGGAGATGACAACGAAGAATATGACGATGATGTGGACGACAATTCTTAGCCGTCCAAGAGCAAGAAGCCGAAGAAGAAGAAGAAAGAGGAGCACATTCTTAGGCCTCTAATTTTTTATGAAGAGTTCCTTAGCCAGTATTCTGAAGCCAATGAACTGGTGGACTTGCTCAAATTTCAAGTGTCGATGAAGAGCTCTGACGAGCAAGTTACAGTGGATCCCAAGCTCGTCCAGGCCTTCTATGATTCCCTGGATATGGTTCAAAAGAATGGCACAGGGACGTTCACTACAAATGGAGAACGAGTGGCGTTCTCAGAATAGACTGTCCGTCAGCTAATGGGGTTGGACAAAGCATGTCCTGGCAAAGACACCCTGCATCAAGTTCCCTCCACTGGTTTTGGGATAGAGGGAGAAGAGTTGAACGCCATGTTCCCCCGCATCTTGGTTTCCTCTTATGGCGGTGTCTTGTCCATCAAAACTATTGCTTCCTTAGGATCTTCTATAGTGTATAGCGCCCTTTATTCGTTATTTGTGGATTAGGCGACAAAATCTACGTCCAACAATAAAATACAAAAATGTTATATCGTTAGTATTGAGGGACGTCCTTTACTTTGGTAAAGGCGTCCTTTAGTCAAGCGTCCCTACGAGGAGTAGGGGCGTCCCTAAGTAATGTAGCGGAATAAAATACTAAACAAGTAAAAGTGAACGCAGTGAATTATAGAGGAACCACTCAAGACCAAGTAGTCCTTGAGTGTAAACCTCTACCTCCTTGGAGGATTTTTGAATAGCTTTTCCTTTATATTAAATGTCCTTACAGTTGTACTGGCGAGTCTTTACAGTTCTCTGACACTTAGCTTTTCTTCCTAAGTCCACTAGTAAAGGACTCCTCTAAGCCTACAACTTAAACGAGTTTGATCTTATAAAGAACTCTATCCCTGCGTCCTACAGTACTTCGTAGGACTCTCTCTTTCTTTTTGGGTTTTTTTTAGTACAAACAGTTTTGTGTTTTGGGTTACAATTCTCACTCGATCTAGCACAAGTCTTAGCACTGTTCTTGAGTTCTTGAGCTAGTTCTTTGTGTTCTTGAGTGAGTCGCTTTCCTCTGATTCTCTCTGAATATTCTCTGAAAGCGTTAGCGTCACAATAAATGCCTTGGGCTATTTATAGGACTTGGGGAAGGGCGTCATTCTTCTTCTGACGATCATGCCCTTCATGGACGTGGCTATAGGATCTTCCTCCACGAGTATGGCGGTGATGAGGAAGCTTCCTGTATCCAGCTGTGTGTGATGAACTCCGCTACAGGATCGGCCGCCATGTGTTGATGAACTCTGCTACAAGATCGTCCGCCACGTAGTGTTGGACTCTGCTACAGGATCGGTCTCCACGTGTCCTTGGATGATCAAATGTAGTCGAGTGATGTCATCCTGTCGGCTAGTGAGTAAGGACTCCTTTCTTGCGTTCCTACTTGCTTGGGTCTCCGTCCTTGCTCAAGTAGTCTCTTTGCTGGTCCTTACTTCCTGTTAGCTAGCGTCCCTAAGCCTAGGGAACGCTCACAAACTTGTTGTCCTTTGTCATTTGGCGTTCCTGAACACTTGGACAAATTTATTAGAATCAAAGTGAGTTTATCATATCAAAACTAAGGGACGGTTTGTGTGGGCACACTACCAAGTACGTAAGCATTCTTGATAGCGTCCGAACAATTTCCCCCTTTTTGATGATGACAAACTCTTCAACAAAATAGTTTTGGCATTGGAACTTAGCATGCATGAAAACTTAGAAGCGTCCTCTAACACTTAGAGAAATTTCAGTAAGCACAAGTTTTCATTCTTTGATTCTCTAACATTTGGATTTTAAGGAGAGAAAAGCGTCCTAGAATAATTTCTAAGCGTCCTCTTTTATTCTGGCATGGCGTTCCTTAGACCTTTCACTTAATAGTTCCCCCTTAACACTTTCTTATTCTAGATAACTATCTCATAGCGCATCTCTGCAAAACTACACTTCCCCCTTTTGGCATCATCGAAAAGGATAACAAGTGATAAGGACGTTAGCACAAACAAACAACTATAAGCAGTGGAACGCTTAAACAAACATATGCAAGCCAACAGTTGAATTGCCATTCAAACAAAAGAGAGTACGGTTATTACAAACCAGATCATAGTGTTTTGAAAATAAAAGAAGCAAAAGCAAAAACAATTGAGGGATAAAGGGGTTGAGGACGGCGATCACTGAGGACGGCGGCTTTGATCTTGGTAGAACTTGAGAAGCTTCTCATGAAGTTCTGCCGACTTGGTGAAGGCCGAAGACAAGTCCTTTAGAGAGGAGAGAATTAGACACTGGTTGTTCAAGATTGCACCCATAAGTTCTGCTGGAGGATGCTGTTCGGGATGAGTAGGGGCAGGAATGGGCGCGGGACCAGAGCTGGAAGAGGGGGCGTCCGTATGAGGTATAGAGGAAGGAGGAGAAGAAGCCATCAACATCTGATCAAGAGCTGCAAAGTTAACTGTGGGCTCTTCCTCGTGAACGAGCTCTTGATGCATAGAGACAAGGCGCTCCTGTTCAGCTTCAGCGGCGAGGCGTTCTTGCTCAGCTTTCTTCTTAGCTTCCGCAGCTTCAGCCTCTAACTGCTTCTTGATTGAGGGCAGTTCCTCATTGTGTCTTATCTTGAGCAGTCCTCTCTTCTGATCCCAGTTGAGTCCCAGCGTTTCAATTGGAGCAGAATCATCATAAGCATTTTGGGACTTAAGGATCAACTTGACGAGACCCGGGTACGGCAAAGCGTGTCGCTTCCTCCCACACTTAGCCATATGTTGCATTGCAATTCTGGCAAGGTTGATGGGGCGGTGGTCCAGAAAAGCGTCTATCAAAATGATATCATGCGTTTGAACTATAGAACGCTTTTCTTGCCTAGGAAGGACGGCGCGGCAGATAAAGTAGTGTGCAATGGCGCTGACTTTGCTCAACACGTGAGCCACCTTGTCAAGTCCATAGGGTCTTTTACCCTGGAACACTCTTTCAATCATTGCCACTTCTTCATCTTCCTTCATTTCAAGTCGTTTTCTGGAAGAGAGCTTAGAGCGTTGGATGGTGGCTTTTGAGTGCTAAGTCCTATGAAAGCACGGACTTGGCGTTCATTGACAACGGCTTTCTCATCCTCTATCTTGAAGTGTAGAGAGTCGTCCTTGGACTTGTAGCGCAGGCTTTTGTAGAACGCACGGACTTGTTCTTTATCTACCTCTGTAGGGGCAGGTCTGACGTTCAACCAGCCTTGAAATCTTAGGAGCTCAAGGAACTCTGTAACTTCCTCATCATTGAAGGACGAGAGCCACTCTTCGGAATAGACCAAGGGGCCTAGGACATTGACAGGCGCGTCATCGTCCTTGCGCTTCTTTTTGAGTTTTGGGGACTCAGAGTCCTCATCATCAGAACTTTCATCAACATTGTCTTCGGACTCAATCTCAGCATCGTCCTGGCCAGCAGCGTCCTCAGAGCCCTATACATTTTCTTGATTGCCACCTGCAGGGGCCTGTTCGGTCTTTGAAGGCGCTCTGCCTTGGGACGTCTCCTCTGCGTCCTGAGCGTCTGATGGATGTTCAGTATTAGGCTCAGCGTCCGCAAGGACTTGGTGGGATTCTGTTTGGATTGAGGGGAAGGGGTTTTCTTGTGGAGTTGGGAGGGGATTGAGGATGGGGAGGGATTGGTCATGGGGGGGACTTCATTTGCATTACGCTCAAGCTCATCGTCCAGACTGAGCTCAGCGTCCTTGGGAGCGACCTGGTGCTCACCAGCGTCCTCAGCAACTTCAATGATTTCAGCAGGGGGAGCAGCCTTAACATTTTCAGCTTCAACGTTCTCAGCCTCATCGTGGGAGTCCCCAGTTATATCGACAAAGGGGGAGGACTCACCAGCAGGAGTTCCTTGGTAACTCTTCTCAGAAGAGCTTGAATTGGAGGAACTAGATGAGGAGACGGGTTCTGGCGCTGCCGCTTCCTTTACAAGCAACACCTTGGGCTTTTCACCAGTTTTGCGGCGGCGAAAGGTGTGCTCCAAAGTAGAACGCTGCTCAACGTCCTCTGGGCCACTTTCTGATGAAGGACGACGGGACCTGGGAGTCTCGGGGTCCTTTGGAGGTGAGATGTGGGCAGGGGCGGAGGGGAAATTGGCAAAATTAAGAGATGAGGAATGAGGGTTGGGTTGGAAGGGAATAAGAGCGTTTGCCTTTGAAGGTTTTGGGGACGGAGGAGGAGTTGGAAGTTGAACTATTTTGAGAGGATTTGGTGGAGGAGGATGGATTGCTTTGAGAGTTTAGAGGGGCCTTTTGAGGAGGTTGGCCTTTTTGTGGAGGAGGGGACGCTTGAGGACTTAGACTTTTTGAGGGGCTGTGGGTCGTGAGTATTTTTGGAGCGTCCCTCCTTAATATGAGGCGGAAACTTGTCCACACTCTCGGTAGGTTTGGAGGAGGAGAAGGGTTTAGAGGATTTTGAGAGAGGGGACGATGGGGCTGGACGCTTTAAAAGCTTTTTGGTTGTCATGGTGGGAACTTGAGGTGGTGGAGGAGATGGACTGGGTAGCATATTTTGAAGCATTTGATAGGCGGGGGAGTCTTTGGGGTACATAGGAAAGTCGGGTAGGACTGCATTGTGCAAATCAGGAATGAGATCGAGTAAGGGAGCAAGATTCTCACCACCAAATTGTGAGAAGAACAGAACGTCGTCCATTCTCCTGGGTAAATCCTTGTAATTTGTCTTGTGGAGGCCATGGATGACGAATCGTTCTATGAACCTCTCATAATTCCGGGTCTTTTCAGCGTCCTGCTTTACATCAGGCTTGTCCATGCGTTCCCTTATGAGTTGGTACAGCGTTCTGGGCTTCCTGTTGATGAAGTCCACAAGAGATTCGTTGAGAACGATAGGCTTGGGTTTCTCAATGTGGTGGGACTTCACCAATTTTTGCCTCTTGCCGCCGGCAGAAGATCCGGCCACGTTCCCTAAACTCTGAGACATGATCTGATTGCTTGTAGAGAGAGAAAGTCGTCGGAAAGCTAGAGAGAGGGCAGAGCGATTTAAGAGCGAGGAAGTTGGTGAGAGCAACAAATGAATGAGAGCGACTATTCTGGCCTTATATAGAGGAAGCGGTGGCACAATCTGTAATTAACACTGATTTCCTGTTCAACACGTGGCATAACTTCCCCCTTAAGCTTTGAGCAAGTACAACGGTCACTGTTCAAACTTTCAAACGTTCAAATTTCTGACTCTTCAACTTCTTCTCAAAACTGAACTGGCGTCCTCCCTTACAAACCACTGGTGTTGGGACGATATTAAGGACGTCAGTCGTTAATATCTAAACCAATAATAATCGTCCCTTGTTTTGATAATGACAAACTCAAATGTATTTGATAAGTTGTCCAAGTTTTGATCTCAGGTAAGTCCAGTGGAGGCGCATGAGCGAAAAGGACAACAAGTGAACAGCAGTCCCTATGCTGTAGGGACGCATGTTACCAGAACTTCCAAAGCTAAACGTAATTGGCGGAGTCCCTGCGCAAGATAGGACGGAGTCCTCATCAAGAAGGGACGCGCGCCAAAATACGGACGAAGTTCAAATTCAAATCAAGGCCGCCCCAACATGATTACATCATCGTCCGGCCTTAGTCCTCAAAAGGAAGCTTCCTTTGTCTGGGCACGTGTAGACAATGCCAAAGACGTCGCTTTCCCAGCAATGGTCCCCTACCCACGCGGAGGCTTCCCAAGCGTCAACAGAGTTGACCTCCTCAAGACGCTCATCGCACCGTTGATCAAAGATCGAGGATCCTGCCAAGTCTCAGAGGACGCTAGAGGACAAGAATCACTTCCGCTATAAATACTCTCCAAGGAGTATGCATAGCGGGATGTGTGTGCAAGAGTGGACTTTGAAGACTTTCTCTCAAGCTCTCCCGAAGCATTCAAGAACACGAACGAAGATCAAGAAGATCAAGTGAGCTTGAAGCAAGAGAAAGAAAGTCCAACCACATCAAATCCAAAACAAACCACAAATCAATTAGAGTTGTAGTTTGTCTCTCACAACGAACCGTGAGAGACGTGAGTGATAGCTTCCTTATAGCTAAGAGTGTTAGGTTTCTTGTTAGGTTGAAAGGAGTGTTACTAGTGAGGCTAAGGACGGACGCTTAGCTCAGAGAAGTGTAACGACTCGCCTAAGTTGTAAGGACTCGCTCTTAATAAGATAAGGGACGGCTATTGAAAATCCTCCAACGGAGGTAGAGGTTTACCCATAAGACTAGTTGGTCTTAGTGGGGTTCCTCTATAAATACTCGTGTCCACTTATCTTGTATTCTGTTAAGTCTATTTTCCGCTGCACTAAAGGACGCCCTTAACCCAGTTAAGGACGCCCTCATTAACTGACTTACGATCCATCAATTGGTATCAGAGCAGGCGCTCTAGATTTTTGTTGAGTTGCAGGTACAAGATGGACATGGAACCTATTGGAATCTCTTTTGTAAAGCCTCCTCGTCTGACGGACGGCAACTTCAGCCGCTGGAAGATCCGCTTCGAGAACTTTTGCAGAAGTCAGAATTATCAATGCTGGAGAGTGATCATGAAGGGTGACCTTACCATCCCTGATGACAAGAAAGACAAAGAGGACGAGTGGGGTCCTGACGAATTCAAGCTTTTGGAAACAAACGCTAAGGCTATATGCTTCCTTCAAGCGTCCCTCTGCGAAAGGGACGCCACCCGAGTTAGCAATTTGGCAACAGCCAAACTACAATGGGAAGCTCTTGAGAAGTACCATGTGGGTACGGCAGAGATGAAGGAAGACGTCAAGCTTGAAATCAAACGAGAGTTCTATGCCTTCAGAATGCTTCCTAACGAATCTGTCAAGGACTACTCATACCGCTTTGAAGCTCTTGTGACCAAGATGCGAAATTTAGGCATCCCAGAAGCTGAAGTCTCAATGAGAAACAGAGTCGGAGTAGTCATTGATGGGCTTACAGGAAAATGGAATTTTGATAGGACTACGTTCAAGGAGAACACAGCCAACAAAACCCTGGATATGGAAGAGATCTATGGGACGCTGAGAGGCTATGAAGCGAGAAGGGAAGCTGATATGGCTGAATTGGCTAGAAACCCCCAGACAAATCTTGCTTTGATGACGTCAACTCCAGAGTACGCTGAGTATCTGCGCCACCAAAGAGATATTGCCCTAATGGTGGAAGCAAATAAAAATGAGAATCGTGAAAGGATGCGTGCTCAAGCTTTGAAAGAAAAGGAAAGCAAGACTAAGGAACAGCTGGAAGAAGAGGAAGAGATTGCCCTTCTACACAAAGTTGCTCGCTTATGGGGTAAAAAGGCTAGAGATTCCAAGAAACACAAGATGCCTTACAAAAAGGAGAGTCCCAAGTATACAGAGGCAGAGATGAAGGAACTTACTTGCTACAAATGTAACAAGAAATGACACTTTGCTAAAAGGTGTACTACGGGACTAAACTCAAAAGAAATGAAGATGAAAGCTCTCTTGGGAGCGTGCGAAGCCGCATGGGATAATGTGAGTTCTGATGATGAAGAACCAGAAGGACCAGTGGCGTACATAGCCGTAGAGGACGCCTCAGATGATGAGCAAGTGGCGTACATGGCTGTGGAGGACGCCCTAGTCCTTGAAGAGGACGCTTCTGAAAAGGAACAAGAGGTAACTCGTGAATCCATGATGAACTCCTTAGAGAATTGTTCCAAAACCAATCTTATTAAGCTCATTAAAAGAATCATGGAAGAAAGCGTTGTTATGCAACATAGAATGGATGAACTTGAACTTGAAAGTGAAAATAGGCTAGTTGAATGTGAGAACTGTGCTACAGTTTTGTTACAACTAGAGTCCTCGTATGTCGAAGTTAAATCCCTGAAAACTGAAGTGATGTGCCTTAAGCTAGAGAACGCTAAGCTTAGGGAAGAGGTGAAAGTGTTAGGGAAGAGCCCGGTAACTGAGGTAGTTCAACCAATGGTGCTTGTCCCAGCCAAAAGAGGACTAGGATACGAGTCTGACACTAGGAACTCTCTCCCTAGTGACTTTGAGGCTAGCAAAACCTCAGAACTTGAATTAGAAAGGGAAAAGACCAAGAACCTTCTTGAAAGAATTCGAGTCCTAGAGAGTGGAGAGAAAGGTCAAAGGGACTATTACACTAACTCCACTAGTCATAGGATCTATAAGAAGATTGCTAAGGGGGAAGGTTCAAAAGTTTGTAACCCTCAAAAGATGAAAAAGAACAAAATCCAACGTCCCAACAAGAAGTACTACCTTGGTACTTACTATAGGACGTGTTGGTACTGTGGAAAAGGAGATCACTTCAAATATGATTGCCTGAAACTGAAGAACGACATTGAAAGTGGCAAAGCTGCTAGGAATAACATTGAAAATGATAAGTCCGTCCCTAAGGCTAACCCTAGACGTCCTAGACGATCTAAGAGTTCTTTCAGAAAGCATGCTATTTCAAATGATGTGAATATAAGTGACTACATGCCAAAACCAGAGTTCTATTTCTGTAACGAACCAGGTAAGGAACACCTTGCCTGGGTCGCCATACACTAACCTTGTTTTGGCAGGTGGAAGTGAGGGGACGCCCATGGATCATTGATAGTGGCGCCTCAAACCATATCACAGGAAGCCAGATCCATCTCACTTCTATCCAAAGTAGCGCCACGGGAGGAACTGTCTCGTTTGGCAACAAGGGCAAAGGAAAGATCAAAGGGACGGGAACTGCTATTCTCAATCCGTCTATCAAAGCGACAAATGTTAGCCTTGTTGAAGGACTTGGCTTCAACCTCCTAAGCGTCTCTCAAATGTGTGATCAAGGTGAAAACTTAGTCACATTTGACTCAAAGGAGTGCCTCGTCATCAACAAGAAATCCAACAAAGTCGTCCTCAAAGCATTCCGAAAGAACAATGTCTACATCTTCAATCAGGAGTTCAAGCCAAAATCTGAGTTGTGCTTATCTGTGTCAAAGGAGGACGCTGACCTCTGGCATCGCCGACTTGGCCATGCTGGACTAAGCACAATCCTCAAGCTTCATCAAAGAAATCTTGTGAAAGGTCTTCCCCAAATTGATCCTGAGAAAATTGAACAGTGTGAAGCATGTATCAAAGGGAAGCAGACAAGAACGTCCTTTAAGTCAAAGAACGATGTCAGCACAAAGAAACCTTTGGAACTTCTCCATATGGATCTTTGTGGACCAATGAAGACGTTAAGCTATGGTGGAAAGAGGTATATCTATGTCCTTGTAGATGACTTTTCTCGATTCACCTGGGTTCTTTTCTTAGCTTCAAAAACAGATTGCTTCAACGCATTCAAAGTCTTCATCAAACAAGTGGAAGTTGCGCTTGAGACGCCTCTCAAATCCATAAGATCAGACCATGGGACGGAGTTTCAAAACTCAGAGTTCGTGGCCTACTGTGATCAACATGGAGTCTCTCACAACTTCTCAGCTCCAAGGACTCCTCAACAAAATGGAGTGGTGGAAAGAAAGAATTGGACGCTGGAGGATATGGCAAGGACTATGCTCTTAGCCAATAGCGTCCCCAAGTACTTCTGGACTGAAGCTATTGCTACAGCGTGCTACATTATCAATCGAGCCATGATCCGTCCTTTGCTGAAGAAGACGTCCTATGAGTTGCTGAATGGAAGAAAGCCTCGCATCGACTATCTCAGAGTCTTTGGATGCAAGTGCTTTGTTCACAACAATGATAAAGAAAGACTTGGAAAGTTTGACGCAAGAAGTGACGAAGCCATATTCCTTGGATACTCCCTCACCAGTAAAGCGTATAGAGTTTTCAATAAACGAACTCTAAAGCTTGAGGAGAGCATTCATGTTGTGTTCAAAGAAAGTTCTTCTCACAAAGATAAACCAAGTAAGAAAGAACGCTCATCTCCTCTGCAGCAGGATGACTCCGATGATGAAGTTGATTTCGGGTCCTCTGGAAAATACTATGTTCCTAAGGACGCTACTCAAAATCCTGAAGAAGTCTCAGTAGAAGTTCCCAGTGTTGTTCAGGAAGTTCCATCTCAAAGTGAATCTCCAGCTCAACATGAGGTCGCTGAATCAAGCCTACAAGGAGAACAGCGTCAAGAAGAGGACGCTCAACCTGAGGGGGAACTCTATGAAACTCTCAATGAAGACGACGGGTTTGACTCAGATGAATCTGATTGGACGGACCCTAGATGTACTCCTGTAAGGGACGATACTCATAAGGGATCCCATCTTTCGAGACTTCATTCAACGGATCAAATCATCTCAGATATGTCAAAAGGAGTTCAAACAAGATCAGCCGTGAATCAGTCCCTTAATGCTAACATAGCGCTGTGCCTTCAACGCCTTTGTGTCCTTGGTTGAACCTAAGAACATAAAGGAAGCACTCCAGGACGCTGATTGGATTCAGGCCATGCAAGAGGAACTTAATCAATTCGAAAGAAATAAGGTTTGGACCCTCGTCCCTCGTCCGAGAAACAAAAACATAATAGGGACGAGATGGGTCTACAGGAACAAGCTTGATGAGAATGGTCGCGTGTCAAGAAACAAAGCAAGGCTTGTGGCTCAAGGCTATTGGCAAGAGGAAGGGATTGATTATGATGAAACCTTCGCTCCTGTCGCCAGGATTGAAGCCATTCGCCTCCTCATCGCCTTTGCCGCTCACAAAGGGTTCAAGCTTTTTCAAATGGACGTCAAGACAGCCTTTCTCAACGGCAAGCTCAAAGAAGAAGTGTACGTCGCTCAACCTCCAGGATTTGAGGACGCTGATCACCCAGATCATGTGTACTTCTTGGACAAGGCACTCTATGGACTCAAGCAAGCCCCTCGTGCATGGTACGATAGGTTTGCGTCCTTCCTCTTGTCCAACGGGTACACACGAGGTAACATTGATAAAACCCTGTTCTTAAAGAAAGTTCTTAAAGATGTCTTAATTGTCCAAGTCTATGTCGATGACATAGTCTTTGGAAGCACTAACATGAAATTTGTAGAGGAATTCAAGAACTTGATGAGTAGTGAGTTTGAGATGTCCCTCATAGGAGAACTCAACTTCTTCTTGGGACTCCAAATCACTCAGCTCAAAGATGGGACGCGGATTCATCAACAAAAGTACATCCGTGAAATGCTTGAGAAGTATGAGATGAACTCTTCAAAACCCATTGATACTCCCATCTCCCCAAACACTCGCCTCTATGCTGATGAAGAAGGCAAGAGTGTAGATCAAAAGCTCTACAGAGGAATCATAGGGTCCTTGCTATATCTTACGGCAAGTCGTCCCGACATCATGTTCGCTGTATGCTTGTGCGCTCGATTCCAAGCAAATCCAAAGGAGTCCCATATGCAAGAGGTCAAAAGAATCTTCAGATATCTCAAGGGACGGGATGACCTATGTCTATGGTATCCCAGAAGGACGTCCCTGAACCTGGTAGCTTACTCTGACGCAGATTACGCTGGCCATGTGGTGGATAGGAAGAGCACCTCAGGAATGGCACAATTCCTTGGCTCATGCCTTGTATCTTGGGGATCCAAAAAGCAAAACTCCGTGGCACTATCAACCGCGGAAGCTGAGTACGTTGCTGCTGCTTCGTGCTGCTCACAAGTCCTATGGATCAAGTACCAACTTGAAGATTATGGTACGTCCCTCAACACAGTCCCTATCTTGTGTGACAACACCAGTGCTATAAGTATTGCCAAAAATCCCGTTCATCATTCTAGGACGAAGCATATTCACATAAGGCATCACTTTCTTCGTGATAATGTTGAACTTGGATTGATTAGAGTGGATCATGTTAGGACTGAGGACCAAGTGGCCGATATTTTCACAAAAGCACTTGATAGACGTCCCTACGAGCACCTCCGGTTGCTCTTGGGAATGATAACTTTTAAATGATCAAGTCCCGTTCTATTATTCCCTCCATGATTGGCTATGTCTTGTTAAGAACTTGTTTTAAGGTGTGTCATGCATTAAAGTCATCTTTAAAGGACGCTAGTCTAAGATATGTGTATTCGCTTGTGTCCTTGAATGGTATTCATTTCGCTTTTCATCTCAAGAGTATCCCTGATCACCCTACCCTCATCATAAGCCGAAATGATGGGAACTCTAAGCTTACCCAAGCCGAGAATCTTGCAAACGCGTCCTATGAGCATTCCTTGTTTCACCTTTACGGGACGTACTTGCTTGATTTTCAAAAATGGTTCTAAGTGATCAAAGGGACGCGTGCTAAGAGCTGAGAGTTGTCTGTACAGAGTTCTAATTACAGAGGTTGAGATCAGTGAATGGGACGCCGTGGTTCAGTTCTGTGTTGTGTAGTGTTGTGTGTTGAAAGGACGTCAGGTCAGAGTCCTTTGCAGTTGTGAGAAGTTTGAATGGTTGAAATTGGGAAGGTAAACCGTTTTAGCGAATCGTCAGCGAAAATCTCGGGATATGCGCAAACAGTGCTCAACAGCTGTATTCCTTAGCAAAGAAGAAAGCCACGTGTGGGAAGGCGGGTGGAGGAAGCTGTGTGTAAAGACCCTGTTACCCCTGACCGTCCAACTTCGTCTTCTTCCTATATATACCCACCTGTGCACTCTGAAAACCTTTCTTCGCTCATCTGCTGTTTGCACACTTTTAGAAATCTCAAAGATCTTCCAAATCTTCAACCGAATCCCGAAATCTCTCTCCAAACCCTAATCCTCCCCTATTTAAACCATCTCAAAAATGGCCAACACAAGAGCCTCAAAGAATCCCTCACCCTCGTCGGCAGCGAAAAACACTAGCTCTTCGAGATCTCCTCCGGTGAAAGGCCGGTCATTAATGGAGTCGAGAGGCAGACCTTCCGGCCGACAAGAACCCCCTCGCCACCATTCCTCCTCTCAAAGCACCCAGCGCCGCCACTCCAACACCCCTCCTCAACCCCTTCGCTCCCAACCTCCTCAACAAAAACAACCATCCCGCTCTCAATCCAAAACCCAGCCGAAGAGGTTCTCATTTCTGGAGAAGCCCTTCAAACCCGAGCCTGAGCCAGAAAATATCACCAAAGCCTCTGTTTACAGTGGCTCAATTGGCCGGCTCCCCTCTCAACCCAAACGCCGTCCTCCCCTTGACCCTCTCATTGAGGACTGGCTTGAAAAGGAGCCTAGGACGCTCGCCAACATTTGTCTTAGGGCGTCCACTCACGAACATCCTCCTAAAATCCAACGCCTCCTCCACTACTTCATGATCACATATGTCAAGCTGCTGCTGCTGCTGAACCTGGAGAAGGAGATCACGAAGCTGAAAATGTCCAAGTAGTTGGGACGCCAGCTGAGGACGCTGCTGATGACGAGGACGAGCTCGATGGTATGAGCGTCCTTGATGAGGCTGAGAGGCACTCTACGAAGTATCTGATGGGCATGATGATCGAGAACCAGTGCATAATGATTGATCTAATTCAGCAGGTTCACGACACACTTCACGTCCACACAGACCTTCTTGAGCGCAACAACGAGCTCCTTGCCCAGAACAACCATCTTCAGGAGCAACACCTCAAAGCCCTTGGCAAGCGTCCCAGAAAATGATCACCTCCCCCTTCTCTAACCCTGAAACAATTTATCATTTCTTGAGTTTTTGTTAAGACAATGGGACGCTGTCCCCGTTTTGAACACTTGTTGTGAATGTCTGTAATGAACGTTCTCGTTTCTCATTCTGAATGCCATTCACTACATTTGTGCTTCATTTTGTCTTAGCGTACCTTTCTTTAGTTATGACTTTGTGCTTGCATGCTTTTCGACTTGTTCTCCTTTTCGATGATGCCAAAAGGGGGAAGTATAGTTTTGCAGAGATGCGATTGTCCTTAAGTTATCATAGAAAGCATGTGTTCAGGGGGAATTTCGGCCAAGTCAAAAGGTCGTTAGTTAGGAATAAAATAGAACGCACTTAAAAGAATGTGTTGCATGCCAATCTAAGCTGAAAAGAAAATCAAAATGTAGTTCCTCATGCTAAAAGCTTTACTTCTGTGTGCATTATTTGACAGAGTTTGTCATCATCAAAAAGGGGGAAATTGTTGGGACGATATTAAGGACGTCAGTCGTTAATATCTAAACCAATAATAATCGTCCCTTGTTTTGATAATGACAAACTCAAATGTATTTGATAAGTTGTCCAAGTTTTGATCTCAGGTAAGTCCAGTGGACGCACATGAGCGAAAAGGACAACAAGTGAACAGCAGTCCCTATGCTGTAGGGACGCATGTTACCAGAACTTCCAAAGCTAAACGTAATTGGCGGAGTCCCTGCGCAAGATAGGACGGAGTCCTCATCAAGAAGGGACGCGCGCCAAAATACGGACGAAGTTCAAATTCAAATCAAGGCCGCCCCAACATGATTACATCATCGTCCGGCCTTAGTCCTCAAAAGGAAGCTTCCTTTGTCTGGGCACGTGTAGACAATGCCAAAGACGTCGCTTTCCCAGCAATGGTCCCCTACCCACGCGGAGGCTTCCCAAGCGTCAACAGAGTTGACCTCCTCAAGACGCTCATCGCACCGTTGATCAAAGATCGAGGATCCTGCCAAGTCTCAGAGGACGCTAGAGGACAAGAATCACTTCCGCTATAAATACTCTCCAAGGAGTATGCATAGCGGGATGTGTGTGCAAGAGTGGACTTTGAAGACTTTCTCTCAAGCTCTCCCGAAGCATTCAAGAACACGAACGAAGATCAAGAAGATCAAGTGAGCTTGAAGCAAGAGAAAGAAAGTCCAACCACATCAAATCCAAAACAAACCACAAATCAATTAGAGTTGTAGTTTGTCTCTCACAACGAACCGTGAGAGACGTGAGTGATAGCTTCCTTATAGCTAAGAGTGTTAGGTTACTTGTTAGGTTGAAAGGAGTGTTACTAGTGAGGCTAAGGACGGACGCTTAGCTCAGAGAAGTGTAACGACTCGCCTAAGTTGTAAGGACTCACTCTTAATAAGATAAGGGACGGCTATTGAAAATCCTCCAACGGAGGTAGAGGTTTACCCATAAGACTAGTTGGTCTTAGTGGGGTTCCTCTATAAATACTCGTGTCCACTTATCTTGTATTCTGTTAAGTCTATTTTCCGCTGCACTAAAGGACGCCCTTAACCCAGTTAAGGACGCCCTCATTAACTGACTTACGATCCATCAACTGGCGTTCTCTCAAACTTAGCAAAATTTTACCTCTTCAAGCAAACCAATAACCTTGACAACCGTCCCTGTGATCACCTTGCGAACCATTTCAGAACAAAGCAAGTACGTCCCCTAAAAGAAAATATGAAGCTCATAGGACGCGTTTGCAGAGTTCTCGGCTAGGGTAAGCTTAGAGTTCCCATCATTTCAGCTTATGATGCGGGTTGGGTGATCAGGGATACTCTTTTCAAGACAAATAGAGAAAATTTGAATGGCGTTCCAAAGTAGCAAACATATGAAGTTTTAGACTAGCGTCCTTGCAAATGTGAGTTCAATGCATAACAGTCCTTAAACACTTAGAATGTACTAAACATAGCCAATCATTGAAGGAATAGTAGAACGGGACTTGCTACTTAAAAGTTATCATTCCCAAGAGCAACCTAAGATGCTCAAAGGGACGTCTATCAAGCGCCTTAGTGAAAATATCAGCTATTTGGTCTTCAGTCCTTACATGCTCCATATTAGTAAGTCCTAGTTCAACATTATCACGCAAGAAATGATGCCTTATATGAATTTGCTTTGTGTGTGAATGAAAAACAGGATTCTTAGAAATTTCAATAGCACTTGTATTATCACAGCGAATTGGAATAGTTTCAAGATTGATACCGTAGTCCTCAAGTTGATATTTGATCCAGATGACTTGTGAACAGCACGAGGCAGCAACAACGTACTCAGCTTCCGCAGTTGAAAGCGCCACAGAGTTCTGTTTCTTAGATCCCCATGAGACTAAGCATGAACCAAGGAACTGTGCCATTCCTGAAGTGCTTTTTCTATCAATCACATGACCAGCATAATCAACGTCCGAGTAGCCAACAAGCTTGAAGGACGTCTTCCTAGGGTACCAAAGACAAAGATCGTCGCGTCCTTTGAGGTAACGAAAGATCCTCTTGACTTCTTGCATGTGAGACTCCTTTGGATTTGCCTGGAAGCGAGCACACAAGCAAACGGCAAACATGATATCGGGACGGCTTGCGGTCAAATAGAGCAAAGAGCCAATCATTCCTCTATAAAGCTTTTGATCAACGTCCTTCCCTTGTTCATCTGCGTAGAGACGCGAATTTGGAGAACAAGGGGTTGCAACAGGCTTGGACGTGTTCATCCCGTACTTCTCAAGCATTTCACGGACATATTTTTGTTGGTGAATACGCGTCCCTTCCTAGAGTTGGTTGATTTGAAGTCCCAAGAAGAAATTGAGTTCTCCAATGAGGGACATCTCAAACTCACTACTCATTAAGGACTTGAACTCATCCACAAGTTTCATGTTAGTACTACCAAAGACTATATCATCAACATAGACTTGGGCAATTAAAATGTCCTTGTGAACTTTCTTAATGAACAAAGTTTTATCAATTGAACCTCTTGTGTACCCATGCGACAAAAGAAAGGACGCAAACCTGTCGTACCATGCACGAGGGGCTTGCTTGAGTCCGTAAAGAGCCTTGTCCAAGTAGTACACATGTTCTGGGTGAGAGGCGTCCTCGAAGCCAGGCGGCTGAGCAACATACACTTCCTCCTTGAGTTTTCCATTGAGAAAGGCAGTCTTGACGTCCATCTGAAATAACTTGAATCCCTTGTGCGCGGCAAAGGCAATGAGGAGACGGACGGCCTCAAGTCTAGCAACAGGAGCGAAGGTCTCATCATAGTCTATGCCTTCCTCTTGCTTGAATCCTTGAGCCACCAGTCTTGCCTTGTTCCTTGACACACGTCCACTTTCATCAAGCTTATTTCTGAACATCCAGCGTGTCCCAATGATGTTTTTGCCTTTGGGACAAGGGACGAGGGTCCAAACTTTGTTCCTTTCAAACTGGTTGAGTTCTTCTTGCATCGCTTGAATCCAGTCAGCGTCCTGGAGTGCTTCCTTGATATTCTTTGGTTCCACCATTGAGACAAAGGCATTGAAAGCACAAAAAGCTAAATTTGCACTCTGGGACTTGCTTGCAGCTGACCTTGTTTGAACTCCTTTAGAAGGATCTGAGACAATCTGTGAAGTTGGGTGGTCCCTAGAGAAGCGGGACTCCCTTTGGAATAATTGAACAAATCTTGGATCAATATCTCCATCAGAATCATCACTATCATCTTGAGCATCGTCCTCAGTGTGTTCTCCCTCAGAGAGAGCGTCCACACCTTGACGTTGCTCGCCTTGTTGACTTGATTCAGCCACATCTTGTTGAACTGGAGATTCACTTCGAGAGGGAACTCCCTGAACAACACTAGGAGCGTCCACTGAGACTTCTTCAGGATTTGGAGTAGCGTCCTTAGGAGCATAGTATTTTCCAGAGGACCAATCTTCAAGTTCGTCTTCAGAGTCGTCCTGCTGTTGTGAAGAAGAGCGTTCTTTCTTACTTTGTTTTTCTTTGTGAGAAGAACTCTCTTTGAACACAACATGAATACTCTCCTCAAGCTTTAGAGTCCTTTTGTTGAAAACTCTATATGCTTTGCTGGTAAGAGAGTACCCAAGGAATATGGCTTCATCACTCCTTGCATCAAACTTTCCAAGTCTTTCCTTGTCATTGTTGTGGACAAAGCACTTGCACCCGAAAACTCTGAGATAATTAATGCGAGGCTTCCTTCCATTCAACAACTCATAGGACGTCTTCTTCAGCAGAGGACGGATCATGGCACGATTGATAATGTAGCATGCTGTAGCAATAGCTTCCGCCTAGAAGTACTTGGGGACACTATTTGCTAAGAGCATAGTCCTTGCCATGTCCTCCAACGTCCTGTTCATTCTTTCCACAACTCCATATTGTTGAGGAGTCCTTGGAGCTGAGAAGTTGTGAGAGACGCCATGTTGATCACAGTAGGCCAGGAACTCTGAGTTTTGAAACTCCGTCCCATGGTCTGATCGTATGGCTTTGAGAGGCGTCTCAAGGGCAACTTCCACTTGTTTGATGAAGACTTTGAATGCATTGAAACAATCTGCTTTTGACAACAAGAAAAGAACCCAAGTGAATCGAGAAAAATCATCTACGAGAACGTAAATGTACCTTTTTCCACCGTAGCTCAGCGTCTTCATTGGTCCACAAAGATTCATATGGAGAAGTTCCAAAGGCTTCTTCGTGCTAACTTCATTTTTGGATTTGAAAGACGTTCTTGTTTGCTTCCCTTTGATACAGGCTTCGCACTGTTCAACTTTCTCAAGATCAATTCGGGGAAGTCCTTTCACAAGATTTCTTTGGTGTAGCTTAAGGATTGTGCTTAGTCCAGCATGGCCAAGGCGGTGATGCCAGAGGTCAGCGTCCTCCTTTGAAACAGATAAGCACAATTCTGATTTAGGTTTGAACTTCTGGTTAAAGATGTAGACATTGTTCTGGCGTACTCCTTTGAGAACAACTTTGTTTGACTTCTTGTTGATGATAAGGCACTCCTTTGAGTCAAATGTGACTAGATTTTCACCTTGATCACACAGTTGAGAAACGCTAAGAAGATTGAAGCCCAGTCCTTCAACAAGACTGACATTTGTTGCCTTGATGGACGAATTGAGAATGGCAGTTCCCGTCCCTTTGATCTTTCCCTTGCCCTTATTGCCAAACGAGACAGTTCCTCCCGTGGCACTACTTTAGATAGAAGTGAGATGGATCTGGCTTCCTGTCATATGATTTGAGGCGCCACTATCAATGATCCACGGGCGTCCCCTCACTTCTACCTGCCATAACAAAGTTAGTTTTTGGCGACCCAGGCAAGGTGTTCCTTACCTGGTTCGTTACAGAAATAAAACTCCGGTTCTGGCATGTAATCATTTATATTCACATCATTTGAAATAGCATGCTTTCGGAAAGAATTTCTAGAACGTCTAGGACGCCTAGGACTAGCCTTAGGGACGGACTTAGCATTTTCATTGTTAGTCCTAGCAGCTTTTCCATTTTCAATGTCTTTCTTAAGTTTTGCACAGTCATATTTGAAGTGGTCTCCTTGTCCACAGTACCAACACGTCCTATAGTAAGTACCAAGGTAGTACTTCTTGTTGGGACGTTGGATTTTGTTTTTCTTCATCTTTTGGGGATCACAAACTTTTGAACCTTCCCCTTTTGCAATTTTCTTGTAAATTTTATGACTTGTAGAGTTGGTATAGTAGTCCTTCTGACCTTGGTGTCCACTTTCTAGGACTCTTATACGCTCAAGAAGGTTCTTGGTTTTCTCCCTTTCTAGTTCAAGTTCTGAAGTTTTGCTGGCTTCAAAGTCGCTAGGGAGAGAGTTCCTAGTGTCAGATTCATAGCCTAGTCCTCTTTTGGCTGGGACAAAAACTATTGGTTTGACTTCCTCAATGACAGGACTCTTTCCTAAGACTTTGACTTCTTCCCTAAGTTTAGCGTTCTCAAGCTTTAGACATATAACTTCAGTTTTTAGGGATTTGTTTTCATCATAGGAGGACTCTAGTTGTGAGGACACTGCAGGACAGTTCTCACATTCAACAGTTATGTTCACATCTTCAAGTTCATTCATCCTATGTTTCATTGCAAGACTTTCTTCCATGATTTTACCAATGAGTTTAATAAGTTTTGACTTTGAACATCTTTCTAAGGAATTCATCATAGATTCATGAGTTACCTCTCGTTCCTTTTCTGAGATATCCTCTTCAACAGTTGAGGCGTCCTCCATAGCCATTGATGTCTCTCATTTTGGTAGTGTTTTTAGTGTGTTTTCCTTGGTAGTTTTAGTCCTTTTTCCTTCTTTTGTTGTGTGCTATGTCCCTTATTAGCTTAGATTCCGATTTTCTATGAGATTCGGAGACTATGCGCGTTTTCTATGTTTTGTAGGCATTTTGGAGCAAGAATCATGGAGTTTATAGCATGGAGTGATGGAGGAATTCAAGGATGAAAAAGGAGCCAAAATGGAGCTAAAAATGCATGGAAAGAAACCTCAAGTGAAGACGAAGAGAATGGCGAAAGAATCGAGTCAATCGGAGCTAAAACGAGAGAGAACGGAGCGAAACAAGCTGAAAAATGCCTTAGGACCGAGGTACCCAGCATGTCGGACCCGAGGTACCATGGTGGCCCGAGGTGGTGGTCCGAGGTGTGGCAAGTCGGGCCCGAGGTTCATGAAAGACAAGCCATTGGACCGAAGTTGAAGCAAGTCGGGCCCGAGGTTCTCCGTGTCGATCCATGTCGGTCGTGGCTCCGGATTCCTTTCTTTTTGGGATTTTCTTGTTAATTCCCATAATTGTATTTGCTTCCTTGGAGATCAAGGAGTCTGCCTTGGAGATCAAGGAGTTCTAGAAGCCTTGGAGGACAAGGACTTGGCTTGGAGCCCAAGGAGATTAGAGGGGTAATCTAGTCTTTGTAGTAGAGGGAAAATCTCTATTTAAAGCCTTGTAATCTCTCATTAGAGGAGAATCTAGAATCACATACACATCGGTCGAGTAGGAGTAGATAGAGAGTCGTTTGGCTTGAATGAATGCGTGAGCCTAGTTCCTTGAGATTTATGGCATGATTTGATTGGATTTGTTGATCTATGTCTAAGGAGGGAGCCTCTAGTTCATTTATCTATATGAGAGCATGTGAAGTTTATGTTGGCATGAACCCCTAGCCCTACGATCTCCTTAGCCTAGCTTGTTTCTCCCCTTTCAAATTGATTATTGAGTCGTGCCCGAGTCCCCTAGCCTCGAGCCCGACTTTGTTTATGCCTAGCTACCTCGGTCCCGAGATTGACAACCTCGGTCCCGAGTTGCTTCGCGTGTTTTCTCTCCCATTGTGTTTGTGTTAGACAAATCGACCGTTCAAACGCGCATGAAATAATTCCCTGTGATCGACCTCGACCACCGTAGTACAACGGGGTCGTGATACAAATATTTTTTTTGTTGATTGACCCGGGCCCTATCCTTAGAATTGGTATAGCACATCGGGCCTGTCATCAGAATGGCACCGTTGCCGGGGAATTATTGTGATTGTGCGCTTGTTTGGTTGATTTGTTTTGGGTAAGGGACTAGCCCGAACCCTCTTGTGTTATTTGATTTGTTTCTTTTTGTCTTTTTTGTAGGTGATTCCATTTCGTAAAAAAAAAAATTAAAAAAAAAATGGAGTTCTTTGATAGTGATAATGAGTGAGAGGTTTTCTACCTTCAAATGAAGATGTCAAGTCTAAAAAGAAAACTCCACGAGTTAGATGAGCAATTGGAAAGAGAAAGGAGAGGTAGAGTTCGAGCTCAAGAACAACTTGATGCCCGGATTAGAATGCAACAAGAGATAGAGGAGAGAGCCTATGAGGAGGAGTGTTACATGAGAGAGGTGTATGGGAACCGAGACCACTATGATGGACAAGGTGGTGCTCAATCCTATTGGGGAAGTCCCACTTACACTCAAATGCAAGGAGTACCTCCCTACCAACCTCCGAGCTACGAGGAAACTCCTCCATGGGAACATATGTTGCAAGAGGAAATTGATGAGGAACCTCAATGGGCGCAAGAGTTAAGAGGCGAATTCAAGGATATGAAAACTCAATTCAACAATGTTGAGAGGCGAATCGATGATATGAGGACCGAACTCAAGGAAATGTATTTATGGAGGATGAGCGTCGACGCCCAACTTGACTATTGGACATCCCTCTTGAGTTCACAAGAGCAACTTCCGAGCTATAATGATGAAGAGAGCTATGATGAGGTCCGAGTCGAGCCACAACAAGTCGAGAGAAGCGAGCAAGCTTGGACCGACGTACCCAGTGTGTCGGGCCCGAGTAGCTCGCAAGTCGGACCGACTTTACAACCTAGGACCGAGTTGGAGGACATGTCGGGCCCGAGTTGCCTAGACATCGGTCCACCTCTCCTGCCTCCACTTTGCCCCGAGCCCGAGATGAAGGAAGTCGGGCCCGAAGTGGCACCAATATCGGTCCAGTCTGAAAGGGTTGCTAGTGAGATGGTGACAATGGAGGAAAACTATCTCATGGCTCTTGAGCGTGCAAGGATTGAAGTGAAGGAAAGCTCTCCCTCTCTTATGATTAAAGAAGAAGTCGAGTCTCGGTTCAAACAAGCTTTGGAGGAGACGCAACAAGTCGGGCCTGATGTAGCTCCTATGTCGGTCCAACCCGAGAATCAAGCCTCCAAGATCATGTGTGAGACTTGTTTGCCCTATCTCCTTTGCTCTTTTGTGACGGTTTCTCGCGAGTCATATGGAGAGGATGGACCATACTCGGTGGATTTCATTTCCGACTATTCTTGGTTTAAGTATGGGGTCCCCCGCCATTATGACGAGGCCGAGGCGCATGTTTGGTTGAACTATAGAGAATGGCCTCAATTCTTTGCTAGTGATGAGATGGTCCTTGGAGAATTCATGGACCCCGAGCCTTATTTTCCACCCTAACGGAGCTTAGGTAGCCGGCACGTCAAGCTAATGACGTTAAAAAAGCGCTTCTCGGGAGGCAACCCGACGTATCCTTCGTATCCTTTGTTTTCTTTTGATTTGTTTTCTTATTTTTAGGATTTGAGCTTATTGTGCTAACCCTTTCTCTAAACCCCTTGAATGCAAGTATTTTGGGATGTATCTTTGGTGTGATCTTGTAGGTGCTTCTTGGTTCAAATGATGAGCTCGAAGGGACAAGGTGTATGATGCAAATGGACGAACAACTAGGATGTGAGACGAGCAAACGGTCTCGACCACCTCTCAAGTAGTTCGAGCCTCAAGTGCTCAACCTTTCCCTCCCCATGTGCCGATGTCAAAAATTCACCATTCTTCCTAGCTTCCAACACTTTGTCTAGTGAGTTTCCCTTTTCATTTTCCCTCTTGGTTTTATTTGGATGCAATGAGGACATTGCATATTTTAAGTATGGGGTATGGGAAAAGGAAACTCTTTTGTGCCTAGTGTTTTGTACATATGTGTGGTGTGTGTGTCCTTTGCTTTGTTTGAGAAATGTTTTTGCAGAAATTCCTAAAAATTCGAAAATTGTGTGAAAAAGTCAAAAAGATTTTGTTTTTGGACTAGGAAATCCCATCTTAGATGTCCATTTGAAGGCTAATGATGATGTGAGCATGTAAAGTCCTTTGCATATTTTTGGATAGTTTAGCCTCTAAATGGATGTTGCTTTTGATGTGATGTGATATCTTGCATGTTTTTATTGAGCACATGAGTTCTTGGATGAGTATGATGCAACTAAGCTAGAGTGAACCTTGTGAGATGATTTTTGACCATTTTAGGGATGCTTGTTCATATTGCATATCCCTCAATTTCTTGTGTGAATTAGCTCATGCATGCTTAGTAAAACTTGCTATTGCGGTGTTTATCTATTTTCCAAGACCAATATGAGAGTTGTTCTATGCTTTGTCACATTGATTTGAACTTTATTTTGCTTAGTCACAAAATATTCCATATCCTACCTTGAAGTTAAACCGTTGTTTGTAGCCCCGTTTTAGCCTTAGACCTTTGTTTGAAACTCCTCAAAAATATGATTCCTAGCCTATATGACTTGACCCTTATGGGATTGGACTTTAGTGAGAGGTTTTGGGAGAATATTTGGAGAGTTGAGATTCTCTTTGGTGAAGGGCAAGAAACTCATCTGCTGCATGTGTTGGACCCTAATGACATTCCTGTTCATAGTGGCAGTGACGAAGATGTCAGCTTCGGAGACAACATCTTCAAAGGCACGAAGAGGAAATCCTTCTGCGGTGGCTTCAAAGGCACGAATTGGGTCTATTTCTGCAACAAATACTTGAGCACCAAGCCCCCTTAGACCAACCGCGCAACCCCTGCCAACATCTCCAAAGCCGAGAACAACGGCGACTTTACCAGCAACTGCGACATTATCGGTAGCTCTAAAGAAACTGCTTAGGAAGGACAGTCGACTTCCATGAAAGCTCTCAATCTACAAAATGGAGTAGATATATTCAAACACCCAAAGGTTTTGTTTGAAACAAGGCAATTGGTTAGAATTTGCATTCATGCAAGCACTTACCCGACTAGTGACAACATCGTTCACACTAATGGCGGGAAACAAGAGGGTTTTATTTTGTTGTAGCTGGTACAATCTTCTAAGACCACTGCTACTAAGCTCGGATACACCAACCACATTCTCCCGGATCTTCCTAAACCTCCTTGGATCCACCTTAATCCCATCCCTGATCACTTGTAGCATGATCCTTGACCTCTCGTCATTAGCACTCTCGGGATCGGGCAATCTCCAAGCCTTTCATGTTCCTCCTCTATCCTTACCCCCTCATGGATCAATAGTGTTGCATCTCCACCATCATCAATCAACAAATTCGGTCCGCCTTCACGGCCCCAATCCAATGCCCTCTCCAAGGACCACCAGTATTCCTAAATTCCATCAATAATGCCCTTTAACATCATATGTATGTATTGATACAACAATCCCGTAAAATACTAATTTATAAGCATGATATCATCAATAATAAGGTTTGGAGGCGAAAATGAATGATATCTCTTATTATAAATAAATGCTTGCTTTTCGCTAAACCTCCAATTGATACAAAATCAACAAAATAAACACGTACACGTTAAAAGTGATTAAGTAATTATAAAATCCACCCATGGAACTTAAGTAGTTGTAAGAGGACATACGAGTTCAAAATATGTTAGAACTCAGTAATGCTTAACAAAACCAAATTATGACCCTCGTAAATAACACTTGTCAGAGATCATAGGTTCCTTAACTCTTCAATCACGAGCTGGTATCCACTTCATAATAACTATATATAAATCAAATATTTCATTAGCATCCATTAAAGGTAAAACAACGTGCATATATATCGGCATTCGTCACCGTGGGTAGGTTCTTTTTCGTGCCAAATACGATATGTATTCATGCACTTATCATATGTTCGTGTGGCCAACCAATAATACAATACAACAAAGGTGGACATCATATTATGTAGTTAACCTGAGGAGACTGGCCCCTCCATGCAAAGATGGAGGCAGAATCACGTGCAACGGCAGCAGCGGCATGGTCCTGGGTGGAGAAGGCGTCGGAAGAGCACCAACGCACAGTAGCACCGAGGGCGGTTAGGGTTTCGACCAGTACAGCGGTTTGGGTGGTCATGTGGAGGCTCCCAGTTATCCTCGTACCCCTCAAAGGCTTTGAGGAACCGAACTCCGCCCTACAAGCCACAAGCCCGGGCATCTCTGACTCAGCCAACTGAATTTGGAGGCGTCCGTAATCGGCTTGGGATATGTCTCGAACCTTGAACTCTCGTCCTGCATGCGACCGATCCACCGTAAGAACCATCCTTGATCCTGGCACAACTGTGAAATCTGCAGGGATATTAGAGAAACTCATTTTGTGTGTGTTTATATATTTATGTGATAATTCAATTGAGTGAATTGTGTGAATACAGAGGCTGATGTTGAGGAGTATTTATAGATGGAGGCTTGGATTGAGCAATGTCCTTTTTGGTGGAGTGGAGGATTGGAATAAACAATAGATAAGTTTTGAGTTGTAGATGAAAGATGGCATATTCCAATCCCTTCCTTATGGTACACTAATTCATACTCTTTTCCTTGTGGTACACTACTTCGTCCAAGTTAATAAGGCTAAACTATTATTTTACAAACTATGACATGGAAAATGATAAAGAGATAAACATGAGCCAACTTCTTCTTTCTTTCCTCTTAGGATTCATAGGGATTTATTTTTCCAGATGTATTTTTTTGAAATGAAAAACTATATAAAATGATAGAAATGAAAATCGGTTCAAAGGGAAATAAAAAATCTTATATTCAAGTAAATATCAATTCACTTTCCAAATAAAACAATTTGTATACGATGCTGGCACATTTAAAATCTATGTTGGTGTGATCATTCGAGTATGTTTTTCACTATAAGTTTCCATAAATTATTAATATTATCATCAAATCCGATTTGATCATTTTTTGATCCTTTGTAACAATCTAACTAGTACAAAAGCTAAGTGAACCATTGCATCACTTTTTGTATGACAATACTAGAGTACTTGATATGGTTAGGAAAGCACGAAACGGCCCGTCATTTGAAAGTCTTATACAATGAGCAAATTAGAGCATAGAAGATATTGGATAATCTTGATATGATTCACTTCACAATAATGTCTAACATCACCCTCTTTTCAAGTTCGATCAGGTTAGTTTATGGATGCAATTGGTTGTCTTTGCATCAAAACTTTAGAAAGTACAAAGAATACTCAAGATATAAAACTAATGTCGAAATCTTTAGCTCACCATATTAATATGTGGGAATGACCTATGAGACACAAATAGTTGGGTTCGAACACGTTGTTTCATGATTCAAAAGAAAGTCCCTTCATGGAAATTTGGTTGCCTATTTTAATAAAGGATACCATTTTTTCCAAAAAGAGATACGGTGACGGGTAGGAATTCGTCATATTACTAACTTCTATTCGAAAACCTGTATTTCTTATAGTTTTACCCATTAATGGCAATTTTAATCTTAATTGGAGAGTCGAACTCTACTCTCGTTACTATGCCGAAAATCTTGGGGCATTCCTCCTTTTGGGCTCTTTTGCCCCATTATGTCATTAATTTACCTTCTCAACATTCGGATTCCCGTATCTAATATTGAAGATGAATTATATTGGTTCCCTCTTATGGCGGTGTCTTGTCCATCAAAACCATTGCTTCCTTAGGATCTTCTATAGTGTGTAGCGCCCTTTATTCGTTATTTGTGGATTAGGCGACAAAATCTACGTCCAACAATAAAATACAAAAATTATTTTGAAGCGTTGTACTAGTTCTTTATCGATAACGAAGAGGTTGTATCATTCCTATACTCTCATCGTTTCTGAGGATGGGCATCAATGGTTCACGGAGTAAAGTTGTGCTTGATGATGGTGTTCTAGAAAGTGATTTGTTTAGTATCACACGGGCAATGGAGCGAAGGGAGGAGTGATACTTGTGTTTCGACCTAAAAATAGGTAGTAAATTTGGATAGTTGTGATCAAGTGAATGATAAAACGCACCAATCTGTTCTTATTTTTGTTTCAAGGGTATCATTATCCTCGGTGATATACATTAGTAAAATCTTTCATGGCTATCGATCAACTTTCACTAAAATCATAAGCTACATTTTCTTGTTATGTTATCCTGATTGATTGACATACAGCTTTAAGACAGTCATTTTTCTAAGGAACTTCAAACATGTTAATCGGGAATAAATCAAAAGACACGATAATTTAAACAAAATAGTGACGGGCCTCATTTGTTTTATTCAACTCAAACGATAGTTATGGATTACACATCCTTATTCAACTCATTGTCTTTCCTTGAGGCTCACTGACCCAACCTAAAATTACATGGACCATATGGACCTTCAATTGGAACATTGAGGTATGTTGCCTGCTCTTGAGTGAGCCTAGTGACTTCGGCTCCTACATGACTGAGGTGTAGCCTCGCAACCTTTTGCTCCAAGTGCCTAGGAAGGGAGTACACCCTCCTCTCATAGTTAGACGACTTTCTTTCATTCCAAAGCTCAAGTACGGCCATCAAGTGGTTGGTGAACGAAAATGATCTTAAAAAGCTTGGGCGACCAGAAGCGGATGCAAAGTTCAATTTTCTCCCTTCAGCAAGGACATTGATTCTTCTATTAGACTCAAGAAAGACGAATTGGTCGGAGATAAAAGGCCTGATCGTAACCCTTTTTATGCCGCGATAAGCCTTGAGACCCTCAATGTCAATCTCATTCTCAAACTGGCCCACATTTAGGACAATAGCATTGTTCCTCATCTGCTGCATGTGTTGGACCCTAATGACATTCCTGTTCATAGTGGCAGTGACGAAGATGTCAGCTTCGGAGACAACATCTTCCAAGGCACGAAGAGGAAATCCTTCTGCGGTGGCTTCAAAGGCACGAATTAAGTCTATTTCTGCAACAAATACTTGAGCACCAAGCCCCCTTAGACCAACCGCGCAACCCCTGCCAACATCTCCAAAGCCGAGAACAACGGCGACTTTACCAGCAACTGCGACATTATCGGTAGCTCTAAAGAAACTGCTTAGGAAGGACTGTCGACTTCCATGAAAGCTCTCAATCTACAAAATGGAGTAGATATATTCAAACACCCAAAGGTTTTGTTTGAAACAAGGCAATTGGTTAGAACTTGAATTCATGCAAGCACTTACCCGACTGGTGACAACATCGTTCACACTAATGGCGGGAAACAAGAGGGTTTTATTTTTTTGTAGCTGGTACAATCTTCTAAGACCACTGCTAGTAAGCTCGGATACACCAACCACATTCTCCCGGATCTTCCTAAACCTCCTTGGATCCACCTTAATCCCATCCCTGATCACTTGCAGCATGATCCTTGACCTCTCGTCATCAGCACTCTCGGGATCGGGCAATCTCCCAAGCCTTTCATGTTCCTCCTCTATCCTTACCCCCTCATGGATCAATAGTGTTGCATCTCCACCATCATCAATCAACAAATTCGGTCCGCCTTCACGGCCCCAATCCAATGCCCTCTCCACGGACCACCAGTATTCCTAAATTCCATCAATAATGCCCTTTAACATCATATGTATGTATTGATACAACAATCCCGTAAAATACTAATTTATAAGCATGATATCATCAATAATAAGGTTTGGAGGCGAAAATGAATGATATCTCTTATTATAAATAAATGCTTGCTTTTCGCTAAACCTCCAATTGATACAAAATCAACAAAATAAACACGTACACGTTAAAAGTGATTAAGTAATTATAAAATCCACCCATGGAACTTAAGTAGTTGTAAGAGGACATGCGAGTTCAAAATATGTTAGAAGTCAGTAATGCTTAACAAAACCAAATTATGACCCTCGTAAATAACACTTGTCAGAGATCATAGGTTCCTTAACTCTTCAATCACGAGCTGCTATCCACTTCATAATAACTATATATAAATCAAATATTTCATTAGCATCCATTAAAGGTAAAACAACGTGCATATATATCGGCATTCGTCACCGTGGGTAGGTTCTTTTTCGTGCCAAATACGATATGTATTCATGCACTTATCATATGTTAGTCTGGCCAACCAATAATACAATACAACAAAGGTGGACATCATATTATGTAGTTAACCTGAGGAGACTGGCCCCTCCATGCAAAGACGGAGGCAGAATCACGTGCAACGGCAGCAGCGGCATGGTCCTGGGTGGAGAAGGCGTCGGAAGAGCACCAACGCATAGTAGCACCGAGGGCGGTTAGGGTTTCGACCAGTACAGCGGTTTGGGTGGTCATGTGGAGGCTCCCAGTTATCCTCGTACCCCTCAAAGGCTTTGAGGAACCGAACTCCGCCCTACAAGCCACAAGCCCGGGCATCTCTGACTCAGCCAACTGAATTTGGAGGCGTCCGTAATCGGCTTGGGATATGTCTCGAACCTTGAACTCTCGTCCTGCATGCGACCGATCCACCGTAAGAACCATCCTTGATCCTGGCACAACTGTGAAATCTGCAGGGATATTAGAGAAGCTCATTTTGTGTGTGTTTATATATTTATGTGATAATTCAATTGAGTGAATTGTGTGAATACAGAGGCTGATGTTGAGGAGTATTTATAGATGGAGTTTTGGATTGAGCAATGTCCTTTTTGGTGGAGTGGAGGATTGGAATAAACAATAGATAAGTTTTGAGTTGTAGATGAAAGATGGCATATTCCAATCCCTTCCTTATGGTACACTAATTCATACTCGTTTCCTTGTGGTACACTACTTCGTCCAAGTTAATAAGGCTAAACTATTATTTTACAAACTATGACATGGAAAATGATAAAGAGATAAACATGAGCCAACTTCTTCTTTCTTTCCTCTTAGGATTCATAGGGATTTATATTTCCAGATGTATTTTTTTGAAATGAAAAACTATATAAAATGATAGAAATGAAAATCGGTTCAAAGGGAAATAAAAATATCTTATATTCAAGTAAATATCAATTCACTTTCCAAATAAAACAATTTCTATACGATGCTGGCACACTTAAAATCTATCGTGGTGTGATCATTCGAGCATGTTTTTCACTATAAGATTCCATAAATTATTAATATTATCATCAAATCCGATTTGATCATTTTTTGATCCTTTGTAACAATCTAACTAGTACAAAAGCTAAGTGAACCATTGCATCACTTTTTGTATGACGATACTAGAGTACTTGCTATGGTTAGGAAAGCACGAAACGGCCCGTCATTTGAAAGTCTTATACAATGAGCAAATTAGAGCATAGAAGATATTGGATAATCTTGATATGATTCACTTCACAATAATGTCTAACATCACCCTCTTTTCAAGTTTGATCAGGTTAATTTATGGATGCAATTGGTTATCTTTGCATCCAAACTTTAGAAAGTACAAAGAATACTCAGGATATAAAACTAATGTCGAAATCTTTAGCTCACCATATTAATATGTGGGAATGACCTATGAGACACAAATAGTTGGGTTCGAACACGTTGTTTCATGATTCAAAAGAAAGTCCCTTCATAGAAATTTGGTTGCCTATTTTAATAAAGGATACCATTTTTTCCAAAAAGAGATACGGTGACGGGTAGGAATTCGTCATATTACTAACTTCTATTCGAAAACCTGTATTTCTTATAGTCTTACCCATTTATGGCAATTTTAATCTTAATTGGAGAGTCGAACTCTACTCTCGTTACTATGCCGAAAATCTTGGGGCATTCCTCCTTTTGGGCTCTTTTGCCCCATTATGTCATTAATTTACCTTCTCAACATTCGGATTCCCGTATCTAATATTGAAGATGAATTATATTGGTTCCCTCTTATGGCGGTGTCTTGTCCATCAAAACCATTGCTTCCTTAGAATCTTCTATAGTGTGTAGCGCCCTTTATTCGTTATGTTGGGACGCTATCAAGGACGCCCTCGTACTTGGTAGCGCGCCCACAACCGTCCCTTAGTTTTGATATGACAAACTCACTTTGATTCTAATAAAGATTGTCCAAGTGTTCAGGAACGTTAGTGACAAAAGGACAACAAGTGTGTATGGGCGTCACATAGGCTTTGGGACGCTAGCTAACAGGAAGTAAGGACCAACCAGAGACTACTTGAGCAAGGACGCAGTCCCAAGCAAGTAGGAACGCAAGCAGAGCGTCCTTACTCTATAGCCGACAGGATGACATCACTCGACAATATTTGATCATCCAAGGACACGTGGAGACCGATCGTGTAGCGGAGTCCAACACTACGTGGTGGACGATCCTGTTGCAGAGTCCATCAACACGTGTCGGCCGATCCTGTAGCGGAGTTCATCATACACAGCTGGATACAGGAAGCTTCCTCATCACCGCCTTACTACGTGGAGGAAGATCCTGTAGCCACGTCCTCGAAGGGCATTATCGTCCCAGGAGAAAGACGCCCTTCCCCAAGTCCTATAAATAGCCCCAAGGCATTTATTGTGACGTTAACGCTTTCAGGAATATTCAGAGAGAATCAGTAGAAAGCGGCTCACTCAAGAACACGAAGAACTAACTCAAGAACTCAAGAACATTGCTAGAATTTGTGTTAGATCGAGTGAGACTTGTAAACAAATCACAAAAACAGTTTGTAACAGAAAACCCAAAAAGAGAGAGAGAGAGAGTTCTGCGAAGTACTGCAGGACGTAGGAATAGAGTCATTTAGTAGATTGAACCAGCTTTAGTTGTAGGCTTAAAGGAGTTCTTTACAAGTGAACTTAGGGAAAAGCTAAGTGTTAGAGAACTGTAAAGACTCGCCAGTACAACTGTAAGGACGTTCAATATAAAGGAAAGAACTATTCAAAAATTCTCCAAGGAGGTAGAGGTTTACACTCAAGGACTACTTGGTCTTGAGTGGTTCCTCTATAATTCACTGCGTTCATCTATTAACTTGTTTAGTACTTTATTCCGCTGCATTACTCAAGGACGCCCCTACACCTCGTAGGGACGCCAGACCAAAGGACGCCTTTACTCCAGTAAAGGACGTCCCTCAGTACTAACGATCCAACAATTGGTATCAGAGCAGGCGCTCTAGATTCTTACTGAGTTGCAGGTTAAAGATGGACAAGGAACCGATTGGAATCTCTTTTGTGAAGCCTCCGCGCCTAACTGACGGCAACTTCAACCGCTGGAAAATCATATTTGAGAACTTTGTAAGGAGTCAGAACTATCAGTGCTGGAAAGTGATCATGAAAGGCGACCTTGCCGTTCCTACATATAAGAAGGACAAAGAGGACGAGTGGGGTCCTGATGAATTCAAATTGATGGAAACAAATGCAAAGGCTATGTGCTTCCTTCAAGCGTCCCTTTGCGAGAGGGACGCCACCAGAGTCAGCAATTTGGCAACTGCCAAACTACAGTAGGAAGCTGACTCGGCTAAAGTCGTCGTGCCAAGATCAAAGATAAATAACCCAAACTACAAACTAACTAGTATAGCAAGTAAGTAAGGGGTCGAACCCAAGAGAACTATGGTATCTAGTATTAATATAATTATCAACTAAAGAAAAGGGGATTTAGGAGAGAAATCTATACTAAACTAATCTAAACTAAGAAACAAATAATAAACAAAGAAACAAACATACAAATATGGGGAAACAAGTGATAAGGAGACAGGTTCATTCAAAAGATCCACTCATGATATAATCACTCGATCATAGATTTATCCATTGATTTCATTCACACCTATGGTTAATTCCTATCCTGATCATTAACAATCGCAAGTCCACGGTCCAAGCAATTCTATAACCCTAGGCAAGGACGCTTAACCTAGAATTAGCATAAGGAACAAGGATATGCAGGATATAATATCAAACAATCAAGCTACGAGTCAATTGCAAGATAAAACAATCAATTCTCTTATTAATCCTAGTTGCATAGACAACAGGTCTAGGTTAAGTTGTTTTCACAGATTAGTTTTGTCCACGGTCCAAACCTAATCCAACAGTAGAAAGCTAATCAATTCAATAGGGTCTCGACTCCTAGAGAAACAATCAACAATCATAAGATGAAGCACAAGAGAATCAATATTAACCAAAGGATAGAAATCAATTACCAAAATCTCACGAGTTCATAATCAGAGCTTCTCCCTTGAACAAACCCAAGGAGACTAGCTCTCCATAACTAAAGAAGAATTGAAAACCTAACTATGAATATGAGTTATGAGTTATCCTCAAAATACAACCTAAAAACCCTATAAATAGTCTCGGAAAACACATATCCGAAAATACCCAAAAGATATAAAGATAAAAGGAAACAAGATAATCGGCGGAAAAATCCGCTGGGCGCCACCCGCGATCGCGGGTCACCAACCCGCGGTCGCGGGTCAGGCGATTCTCGAACTTTCTCTTCGCTGCTTCTATCCGCGGTCGCGGCCTTCACTTTAAGTCTTCTTCTCGTCTCTGTAAGCATTCCGCGGTCGCGCCAGGGGCTCCGCACCCGCGGTTCTTCTGCAGACGACTCTAATCTTCATAAAATCTTCACTTTATCAACTTCTGTGTCTTCGGCCTGGATCTAACAATTATGCCTAAAAGCTAGCCTAAAACACTCAAAAACATCCTAAAAACTACCAAGATAAGGCATACAAAATAGGCAGAATCAAATTCCCCCATACTTAGATCTTGCTCGTCCTCGAGTAAGCTCCAAGCAAATATACAAATCTACACATCAAAAGACCTCAGGAAGTAAAGGGAAATAAGACAACCATAAACTCTCAGCTCACAACCCGAACCCAAGTAGAGAATAATGAGCAAAACATGAAAGCTCAACACACACCTCACAAAAATACATCAAATCACTCAAAGCTCCAAATCATGAAAGAGCAATCCTAAGGATCTACCCAACATCTACAATGAATCCCCAAGCCCCAAAGTAGAATGAAATCCTAGACACTCCAATTTTTCCGCTCAATTCTACTTAGGCGCCCTTTCGGGTTTTCACCTAATCACTCATTTCATTTTTCAAGGGTGTGCTCACCAAAACTCACATCTCTCATAAACCTCTTTTTACCCCAGCCTAATGCTGGTCCGGGTTACCTGCTTATGACCTGAGCCGCCCTTTCGGGTTTTCGACTCATCCCAGGATTTTCTATGCCTTTTTTCGAATTTTTGGCTCTTTTTTTTTTCTTTCTTTCTTTTCTTTTCTTTCAGGACTGAAACTGTACATAAACACAGCAGTGAATCCCCTCCCCCATACTTAAACTCTTCATTGTCCTCAATGAATCTAAGAACAAAGAAGTAAAGTAAAGAGAAGGGAATCAGAAGACTCACTGCTGATCAGGAGGTGGAGGTGGTGGCTGGAAATAGTAAGAAGGATAACCTGGCCACATACCCTGAAAATACTACTCCTGCCTCCTCTGAAACTCAACCATCCCAGCTACAGCCTGGGATATCTCATCAACTGTAGACTCAAGGCGCTGCATCCGAGCCTCCTGACTCTGATCATAGGATCCAAAATCGCGAGCAGAAGAACTAGCACCAGCAGAAGAACCCCAGCCTGAACCAGAAGCATAAGTAGTAGCATAAGCTTCCCAAGTAGGATCTCCACCAGCTGGCGGTGCATCAGGCATAGGAGCATCAGCAGCAGCAACAGCCTCCTCAAAAGCATCAAGAGCAATAAAGAACTCATGGTTCTGCTGACCATAGAAAAATGGACGGGGAAGTCGCAAATAACGAGCAGCAGGAGAACCAAACATCCAAAACCACCCCGACTCAGTAGAACCACTCAAACATCTCGCCTTCTTCAGCTGAGCGACATCATACTCATGATCATCAGTCAAAGGCATACCATGATACATCTGGATCTCATCTCTAGTCATATAAGGTAATGCCAAAAGAGTAATCAGGCCGCCAAAACCAATCCGCCCGGCCTTCTTGGGATATTTCTTCAAAGTGTCAATGAAAAGCTCCACCCAATCAGGCACAACTGGCTGTGAAGGCATCAAACACCATAACAAGCGAGCATCATGAAGAGGAACCTTGTTCACCTCACCCTTACCCAGAAACGTCATAGCCAGCACCTTATGGCAAAGGCGAGTACAAGGGTGCGGGATCTTATAGTTGTACTCTCCACTCTGGTTGTTAAACTGGCATCCAGTAATAGCAAACCAGAAATCAAAGAAATCCTGACCTGCTGGCAAAGAATCCCACCCCTCAGTAGGCGGAGCGGTGATACCAAACAACCCTCTAATCTACTCCTTACTCACAGTACAGGGCTTACCACAAGCCCGGAAAGAAAGCACATCACCAGTAATAAGCAATGTAAACAGAAACTCAAGCACAAGACCTCGGTAAGTCACCTCAGAAAGCTGCATCAATCCCACTAGACCACCCCAAGGGCGATTTCCGGCGAGCCCCCCCCCCCCCCCATCCTTCCCGGGTCACTCCGGCGAGGGTGGTCCCAACGAGCCCCTTGCTCCCACTCATGGTGTGTCTCCCCACAAACCACCACCGACTTGGAGTGTCCCGGCCGCCCTTTGCTCACCGGAGTTTCCCCTCCCCCCCCCCACCCTCTCTTCCTCTCGATTTTTGTTTCCGGCCGCCCCTTCTTCCCCTTTGAAGGGCTCGGTTTGCTCTTCGCCGGAAAAGGTTGAGACGGCCTTGGCCGTGCTCTTGTCTTGGCTATAGCTAAGACTAGGAAAGGCTCTTCCTCCTCTAATGGAGGGGCTGTTTTGTGCAAGAATGGAGATGGTGAAGAAGTTGCTCCTTCTAAGAAGAATGTAGGTGATGAAACAAGCAAGAAAAACCGAAGTTCCAAAGCCATGCCTAAGGCGGATGGTGGTGGTGCTAAGGTGGCCGATTCTAAGGCCATGGATGGAATTGATAAGGGAAAGGAGCTGTCCTTAAGTTCCATTGGTGAGGAAAATGAAGAAGTGGTCGTCCATTGTAGGAACATGCTCTCCGACGATGAAGAAAATGATGTTTTCGGCGACTTTCCGACGTTGGCCGCCGCCATGGCGTCTTCTTCTCCGGCGATGGTGGCTGCTCGGAAAAGCTTGGAGACCTCCTTGGTCAGCCATGGGACGTCCCTAATTGATGGTGCCTTGAAAATGGATGCTTTAAATGGTGTTGGGCACAATTCCAACCTTGATTTGCATGGTTTCGAGAGCATTAAATGCGCTTTGGGACCTCACAAAGCTCCCACTTCCCATGCATTGACCAAAGACTCTTTGAAGCATGTTGTGGGCCCCTCTCAACCACAAGACGTTCAGCTGGCTCATGGGTCCAGCCCCTCCACTTTTCTTGGCACGAAATTGGCCCCCTCGACCTCGGTTTTGCCCGGCGATCATGGGGTCGCTTTGGCCGGTGCGCATGCGTCCATCTCGGCGGCCTTACCTTCCAATCCCCTTGTCCAGGCCAAGGACAAGGATTTGGCCCCCCCTACTGTCCCATCCTCCCATGGGTACGTGGGGACCTCCAACGGGCAAGGCCAAAATGCCCCCATCTCTTCCAAAGACAAGGCGACCGGCTCAAACGCACAAAGGCCGAATGCTTGGGCCAATAAATCCAAGAATATTTTCTTGAACCATGGCCTTGGTGGGAAGCTTGAGTATTTCCCTCCCACCTCTAATCGTGTGAAAATCAAGTGCTCCGATGCCCTCCCTTCGCACATGGTTTGGGGTTGGTCCTTACTTGGCCAATATGTTGGTTTTCATCCCGGGGCTTTCTTGATCAATGAGATGAGGAAGCAATGGGGTGTGCGGTCAAGATGGCGTGAAGAAGAAGGATGGATGATATTCAGTTTTGAGTCCGAGGAGGATTGTGAGAAGGTGCTACTTGGTGGCCCGTATTTTATCCATGGTAAACCCCTCTTGCTCAAGCACATTCCGGATAAATTCGCCTTCAATCGTAAAGATATTGCTACCGTTCCTTTGTGGGTTCGTATATTTGGTCTTGGTATGAAATATTGGACGCCGGAGATCCTTGGCCATGTTGCTTCTCAAGTTGGCAAGCCCTTCTACATGGACCCGGTAACCACGTCTCGAAAACGGGGTGCTTATGCTAGAGCCCTTATTGAGGTGAATTTCGCTTCTCCCGTTACTAAAAGTGCCGGTCTTGATTTTGATGATGGAGTGTCTTTGGATTGCTCTTTCCTCATTGAAAATGAACCTCTATATTGGAAAGAGTGTTGTTCCTTTGGTCATGATGAGACGGAGTGCTCGTTCAAAGAGAAGAAGAAGAATGTTGGTGTTAAGGCTAAGAAAGACACTAAGGTGGCCAATTCCAAGGCTAGCAAGGGTGTTGATACACCCGGTTTGAGTGTCCCCAATGGAGGTGTACAAACCTCAAATGTACAACTCCAAAATGAAGCTAAAGTCCAAAGTCCTAAGGCAACACAAGCTGTTTTTGCCACTTCTACCGACAATCCCCTTTTTTCCATGAATCGCTTCGAGGCTCTTGATGGAGATGATGGGAAGGAAGAAGATGATGAAGTTAGTGATGAAGAAGGACTTGATGATGATAGTGAGACTGACTCAAGGGAGCTCGGGATTGATGGAAACAAGGAAAATGACATCGAAGGTGAAGACATTGAAACCGAGGATCAAAATGCTCACTTGGAGGTGCTCGATCCTAGTCTTGATGTGTCTTCGGATGAGGAGAGGAGTAGTAGCTCGGATGGAGGTGGAAGCGAATCTTTTGTTGCTTCGGCTAATGGAAGTGGTGGATATTATGTTGAGGACATCGCGTTTGAAGCGGTGAAGTCAAGATCACAAAGAAGAAAGACCAAGAAGAGCACCCTCACTCCTACGGTGCTTGCCCTCAAAGCGCCCCTGAAATGGCCCCAAAAGAGCACTATCACTACTAGGAGTACTAGTCTCATGGACCAAAAATCCGTGAGAAAGAAACGCTAGTGGTGCTTGTTGCTTTTGTGTTGGTTTGTAGGTTGTTTGTTGTTTGTTTGATCCTTGCTTGCTTGTTCTAGCATGTTTGGAAGGCTTGCATGCCTTTCCATATGCTTCCTTTGTTTTGGTTTGATTGGCCTGCGTGCCTCTCTTTCTTTCCCGTTCTTGTAACTCCGATATTTTCACCCCTTCATGGGGTCCATATTAATCCGAATTTACCTTTAACCAAAAAAACAAAATCCCACTAGACCACCCTGTCCAAGCATACGCTGGGTACAGTCTAACATCCCGAGCGCACTCAAAGTCGGAGCATGGAAGAACTTGGTAGAAATAATATCCTTGTCTTTCAAAGCATCCCAAATCTTCTTCTGCCCCTTAGTAAGATCCCTCACTCGATGCGACATAATGCGATGAAAATAATCGAGCACAGAAGAGAGGAAGTTACCGAATGACGAAACCGAGTGAACCCTCTATCGATGAACCGCGGGCGCGGATGTACGGGCCGCGGGCGCGGAATAAGGACAGAATGGGGCGGAGACTGCTGGAACGGAGCCGCGGGCGCGGGTGTACGGGCCGCGGTCGCGGGAGCGAACCAGAGATCGAGACTGAACAGTGGGAACCCGCGGGGGCAGGTCTGGTATCCGCGGTCGCGGGTCAGCGGATTTCGCAGATCTGCGATTTGCACGATGCTGTGGCGGCGACTACCTTCGAGCGGCTCCGGGTTTCTTGGCGATGGTGAAGAGAGGCCGGAGATGGGGCTGGCGAGAGGTAGAAGCGGTGGCACGGGGCTGCGACGGCGTCACACTGTCGGCCCAGATCTAGATCTGAGAGACCCGACAGCAAACGCCAGCGAGAGAGAGGAAGGGGCCGACGGCGACTCGTGCGGAGGGACCGGCGTCGGTGCTGGTGAGTGACGGCCGGCGACTTGATGGCGAGAGGAGGGCCGGCGTTGTTGTGTGAGAATGAAGATGAGGATGGGGGATGGTAGGGAAGCCATCCGCGACTTTTAGGTCGCGGGATGGGATTTTTTTTTTTTTTTCTGAGCAACACACCCGCGATAGCGGGTAGGACCCGCGGTCGCGGTTCTAGTACCTGTACGTCTAGGTCTTCTATATTCGAAACGCGACCGCGGTTGCGCACCCCGCGGGCGCGATTCTACCACAGAATGTTCTTTCGAACCTAGTACCTGCATGTTAGCCCGGAAAAATTTTATTTTCAAATTCAACTTGAATCTCAAATTCGGGTTGCCTCCCGAGAAGCGCCTTTGGTTAACGTCGATGGCTCGACGTACTCATGATCGGACATCGTCAATGACCTGAGCAATCTATCAAAGTCCTGCGAACAACTCTCATGCAAGCATATATAGCACAAAGATGAATTGAAAGTGAATAATATATCATTAAGACACCGTTTCAATTTATCAAAATAGCTAGAGAAGTTATGATCATGTTGATTAGGATGGAACCAATTTGGAGAATTAGGTGGTTTTTCAAAGTATTCTTCAAAAGAGACAAATTCAATTTTAGCACTATCACCTATTTTAGGACTATTATGCGAGATCTCATTAGACAATCTATCATGCTCAAGCCCTATGTCAGCACCCAAAGGACAATCAATGGAGAATAAGGAAGAAGAGGAAAGGATACAGGGATCGTGATCGATCTCAACCGAGGGCTCCACCGTAGGAGACATAGACATCTCTTCAGGCGGATAGGAAACCTCCAAAACATCATCAGGCTCCTCCGTCATGACATAATCAGGATCATCCATCTCATCATCCCATATAGAGTATTTGAGTGCTTCTGGAAGAAGTGGATTTGGCTTCTGGGGAACTAAAGGAAGAAGGTTCGGCTTCTCATGTACATCATCGTCGACAACAGAAGACCCGCGCTCGCGGAAGGTGGGCCGCGGTCGCGGATCGTCGACAGAAATTGTGAACTCAGCTTCCACACACCCGCGGTCACGGGTTGGAGATCCGCGGTCGCGGGTCGTCCGTTCTTGGAGTTTCACCGCTTCTGCATAGAATACGCGGGTGCGGCATGGTGGACGCGGTCGCGGATCATCCGCTGAGTAATCAACGTGAGCCTCTGTAGGGATTCCGCGGTCGCGGCCTGCCTGACGCGGTCGCGGAATAGCAACAGGAGCGTCGTTCGTTACGCCCAACTCTTGTCCACTCCGTAATGACATGGCACTTGCATTCACCAGTGCTTGAGGAGTAATATTGATCTTCTCGGAAATCTCCCTCATTCTCATCACGATGGCCAAGTTCATCTCTTGGAGTTTCCTATCAAATAGCTCATTCATGTCCTCCAGTTTCCTAGAAACATGTTCTTCAGCTGATGGTTGGTCCGGGCAGGAGGGTGTTGTGCTTCTACTCTCCTCAGCAAAGTTCTCCACTATTCTGAAGACTTCCTGGGGAGCTTTGTCTAGATGAGAGCCCCCACATGAAGCGTTCACTAATCTGCTGTGATAATAGCACATGCCAAACATGATGTACTCAATGAGATCGTGATCTGTGAACCCATGGCCTGGATAACTAGAAACGAGCCTTTTGTAGCGATCAAGATAATCGTACAGGCTCTCCCCGTCATGTTGTTGAAGATTGGCGATGTTCCTCTTGATAACTGCCCTTACTGGAATAGGGAAGTACTTGTCCATGAATGCAACCTTCAACTGACTCCATGTTGTGATCCGTTGAGAGTGAGGATTGTTTAATATTGAGAAAAACCACTCCTTAGCTGATCCGGTCAGAGAGAACGGGAAAGCTCGCATCTTGATTTGATCCTCAGTGACCTTAGCAGGCTTTATGCACAGACATACATGATCAAACTCTGTAAGGTGTTTAATTACATCGTCATCAGGCTGCCCGCTGAATCGCGGTAAAAGACCAATTAGACTGGGTTTCAACACAAAGTCCACCCCTTCAGCTAACTCAGGGTACTCAACAACCATCCTGTCTCCTGAAAACAACGACAGCACTTGGAAAATAATCAGTAGCAAGGGTGTGGACCGTAAGATAGGTCCACACAATAGTCAATAAAAATACTAATACTAGAAAGAAACCTAAGTTCCCCGGCAACGGCGCCAAAATTTGACTCGGCTAAAGTCGTCGTGACAAGATCAAAGATAAATAACCCAAACTACAAACTAACTAGTATAGCAAGTAAGTAAGGGGTCGAACCCAAGAGAACTATGGTATCTAGTATTAATATAATTATCAACTAAAGAAAAGGGGATTTAGGAGAGAAATCTATACTAAACTAATCTAAACTAAGAAACAAATAACAAACAAAGAAACAAACATACAAATATGGGGAAACAAGTGATAAGGAGACAGGTTCATTCAAAAGATCCACTCATGATATAATCACTCGATCATAGATTTATCCATTGATTTCATTCACACCTATGGTTAATTCCTATCCTGATCATTAACAATCGCAAGTCCACGGTCCAAGCAATTCTATAACCCTAGGCAAGGACGCTTAACCTAGAATTAGCATAAGGAACAAGGATATGCAGGATATAATATCAAACAATCAAGCTACGAGTCAATTGCAAGATAAGACAATCAATTCTCTTCTTAATCCTAGTTGCATAGACAACAGGTCTAGGTTAAGTTGTTTTCACAGATTAGTTTTGTCCACGGTCCAAACCTAATCCAACAGTAGAAAGCTAATCAATTCAATAGGGTCTCGACTCCTAGAGAAACAATCAACAATCATAAGATGAAGCACAAGAGAATCAATATTAACCAAAGGATAGAAATCAATTACCAAAATCTCACGAGTTCATAATCAGAGCTTCTCCCTTGAACAAACCCAAGGAGACTAGCTCTCCATAACTAAAGAAGAATTGAAAACCTAACTATGAATATGAGTTATGAGTTATCCTCAAAATACAACCTAAAAACCCTATAAATAGTCTCGGAAAACACATATCCGAAAATACCCAAAAGATATAAAGATAAAAGGAAACAAGATAATCTGCGGAAAAATCCGCTGGGCGCCACCCGCGATCGCGGGTCACCAACCCACGGTCGCGGGTCAGGCGATTCTCGAACTTTCTCTTCGCTGCTTCTACCGCGCCCGCGGCTTGGTCACCCGCGGTCGCGGCCTTCACTTTAAGTCTTCTTCTCGTCTCTGTAAGCATTCCGCGGTCGCGCCAGGGGCTCCGCACCCGCGGTTCTTCTGCAGACGACTCTAATCTTCATAAAATCTTCACTTTATCAACTTCTGTGTCTTCGGCCTGGATCTAACAAATATGCCTAAAAGCTAGCCTAAAACACTCAAAAACATCCTAAAAACTACCAAGATAAGGCATACAAAATAGGCCGAATCAGAAGCTCTTGAAAAATTCCACGTAGGAACTGCTGAGATGAGGGAAGACGTTCAGCTTGAAATCAAGAGAGAGTTCTATGCTTTCAGAATGCTCCCCAATGAAACTGTGAACGACTATTCATACCGTTTTGAACAACTTGTTACCAAGATGAGGAACCTGGGCGTTCCTGAAGCTGAAGTTTCAATGAGAAACAGAGTTCAAGTGGTCATAGATGGTTTAACAGGAAAGTGGAACTTTGATAGAACCACGTTCAAGGAGAATACAGCTAACAAGACTCTTGACATGGAAGAGATCTACGGGAAGCTAAGAGGATACGAAGCAAGAAGGAACTCCGATTTGGCTGAGCTAGCATGGAATCCTCAAACAGATCTAGCATTGATGACATCAACACCAGAGTACGCTGAGTACCTTCGTCGTCAACAAGAACTCGCTATGATGGTGGAAGCCAATAAGAATGAAAACCGTGAAAGGATGCGCGTTCAAGCATTGAAAGAGAAAGAAAGCAAGACTAAGGAACAACTTGAAGAAGAGGAAGGACTTGTTCTCTTTAACAAAGTTCTGCGTTCTTTTGGCAAAAGAAACAAACAGTTCAACAAACACAAGATGCCTTACAAGAAGGAGAGTCCCAAGTATACTGAGGCAGAGATGAAAGAACTTACTTGTTATAAATGTAACAAGAAAGGACACTTTGCCAAAACGTGTACAACGGGAATGTCCGCAAAAGAAATGAAGACAAAAGCACTCATCGGAGCGTTCGCATCTGCATGGGATAATGGTAGCTCTTCTGATGATGATGATGATGATGAAGAACCTGATGAGCAAGTGGCGTACATGGCCATGGAGGACGCCACAGTTCTCGAGGAGCACGCTTCGAAATCTGAAAATGAGGTAACCCGTGAGTCTATGATGAGTTCCTTAGAAAATTGTTCTAAATCCAAGCTCATTAAACTTATTGGAAGAATCATGGAAGAAAGTGTTATCATGCAACATAGAATGGATGAACTTGAACTTGAAAATGAAAATATTGTGGTTGAATGTGAAAACTGTAGTTCTATGACCATTCAATTAGAGTCCTCATGTGAAGAAACTAAGTCCCTAAAAACTGAAATCATGTTTCTCAAACTTGAGAACGCTAAGCTTAGGGAAGAAGTGAAAATGATGGGTAAGAGTCCCATAGTTGAAGAAGTTAGACCAATGGTCTTTGTCCCAGCTAAGACAGGTCTAGGTTACGAATCTGACACTAAGAACTCTCTTCCTAGCGACTTTGAGGCAAGCAAAACTTCAGAACTTGAACTTGAAAGGGAGAAAACCAAAAACCATCTTGAAAGAATTAGAGTCCTAGAGAGTGGAGAAATAGGTAAAGAGGACTACTACACTAACTCCACTAGTCATAGGATCTACAAGAAAATTGCTAAAGGGGGAGGTTCTAAAGTCTGTGATCCTCAAAAGATGAAAGAAAACAAAATCCAATGTCCCAACAAGAAGTACTACCTCGGTACGTACTATAGGACGTGTTGGTACTGTGGACAAGGAGACCACTTCAAATTTGAGTGTGAAAAACTGAAAGAAGATATTGCAAGTGGCAAAACTGCTAGGACTAACATTGAAAATGATAAGTCCGTTCCTAAAGCTAATCCTAGGCGTTCTAGACGCTCTAGGAACTCTTTCCGCAAGCATGCTACTTCAAATGATGTTAATATAAATGACTACATGCCAGAACTAGAGTTCTATTTCTGTAACGAACCAGGTAAGGAAAACCTTGCCTGGGTCGCAAAACACTAACTTTGTTATGGCAGGTGGAAGTGAGGGGACGCCCATGGATCATTGATAGTGGCGCCTCAAACCATATGACAGGAAGCCAGATCCATCTCACTTCTATCCAAAGTAGTGCCACGGGAGGAACTGTCTCGTTTGGCAACAAGGGCAAGGGAAAGATCAAAGGGACGGGAACTGCCATTCTCAATCCGTCCATCAAAGCTATGAACGTAAGCCTTGTTGAAGGACTAGGTTTCAACCTCCTAAGCGTTTCTCAGATGTGTGATCAAGGTGAAAACTTAGTCACTTTTGACTCAAAGGAGTGCCTCGTTGTCAACAAGAAAACAAACAAAGTTGTTCTCAAAGGCGTTCGCAAGAACAACGTCTACATCTTCAATCAAGAGTTCAAGCCCAAATCTGAACTATGCCTAGCTGTTTCAAAGGAGGACGCTGATCTCTGGCATCGCCGCCTTGGCCATGCTGGACCAAGCACAATCCTCAAACTGCATCAAAGAAATCTTGTGAAAGGACTCCCCCGAATTGATCCTGAGAAAGTTGAACAGTGCGAAGCCTGTATCAAAGGGAAGCAAACAAGAACGTCCTTCAAATCTAAAAATGAAGTTAGCACGAAGAAGCCTTTGGAACTTCTCCATATGGATCTTTGTGGACCAATGAAGACATTAAGCTATGGTGGAAAGAGGTACATTTACGTTCTTGTAGATGATTTTTCTCGATTCACTTGGGTTCTTTTCTTGGCAACCAAAGCAGATTGTTTCAATGCGTTCAAAGTCTTCATCAAACAAGTGGAAGTTGCCCTTGAGACACCTCTCAAAGCCATAAGATCAGACCATGGGACGGAGTTCCAAAACTCAAAGTTCCTGGCCTACTGTGATCAACATGGTGTCTCGCACAACTTCTCCGCTCCAAGGACTCCTCAACAAAATGGAGTAGTGGAAAGAAAGAATAGGACGCTTGAGGATATGGCAAGGACTATGCTATTGGCTAATAGCGTTCCCACGTACTTCTGGGCGGAAGCTATTGCCACAGCTTGCTACATCATCAATCGTGCCATGATCCGTCCTCTGCTGAAGAAGACGTCCTATGAGTTGTTAAATGGAAGGAAGCCTCGCATTGACTATCTCAGAATTTTTGGATGCAAGTGCTTTGTACACAACAACGACAAAGAACGACTTGGAAAGTTTGATACAAGGAGTGATGAAGCTATATTCCTTGGGTACTCTCTCACCAGCAAAGCATATAGAGTTTTCAACAAAACGACTCTAAAGCTTGAAGAGAGCATTCATGTTGTGTTCAAGGAGAGCGTTTCTCAGAAAAGAAAAACCAAGTAAGAAAGAACGCTCCTCCTCACAACAGCAGGACGACTCTGAAGACGAAGCTGATGGTTGGTTCTCTGGAAAATACTATGTTCCTAACGACGCTATGCCCAATCCTGAAGAAGTCTCAGTAGACGTTCCTAGCATTATTGAAGGAGTTCCTTCTCGTAGCGAATCTCCAGTTCAACAAGATGTAACTGAATCAAGTCAACAAGGCGAGCAACGTCAAGGTGTGGACGCTCTCTCTGAGGGGGAACACACTGAGGACGCTTGTCAAGAAAACAGTGATGTTTCAGATGATGAAATTGATCCAAGATTTGCTCAATTATTTCAAAGAGAGTCCCGCTTCTCAAAGGATCACCCAACGTCTCAGATTGTCTCAGATCCTTCTCAAGGAGTTCAGACAAGGTCAGCTGCAAGTAAGTCCCAAAGTGCAAACTTAGCCTTCTGTGCGTTCAATGCCTTTGTCTCAATGGTGGAGCCAAAGAATATTAAAGAAGCACTCCAGGATGCTGACTGGATTCAAGCGATGCAAGAAGAACTTAATCAGTTTGAAAGGAACAAAGTTTGGACTCTTGTTCCACGTCCCAAAGGCAAAAATATCATTGGGACGCGATGGGTGTTCAGAAATAAGCTTGATGAGAGTGGACGTGTGTCAAGAAATAAGGCAAGACTGGTGGCTCAAGGAATCAAGCAAGAGGAAGGCATAGACTATGATGAGACCTTTGCTCCTGTTGCTAGAATTGAAGCCGTTCGTCTCCTTATTGCCTTCGCCGCTCACAAAGGATTCAAGTTATTTCAGATGGACGTCAAGACTGCCTTTCTCAATGGAAAACTCAAGGAGGAAGTGTATGTTGCTCAGCCCCCTGGTTTCGAGGACGCCTCTCACCCAGATCATGTGTACTACTTGGACAAAGCACTCTATGGACTCAAACAAGCCCCTCGTACATGGTACGACAGGTTTGCATCCTTTCTTTTGTCTCATGGGTACACTAGAGGTTCAATTGATAAAACTTTGTTCATAAAGAAAGTTCACAAGGACATTTTAATTGCCCAAGTCTATGTTGATGATATAGTCTTTGGTAGTACTAACATGAAACTTGTAGATGAGTTCAAGTCCTTAATGAGTAGTGAGTTCGAGATGTCCCTCATTGGAGAACTCAATTTATTCTTGGGACTTCAAATCAATCAACTCAAGGAAGGGACGCGGATTCACCAACAAAAATATGTCCGTGAAATGCTTGAGAAGTACGGGATGAATACGTCCAAGCCCATGGCAACACCTTGTTCTCCCAACTCGCGTCTTTACGCAGATGAACAAGGGAAGGACGTTAATCAAAAGCTTTACAGAGGAATGATTGGCTCTTTGCTCTACTTGACCGCAAGCCGTCCCGACATCATGTTTGCCGTTTGCTTGTGTGCACGCTTCCAGGCGAATCCAAAGGAGTCCCACATGCAAGAAGTAAAGAGGATCTTTCGCTACCTCAAAGGACGCGATGATCTTTGCCTTTGGTACCCCAGGAAGACGTCCTTCAAGCTTGTTGGCTACTCGGACGCTGATTATGCGGGTCATGTAATTGATAGGAAAAGCACCTCAGGAATGGCACAGTTCCTTGGTTCATGCCTAGTCTCTTGGGGATCTAAGAAACAGAACTCTGTGGCGCTTTCAACCGCGGAAGCCGAGTACGTTGCTGCTGCCTCGTGCTGTTCACAAGTTATCTGGATCAAATATCAACTAGAGGACTACGGTATCAATCTTGAAACTATTCCCATTCGTTGTGACAACACAAGTGCTATTGAAATTTCTAAGAATCCTGTTTTTCATTCACGCACAAAGCATATTCACATAAGGCATCATTTCTTGCGTGATAATGTTGAACTAGGACTTATTAGTATGGAGCATGTAAGGACTGAAGACCAAATAGCTGATATTTTCACTAAGGCGCTTGATAGACGTCCCTATGAGCATCTAAGGCTGCTCTTGGGGATGATAACTTTTAAGTAGCAAGTCCCGTTCTACTATTCCCTCAATGATTGACTATGTTTAGTAGATTCTAAGTGTTTAAGGACTGTTATGCATTGAATTCATATTTGCAAGGACGCTAGTCTAAAACTTCATGTGTTTGCTACTTTGGAACGCCATTCAAATTTTCCTTATTTTGTCTTGAAAAGAGTATCCCTGATCACCAACCCTCATTATAAGCTGAAATGATGGGAACTCTAAGCTTACCCTAGCCGAGAAATCTGCAAAAGCGTCCTATGAGCTTCATTTTTTCTTTTACGGGACGTACTTGCTTTGTTCTCAATTGGTTCGAAAGGTGATCACAGGGACGGTAAATTGGTTGAAGGGTCAGAAATTTGCTTCAAGAGGTACAATTTTGCTAAGTATGATAGAACGCTCAGTGTTTCTTAGAGAGGACGCCAGTTCAGATTTTGAGAAGAAGTTGAAGGGTCAGAAATTTGAATTTTGAACTTTTGAACAGTGACCGTTGCTTGTGCTCAAAACTTAAGGGGGAAGGCTGCCACGTGTCGCACAGTAAAACAGTGATAATTACAGTTGTGCCACCGCTTCCTCTATATAAGGCCAGAACAGTCGCTCTCAGAATTTATTATTCTCAACCACTTCCTCGCTCTCAATTGTGCTCTGACTTCTCTCTAGAACTCCGGCAACTTTCTCTCACTACAATCTCACCTGAAACATGTCTCAAAGACTAATGAACGTGGCCGGATCTTCTACCGGCGGGAAGAGAAGACATTTGGTGAAGTCCCACTATATAGAGAAGCCAAAACCCATCGTCCTTAATTAATCTCTGCTGGACTTCATCAACAGAAAGCCCAAAACCCTTTACAATCTAATTAGGGAACGCATGGACTTGCAAGAGGTCAAGAACGATGCAACAAAGACAAAGAACTATGAGAGGTTCATTGAACGCTTCGTCATCCCAAGCCTCCACAAAACAGACTACAAGGACCTACCAGGATGGATGGATGACGTTCTCTTCTTCTCACAGTTTGGAGGTAAGAATCTTGGCCCTCTACTTGAGCTTATCCCAGACTTACACAATGCTGTCTTGCCCGATTTTCCTATGTACCCCAAGGACTCCCTGATGTCTCTCATTTTGGAGGTGTTTTAGTAGTTAATTTCCCTTGTAAATATGTGTTTTTCATTCTCTTCTTTGTAGTTTTGTTTCCTTTTTAGCTTAGTTCCCGGATCTTCTTTGTAGTAGTTAATTTCCCTTTTTATGCTTTTCTCTTACCACATGGAGTAGATTCCATAGTCTTGGGCTATGGGGGAATCCCCCTAGCTAGATTTGGGTAGAAAACCCCAATTCCATAGCCTTTGAGTGCTTGATCTAGGAATCCTCTCTACACTAAGCTTCAATTCTCTTGTGGGAACAAGGGACATAGGGCTTGTGGTTGGTAAAAGTAAGCGGGAGCATCTCTCACCAATTACTAGACCTAACATCGAAGGAGAGTGGAAACTCCCTTGGGTCAAAGTGTAGAGTGGAGAGATCGAAGGTGGGCAACCTCGATCTCACAAGGATCAACACTTATTGGTTGAATTGGGGTGGAATTACTCAAGTCTAGTTGGGGGAGGAACCAAAAACCCAAGACCAATCTACTAATTTGCTAAGACCGAGATCCCCAGTACATCGGGCCCGACTTGCTCTACGTCGGTCCCGTGCAAATTGACCTCGATCCTACCTCGGACCGAAGTGACCCTATGTCGGTCCGAGGAGATCTCGTTTGTTTTCCTTCGTTTGTCTTTATTTTTCTCCTCTTTTAGTCTTTTCGGGTATTCTCGACGCACGAACTCCCGTGTGTTCGACACCCTACCTCTTTACTACAAGTGAGGTTCGGTTTTATAAATTTAAATTGTGAGACCCTCCGATTCCCGGAACCCATCAGAATTTTGGCGCCGTTGCCGGGGAGTTGTAATTGTTTGAGGTACCCATCTTTGTTGAGTCTTTGATTTTGGTAGTGATTTGGGTGAGGGACTAGCCCAAACCCCTTGTTTGTTTTGATTTGGTTTTTGTTTGTGTCTTTGGTTGTAGGTGCATGCGAGCTAGTTCCGTCCGAGGAACCCTTGAGCTCGATTTTGTGATTGACCCGGAGAGTATTCTAAGGCAAGCCCGCAAGAAGAAGAGGATGGCGGACCAAGCCCGAGATGAGGAGTTCGAGAGGATGAGAGCCGACATAGCTCGAATGCAAATTGAGATGGCAAACCGAGATGCCGAGGCCCGAAGAGAGAGGGAGCAAAGGATAAGGTTGGAGGCCCAAATCAACACTCAACCCCGGAATGCTAGACAATATATGCATCCGGAGTTGAAGGTCCCGGAGCCGGCCATCGTCTTGCCGGAGGTGTCGAGGAATTTTAAGATAAAAACTCAATTTATCTCACTCATCAAGAGAGAGCAATTCCAAGGGAGGCCGAATGAGTGTCCGATCGAGCATGTGAAGCAATTCAAGGACCTTTGTGAGACCATTTCCACGGACGATGAGACGCTTGAGTATGTGCTACTCAAAGCCTTCAAGTGGTCTTTGGGAGGCAAGGCTTTGCATTGGTTGGAGAGTCAAGCACCACGATCCATCACATCATGGAGGGCCCTAAATGAAGCGTTTTTGATGAAGTTCTTCCCGCCCACCAAGACGACGGTGCTTAGGAGGAAGATTGCTAGTTTCCAACAAGGAGCTCATGAGCCACTTTTCGAGGCGTGGGATAGGTTCAAAGAGATGTTGAGGGCGTGTCCGACACATGGTCAACAACCTTATGTCCTTCAAGACATCTTCTTCCAAGGGATCAACACCGCCACGAAGGATAAATTGAACCTCCATACCGATTGTGGGTTCATTGACTTGCCGCCGGAACAAGCATGGGAGTTGTTGGACAAACTCTCGGATTATGAGGCAATGTATGGGGCGAGCAATGTGAGCAAGGAAGCTAGAGTCCATGGAGAAGGTCCGAAGAAGCTCTACGATCCCAAAAGTGAGGAGGTGGACAAAGATGTGAAGATCCAATTCTTGGAGGATGAATTGAACAAAATGAGGAGGAAGATGAGTTATGCCCAACAAACCACAAGAGCATGTGAAGAGTGTGGTTCCTTGAAGCATGGAGCACAAGAATGCCCAAATGAGCGCCAAGTTCGGTTGGCGGAACAAATTGAGGAGGCTCATTATGTCCAAAGAAATTTCGGAGGAAGACCCAATTTCTGTAACATACCCCTCCCACACGGGAACTGGGCTGTCAGGTCCGCAGCCCAATACACTCCAACCCATCACCTAAGAGGCCCCAAGCCCCAAATAGGTAGGTTGTTGCCATGGGTCCTCGAACCCATGACCTTTGGCATAACTTCCCAGCATACTTGGTTGACATATCTCTCCCATGTGGGAAGTTATGCCAAAGGTCATGGGTTCGAGGACCCTTGGCAACACCCTGCCCATTTAGCTTCGCGCTTTGGGTATCAGGTTGGAGTGTATTGGGCTGCGGACCTGACAGCCCAGTTCCCGTGTGGGAGGGGTATGTTACAATTTCAACAATGGAGGAAGGTGGAACCAAGGGCAAGCTAGTGGCTACAACAACAACTTCAACCAAAACGAGCCAAGAGCCCAACAACCACCATACCGACCTCCGGGGTTCTATGAGCAAACTCCACAATGGGCACAAGAGATGAGAGGCGAGTTCAAGGAATTGGCTTCCCAATTTAAGGAGTTTGGTGTGTGGAGAAGGCAAGTGGACAACCAAATTGTTCAAATGGCGAATCAACTTCCAAGAGAGGAAGGGAGACTCCCGGTCCGACCCGAGGAGAATCCCCGTGCCCCACAACAACAAAACGAAGTTCGAGCCATAGGATTAAGGAGTAGACGGAGTTTGCCCGAGCCACAAGCTCCAAGATCAAGAGAAGAGAGTCGGACCGAGGTTCCCAGTAACTCGGGCCCGACGTTGCCAGAAGTCGATCCTGTAGACGGAGGAAGTCCCCTAGAGTGGACCGAGGTGGAACCCAACTCGGGCCCGACTTGCCCTGAAGTCGGCCCGACGTGCCCAGATGGTTTTTGCCCTGGGACCGATGTCCCTGAAGTCGGTCCCGAGGTACTTCCAACGTCGGTCCAAGGTGAATTTGTTGAGAAAGATCGATCCAAGGAGGTTGATCCAAGCAAGAAGCAAAATGGAACTACTCTTCCATATCCTATGAAGAAGCCCAAGGAGATTGTTGAGGGCAAGTTCAAGCGGTTCTTGAAGCTTTTGCAAGACTTGAACATCACCATTCCTTTCACCGATGCTCTAAGTGAGATGCCATCTTATGCCAAGTTCTTGAAGGAAATCTTGAGTAAGAAGAGGTCAATTGTTGAGATGCAAGACGAGGTGAAGATATTGGAGCTACCTCAAAAGCTTGGTGACCCCGGAAAATTTGCCATCACCATAGGGATTGGATCCCAAAACTTCAAAGCCCTTTGTGATCTAGGAGCAAGTATTTCGGTTATGCCCATGAGCATATGGAGAAGGGCTAACCTCGGAGATATGGAGCCGGTTGATATGAGTCTTACCATGGCCGATGGTTCTTCAACAAAGGCCACCGGTATTCTTGATGACGTCCCGGTTAGAGTGGGAAGATATTTTGTGCCCGATGATTTTGTGATCTTAGACATGAAAGAGGATCCGATGGTGCCCATTATTCTCGGAAGGCCATTTCTAGCTACGGCGGGTGCCAAGTTCGACGTGAGGAATGGGAAAGTCACCTTCGAGATTGGAGAGGAGAAGGTGGAGTTCCATTTCAACAAGGCCCTTAATGAACCGGACGCATTGGCGATTTTGAAACTAGAGGAGAATGCCAAATGCAAGAGGGAGAAGTTGGAGTCCACGAGAGAGGAAGCACCATTGAGAGACCATGAGATGGTCGATGTTCAAATCCATGATGAGACAAGAAATGGAGATAGCCCACCAAATCATGAAGAGTATCCTAATCAATATCCTTTTGATGTGGGAGATTCTTTCATTTGCTTAGATGATTTGAAAGAGAATTTAGGAGATGATTATCTTTGCTTAGATGATTTGCAAGATGAGTTGAGTTATGATGTTATAGAGTCTCCTAGAAATTCTTTAGACTTTTGTGATGTAGGTGATAAGATGCAAGATGAGTTGATGCAAGAGGTGCCAAGCTACACTTTGGAGGAGAAGGATGATGGAGGTTTTGGATGCCACACTTTCATCAAACACAAATGGTGGCATTTTGTCTATGAGGATTGCGGAGATGTGCATGGCAAGGAGGACCAATTCACCGTTTTTCACCCTCCTTGAAGGGTAGAGGTTAGACGTCAAGCTAATGACGTTAAAGAAGCGCTCCTCGGGAGGCAACCCGGGTTTGGTAGATTCATTTTCGTAGTTTCTAGCTTGTTTCTTTTTGCCTTAGCTTAGATTAGTCCTAATCTCTTCCCTAGCTTGTATTTTGTGGAAATGTGTGTTGTGTGAGCTTCATTAGCATGTGTGGTATTTGTGGAAATGATACAAACACTTGTGGATAGAAGTAACCAAGGTGTGGAATTTTTAGGAACCAAAATCGGGTAGGACCGAGGTACCCAGTACCTCGGGCCCGAGGTGCCCGACGTCGGTCCAAGTGAGCCGACCCATGTTGGACCTTGACTTTGTGGAAATTCCTACTATACCCTCTTGACCCACCTTTGTCTTCTTCCCCATTTAAGACCCTTTTCCCTTACCTAACATCATCACCCCCATAACTACTTTCCCAAAATACCCAATTCTCTCTCAAACCCCAAAATCGATCCCTTCTCCCCCCATAGTCGATCCTCAAGCAACCTCACCACAAGATCTCGATCCATACCCTAGCATACCCAAGCATTGAACCAAAAACAAAAATCCCACCCAAAACCCATAGATCTACATTCTTCTTCTAGATCTAGAAGAGGAAAATTTGAGTTCTAAGAATTGCTTGCTAGAAGTTCTTGTTTTCTTCATATTTGGTAAGCAAATCTCAATCTCTACTTGATTTTTTATGGATTTCATGCTTTCATTGCTATATTTGAGATATGCCATGATTGAGTGAGCTTGAACTTTGAGCATCCATAGTGATTTGCATGCATTATGAAATTTGTGCTTAATTGTTGCTAAATCCCACTTAGAACTTCGATTGATGTTGATTCATGAGGGAATTTGGATTTTAGGGGCATGATTATGTGTGTCGTGGTTAGATCTAGGATGAGAAGGCGGAATGAACTCGGTCCGAGGTACCCAGTACCTCGGGACCGACGTTCAACATCGGTCCAGTGACTCGGACCGAGGTCCCCTACCTCGGGCCCGTTGTCATTTGCATATCGGTCCGACGCTTTTCGAGCTTTTCTTGTGAGGATTTAAGATTTCTTGAGCTTGAATGTTGGTTATAGCATGCTATTCATGATATGATTTGAGGCTTGACCATTGATATGAGAATCTTAGTTCATGCATGATTGAATTTTGTGGATTGAGTGTGTTAAGTTCAAGTATGGGGTTATCTCTTTGCATGTTAAGTTCAAGTATGGGGGGGGTCGAGATCGACCACGGGGGTGGTCGATCTCGACCCCCCCCCCCCCAGGGTCGAGATCGACCACCCCCGTGGTTATCTTGTTGCATGATGAGTTGTTTGTGATGGAAGCTTGTGTTTTTGTTGAATTGTATAGATTTTACCTTGTAGTTTCTTTGGTTTTGATTGTGTGTAGGTATCATGTCTACCTGAGCATCTTCTTCAAGGATGGAGAAAGCCACCAAGAAATCCAAGAAGTCTTCCAAAAGAGTCCAAAGGATGGATGATGTACGTATTGAGGATGAGGATGATGCTAGAGAGTATGAGCGTCTTATGGGACTATCTCACCACACCCGGTGGTTGGATTGGGAGTCCATCCGAAAGATGTGCATGGAGGAAGCTCTTACTCGGTGCTATGCCAACATTGGGCTCAATGTGTTGCTAAAGTGGAACAACACTCACTATCCCGCCTTGACGTCCGAGTTCATGGCGACGTTCAAGTGCACGTATGAGGGACCCGAGAGTGAAGGCATGATCTCCTTCCAAATGGGCAACGAGTTGCAAGAAATCTCTCTCCGGAACATGGCCACCTACCTTGGGTTCCCATTTCCAAGAGATGAAGCCTATGTTGACAATGAGAAGGTTGATTATCTTTGGAGGTTCATAGCCGGAAGAAGGGAGATGAGGAAGGGCGCATCAACGAATGAGATTGCAAGTCCACTCTTCCGAGTCATGATCCGAGCCTTGGGTTGTTCTATCTTTGCAAGGCACGAATTGAGCAAACCGATGAAGGAGGAGGCCATGATTCTCTACGAGATGTTGTTTGAGCATGAGAAGCCGATGAAACTTACTTGGGAGTGGGTGAAGATGGTGAGGGACTTTCAAAGTTCTTCATGGATCTATTTCGGAGGCATGATTGCCCGGTTAGCTCACCGTCTTGAGGTGGACTTGTCTACCTACACACCGGCCCCTATTGGCGTGGAGTTCATGGACTTGAAGTACTTCAAGAAGGCCAACATCATCAAAGAGAAGCAAGTGACCGGCGCCACTACTTACCTAGCTCCACACTCAAACTTTGACAAGGTGCACATTCCCTTGGAGCCTCGACTCTTCAACCTCACCAACTACTATAATTGGTTCCAAGTGTGGACGGGCAAGGTGAATCCTTTTGGAGAGCCGGAGGGGACTCTTGAGGTTAGGAGGCAACCACAACACATCCGCTTCACTACACCTCAAGCATCCCCGGACACCGAAGAGGAGGAGCCCAACCAATACGAGTTTGTGAGGAGAGACGACATGGATGTGGACGCGCCAAGAGGCGAAGAAGAAGAAGGTGGATGCCAACATTTTCTCACCGACCACACCCCAACTCTCTTGGACCGAGGTGCTACACAACTCGGGCCCGATGTCCATCAACGTCGGTCCGACGTGTTCTTGCCTGATCCGGTCCCGAGCCACTTCGAGAGGGGTGAGGGAAGTGGAGCACACCAAGCACCACCTAGCTACGGAGGATATGAGGGGTATGCCCAATGGTTTGGGCCCGGAATGGTGTTCCCCGAGCCTAGCCAAACGGTGGACATGAATTTCTTGGCGAACCAATTGTCGCATCTCCAACTTCAACAACAATCAATGCTCCAAGAAGCACACCAACTCAACTTCCAACAACAACAACTTTACCAACACCAAGAGAACTTCCAAGTGCGATTTGATGAGGTGAACCGCAACCTTGCCTACACGAGACGTGAGGTGGAGGACTTGAGGGCGGCCGAGGATCAAAGGTGGTCCATGCAAGCTAGTTTCAACGAGTGGATGTCCGGGAATTTCTCATCCCGTGAAGACCAATGGACACCTCCCGCGCCACCACTACAACCGCCAAGCCAAGATCCCTTCAACGACCAAGTGTACGAGCGAGAGCGGCACGCCCGGTTTCAAAGGAGACAACGCCGTGGCCACCCTCCAAACTAAGCCTCATCGAGCCATGCAAGAATAAGGAAATTGTGAGCTTTCTTTACCCTTTCTCTTTACTTTTGAGTTTTGATTTCTTTTTGATGAGGACATCAAAATTTTAAGTATGGGGTGGGTTAGTTGCTCATTAGTTCCATGTGTAGGTTGTTTGTGTTTGTGTTTGTTTAAGGGATGTTTATTCTGGATTGTGGCATGAGATGTATGAGAATGATGATTGATATTATGGCATGTATGGATGAGTTTGTTTGAAGCTTGTTTTTGCTTGAGAAAATTTTCGAAAAATGCATAAAAATGTGAAAAATTTCGGTTGAAAAACAACAAAAAGATTTTGTTTTGGACTAGGAATTCCCATCTTAGATGTCCATAAGAAGGCTAATGATGATGTGAGCATGTAAATTCCTTTGCATATTTTTGGATAGTTTAGCCTCTACATGGATGTTGCTTTTGTTTTTGATATGATATCTTGCATGTTTTTATTGAGCACATGAGTTCTTGGATGAGATTTGATGCAACTAAGCTAGAGTGAACCTTGTGAGATTATTTTTGGCCATTTTAGGGATACTTGTTCTTGATTGCATATCCCTCATTTTCTTGTGTGAATTAGCTCATGCATGCTTAGTAAAACTTGCTATTGCGGTGTTTATCTATTTTCCAAGACCAATATGAGATTTGTTCTATGCTTTGTCACATTGATTTGAACTTTATTTCATTTAGTCACAAAATCTTCCATATCCTACCTTGAAGATAAACCGTTGTTTGTAGCCCCGTTTTAACCTTAGACCTTTGTTTGAAACTCCTCAAAAATATGATTCCTAGCCTATATAACTTGACCCTTATGGGATTGGACTTTAGTGAGAGGTTTTGGGAGAATATTTGGAGAGTTGAGATTCTCTTTGGTGAAGGGCAAGAATGGAGTTATAAACCAAGTGGGTAGTGCATCTTTGTTGTGAAAAAAAAAAAAAAAGAAAGAAAAGTTGGAACAATAGTGGATTGAAAGCAAAGTGCTTAAGTGAGTGAAAATGGGCACCGACCGAGTTAAAGTGCACATCGGGCCCGAGTTAGAGTGCAAGTCGATCCTAGTGGAAAAAGTGTGAAAAATCCAACAAAAAGTGTAGTGCAAAGATGAAGTGGAATGTTTAGTGAAAAGTGGGTTGAAAAGAAAAGAAGAAAAATCAAAGTCTTTTGGATGAGTGAAGTTGAAAGTGGAATAATTTGGTGAAGTTGGTGAGAGACTAGAAAGTTCAATCCCCATTGTAAGCACCACAAGACCAAAGTGATTCCCACCTTGAGAAATACCAAAAGCCCCATTACAACCCGGCCGAATGGAACCTCTTTGAGGACCTCCATTGAGCCAAGTTCATATTCTTTGTGTGCATTGTAATAGGCATCTCTAGGTGGAGGAATTGGTGATATTAGCTTCAATGGTAAAGTCTTTACTTGCATGTTTATTGAGTATGAGTGTTCATTGTCAAGCCTAAACACATGATGAGTGATACACATTTCTATATCCCTAAAGTGAGGCTTGGTTGCATTTGACTTTATTCCTTGAACACTTGATCATGTGTGATGATGTAATCTTGCTAGCATGTCTATCACTTGTGCTTACTTGAGTTTTTCATATGAGGCTTTACTTGAAGATTGTGCTTCGGTCTTGCTTACTTTGTTATTGCTTGAGGACAAGCAAGTTTAAGTATGGGGTATTCTGATGTCTCTCATTTTGGAGGTGTTTTAGTAGTTAATTTCCCTTGTAAATATGTGTTTTTCATTATCTTCTTTGTAGTTTCGTTTCCTTTTTATCTTAGTTCCCGGTTTTCTTCAAGAGTCGGAAACTATGCGAGTTTGTTTATTTTTGTAGGTAAAATGGCAAGAATGAGGACCATTTCGAGGAGCCAAGGAAGGAGCAAAGTCAAGGAGTACAAGAGCCAAGCTAAGAATGAAGTGGAACCAAAGGAAACCAAGGAAGAAAGCAAGGATCGAGGCCCTAGATCGAGTAACACCACATCGGGCCCGAGATCGAGCTCCCAGAGAACGGGACCAACGTTCCCAACGTCGGGCCCAACGTCAACCCGTGTCGGTCCAAGTCGGCGATTGTGAGAATTGTTCCCCAAGGCATATTTTTAGCAACTTTCCACATTTGCCCCTTTCTAAATTGGGATTCCTTGGTCCCCAATCCATGAAGAAGGTTAAGAGAGGTGATTAGTGATCAAATCAAAGAGTGGAGTGTGAGGGGGACGAGTGGGACACACACACCAAACCCAATTTCACTCTCAAAGGCTCAAGGAAGACTTGGAGAGCAAGGAGAAGAAGGAAGAAGGAAGAGAAGGGGAGATCGTTGGCCTAGAGAGGGAGATTTATGAGTTTTGTACTTTGTATTGCTTAGATCAAGTAGATTTGAACTTGGATTTTGTAGATATCTTTGAATTTGAATGCAATTGGAGTTTGATTGGATGATGTTGATTGAGATTTGCTTGATTTCCATTTTGTTTATGCTTTTCTCTTACCACATGGAGTAGATTCCATAGTCTTGGGCTATGGGGGAATCCCCCTAGCTAGATTTGGGTAGAAAACCCCAATTCCATAGCCTTTGAGTGCTTGATCTAGGAATCCTCTCTACACTAAGCTTCAATTCTCTTGTGGGAACAAGGGACATAGGGCTTGTGGTTGGTAAGAGTAAGCGGGAGCATCTCTCACCAATTACTAGACCTAACATCGAAGGAGAGTGGAAACTCCCTTGGGTCAAAGTGTAGAGTGGAGAGATCGAAGGTGGGCAACCTCGATCTCACAAGGATCAACACTTATTGGTTGAATTGGGGTGGAATTACTCAAGTCTAGTTGGGGGAGGAACCCAAAAACCCAAGACCAATCTACTAATTTGCTAAGACCGAGATCCCCAGTACATCGGGCCCGACTTGCTCTACGTCGGTCCCGTGCAAATTGACCTCGATCCTACCTCGGACCGAAGTGACCCTATGTCGGTCCGAGGAGATCTCGTTTGTTTTCCTTCGTTTGTCTTTATTTTTCTCCTCTTTTAGTCTTTTCGGGTATTCTCGACGCACGAACTCCCGTGTGTTCGACACCCTACCTCTTTACTACAAGTGAGGTTCGGTTTTATAAATTTAAATTATGAGACCCTCCAATTCCCGGAACCCATCACTCCCTAGCTTTTAAAATGACCAAGTCCCGAGTACCAAGTCCTTCTCCTCCTCCTCCTGCCGTCCTCACCGTCACCACCAAAAATTTCCTCAAGCGTCCCGCCCCATCCTCTCCTCTCTCCAAAATCTCTCAACCCTTCTCCACTTCAAAACCAACGGAGATTGTGGATAAGTTTCCTCCACATTTAAAGGAGGGATGCTCCAAGAAAACCCACGACCCAAGGCCCCTCAAAAAGGCCAAAACTTCAAGCGTCCCCTCCTCCAAAAGCTCCAAATCAAGGCCTAGCTCCACAAAAAGGCCCTCCAACCTCTCCAAAGAATCCACTCCTCCTCTTAAACAAATATCAATCGTCCAACTCCCCACACCTCCACCGTCCCCTCAACCTTCAAAAACAAATGCTCTCATTCCTTTTCCTCCCAACACCTACTCTCCCCTAAATCTAGCCAACTTCCCATCTGCACCTGCCCATATCTCACCTCCCAAGGACCCCGAGACTCGCAGGTCCCGCCGTCCTTCATCAGAAAGCGGTCCAGAGGACGTCGAGAAGCGTCCAGCACTTGAACATACCTTCAAACGCCGCAAAGCCGGCGAATCGCCCAAAGTGCTACTGGTCCAAGCAGCTACAGAGCCGGAGCACATCTCCACCTCCAGTTCCTCCTCCTCAAGCTCTTCTTCAGAGAGCAAACAAGGAACGCCCGCCGGTGACTCCTTCGTTGATATAACAGGGGACTCCAATGACGAGGCTCAAGGTGTTGAGAATGCTCCTGCTTCAAAAGATTCAACAGAGGCAGAAAGAATCGAAGTAGTTGAGGACGCTGGTGAGCACCAGGTCGCTCAAGGGAACGTTGAGCTTAGTCTGGACGATGAGCTTGAACGTGATGCATATGAGATCCCTCCATATGACCAAACCCTCCCAATCCTAAACCCCCAACCCACCCAACAAGACAACCCCTCCCCTTCAATCCAAAAAGAATCCCAAGTCCCTGCGGACGCTGAGCCCCAAACTGCTTTACCAACAGAGGCCCAGGACGCAGGAGACCAGTCCCAAGGCAGAGCCTCCTTAGGAAATGAACAGGCCGCACCTGGTGGCACTGAAGAAAATGCTCAAGGCACTGAGGACGCCTCTGTTGAGAAAAATGCTGAACAAGAATCAGGGGACGCTGATGCTGACGAAGAGAGTTCTGATGATGAGGACTCTGAGTCCCCTAAGGGCAAGCGTAAAAGAAAGCCTGATGGCGCCCCAGTCAAAGTTCTCAGCCCGCTGATCTACTCAGAGGAATGGCTCGCCTCATTTCAAGATGATGACGTTCACGAGTTTCTAGATCTTCTGAGCTTCCAAGGCTGGTTGAACGTTGGGCCAGCGCCTGCAGTTGTTGACAAAGAGCAGGTAAAAGCGTTCTACAAGGATCTGCGTTACAAGTCTAAAGATGGTTCTCTCCATTTCAAAATAGATGGTGAGAAAGCCATAGTGAATGAACGCCAGGTTCGAGCCTTCATGGGTCTCAGTGCTCAAAAGCCACCGTCCAACGCGTTAAGCTCTCTTCCAAAAGGCGGTTTCGAGACAACTGATGAAGAACTGCCTCTGGTTCAACATGTTTTTCAGGGTAAGAGGCCATTGGGACTGGACAGGGTTGCTCACGTCTTGAGCAAGGTAGGCGCCATCGCTCATTACTTTATCTGTCGCGCCGTCCTTCCTAGGCAGGAGAAGAGGTCAATTGTGCAGACTCACGACATCATTCTCATTGACGCTCTTCTAGAACGCCGCCCCATCAATCTAGCCAGAATTGCTATGCAACACATGGCTAAGTGTGGGAGGAAGCGCCATGCCTTGCCATACCCAGGCCTTGTCAAGCTCATCCTTATGTCTCAGAACGCCTATGACGAAAGCGCTCCTACTGAAGAGCTTGGACTGAAGTGGAACACAAAGAAAGGACTTGTCGAGATCAGGCATAATGAAGAGTTGCCTTCTGTGATCAAACAGCAAGAAGCTGAGGCTGAGGGAGCAAGGAAGAAGGCTGAGGAAGAACGCTTGGCAGCTGAAGAGGAAGAACGCCTGGCGTCTATGTCTCAAGAGAATCCTCAGGAAGAAGAGCCTGCTGTCGACTTCACAGTTCTTGATCAAGTATTCATGGCTACTTCTCCTGCTTCAGAACCTCCTTTGAACGCTCCCTCCTCGAGTTCAGGTCCAGTACCCCGTTCTGCCCCTGCAAATCTTACCGAGCATCCTCCTGCAGAACTCATGGGTGCGATCATGGATAACCAGTGTCTCATTCTCTCTGCTCTAAAGGACTTGTCTTCTGCTTTCACCAAGTCAGCTGAACTTCACGAACAACTTCTTAAGTTTTATCAAGACAAGAGCCGTCCTCAGTGATCACCGTTCCCCACCCCTTTATCCCACAATTGCTTTTGCTTGTGCTTCTTTTGGTCTTAAACACTATGTTCCTGTTCATGGTTTGTAATAACCGTACTCTGATTTCCGTTTGAATGGCAATTCGATTGTTTGCTTGCATTATGATTGTTTAAGCGTTCCACTGCCTTTAGTTATGTTTTTGTGCTTAACGTTCTTATCACTTGTTATCCTTTTCGATGATGCCAAAAGGGGGAAGTGTAGTTTTGCAGAGATGCGCTATAAATTAGTTATCTAGAATAAGCAAGTGTTAAGGGGGAACTATTAAGTGAAAGGTCTAAGGAACGCCATGCTAGAATAAACTAGAGGACATCTAGAAAATTCTAGGACGCTTTTCTCTCCTTAAACTCCAAAAGTTAGAGAATCAAAGAATGAAAACTTGTGCTAAATGAAATTTCTCTAAGTGTTAGAGGACGCTTTTAAGTTTTCATGCATGCTAAGCTCAAACGCCAAAACTATTTTGCTGAAGAGTTTGTCATCATCAAAAAGGGGGAAATTGTTGGGACGCTATCAAGGACGCCCTCGTACTTGGTAGCGCGCCCACAACCGTCCCTTAGTTTTGATATGACAAACTCACTTTGATTCTAATAAAGATTGTCCAAGTGTTCAGGAACGATAGTGACAAAAGGACAACAAGTGTGTATGGGCGTCCCATAGGCTTTGGGACGCTAGCTAACAGGAAGTAAGGACCAACCAGAGACTACTTGAGCAAGGACGCAGTCCCAAGCAAGTAGGAACGCAAGCAGAGCGTCCTTACTCTATAGCCGACAGGATGACATCACTCGACAATATTTGATCATCCAAGGACACGTGGAGACCGATCCTGTAGCGGAGTCCAACACTACGTGGCGGACGATCCTGTTGCAGAGTCCATCAACACGTAGCGGCCGATCCTGTAGCGGAGTTCATCATACACAGCTGGATACAGCTTCCTCATCACCGCCCTACTACGTGGAGGAAGATCCTGTAGCCACGTCCTCGAAGGGCATTATCGTCCCAGGAGAAAGACGCCCTTCCCCAAGTCCTATAAATAGCCCCAAGGCATTTATTGTGACGTTAACGCTTTCAGGAATATTCAGAGAGAATCAGTAGAAAGCGGCTCACTCAAGAACACGAAGAACTAACTCAAGAACTCAAGAACATTGCTAGAATTTGTGTTAGATCGAGTGAGACTTGTAAACAAATCACAAAAACAGTTTGTAACAGAAAACCCAAAAAGAGAGGAGAGAGTTCTGCGAAGTACTGCAGGACGTAGGAATAGAGTCCTTTAGTAGATTGAACCAGCTTTAGTTGTAGGCTTAAAGGAGTTCTTTACAATTGAACTTAGGGAAAAGCTAAGTGTCAGAGAACTGTAAAGACTCGCCAGTACAACTGTAAGGACGTTCAATATAAAGGAAAGGACTATTCAAAAATCCTCCAAGGAGGTAGAGGTTTACACTCAAGGACTACTTGGTCTTGAGTGGTTCCTCTATAATTCACTGCGTTCATCTATTAACTTGTTTAGTACTTTATTCCGCTGCATTACTCAAGGACGCCCCTACACCTCGTAGGGACGCCAGACCAAAGGACGCCTTTACTCCAGTAAAGGACGTCCCTCAGTACTAACGATCCAACACGTTATTTGTGGATTAGGCAACAAAATCTACATCCAACAATAAAATACAAAAATTATTTTGAAGCCTTGTACTAGTTCTTTATCGATAACGAAGTTGTTGTATCATTCCTATAGTCTCATCGTTTCTGAGGATAAGCATCAATGGTTCACGGAGTAAAGTTGTGCTTGATGATGGTGTTCTAGAAAGTGATTTGTTTAGTATCACACGGGCAATGGAGCGAGGGGAGGAGTGATACTTGTGTTTCGACCTAAAAATAGGTAGTAAATTTGGATAGTTGTGATTAAGTGAATGATAAAACGCACCAATCTGTTCTTATTTTTGTTTCAAGGGTATCATTATCCTCGGTAATATACATTAGTAAAATCTTTCATGGCTATCGATCAACTTTCACTAAAATCATAAGCTACATTTTCTTGTTATGTTATCCTGATTGATTGACATACAGCTTTAAGACAGTCATTTTTCTAAGGAACTTCAAACATGTTAATCGGGAATAAATCAAAAGACACGATAATTTAAACAAAATAGTGCCGGCCTCATTTGTTTTATTCAACTCAAACGATAGTTATGGATTACACATCCTTATTCAACTCATTGTCTTTCCTTGAGGCTCACTGACCCAACCTAAAATTACATGGACCATATGGACCTTCAATTGGAACATTGAGGTATGTTGCCTGCTCTTGAGTGAGCCTAGTGACTTCGGCTCCTACATGACTGAGGTGTAGCCTCGCAACCTTTTGCTCCAAGTGCCTAGGAAGGGAGTACACCCTCCTCTCATAGTTAGACGACTTTCTTTCATTCCAAAGCTCAAGTACGGCCATCAAGTGGTTGGTGAACGAAAATGATCTTAAAAAGCTTGGGTGACCAGAAGCGGATGCAAAGTTCAATTTTCTCCCTTCAGCAAGGACATTGATTCTTCTATTAGACTCAGGAAAGACGAATTGGTCGGAGATAAAAGGCCTGATCGTAACCCTTTTTATGCCGCGATAAGCCTTGAGACCCTCAATGTCAATCTCATTCTCAAACTGGCCACATTTAGGACAATAGCATTGTTCCTCATCTGCTGCATGTGTTGGACCCTAATGACATTCCTGTTCATAGTGGCAGTGACGAAGATGTCAGCTTCGCAGACAACATCTTCCAAGGCACGAAGAGGAAATCCTTCTGCGGTGGCTTCAACGGCACGAATTGGGTCTATTTCTGCAACAAATACTTGAGCACCAAGCCCCCTTAGACCAACCGCGCAACCCCTGCCAACATCTCCAAAGCCGAGAACAACGGCGACTTTACCAGCAACTGCGACATTATCGGTAGCTCTAAAGAAACTGCTTAGGAAGGACTGTCGACTTCCATGAAAGCTCTCAATCTACAAAATGGAGTAGATATATTCAAACACCCAAAGGTTTTGTTTGAAACAAGGCAATTGGTTAGAATTTGCATTCATGCAAGCACTTACCCGACTGGTGACAACATCGTTCACACTAATGGCGGGAAACAAGAGGGTTTTATTTTGTTGTAGCTGGTACAATCTTCTAAGACCACTGCTAGTAAGCTCGGATACACCAACCACATTCTCCCGGATCTTCCTAAACCTCCTTGGATCCACCTTAATCCCATCCCTAATCACTTGTACCATGATCCTTGACCTCTCGTTATCAGCACTCTCGGGATCGGGCAATCTCCCAAGCCTTTCATGTTCCTCCTCTATCCTTACCCCCTCATGGATCAATAGTGTTGCATCTCCACCATCATCAATCAACAAATTCGGTCCGCCTTCACGGCCCCAATCCAATGCCCTCTCCACAGACCACCAGTATTCCTAAATTCCATCAATAATGCCCTTTAACATCATATGTATGTATTGATACAACAATCCCGTAAAATACTAATTTATAAGCATGATATCATCAATAATAAGGTTTGGAGGCGAAAATGAATGATATCTCTTATTATAAATAAATGCTTGCTTTTCCCTAAACCTCCAATTGATACAAAATCAACAAAATAAACACGTACACGTTAAAAGTGATTAAGTAATTATAAAATCCACCCATGGAACTTAAGTAGTTGTAAGAGGACATGCGAGTTCAAAATATGTTAGAAGTCAGTAATGCTTAACAAAACCAAATTATGACCCTCGTAAATAACACTTGTCAGAGATCATAGGTTCCTTAACTCTTCAATCACGAGCTGGTATCCACTTCATAATAACTATATATAAATCAAATATTTCATTAGCATCCATTAAAGGTAAAACAACGTGCATATATATCGGCATTCGTCACCGTGGGTAGGTTCTTTTTCGTGCCAAATACGATATGTATTCATGCACTTATCATATGTTAGTCTGGCCAACCAATAATACAATACAACAAAGGTGGACATCATATTATGTAGTTAACCTGAGGAGACTGGCCCCTCCATGCAAAGACGGAGGCAGAATCACGTGCAACGGCAGCAGCGGCATGGTCCTGGGTGGAGAAGACGTCGGAAGAGCACCAACGCACAGTAGCACCGAGGGCGGTTAGGGTTTCGACCAGTACAGCGGTTTGGGTGGTCATGTGGAGGCTCCCAGTTATCCTCGTACCCCTCAAAGGCTTTGAGGAACCGAACTCCGCCCTACAAGCCACAAGCCCGGGCATCTCTGGCTCAGCCAACTGAATTTGGAGGCGTCCGTAATCGGCTTGGGATATGTCTCGAACCTTGAACTCTCGTCCTGCATGCGACCGATCCACCGTAAGAACCATCCTTGATCCTGGCACAACTGTGAAATCTGCAGGGATATTAGAGAAACTCATTTTGTGTGTGTTTATATATTTATGTGATAATTCAATTTAGTGAATTGTGTGAATACAGAGGCTGATGTTGAGGAGTATTTATAGATGGAGGCTTGGATTGAGCAATGTCCTTTTTGGTGGAGTGGAGGATTGGAATAAACAATAGATAAGTTTTGAGTTGTAGATGAAAGATGGCATATTCCAATCCCTTCCTTATGGTACACTAATTCATACTCTTTTCCTTGTGGTACACTACTTCGTCCAAGTTAATAAGGCTAAACTATTATTTTACAAACTATGACATGGAAAATGATAAAGAGATAAACATGAGCCAAGTTCTTCTTTCTTTCCTCTTAGGATTCATAGGGATTTATATTTCCAGATGTATTTTTTTGAAATGAAAAACTATATAAAAGGATAGAAATGAAAATCGGTTCAAAGGGAAATAAAAATATCTTATATTCAAGTAAATCTATGTTGGTGTGATCATTCGAGCATGTTTTTCACTATAAGTTTCCATAAATTATTAATATTATCATCAAATCCGATTTGATCATTTTTTGATCCTTTGTAACAATCTAACTAGTACAAAATCTAAGTGAACCGTTGCATCACTTTTTGTATGACAATACTAGAGTACTTGCTATGGTTAGGAAAGCACGAAACGGCCCGTCATTTGAAAGTCTTATACAATGAGCAAATTAGAGCATAGAAGATATTGGATAATCTTGATATGATTCACTTCACAATAATGTCTAACATCACCCTCTTTTCAAGTTTGATCAGGTAAGTTTATGGATGCAATTGGTTGTCTTTGCATCAAAACTTTAGAAAGTACAAAGAATACTCAGGATATAAAACTAATGTCGAAATCTTTAGCTCACCATATTAATATGTGGTAATGACCTATGAGACACAAATAGTTGGGTTCGAACACGTTGTTTCATGATTCAAAAGAAAGTCCCTTCATGGCAATTTGGTTGCCTATTTTAATAAAGGATACCATTTTTTCCAAAAAGAGATACGGTGACGGGTAGGAATTCGTCATATTACTAACTTCTAGTCGAAAACCTGTATTTCTTATAGTCTTACCCATTTGTGGCAATTTTAATCTTAATTGGAGAGTCGAACTCTACTCTCGTTACTATGCCGAAAATCTTGGGGCATTCCTCCTTTTGGGCTCTTTTGCCCCATTATGTCATTAATTTACCTTCTCAACATTCGGATTCCCGTATCTAATATTGAAGATGAATTATATTGGTTCCCTCTTATAGCGGTGTCTTGTCCATCAAAACCATTGCTTCCTTAGGATCTTTTATAGTGTTCAGCGCCCTTTATTCGTTATTTGTGGATTAGGCGACAAAATCTACGTCCAACAATAAAATACAAAAATTATTTTGAAGCCTTGTACTAGTTCTTTATCGATAACGAAGTGGTTGTATCATTCCTATAGTCTCATCGTTTCTGAGGATGGGCATCAATGGTTCACAGAGTAAAGTTGTGCTTAATGATGGTGTTCTAGAAAGTGATTTGTTTAGTATCACACGGGCAATGGAGCGAGGGGAGGAGTGATACTTGTGTTTCGACCTAAAACTAGGTAGTAAATTTGGATAGTTGTGATCAAGTGAATGATAAAACGCACCAATCTGTTCTTATTTTTGTTTCAAGTGTATCATTATCCTCGGTAATATACATTAGTAAAATCTTTCATGGCTATCGATCAACTTTCACTAAAATCATAAGCTACATTTTCTTGTTATGTTATCCTGATTGATTGACATACAGCTTTAAGACAGTCATTTTTCTAAGGAACTTCAAACATGTTAATCGGGAATAAATCAAAAGACACGATAATTTAAACAAAATAGTGACGGGCCTCATTTGTTTTATTCAACTCAAACGATAGTTATGGATTACACATCCTTATTCAACTCATTGTCTTTCCTTGAGGCTCACTGACCCAACCTAAAATTACATGGACCATATGGACCTTCAATTGGAACATTGAGGTATGTTGCCTGCTCTTGAGTGAGCCTAGTGACTTCGGCTCCTACATGACTGAGGTGTAGCCTCGCAACCTTTTGCTCCAAGTGCCTAGGAAGGGAGTACACCCTCCTCTCATCGTTAGACGACTTTCTTTCATTCCAAAGCTCAAGTACGGCCATCAAGTGGTTGGTGAACGAAAATGATCTTAAAAAGCTTGGGTGACCAGAAGCGGATGCAAAGTTCAATTTTCTCCCTTCAGCAAGGATATTGATTCTTCTATTAGACTCAGGAAAGACGAATTGGTCGGAGATAAAAGGCCTGATCGTAACCCTTTTTATGCCGCGATAAGCCTTGAGACCCTCAATGTCAATCTCATTCTCAAACTGGCCCACATTTAGGACAATAGCATTGTTCCTCATCTGCTTCATGTGTTGGACCCTAATGACATTCCTGTTCATAGTGGTAGTGACGAAGATGTCAGCTTCGGAGACAACATCTTCCAAGGCACGAAGAGGAAATCCTTCTGCGGTGGCTTCAAAGGCACGAATTGGGTCTATTTCTGCAACAAATACTTGAGCACCAAGCCCCCTTAGACCAACCGCGCAACCCCTGCCAACATCTCCAAAGCCGAAAACAACGGCGACTTTACCAACAACTGCGACATTATCGGTAGCTCTAAAGAAACTGCTTAGGAAGGACTGTCGACTTCCATGAAAGCTCTCAATCTACAAAATGGAGTAGATATATTCAAACACCCAAAGGTTTTGTTTGAAACAAGGCAATTGGTTAGAATTTGCATTCATGCAAGCACTTACCCGACTGGTGACAACATCGTTCACACTAATGGCGGGAAACAAGAGGGTTTTATTTTGTTGTAGCTGGTACAATCTTCTAAGACCACTGCTAGTAAGCTCGGATACACCAACCACATTCTCCCGGATCTTCCTAAACCTCCTTGGATCCACCTTAATCCCATCCCTAATCACTTGTAGCATGGTCCTTGACCTGTCGTTATCAGCACTCTCGGGATCGGGCAATCTCCCAAGCCTTTCATGTTCCTCCTCTATCCTTACCCCCTCATGGATCAATAGTGTTGCATCTCCACCATCATCAATCAACAAATTCGGTCCGCCTTCACGGCCCCAATCCAATGCCCTCTCCACGGACCACCAGTATTCCTAAATTCCATCAATAATGCCCTTTAACATCATATGTATGTATTGATACAACAATCCCGTAAAATACTAATTTATAAGCATGATATCATCAATAATAAGGTTTGGAGGCGAAAATGAATGATATCTCTTATTATAAATAAATGCTTGCTTTTCGCTAAACCTCCAATTGATACAAAATCAACAAAATAAACACGTACACGTTAAAAGTGATTAAGTAATTATAAAATCCACCCATGGAACTTAAGTAGTTGTAAGAGGACATGCAAGTTCAAAATATGTTAGAAGTCAGTAATGCTTAACAAAACCAAATTATGACCCTCGTAAATGACACTTGTCAGAGATCATAGGTTCCTTAACTCTTCAATCACGAGCTGGTATCCACTTCATAATAACTATATATAAATCAGATATTTCATTAGCATCCATTAAAGGTAAAACAACGTGCATATATATCGGCATTCGTCACCGTGGGTAGGTTCTTTTTCGTGCCAAATACGATATGTATTCACGCACTTATCATATGTTAGTCTGGCCAACCAATAATACAATACAACAAAGGTGGACATCATATTATGTAGTTAACCAGAGGAGACTGGCCCCTCCATGCAAAGACGGAGGCAGAATCACGTGCAACGGCAGCAGCGGCATGGTCCTGGGTGGAGAAGGCGTCGGAAGAGCACCAACGCACAGTAGCACCGAGGGCGGTTAGGGTTTCGACCAGTACAGCGGTTTGGGTGGTCATGTGGAGGCTCCCAGTTATCCTCGTACCCCTCAAAGGCTTTGAGGAACCGAACTCCGCCCTACAAGCCACAAGCCCGGGCATCTCTGACTCAGCCAACTGAATTTGGAGGCGTCCGTAATCGGCTTGGGATATGTCTCGAACCTTCAACTCTCGTCCTGCATGCGACCGATCCACCATAAGAACCATCCTTGATCCTGGCACAACTGTGAAATCTGCAGGGATATTAGAGAAACTCATATTGTGTGTGTTTATATATTTATGTGATAATTCAATTGAGTGAATTGTGTGAATACAGAGGCTGATGTTGAGGAGTATTTATAGATGGAGGCTTGCATTGAGCAATGTCCTTTTTGGTGGAGTGGAGGATTGGAATAAACAATAGATAAGTTTTGAGTTGTAGATGAAAGATGGCATATTCCAATCCCTTCCTTATGGTACACTAATTCATACTCTTTTCCTTGTGGTACACTACTTCGTCCAAGTTAATAAGGCTAAACTATTATTTTACAAACTATGACATGGAAAATGATAAAGAGATAAACATGAGCCAACTTCTTCTTTCTTTCCTCTTAGGATTCATAGGGATTTATATTTCAAGATGTACTTTTTTGAAATGAAAAACTATATAAAATGATAGAAATGAAAATTGGTTCAAAGGGAAATAAAAATATCTTATACTCAAGTAAATATCAATTCACTTTCCAAATATAACAATTTGTATACGATGCTGGCATATTTAAAATCTATGTTGGTGTGATCATTCGAGCATGTTTTTCACTAACAGTTTCCATAAATTATTAATATTATCATCAAATCCGATTTGATCATTTTTTGATCCTTTGTAACAATCTAACTAGTACAAAAGCTAAGTAAACCATTGCATCACTTTTTGTATGACAATACTACTTGCTATGGTTAGGAAAGCACAAAACGGCCCGTCATTTGAAAGTCTTATACAATGAGCAAATTAGAGCATAGAAGATATTGGATAATCTTGATATACATAGTAGGAAATTGGAATGATTAACTTCACAATAATGTCTAACATCACCCTCTTTTCAGGTTTGATCAGGTTAGTTTATGGATGCAATTGGTTGTCTTTGCATTCAAACTTTAGAAAGTACAATGAATACTCAGGATATAAAGCTAATGCCGAAATCTTTAGCTTACCATATTAATATGTGGGAAAGACCTGTTAGACACAAATAGTTGGGTTCGAACACGTTGTTTCATGATTCAAAAGAAAGTCCCTTCATGGCAATTTGGTTGCCTATTTTAATAAAGGATACCATTTTTTCCAAAAGAGATACGGTGACGGGTAGGAATTCGTCATATTACTAACTTCTATTTAAAAACCTGGATTTCTTATACTTTTTCACATTTATGGCATTTTTTATGTTAGGACCGTGGACTAGGGAGTTCAGGAAGAGTTTTAATTATATGTTTCTGTAATGGCTCATAGCTTGATTGTTTTTGTATGTATCTTGTATATCCTTGTTTGCATTGATTAGAATGTCCTCGGTCGGTATTAAAATTTGCTTGGACCGTGGACATGCGATTAAATAAGATCCGAATAGTAATTAACCATAGGTGTAAAAGTGTTGGATCATTAGTAGTCAAGAGTCTAAGGATGTCCTTAAGGAGCGTCCTTATGCAGCGGAATAAAACTGATGCAGGTAAAGTAAATACTAAATAGTATGATAAGGACGCAGATGATTTATAGAGGGACCCCACAAAGACCAAGTAGTCCTTATAGGGTAAACCTCTACCTACGTTGAGGATTTTCGAATAGCTTTTCCTTATCATATTGATGAGAGAGTCCTTATAGTTTACAAGCGAGTTTCACACTTCTCCGAACTATAGTGTCCGTCCCTAAGTCCACTGGTGAAACTCCTTTTAGCCTAAATTGTAACCCAACCTCACAATGTAAGGACGCTAGACCACACATGTCCCTCACAGTACTTCGTGAGAGACAAACTAGTTCTTTGTTACAAACACTTTCTTTTGGTTTTGTGAACTTCTCTAACGATCTGAAAACAATTTCTTCATTGTTCTTGAGTGTTCTTGGTGATTAGTCGCTTTCGCTCTGAAATGTGTCGGAGAAGTCACGTCATAGAAAATACCCGCGGGGTATTTATAGTGATTGGGAAGGTCACTTTCTTGCCCTCAAGAGTCCCTTGCAACAGGATCCGCTTCCACGTGTCCATGTTGATGATCGACGAAGCTTCTTGGCAATTTCCACAGTTCCTTGCTACAGGATCTACTTCCACATTTTTGAGTACTAGTGAACAGGATCGGCCTCCACGTGTCCTCTCTGATCAATTACGCTTCCTAGGCAATTTCGGCCTGTCTAGTGACGTCATCATGTTGACAACCTGTTATGGACTCTAGTAGTTTAGCTCGCATTCCTAGTCATTGAGGACTGCGTTCTCGTCTCGTAGAAACCCATTCTTGTCTATTCTTCTAAGTGTTAGTGTCCCTACTCCTTAGGGGCTGCTTTACACTTGTTGTCCTTTTAGCATGACATGCGTCCCTATAAGTGCCTATGACATAGCTTGGACAACCATTAGATCAAAGTTGAGTTTGTCATTATCAAAACTCTAGGGACAATTGTTATGGATACAATGCTAAGTACGTGGAGTACTTAATATCGTCCCAATAGTTTCCCCCTTTTTAATGAAGACAAGCCCTTAGCAAAATATTTTTAGTGTAAAGGTTTACCATGCATGAAAACTTAATAGTGTCCCTTAGGACTTGGCATTTTCATATATAAGCAAGTTTTCATTCTTTGATCTTTCAAACTTTTGTACTTTAGGGTGAGAGTGTCCTTGAGAGTGGCGAGAATCTGAGATTGATTAGCAATGGACTGGGAGAGATACGCCATGTGGTTGACTTGGGTCTGATGTTGATTAATGAGGATGTTAAGTTGGTCGTTCAGAATACATTGATTTTCAATCATCATGGCCTGAAGAGCTTTGCTGGAATGTGCTTTGGGGTCTATAAGGGCATGGTGAGGGTGGGGATGGCTTGATGAAGGAGGGGTATCCACAGGAGGAGAATTATCAATCAAATTATCAAGATAAGCAAGCTGAGGATCAACGTTGGCTTGAGCAGAAGCAACATTCTCAATAGCCTTAGTAGCGGCCTTAAAAGCTTTGGCGGCTTCCTTTACCAGCCTCTCTTGCTCTTTCCTTGCAGCTTCCTCTTTAACCCATCTTTGCTTCAGCACAGACGGGAACTCCTCACCGTGCCTGATCTGAGTGAGAGCACGAACGTCCCAGTGCATGCCATACACGAGCTCGTTCTTGGCCTTATACACACCTTCCTTGATAAGAAGATCTTTCACCAGCCCTGGGTATGGAAGAGAGTAGTCCTTCCTCGTACACTTAGCCATGTGCTCCATCATTATTCTGGCTAAGTTGATTGACCTTTTGTGCAGGATGATGTGATCGTGGCCCGGTCTCCGAGAGGCGCACCCGAGCTCGAGAGGGTCGGCGCCGAGTGCCCCGCACAAGCGGCATCCGGCGCCGGTGCCTCATATTGGCACCGAAGCCGCGGCGCCGGTGCCTCATCTTGGCGCCGTGTCCGTGGCGCCGGTGCCTCCCGAGAGCGCGCGCATCTAAGGGCGGGCACCGATGCTGAGCCTTTCACTAGGCCGCGTTCCGGGTTTTCAAGTCAAGCCTTTCTTGGAGTGAAGTCCACAAGTGCTCATGCAAGACAAGGCGGGCTCGTCCACAACATCTAAGACAAGAAATTCGGGCCCAAGCCCACTCGTCCCTCCCTTGTCCAAGCCCATGACCGCCACTCCACCTCCTCAACCTTCCTTGATGGCAAAGTTTAAGCTATGAAAGACGGTGACTTCCGCGCCAAGCAACCGCCATCAATATTTCCGCCTTGGAGCCGAAGTCTTAGCTTAAGAATTCCCTCATTTTTCCCTATAAATAAAGAGGGGATGTAATAGAATTTACAATGTTGTTTTTGAGCTTGAACCTTACTAAAAAGACTTTTGTCCTATGTTGGGACGCTATCAAGAACACTTGCGTACTTGTTAGTATTCCACACAACCGTCCCTTAGTTTTGATATGACAAACTCACTTTGATTCTAATAAAGTTGTCCAAGTGTTCAGGAACGCCAGTGACCAAAAGGACAACAAGTGTGTATGAGCGTCCCACAAGCTTAGGGACGCTAACCAACAGGAAGTAAGGACCAGCTAAGAGACTACTTGAGCAAGGACGGAGTCCCAAGCAAGTAGGAACGCAAGAAAGGAGTCCTTACTCACTAGCCGACAGGATGACATCACTCGACAATGTTTGATCATCCAAGGACACGTGGAGACCGATCCTGTAGCGGAGTCCAACACTACGTGGCGGACGATCCTGTTACAGAGTCCATCAACACGTGGCGGCCGATCCTGTAGCGAAGTTCATCATACACAGCTGGATACAGGAAGCTTCCTCATCACCGCCCTACTACGTGGAGGAAGATCCTGTAGCCACGTCCATGAAGGGCATGATCGTCCCAGAGAAATGACGCCCTTCCCCAAGTCCTATAAATAGCCCTAAGGCATTTATTGTGACGCCAACGCTTTCAGGAATATTCAGAGAGAATCAAAGAGAAAGCGACTCACTCAAGAACACGAAGAACTAACTCAAGAACAGTGCTAGAACTTGTGTTAGATCAAGTGAGACTTGTAACCAAATCACAAAAACAGTTTGTAAGAGAAATCCCAAAAAGTGAGAGAAAGAGAGTTTTGCGAAGTACTGCAGAACGTAGGAATAGAGTTCTTTAGTAGATTGAACTTGCTTAAGTTGTAGGCTTAGAGGAGTCCTTTACTAGTGGACTTAGGGAAAAGCTAAGTGCCAGAGAACTGTAAAGACTCGCCAGTACAACTGTAAGGACGTTCAATAGAAAGGAAAGAACTATTCAAAAATCCTCCAAGGAGGTAGAGGTTTACACTCAAGGACTACTTGGTCTTGAGTGGTTCCTCTATAATTCACTGCGTTCATTCTTTATCTGTTTAGTACTTTATTTCCGCTACATTACTCAAGGACGCCCCTACTCCTCGTAGGGACGCCTAATCTAAGGACGCCTTTACCAAAGTAAAGGACGTCCCTCAGTACTAACGATCCAACAATTGGTATCAGAGCGGGCGCTCTAGATTCTTATTGAGTTGCAGGTAAAGATGGACATGGAACCCATTGGAATCTCTTTTGTGAAGCCTCCGCGCCTAACGGACGGTAACTTCAATCGCTGGAAGACAAGGTTCGAAAACTTCTGCAGAAGTCAAAATTATCAATGCTGGAAGGTTATCATGAAAGGAGATCTCAAAGTTCCTGCTGACAAAGCTGATAAGGAGGACGAGTGGGGTCCTGACGAGTTTAAGCTGATGGAAACCAACGCAAAAGCTATTTGTTTCCTTCAAACGTCCTTATGCGAGAGGGACGCCACTCGGGTCAGCAATTTGTCAACAGCGAAACAACAGTGGGAAGCTCTTGAGAAGTTCCATGTGGGAACCGCTGAAATGAAGGAGGACGTCCAGCTGAAAATCAAGAAGGAGTTCTATGCTTTTAGCATGTTGCCAAATGAAACGGTGAACGATTACTCATACCGCTTTGAGGCCCTTGTCACCAAGATGAGGAACTTGGGCATCCCAGAAACAGAAATCTCCATGAGGAATAGAGTTCAAGTGGTCATTGATGGTTTGACCGGAGTCTGGAACTTTGACAGGACAACGTTCAAAGAAAACACAGCCAACAAAACTCTAGACATGGAAGAGATCTATGGGAAGCTCAGGCAGTACGAGGAAAGAAGAATTTCTGATATGGCTAAGCTTGGACAGAATCCTCAAACTGATCTTGCTTTGGCGTCCACAACACCAGAGTACGCTGAGTACCTTCGGCATCAACAGGAGATCGCTGTAATGGTGGAAGCCAACAAAGCCGAGAACCGCGAGAAGATGCGCGTTCAAGCCTTAAAGGAAAGAGAAAGCAAGTCTAAAGAACAACTGGACGCAGAAGAAGAAGTTGCTCTCTTTAACAAAGTTCTCCGTGTTTTTGGCAAAAGGAACAAACTTGTCAATAAACACAAGATGCCCAAGAAGGAAAGCCGCAAGTACACTGAGGCAGAAATGAAGGAACTCACATGTTACAAGTGTAACAGAAAAGGGCACTTTGCTAAGAAATGCACAACAGGAATGTCTGCAAAGGAAATGAAGACAAAAGCTCTCATTAGAGCGTTCGCCTCTGCATGGGACAATGGGAGTTCTTCCTGTGATGATGATGATGAAGAAGAACCCGATGAACAAGCATACTTAGCCCTTGAGGACGCATCTGATGGTGAGCAAGTAGCTTTCATGGCTATGGAGGACGTTACCGTTGTTGAACAGAACGCTTCGAAATCTGAAAATGAGCTAACCCGTGAGTCTATGATGAGTTCATTAGAAAATTGTTCTAAATCCAAGCTCATTAAACTTATTGGAAGAATCATGGAAGAAACTGTTGTCATGCAACATAGAATGGATGAACTTGAACTTGAAAATGAAAATATAGTGGTTGAATGTGAAAACTGTAGTTCCATGACCATTCAACTAGAGTCCTCTTGTGAAGAAACTAAGTCCCTAAAAACTGAAATCATGTGTCTCAAACTTGAGAACGCTAAGCTTAGGGAAGAAGTGAAAGTGATGGGTAAGAGTCCCATAGTTGAAGAAGTGAGACCAATGGTCTTCGTCCCAGCTAAGAGAGGTCTAGGTTATGAATCTGACACTAAGAACTCTCTTCCTAGTGATTTTGAGGCAAGTAAAACTTCAGAACTTGAACTTGAACGGGAGAAAACCAAAAATCTTCTTGAAAGAATTAGAGTTCTAGAGAGTGGGGAATTAGGAAAGGAAGACTACTACACTAACTCCACTAGTCATAAGATTTACAAGAAGATCGCTAAAGGGGACGGTTCCAAAGTTTGTAATCCTCAAAAGATGAAAGAAAACATGATTCAGCGTCCCAATAAGAAGTACTATCTTGGTACTTACTATAGGACGTGTTGGTACTGTGGACAAGGAGATCACTTCAAATATGATTGCTTAAAACTCAAAGAAGATGTTGAAAATGGAAAAGCTGCTAGGACTAACAACGAAAATGCTAAGTCCGTTCCTAAGGCTAATCCTAAGCGTTCTAGACGCTCTAGGAACTCTTTCCGCAAGCATGCTATTTCAAATGATGTGAATATTAATGACTACATGCCAGAACCAGAGTTCTATTTCTGTAACGAACCAGGTAAGGAACACCTTGCCTGGGTCGCCAAACACTAACGTTGTTATGGCAGGTGGAAGTGAGGGGACGCCCATGGATCATTGATAGTGGCGCCTCAAATCATATGACAGGAAGCCAGATCCATCTCACTTCTATCCAAAGTAGTGCCACGGGAGGAACTGTCTCGTTTGGCAACAAGGGCAAAGGAAAGATCAAAGGAACGGGAACTGCTATACTCAACCCGTCCATCAAAGCAACAAATGTCAGTCTTGTTGAAGGACTTGGCTTCAATCTTCTTAGCGTCTCCCAGATGTGTGATCAAGGTGAAAATCTAGTCACATTTGACTCAAAGGAGTGCCTCGTCATCAACAAGAAATCAAACAAAGTCGTTCTCAAAGGAGTACGCCAGAACAATGTCTACATCTTTAACCAGGAGTTCAAGCCTAAATCAGAGTTATGTCTATCTGCTTCAAAGGAGGACGCTGATCTCTGGCATCGCCGACTTGGCCATGCTGGACCAAGCATAATTCTTAAGCTACACCAGCGAAATCTTGTGAAAGGACTTTCCCGAATTGATCCTGAGAAAGTTGAACAGTGTGAAGCTTGCATCAAAGGGAAGCAAACAAGAACGTCTTTCAAGTCCAAAAACGAAGTCAGTACAAAGAAGCCTTTGGAACTGCTCCATATGGATCTTTGCGGACCAATGAAGACGTTAAGCTACGGTGGAAAGAGGTACATTTACGTTCTTGTAGATGATTTTTCTCGATTCACTTGGGTTCTTTTCTTGGCAACCAAAGCAGATTGCTTCAATGCGTTCAAAGTCTTCATCAAACAAGTGGAAGTTGCTCTTGAGACGTCTCTCAAAGCCATAAGATCAGACCATGGAACGGAGTTCCAAAATTCAGAGTTCCTGGCCTACTGTGATCAACATGGTGTCTCGCACAACTTCTCAGCTCCAAGGACTCCTCAACAAAATGGAGTTGTGGAAAGAAAGAACAGGACGCTAGAGGATATGGCAAGGACTATGCTCTTGGCAAATAGCATTCCCAAGTACTTCTGGGCGGAAGCTATTGATACAGCATGTTATATCATCAATCGTGCCATGATCCGTCCTTTGCTGAAGAAGACGTCCTATGAGTTGTTGAATGGAAGGAAGCCTCGCATTGATTATCTCAGAGTTTTTGGATGCAAGTGTTTCGTTCACAACAATGATAAAGAAAAACTTGGAAAATTTGATGCAAGGAGTGATGAAGCCATATTCCTTGGGTACTCTCTTACCAGCAAAGCCAACAAAAGGACTCTAAAGCTTGAGGAGAGTATTCATGTTGTATTCAAAGAAAGTTCTTCTCACAAAGAAAAACCAAGTAAGAAAGAACGTTCTTCCTCACAACAACAGGACGACTCTGAAGATGAAGCTGAAGATTGGACTTCTGGAAAATACTATGTCTCTAAGGACGCATCTCCAAATCCTGAAGAAGTCTCAGTGGACGCTTCCAGTGTTGTTCAAGGAGTTCCCTCTCGTAGTGAATCCCCAGTTCAACAAGATGTAGCTGAATCAAGTCAACAAGGCGCGCAACGTCAAAGTGTGGACGCTCTCTTTGAGGAGGAACACATTGAGGACGATGCTCAAAGTGATAGTGATGATTCAGATGGTGACATTGATCCAAGATTTGCTCATTTGTTTCAAAGGGAGTCCCGCTTCTCTAGGGATCACCCAACTTCTCAAATTGTTTCTGATCCTTCTCAAGGAGTTCAAACAAGGTCAGCTGCTAGCAAGTCCTAGAGTGCAAATTTAGCTTTCTGTGCATTCAATGCCTTTGTTTCTATGGTGGAGCCAAAGAATATCAAAGAAGCACTCCAGGACGCTGACTGGATTCAAGCAATGCAAGAAGAACTCAATCAGTTTGAAAGGAACAAAGTTTGGACTCTCGTCCCACGTCCCAAAGGCAAAAATATCATAGGGACGCGATGGGTGTTCAGAAATAAGCTTGATGACAGTGGACGTGTGTCAAGGAACAAGGCAAGACTGGTGGCTCAAGGATTCAAGCAAGAGGAAGGCATAGACTATGATGAGACCTTTGCTCCTGTTGCTAGAATTGAAGTCGTTCGTCTTCTCATTGCCTTCGCCGCTCACAAAGGATTCAAGTTATTTCAAATGGACGTCAAGACTGCCTTTCTCAATGGAAAGCTAAAGGAGGAAGTGTATGTTGCTCAGCCGCCTGGCTTCGAGGACGCCTCTCACCCAGATCATGTGTACTACCTGGACAAAGCGCTCTATGGACTTAAGCAAGCCCCTCGTGCATGGTACGACAGGTTTGCATCCTTTCTTTTGTCTCATGGGTACACTAGAGGTTCAATTGATAAAACTTTGTTTATAAAGAAAGTTCACAAGGACATTTTGATTGCTCAAGTCTATGTTGATGATATAGTCTTTGGTAGTACTAACATGAAGCTTGTAGATGAGTTCAAGTCCTTAATGAGTAGTGAGTTTGAGATGTCCCTCATTGGAGAACTCAATTTCTTCTTGGGACTTCAAATCAATCAACTCAAGGAAGGGACGCGCATTCACCAACAAAAATATGTCCGTGAAATGCTTGATAAGTACGGGATGAACACGTCCAAACCTGTTGCCACTCCTTGTTCTCCAAACTCGCGTCTTTACGCAGACGAACAGGGAAAGGACGTTGATCAAAAGCTTTATAGAGGGATGATTGGTTCTTTGCTCTACTTGACCGCAAGCCGTCCCGACATCATGTTTGCCGTTTGCTTGTGTGCACGCTTCCAGGCGAATCCAAAGGAGTCCCACATGCAAGAAGTCAAGAGGATCTTTCGCTACCTCAAAGGACGCGACGATCTTTGCCTTTGGTACCCCAGGAAGACGTCCTTCAAGCTTGTTGGCTACTCGGACGCTGATTATGCAGGTCATGTGATTGATAGGAAAAGCACCTCAGGAATGGCACAATTCCTTGGTTCATGCTTAGTCTCTTGGGGATCTAAGAAACAGAACTCTGTGGCGCTTTCAACTGCGGAAGCCGAGTACGTTGCTGCTGCTTCGTGCTGTTCACAAGTTATCTGGATCAAATATCAACTAGAGGACTACGGTATCAATCTTGAAACTATACCCATTCGTTGTGATAACACAAGTGCTATTGAAATTTCAAAGAATCCTGTTTTTCATTCACGCACAAAGCATATTCATATAAGGCATCATTTCTTGCGTGATAATGTTGAACTACGACTCATTAGTATGGAGCATGTAAGAACTGAAGACCAAATAGCCGATATTTTTACTAAGGCACTTGATAGACGTCCCTTTGAGCATCTCAGGTTGCTCTTGGGGATGATAACTTTTAAGTAGCAAGTCCCGTTCTACTATTCTCTCAATGATTGGCTATGTTTTGTAGATTCTAAGTGTTTAAGGACTGTTATGCATTGAATTCATATTTGCAAGGACGCTAGTCTAAAACTTCATGTGTTTGCTACTTTGGAACGCCATTCAAATTTTCTCTATTTTGTCTTGAAAAGAGTATCCCTGATCACCCAACCCTCATTATAAGCCGAAATGATGGGAACTCTAAGCTTACCCTAGCCGAGAACTCCGCAAAAGCGTCCTATGAGCTTCATATTTTCTTTTACGGGACGTACTTGCGTTGTTCTCAACTGGTTCGAAAGGTGATCACAAGAACGGTAAGTTGGTTGTTGGTTTGCTTAAAGAAGTTTGCTTGAAGAGATTAGTTTTTGCTAAGTTGGAGAGGACGCTAAGTGTTTGTTGCAAAGGACGCCAGTTCAGTTGTTGTGGAGCAGTTGAAGAGTCAGAATTTTGAACTTTTGAAAGTGTGAACAGTGACCGTTTCTTTTGCTCAAATCTTAAGGGGGAAGTTTTGCCACGTGTCGCACAGTAAAACAGTGTTAATTACCATTTGTGCCACCGCTTCCTCTATATAAGGCCAAGAACAGTCACAATCAAATTTATTACGCTCAACCACTTTCTTGCTCTCAAATCTGCCTTGACATCTCTCTAGAACTCCGGCGACTTTCTCACTCTAAAAGCTCATCTGAAAAATGTCTCAAAGACAGTTGAACGTGGCCGGATCTTCTACCGGCGGGAAGCGTAGAAAGCTGGTGAAGTCCCATTACATAGAGAAGCCCAAACCCATAGTTCTCAATGAATCTCTAGTGGACTTCATCAACAGAAAGCCAAGGACGCTGTACAACTTGATAAGGGAACGCATGGACAAACCTGATGTAAAGAATGACGCCGTCAAAACAAGGAACTACGAGCGGTTCATCGAACGGTTCGTCATTCAAGGCCTCCACAACACCAATTACAAGGACTTGCCAGGACGGATGGACGACGTTCTCTTCTTTTCACAGTTTGGAGGTGAGAATCTGGGTCCTTTACTTGATCTTATCCCCGACCTCCATAACGCCGTTCTTCCCGATTTCCCGATGTACCCAAAGGACTCTTTGGCTTATAAAATGATTAAAGAAAGAGTACCAAGTCCTTCTCCACCACCACCTCAAGTTCCTACCCTTACCACCAAAAAATTACTGAAGCGTCCTGCACCTTCTCCCCCCTCCAAATCTTCCCAACCCTTCTCCACTTCCAAACCAACGGAGATTGTGGACAAGTTCCCTTCCCACTTAAAGGAGGGACGCTCCAAAAAGGTTCACGACCCAAGGCCCCTCAAAAAGGCCAAGACATCCAGCGTCCCATCCTCTAAACCCTCAAAAAGGCCTAGCACCACTAAAAGGCCTTCCAACCTTTCTAAGGAATCCACTCCTCCTCCACAACCAATCTCAATCGTCCAACTTCCTACTCCTCCTTTGTCCCCCCAACCTTCCAAAATAAATGCTCTCATTCCATTTCCTCCCAAACCTTACTCCCCCCTAAACCTTGCCAACTTCCCCAAAGCCCCGGCCCACATCTCTCCCCCCAAAGACCCCGAGACCCCCAGATCTCGCCGTCCCTCATCTGAGAGTGGACCAGAGGACGTTGAGAAGCGTCCAGCCCTTGAGCGCACCTTCAAACGCCGCAAAGCCGGTGAATCTCCCAAGGTGCTCATGGTTCAAGCTGCTCCAGAGCCCGAGCACATCTCCTCCTCTTCCTCTAGCTCATCTGAGAGCAACAGCGAAACGCCTCAAGCCAATGCTGAAGGAGTTTCCCCTTTCATTGACGTTGTTGGGGACTCCGACGACGAGGCTGAAGGAGTTGAGAATGCTCCCGCTGAAACACAAGTAGCTGAGGACGCTGGCGAGCACCGGGTTCCTCAAAAGGACGCCGAGCCAACCCTTTCTGACGAGCTCGAGCGTGATGCTCAGGAAGTCCCTCCCTATGACCAGTCCCTCCCAATCCTCAACCCTTCCCAAGCTCCACAAGAAAACCCCTCCCCCACAATCCAAACAGAATCCCATGACGTCCCCGCTGACGCTGAGCCAACAACACAAGAAAATCAGACAGAGGCTCAGGACGCCGAGGGTACGTCCCAAGGTCAGACCTCTGGTGCCGATCAAGCCACAGCTGGTGGCGATGCAGAAAAAGAACAAGGCACAGAGGACGCTCCTTCAAAGGACGCTTCTGACAGTGACTCGGAGAAAGCAGAAGACGAGTCAGATGATGATGAGGACTTTGAGTCCCCTAAGGGCAAGCGCAAAAGGAAGAACGCTGATGTGCCCGTTAAAGTCCTTAGCCCTCTTATTTACTCTGAAGAGTGGCTAGCCTCATTTGACGATGCAGCCGTTCAGGAGTTCCTCGAGCTTCTGAAATTTCAAGGATGGCAGAACGTTGGACCAGCGCCGACCACTGTTGACAAAGAACAGGTAAAGGCGTTCTACAGGGATTTGCGCTACAAGGCAAAAGATGGCTCCCTCCACTTCAAAATTGAAGGTGAGAAAGCTTCAGTCACAAAACGCCAAATGCGCTCCTTCCTTGGTCTTAGTCCACGCAAGCCACCATCCGATGCTCTTAGCTCACTTCCTGAAGGCGGCTTTGAAACGACTGATCAAGAACTGCCTCTGGTTGAGCACATCTTTCAGGGCAAAAGGCCTATGGGACTTGACAGGGTAGCTCACGTTCTGAGCAAAGTTGGCGCAATCGTTCACTACTTCATCTGTCGCACCATTCTTCCAAGGCAGGAAAAGCGTTCAATTGTGCAAACTCACGACATAATCTTAATTGACGCAATCCTTGAACGCCGCCCAATCAACTTAGCCAGAATTGCTATGCAACACATGGCCAAGTGTGGAAGGAAGAGGCACGCCTTGCCCTATCCTGGAGTCGTAAAGGCAATCTTGCAGTCCCAGGACGCTTATGATGAGAGAGCTCCCTCTGAAGAACTTGGCTTAAAATGGAATGCCAAGAAAGGACTTGTTTAGATAAGGCGTAATGAAGAGCTCCCGTCCATTCTGAAACAGTTGGAAGCTGAGGCTGAGGAAGCTAGACTGAAAGCAGAAGAAGAACGCCTAGCTGCTGAGGCTGAGGCCGCAAGGCTTAATTCCACGCCTCAAGAGTCCCCTCAAGATCAAGAGCCCGCCATAGATCTTACAACCCTTGATCAAATGCTCTTAGGGTCCTCTTCTCCTCCAGCTATTCCAATGGACGCTCCTTCATCGAGTTCAGGTCCTCTGCCCCGTTCTGCCCCTGCTAACATTGCCCAGCATCCCCCAGCAGAACTCATGGGTGCAATAATGGACAACCAGTGCATATCTTCTCTGCCTTAAAGGACTTGTCATCTGCGTTCTCCAAGGCTGCTGAACTTCAAGAACAATTGCTCCAGTTTTATCAAGACCAGCGCCGTTCTCAGTGATTGCCACCACCCCTTTTAATCCCCTATTATTTCGCCTTTGCTTCTTTTGAAATTCAAACACTATGATCTTGGTTTGTAATAACTCTAATTTTGTTTGAATGGCAATTCCACTATTTGCTTGCATGTGTTTGTTTAAGCGTTCCACTGCCTTTAGTTATGTGTTTGTGCTAACGTCCTTATCACTTGTTATCCTTTTCGATGATGCCAAAAGGGGGAAGTGTAGTTTTGCAGAGATGCGCTACAAATTAGTTATCTAGAATAAGCAAGTGTTAAGGGGGAACTATTAAGTGAAAGGTCTAAGGAACGCCAATGCTAGAATAAAAGAGGACGCTTAGAAACTTTTCTAGGACGCGACTCTCTCCTTAAAATCCAAAAGCTAGAGAATCAAAGATTGAAAACTTGTGCTTATTAAAATTTCTCTAAGTATTAAAGGACGCCTATAAGTTTTCATGCATGCTAAGTTCCAATGTCAAAACTGTTTTGCTGAAGAGTTTGTCATCATCAAAAAGGGGGAAATTGTTGGGACGCTATCAGGAACGCTTGCGTACTTGTTAGTGTTCCACACAACCGTCCCTTAGTTTTGATATGACAAACTCACTTTGATTCTAATAAAGTTGTCCAAGTGTTCAGGAACGCCAGTGACCAAAAGGACAACAAGTGTGTATGAGCGTCCCACAAGCTTAGGGACGCTAGCCAACAGGAAGTAAGGACCAGCTAAGAGACTACTTGAGTAAGGACGGAGTCCCAAGCAAGTAGGAACGCAAGAAAGGAGTCCTTACTAGCCGACAGGATGACATCACTCGACAATGTTTGATCATCCAAGGACACGTGGAGACCGATCCTGTAGCGGAGTCCAACACTACGTGGCGGACGATCCTGTTACAGAGTCCATCAACACGTGGCGGCCGATCCTGTAGCGAAGTTCATCATACACAGCTGGATACAGGAAGCTTCCTCATCACCGCCCTACTACGTAGAGGAAGATCCTGTAGCCACGTCGATGAAGGGCATGATCGTCCCAGAGAAATGACGCCCTTCCCCAAGTCCTATAAATAGCCCCAAGGCATTTATTGTGACGCCAACGCTTTCAGGAATATTCAGAGAGAATCAAAGAGAAAGCGACTCACTCAAGAACACGAAGAACTAACTCAAGAACTCAAGAACAGTGCTAGAACCTGTGTTAGATCGAGTGAGACTTGTAACCAAATCACAAAAACAGTTTGTAAGAGAAATCCCAAAAAGTGAGAGAAAGAGAGTTCTGCGAAGTACTGCAGAACGTAGGAATAGAGTTCTTTAGTAGATTGAACTTGCTTAAGTTGTAGGCTTAGAGGAGTCCTTTACTAGTGGACTTAGGGAAAAGCTAAGTGCCAGAGAACTGTAAAGACTCGCCAGTACAACTGTAAGGACGTTCAATAGAAAGGAAAGAACTATTCAAAAATCCTCCAAGGAGGTAGAGGTTTACACTCAAGGACTACTTGGTCTTGAGTGGTTCCTCTATAATTCACTGCGTTCATTCTTTATCTGTTTAGTACTTTATTTCCGCTGCAATACTCAAGGACGCCCCTACTCCTCGTAGGGACGCCTAATCTAAGGACGCCTTTACCAAAGTAAAGGACGTCCCTCAGTACTAACGATCCAACATCCTAGTTTAGGGTTTGGGCTGTCCCAGCTTGTGGGACTCAAGCCGTAGGGCTCTCGTGAGACGCGAGAGCCGGGTGGCGGGCTAGGGTTCGTGTGACTCGAGCCATGGCCCCGCCGTTCTTATTTTTCTATCAAACCCCGGCCTTCGGGTAACCAAGGGCTCGGAGGGTGGCTTGGCTCGTGAGACTCGAGCCTCGCCTTCCCTCCTTAGGCGTCTTAGCTTGGTTCACTCCGGGCGAGGCGCCTACCTATCCCTAGGGCCACTTGGGTTGTTAGGGTTCAGTTCCGCACCCCTTGTATCCCGTAGTCGAACCCTCTCGGTGAGTGGACCGAAGTGAGGGCTCGACTACTTATCCCTTGTTAATAAAAATCCCACAAAAGAGTTTGATTCACCAAAAATCCCCACACAACCGAATTGTTGCATTTTCGACATAATTTTGCGAGTTTGAGCAAGATCTCTCACCCCAGTCGTTTGCAAGGAAGCTCACGAACTCCCTCGAGCCAAAATCGAGTCCGATCCTAAGGCGAATCACATCATCTGGTATCAGAGCCTTTCGAGGCGGGTTTAGTAAGTTTTGATTACGTAAATTACATTTTCATGATTGCTTTCGGGTACGCTCAAGTCCTTGTCCAACCTTTCCGGCCATCCCCTAACCCGAACTAACCCTACCCTCACCTTAACCCGGGAATGATTCTAAAGCTTGGGCGGTCCGAGGAAAAAAAATATCTAAGAGGCGTGGTGAAATTTTTTATAAGGCTCTCCATCCCTTTCGCCTACGCCTAGGCCTATCCACCTATCCCCGGAAAAAGTTATCAAAAAAAATAAAATTTTGCGGAAGCTAAGAAGGGAGGTCTGGGTGTGAGATAAAATTTCGTGGTCTTTCGAAACTTGGAGCCCAAGGGAACTAAGGGGGCCGAACCAATCCCATGCATGCGAAGGGAGCTAGCAAAGAGGAGGGTAAATGGCATTTTTTACCCTTTTCTTGCCGACTTGAGTTACCATGGCCTCGTAAAGAAGCTTGGCCTCCAAGTTGTGTAAATGGCGCCATGTCCCGGGCATCTCTTCGGTTCCAACAAGATTCAAGTGAGGAGCTACTTAATGGCCAATCAACCAACTCCCACTTCAATAAAGACGAGCACCTCCTCACTTCACCTTAGGGTGCAAGCAAAGCCGAGGCCATTAAGGCCGGAATGAAGATGAAATTACTTGCAACTCTTCCCTTGCCACCATAAATCCGGTCACCTCCTCACTTCCTAAGGCCAATCGGATTCTCCTAGTCCCTCACTGATTCGCCCTATTTTGTATGGGTTTACTCTTGTATTTTAGGGCTATATTGAGAGTGTTTAGGTTAGAGTTGTGCGTAATTGTAATATCTAGGCCGAAGACACAAGAATTCAAGAATCAAGAATTCATAATTCAATTAGGTTTTTAGCTTAGTTATGGAGAGCTAGTCTCCTTGGGTTTGTTCAAGGGAGAAGATCTGATGTATGAACTCGTGAGGTTTTGGTAATTGATTTCTATCCTTTGGTTGATATTAATTCTCTTGTGCTTCATCTTATGAATGTTTATTGTTTCTCTAGGAGTAGCTAACCTATTGAATTGATTTATGTGCTACAGTTTGATTAGGTTTGGACCGTGGACAAAACTAATCTGTGAAAACAACTTAACCTAGACCTGTTGTCTATGCAACTAGGATTAAGAAGAGAATTGATTGTTTTATCTTACAATTGACTCGTAGCTTGATTGTTTGATATTATATCCTGCATATCCATGTTCTCTATGCTAATTCTAGGTTAAGCGTCCTTGCCTAGGGTTATAGAATTGCTTGGACCGTGGACTTGCGATTGTTAATGATCAAGATAGGAATTAACCATAGGTGTGAATGAAATCAATGGATGAATCTATGATCGAGTGATTATTAAAGAGTGGATCTTTTGAATGAACCTATCTCCCATATTTGTTTGTTTGTTTGTTATTTGCTTTCTAGTCTAGTTTAGTTTAGATCTTTCTCCTAAATCCCCCATATCTTTGGTTGATAATTATATTAATACTAGAAGTCATAGTTCTCTTGGGTTCGACCCCTTACTTGCATGCTATACTAATTTGTTTGTTTGGGTTATTTATCTTTGATCTTGGCACGACGACTTTAGCCGAGTCACTCACCTCCCACACCTTATAAATAGGAGCCATCTTGTCTTCATTTCTTCTATCCAAAACTCAATCCTCAAAATCGAGAGCTTTGCCTAAGAGATTGCCGCCGATCAAGTGTGTCCTAGCCCTCAAAATTCCTAGAATTTTCGTGAGTTGAAGTGTGTGCTTTTCATTCTCCTCTCTTTCGGGTCATTGGTGGTGGACTCGAGCCTTCAAATCCAAGTTGTGTCATCTAAACTCTCGTTTCTTCATTCAAGTAAGTGGCCCCGACTTCATCTTGTTGTTGTTCCTCTTCGTGGGTGGGTTCGAGTCGCCCATCAAGGGCTGAGTTCCGCCAAATCCAAGAGGTTCCACAACCTCAAAGGATTCAGCCCCGGCCCTAGCTAAAATCGGATCCCTAAATGAGGCTAAAACCGAGACCTTGTCCGACCTTTAACCCGAATATATCCGAGCCCAACCTTGAGCATCGAAAGTATATTATGAATTGTGTGATTTATGTGTCATTTAACTTAAGAAGGCTTGTGTTAAAATCCTTTGAGGCAAGCGACAAGAGACACGAGACGTGTTCCTCAAGTCTAAACCCGAAATGACGCTTATAGGCTTTCGAAGCAAGAATGGGGGTCGTTTGTGTCTTCAAAAAAAAAAGACCGCGAGCTTGGATGCAAGCTCGGATGATCCCAATCAAGAAGAAAGAGTCGGATGCATGTGTTTAAAAAAAAAAGACGAGAGGAAAACCGAGCCCAAAGTTAAGCCGGTTCGGATGTGTGTCTTACGAAGGTCTTTGTGTGTTCTTGCGGAATTTTTCAGGAATTTATCATGGCCTCGAAGATGATGATGGGCGTAAGGAAGAGGGCCTCAAGCCACGCCTTGGCTGGCCCGCGTCGAGTGTGCGGAATGGTGCCCCGCAAGGAGGATGTTGTCTTCATCGATCTCGTAAGTGACGACGAGGTCGAAGTGTCAACAAAGGCTGCGAGTGAGCCGAGTGTGAACCAAACGCTCGCTCGTGATGAAGATGAGAAGGCTGATGGAAGCTCCGGAGAGGAGACGGACCCGAGCATCAATACTGGCAACGGGTCGGACGATTCAAGCTCGGGCAACTCTGGTTCGAGCGACGAGTCGGACGGCTACGAGTCGGGTCCGTACATGTCCACCGACGGGGAGGACGCTTATGTGGATATCATGGATGATGATGCTCCCGTCGGAGGAATGGAGGGTCCAGCCGAAGAACATTTTAAACCACTTCAAGTGGTGTATCCGGAGGAAGACGAGGTCGAAGTCGAGAATCTGAACGAAGGTTTCCCCGAGTGGGAGGCCAATGAGTGGTTCGAGCTTGATGAGCTCCTTAACCAGCTCGACGAGCCTATGGAGGAAGGGGAAGTCACCGATGATGTGGTCGATGTAGGTGACGTCCTCATGAGCGAAGACGAGGCTGACTTCGACGGGCAAAAGTACAATTTATTTTATTGCCGGGCTCTTGTGTTAGGCGTGGACTGCCTAGTGAACATAGACGGGGGAAGCGCCTCCAATCTCGTGTCCGAGGAGGCCCAAAAACAGGCCGGTCTTCGGCTACAACGACGCACCAAACCCTACACACTCGGGTGGCTTGGCGATGAGGATGCTGATGGGGTATAGTCCGGATCGGATGACATCAAAATTTAAATTTATAAACCGAACCCCAATTTGTAGTATGAGGGTAGGGTGTCGAACACTCGGGAGTTCGTGTGTTGAGTGTACCAAAAAGACTAAAAAGAGGTAAAAGAAAGGCAAAAACAAGGAAAATCAAAGGGAACAACCCGGACCGACACTGGTCACTTCGGTCCGAGGTTGGATCGAGGAGAATTTGGCCGGGACCGACACAGACAACGTCGGGCCCGATGTACTGGGTAACTCGATTAGGCAAAAATAATAGATCGGTCTTGGGTTTTTGGGTTCCTTCCCTAACTAAACTTGGATGATTCCACCCCAATTTAGCCAATAAGTGATGATCCTTGTGAGATCGAGGTTGTTAGCCTTCGATCCCTCCACTCTACACATCGACCATGGGAGGCTTTCACTCTCCCTTCGATGCTAGGTCAAGTGTTGGGTTTGAGACCACTTTCGCTAACTCTTACCAATCACAAGCCATAGATCCCTTGCTTTCACTAAAGGATTGAAGCTCATGTAGAGAGGATTCCTAGATCAAGCACTCAAGGCTATGGAATTGGGGGTTCACACCCAATCCTAGCTAGGGGTTTCCCCCATAGCCCAAGACTATGGAATCTACTCCATGAAGTAAGAGTAAAAAGCAATCAAAAGACTAAACAAGCAAATCTCAATCATCATACTCAAATCCAACTCAAATTGCATTCAAATCCAAAAGGGTTCACAAGATCCAAGTCTCAAATCTACTAAACAAAAGCAAAACAAGTTCAAACTCACTAACTCTCTCTAGCTCTCCACCGATTTCCTCTTCTCTTCTCCTCCTCCTTTCTCCTCCTTGCTCTCCAAGTCTTCCTTGAGCCCTTGAGAGTGATTAGATGTGGATTGATTTTAGTTCCTCCTTTTTCTCTCTAATCATCCTCTAATTATCCTCTTCTCTTGATTGGGGATCAAGGAATTCCAAATTAGAAGAGGGGCAAAAGTGGTGGATCACAATAATGTGCCTTGGAGCCCAATCCTAATCTTGCCGACTTGGACCGACACGCATAGACCTCGGGCCCGACGTTGGGAACATCGGTCCGAGCCTCTGAAATGCTTAACTCGGGCCCGACTCCTTGGTACATCGATCTAGGGCCTCGATCCTCTTCTTTCCTTGGTTTTCCTTAAGCTCCTCTTCGTTCCTTGCATGGCTCTTCCGCTCCTTAGCTTTGCTTCCTCCTAAAAAACTCTTCCAAAACGTCCTCAAATGTGCCATTTTACCTACAAAACATAACAACTTCGCATAGTCTCCGAATCTCATAGAAAATCGGGAACTGAGCTAAAAAGGACAAAACTAACAAAGAAAGGAACAAAAGACACATATTTACAAGAGAATTTAACTACTAAAACACCACCAAAATGAGAGACATCAGAATACCCCATACTTAAATTTGCTTGTCCTCAAGCAATAACAATGTAAGCAAGACCGAAGCACAATCTTCAAGTAAAGCCTCTTATGAAAAACACAAGTAAGAACAAGTGATAGCCATGCTAGCAAGATTACGTCATCACACATGATTAAGTGTTCAAGGAATATAGTCTACTGCAACAAAGCCTCACTTTAGGGACATGAAAATGTGTATCACTCATCATGTGTTTAGGCTTGAAAATGAACACTCAAACTCAACAATCATGCAAGTAAAGGCTTTACTATTGAAGCTAATATCACCAATTCCTCCACCTAGAGATGCCTATTACAATGCACACAAAGAATATGAACTTGGCTCAATGGAGGTCCTCAAAGAGGTTCCATTCGGCCGGGTTGTAATGGGGCTTTTGGTGTTTCTCAAGGTAGGAATCACTTTGGTCTTGTGGTGCTTACAATGGGGATTGAACCTTCTAGTCTCTCACCAACTTCACCAAATTATTCCACTTTCAACTTCACACTCCCAAAAGACTTTGATTTTTTTCTTTTCTTTTCTTTCAACCCACATTTCACTAAACATTCCACTTCATCTTTTCACTACACTTTTTGTTGGATTTTTTTTTTCACACTTTTCACTAAGATCGACTTGCACTTCACGTCGGGCCCGATGTGCACTTTAACTCGGTCGGTGCCCCTTCTCTTTCACTTAAGCACTTTGCTTTCAATCCACTACTTTTTTCCAACTTTTCTTTCTTTTCTTTTCACTTCATACTTCACAAAGATGCACTACCCGGCCACTTGGTTTATAACTCCCTTCTTTGCCCTTCACCAAAGAGAATCTCAACTCTCCAAATATTCTTCCAAAACCTCTCACTAAAGTCCAATCCCATAAGGGTCAAGTCATATAGGCTAGGAATCATATTTTTGAGGAGTTTCAAACAAAGGTCTAAGGCTAAAACAAAGCTACAAACAACGGTTTATCTTCAAGGTAGGATATGAAAAATTTTGTGACTAAATGAAACAAAGTTCAAATCAATGTGACAAAGCATAGAACAAATCTCATATTGGCCTTGGAAAATAGATAAACACCTCAATAGCAAGTTTTACTAAGTATGCATGAGCTAATTCACACAAGAAAATGAGGGACATGCAATATGAACAAACATCCCTAAAATGGCCAAAAACCATCTCACAAGGTTCACTCAAGCTTAGTTGCATCAAAACTCTTCCAAGAACTCATGTGCTCAATACAAACATGCAAGATATCATATCACATCAAAAACAACATCCATTTAGAGGCTAAACTATCCAAAAATATGCAAAGGACTTTACATGCTCACATCATCATTAGCCCTCATATGGACATCTAAGATGGGAATTCCTAGTCCAAAACAAAATCTTTTTTGTCTTTTTCACACAATTTTCGAATTTTTATGGAATTTTGCAAAAAAATTTCTCAAACAAAGCAAACTCATCCATTCATACCATCGAATTCAATCATCATCCATGCATCACATCATGCCACTATCCCAAAAGAAAACATCCCTTAACAAAACAAACACAAGACAAACATAAGACACCTACACATGAAACTATGAGCTACTAACCCACCCCATACTTAAAATTTTGATGTCCTCATCAAAAGAAATCAAAACTCAAAAGTAAAAGAGAAGAGTCAAGAGAGCTCGCAATTTCTTATTCTTGAATGGCATGTTGAGGCTTAGTTTGGAGGGTGTCCTCGGCGGCATCCCCTTTGGAGCCGTGCTTGCCGCTCTCGCTCATACACATGGTCGTGGAAAGGATCTTGACTTGGCAGTTGAAGTTGTGGTGCGGGGCGCGTCCATTGGTCTTCACGGGAAGAGAACTTCCCGGTCATCCATTCGTTGAAGCTCTCTTGAACGCTCCATCTTTGGTCCTCGACCGCTCTCAAGTCATCCACATCACGTCGAGTGTAAGCAATGTTGCGGTTTACTTCTTCAAATTGGGCTTGGAAGTCTTCTTGGTGGTGAGAAAGTTGTTGTTGTTGAAAGTTGAGGTGTTGTTGTTGAAGGTTGATTTGGTGCGCCTCTTGTAGCATGCTTGATTGTTGGAGTTGAAGGTGAGCCAATTGGTTGGCTAGGAAGTTCATATCCACCGATTGTTGAGGTTCGGGGAACACCATTCCGGGCCCGTACCATTGGGCATACCCTTCGTACCCTCCATAGCTTGGTGGCTCTTGCCTTGCTCCACTTCCCTCACCCCTCTCAAAATGGCTTGGAACCGGATCGGGCAAGTAGGTGTCGGACCGACATTGATGGACGTCGGGCCCGAGGTGGCTTGCATCTCGGTCCAAAAGAGTTGGGGCTTGATCGGTGAGAAAATTGTGGTATCTGCCATCTTCTTCTTCTTCTTGAGGTGAGTCAACATCCATGGCATCCCTCCTTGCAAACTCAATTTGGTTGGGTGCTTCATCTTCGGTGTCCGGGGAAGATTGAGGAGTAGTGAAACGAATATGTTGTGCTCGTCTCCTACACTCAAGTGTCCCCTCCGGCTCTCCATAAGGATTCTCCTTGCCCGCCCATACTTGGAACCAATTGTAATATCTTGTGAGGTCAAAGAGGCGTGGCCCCAAAGGAATGTGCACCTTGTCGAAGTTGGAGTGGGGCGCTAGATAGGTGGTGGCACCGGTCACTTGCTTCTCCTTAATGATGTTGGCTTTCTTGAAATACTTGAGATCCATGAACTCTACACCATTCGGGGCCGGTGTGTAGTTAGACAAATCCACCTCAAGACGATGAGCCAAGCGGGCTATCATGCCTCCAAAATAGATCCATGAGGAACTTTGGAAATCCCTCACCATCTTCACCCATTCCCAAGTGAGGTTCATCGGCTTATCATTGTGGAACAACATCTCATAGAGCAACATGGCCTCTTCCTTCATTGGCTTGCTCAATTCGTGCCTACCAAAGATGGCACAACCCAAAGCTCGGATCATGACTCGGAAGAGTGGACTTGCTATCTCATTTGTTGATGCGCCTTTCCTCATCTCACTTCTTCCAGCTACATACTTCCAAAGATAGTCCACCTTCTCGTTGTCCACAAAAGCGTCATCTCTCGGAAAAGGGAACCCAAGGTAATGTGCCAAGTTCCGAAGAGAGAGCTCATGCAACTTGTTGCCCATTTGGAAGGAAATCATGCCTTCACTCTCGATTCCTTCATATGTGCACTTGAATGATGCCATAAACTCGGACGTCAAAGCGGGATAATGAGTGTTGTTCCATCTTAGCATCCCATTAAGCCCAATGTGAGAGTAGCATCGACTAAGAGCCTCATCCATGTTCATCTTCTTGATCGATTCCCAATCTAACCACCGAGTGTGGTGAGATAGACCCATGAGTCGCTCATACTCTTGAGCTACATCATCATCCTCGAAGCACACATCATCCATTCTTTGCACTCTCTTTGACGACTTCTTGGACTTCCTTGTTGATTTCTCCATTCGTGAAGAAGATGCTCGGGTAGTCATGGTACCTACACACAATCAAAGCAAAGAACTTCAAGATAAGATCTATACAAACACAACAAGGTCACATGCTTTCACAACTAACAACTCATCACACAAGAAAATGACCACATACTTGCTCTTAAGACACTCAATCCACAAGATCCAACATGTATGAGCAAAGAATCACATAACAATGGTCAAGCTACAAGATATATCATGATAAACAAGCCTTAACCAACATTCAAGCTCATGAATCCTAAAGCTCACACACGAGAGAGCCAAATAGCATAGGACCGACCAACACAAGACGTCGGGCCCGAGGTTCTCAACCTCGGTCCGAGTCTTGGACCGACTTCTCAACGTCGGACCCGAGATCCTGGGCATCTTGGTCCGATCCTAAAATCGACTTCTCTACCTATTTCACCCAAAAATCACTCTATCATGCTCCTAAAATCCAAAATCAACCATTTCTCATCATCAATCGAAGTTCCAAGTAGGTTCTAACATGCATGACCAACAATTAAACACAATTTCCACTATACATGCAAATCACCATGGATGCTCAAGGTCTAAGCTCATTCAATCATGGCAAATCTCAATTCAACCAATGAAAGCATGAAATTCACAAGGAATCAAGTAGAGATTGAGATTCACATACCAAATATTGAAGAAACTAAAACTTCTAGCAATCAAACTCTTAGAACGAAAATTCTCCTCTAGATCTAGAAGAGGGATGAAGATCTATGGGATTTTGTTGGGATTTTTGCCTTTGGGATCGATGTTTGGGAATACTAGGGGTTGGATCGAGATTTGTTGTGGAGTTTGCTTGGGGTTCGAGTGTGATGGGGAGAGGATCGATTTGGGGCTTTGGTGAAGGGGGCTTGGTATTTTGGGATGGTGGTTATGAGGGTAATGGGTGGTAGGTATGGAAAAGAAGGCTTAAATTGGGTAAGAGACAAAGTTAGGTCAGAGGGGTATAATGGGTATTTCCTCCAAATCAAGACCAATGTTGACCGGCCAAGTCGGACCGACGTCGCCAACGTCGGGCCCGAGGTACTGGGTACCTCGATCCGGCTTGGTTTGGCTTCCTAAAATTCCCTCTTCATGGTAATTCTCTACCCACAAGTCCTTGCATTATTTTCACTACTACCACATACAATCATGAAGCTCACACAACACACAATTCCACAAAACACATGCTAAGGAGAGATTAGAAGAAATCTAGACTAAGACAAGGAAAACGAACTAGAAACTACGAAATTAAACCTACTAAACTCGGGTTGCCTCCCGAGGAGCGCTCTTTTTAAGTCACTAGCTTGACTTCTAACCTCTACCCTTCACGGAGGGTGAAAAATGGTGAATTGATCATCGTTGTCGTGTCCATCTTCACGCCCCTCATAGCCATAATACCACCATTTGTGATTGATGAAAGTGTGGCCTCCAAATTCTCCTTCACCCTTCCCTTCCAAAGTGTAAGTTTGCACTTCTTGCTCCTTCCCAACTTGATCTTCATTACCTACACCACAAAAATCTAAAGAATTTCTAGGGGACTCAATGACATTATAACTCAAATCTTCTTTCAAATCACTTAAATATATGAAACTATCCTCTAGATCATCCTTCAAGTCACTCAAACAAATATAAGAGTCTCCCACATCAAAAGGATATGAAGAAGGATACTCTTCATGGCTTCTCGATCTATCTCCACCTCTTGGCTCCTCACGGCTCTCAATTGGATCTAGCAACTCTCTTTCTTGCTCTTGAACATTGATCATGTCATGATTCCTCAAAGGTGCTTCTTCCTCTCTTGTGGGTTCCAACTCCTCCCTCTTACGCTTGGCACTTTCCTCCAACTTTAAGATCGCCAAAGCATCCGGTTCATTAAGAGCCTTGTTGAAGTGAAACTCCACCTTTTCCTCGCCAATCTCGAAAGTCACTTTTCCATTTCTCACATCAAATTTGGCACCCGCCGTAGCTAAAAATGGCCTTCCAAGAATAAGGGGCACCAACGGATCTTCTTTCATGTCAAGGATCACAAAGTCGTCGGGAACAAAATACCCAACTCTAACCGGGACGTCATCTAGGATTCCGGTGGCCTTTGTAGATGAACCATCGGCCATAGTAAGACTCATGTCAACCGGTTCCATTTCTCCAAGGTTTGCCCTTCTCCATATGCTCATGGGCATAACCGATATGCTCGCTCCTAAATCACAAAGAGCCTTGAAGTTTTGGGATCCAATTCCCACGGTAATTGCAAACCTTCCGGGATCACCTAGCTTTTGAGGTAGCTCCAAGATCTTCACCTCATCTTGCGTCTCCACAATTGACCTCTTCTTGCTCAAGATTTCCTTCAAGAACTTTGCATAGGATGGCATCTCACTTAGAGCTTCGGTGAATGGTATGGTGATGTTCAAGCCTTGCAAAAGCTTCAAAAACCTCTTAAACTTGCCCTCCACAACTTCCTTGGGCTTCTTCAATGGGTATGGAAGAGTTGTGCCACCTTGTTTCTTGGTTGAATCCACCTCCTTGGACCGGCCTTGACTTCTTTCAACATTTTCGGCCTGGACCGACGTGGGATCATCGTCAGGACCGACTTCTGGAACCTCGGTCCTGGGGCAGGGCACATCTGGGAACGTCGGGCCGACTACAGGGCATGTCGGGCCCGAGTTCAACTCTACCTCGGTCCGGCTCAGGGGACTTTCTCCATCCTCTGGATCGACTTCTTGGCACGTCGGGCCTGAGTTACTGGGCAACTTGGTCCGACTCTCTTCTTTTGTCCTTGGCACGTGTGGCTCGGGCAAACTCCGTCCACTCCTCAATCCTATGGCTCGAACTTCATTTTGTTGTTGTGGGGCACGGGGATTCTCCTCGGGTCGGCCCGGGAGTCTCCCTTCCTCTCATGGGAGTTGATTCGCCATGTGAACAAATTGGTTGTCCACTTGCCTTCTCCAAACACCAAACTCCTTGAATTGGGTGCCCATGTCATCAAATCTTCTCTCCATATTGGTGAATTGATTCTTCAAGTCTTGAGCCCATGGTGGTGTTTGCTCATAGAACCCCGGAGGACGGTATGGTGGTGGTTGGGCCCTTGGCTCGTTTTGGTTGTAGTTGTTGTTGTAGCCATTAGCTTGGCCTTGGTTCCACCTTCCATTTCCTCCATTGTTGAAGTTGGCTCTTCCTCCAAAGTTTCTTTGAACATAGTGTGCCTCCTCAATTTGCTCGGCCAAACGAACTTGGCGCTCGTTGGGACAATCTTGGGCTCCATGCTTCAAAGAACCACATTCTTCACATGCTCTTGTGGTTTGTTGGAGATGACTCATCTTCCTCGTCATCTTGTTCAACTCATCCTCAAGGAATTGGATCTTCACATCTTTATCCACCTCTTCATTCTTTGGATCATAGAGCCTCTTTGCACCTTCTCCTTGGACTCTTGCCTCCTATTGACTTGATTCACTCCATACATGGCTTCGTAATCGGAGAGCTTGTCTAGCAACTCCCACGCTTGCTCCGGTGGCAAGTCAATGAACCAACAATCGGTGTGAAGGTTCAATTTGTCTTTGGTGGCGGGGTTGATTCCTTGGAAGAATATGTCTTGGAGAACATATGGTTGTTGCCCATGCGTTGGACATGTCCTCAACATTTCCTTGAACCGATCCCAAGCCTCAAAGAGTTACTCGTGGGCTCCTTGTTGAAAGCTTGCTATCTTCCTTCTAAGCTCCGTTGTCTTGGTTGGCGGAAAGAACTTCATCAAGAATGCTTCGTTGAGAGCCCTCCATGTTGTGATGGATCGAGGTGCTTGGCTCTCCAACCAATGCAATGCCTTGCCTCCCAAAGACCACTTAAAGGCCTTGAGTAGCACATACTCAAGTGTCTCATCATCCGTCGAGATGGTCTCACATAGGTCCTTGAATTGCTTCACATGCTCGATCGGGCACTCATTCGGTCTCCCTTGAAATTGGTCCCTCTTGATGAGTGAGATAAATTGAGTTTTGATCTCAAATTTCTTGGACACCTCCGGCAAGATAATGGCCGGCTCCGGAACCTTCAACTCCGGATGCATGTATTGTCTTGCATTCCGGGGTTGGGTGTTGATTTGAGCCTCCAATCTCATCCTTTGCTCACGCTCTCTCCTAGCCTCGGCGTCTCGGTTCGCCATCTCAAGTTGCATTCGAGCCATGTCGGCCCTCATCCTTTCGACATCCTCATCACGTTGTGCTTGGTTCTCCATCCTCTTCTTCTTTCGAGCTTGTTTGATGATGCTTTCCGGATCACACACAAAGTCGAACTCAAGTGTTCCTTGGACAGAACGAGCTCGCATACACCTATAACCAAAAACACAAACGAAAACGAATCAAAACAAACAAGGGGTTTGGGCTAGTCCCTCACCCAAATCACTACCAAATCAAAGACTCAACAAAAGATGGTACCTCAAACAAGTAGAACTCCCCGGCAACGGCGCCAAAATTCTTATGGGGTATTGTCCGGATCGGATGACATCAAAATTTAAATTTATAAACCGAACCCCAATTTGTAGTATGAGGGTAGGGTGTCGAACACTCGGGAGTTCGTGTGTTGAGTGTACCAAAAAGACTAAAAATAGGTAAAAGAAAGGCAAAAACAAGGAAAATCAAAGGGAACAACCCGGACCGACACTGGTCACTTCTGTCCGAGGTTGGATCGAGGAGAATTTGGCCGGGACCGACACAGACAACGTCGGGCCCGATGTACTGGGTAACTCGATTAGGCAAAAATAGTAGATCGGTCTTGGGTTTTTGGGTTCCTTCCCTAACTAGACTTGGATGATTCCACCCCAATTCAGCCAATAAGTGATGATCCTTGTGAGATCGAGGTTGTTAGCCTTCGATCCCTCCACTCTACACATCGACCATGGGAGGCTTTCACTCTCCCTTCGATGCTAGGTCAAGTGTTGGGTTTGAGACCACTTTCGCTAACTCTTACCAATCCCAAGCCCTAGATCCCTTGCTTTCACTAAAGGATTGAAGCTCATGTAGAGAGGATTCCTAGATCAAGCACTCAAGGCTATGGAATTGGGGGTTCACACCCAATCCTAGCTAGGCGTTTCCCCCATAGCCCAAGACTATGGAATCCACTCCATGAAGTAAGAGTAAAAAGCAATCAAAAGACTAAACAAGCAAATCTCAATCATCATACTCAAATCCAACTCAAATTGCATTCAAATCCAAAAGGGTTCACAAGATCCAAGTCTCAAATCTACTAAACAAAAGCAAAACAAGTTCAAACTCACTAACTCTCTCTAGCTCTCCACCGATTTCCTCTTCTCTTCTCCTCCTCCTTTCTCCTCCTTGCTCTCCAAGTCTTCCTTGAGCCCTTGAGAGTGATTAGATGTGGATTGATTTTAGTTCCTCCTTTTTCTCTCTAATCATCCTCTAATTATCCTCTTCTCTTGATTGGGGACCAAGGAATTCCAAATTAGAAGAGGGGCAAAAGTGGTAGATCACAATAATGTGCCTTGGAGCCCAATCCTAATCTTGCCGACTTGGACCGACACGCATAGACCTCGGGCCCGACGTTGGGAACGTCGGTCCGAGCCTCTAAAATGCTTAACTCGGGCCCGACTCCTTGGTAAATCGATCTAGGGCCTCGATCCTCTTCTTTCCTTGGTTTTCCTTCAGCTCCTCTTCGTTCCTTGCATGGCTCTTCCGCTCCTTAGCTCCTTAGCTTTGCTTCCTCCTTAAAAACTCTTCCAAAACGTCCTCAAATGTGCCATTTTACCTACAAAACATAACAACTTCGCATAGTCTCCGAATCTCATAGAAAATCGGGAAATAAGCTAAAAAGGACAAAACTAACAAAGAAAGGAACAAAAGACACATATTTACAAGAGAAATTAACTACTAAAACACCACCAAAATGAGAGACATCAGATGCCTTACACGTAACACACTACGTGTATGTGCCACTCGTCATCGTCGGGTACCACGATCTAATCCGGTGCGACGTCGTGACCATGAAGACGGCGCATATCATTTTGGGACGTCCTTGGCAATGGACGAGGTGTGTAACTCATGATGGACGGCTGAACATGTACTCCTTCGGGCATGACGACAAGATGTTATGCTTAACCCCGTTAGAGGCCGAGGAAGTGGGGCCGATTCTCAAGCGCGGGCCCGCTCGTCTAAACCATCTCGCCACTGCCACTCCCATACGTCAACCCAAGGATTCGAGGTCGAATCCTCCTCAAGGGGGAGTGGATGATGTGATCGTGGCCCGGTCTCCGACAGGCGCGCCCGAGCTCGAGAGGGTCGGCGCCGAGTGCCCCGCACAAGCGGCCTTCAGCGCCGGTGCCTCGTATTGGCACCGAAGCCGCGGCGCCGGTGCCTCATCTTGGCGCCGTGTCCGTGGCGCCGGTGCCTCCCGAGAGCGCGCGCATCTAAGGGCGGGCGCCGATGCTGGGACTTTCACTAGGCCGCGTTCCGGGTTTTCAAGACAAGCCTTTCTTGGAGTGAAGTCCACAAGTGCTCATGCAAGACAAGGCGGGCTCGTCCACAACAACCAAGACAAGAAATTCGGGCCCAAGCCCACTCGTCCCTCCCTTGTCCAAGCCCATGACCGCCACTCCACCTCCTCAACCTTCCTTGACGGCAAAGTTTAAGCTATGAAAGACAGTGACTTCCGCGCCAAGCAACCGCCATCAATATTTCCGCCTTGGAGCCGAAGTCTTAGCTTAAGAATTCCCTCATTTTTCCCTATAAATAAAGAGGGGATGTAATAGAATTTACAATGTTGTTTTTGAGCTTGAACCTTACTAAGAGACTTTTGTCCTAGTTTAGGGTTTGGGTTGTCCCGGCTTCTGGGACTCAAGCCGTAGGGCTCTCGTGAGACGCGAGAGCCGGGCGGCGGGCTAGGGTTCATGTGACTCGAGCCATGGCCCCGCCGTTCTTATTTTTCTATCAAACCCCGGCCTTCGGGTAACCGAGGGCTCGGAGGGTGGCTTGGCTCGTGAGACTCGAACCTCGCCTTCCCTCCTTAGGCGTCTTAGCTTGGTTCACTCCGGGCGAGGCGCCTACCTATCTCTAGGGCCACTTGGGTTGTTAGGGTTCGGTTCCGCACCCCTTGTATCCCTTAGTCGAACCCTCTCGGTGAGTGGAACTAAGTGAGGGCTCGACTACTTATCCCTTGTTAATAAAAATCCCACAAAAGAGTTTGATTCGCCAAAAATCCCCACACAACCGAATTGTTGCATTTTCGACCTAATTTTGCGAGTTTGAGCAAGATCTCTCGCCCCAGTCGTTTACAAGGAAGCTCACGAACTCCGTCGAGCCAGAATCGAGTCCGATCCTAAGGCGAATCACATCACAGGATGGCATCCAAAAGAAGACAGTCTATGGTTTGGACTATGGACTTCATCTCCTAACGAGGAACCACCATCCTCACGATGAAATGGTGGGCAACGGCACCTAAATTAGTGAAGGCATGCGCCTTGCGATCATGAGTAGGCGGTACTTTGTCGTTGAAGATCCTCGCAAGCAGCGCGTTCTCATCTTCCTTTAACATGTTGAACCCCTTTGATGGCAAGCTATTCAGAGCATCCGCAACTGGCTTCTCAAGGTGTAGACTTGCGTGAACATGGCGTTCAGAAAATGTCTAGCTCTCTCCATCAGCCAAGAACGTTCCTACACTTTTGTCAAGTTGGATACTGAGGGAATCGTAGAAATCCTGGACCTTTTTGGGATCAACTTTAACGGACTCCGCTCCTAGGTGAGCCCAAGCTTGGAAACGGAGTAAGTCCAGGAACTCCGTGGCCTTGTTCTGCTCTAGGAACTCCTCAGAGAAGATCAAGGGACTTAGAATTTGTTCATCACCCTTCTTCTTCCCTTTCTTCTTCCTTGATGCATCCTCTTCCTCTTCCTCTTCTTCATCTTCATCCTGTTTATTCTTAGCATTCTCGCCGTCTTCCTAACCGACGTTCTCAACAGACTAAGCAACGTTCTCCTGACTTTGCTGCTCTTGTTGCTCCTCAGATGGAGCGTCCTCTTTATCGGCACTTGGCTGCTCAACATCGTCCTATAGAGCATCTTTCTCTAACTGAGCATCAAGATCAAACTCAGTTTCTTCTCCTTGACGAGCGATCTATTGCAAAACAGCGTCCTCGTGTTCCTTGGCATGAGCCTCAGCGTACTCTGGCTCAGCAGATTCCTCATAATCTCCCTCAAAGTCGATGATGGGAGAGGGGTTGATAGCTGGCGTCCCCTGAGATTTTTCAGCCGCGTCCTTAGAAGGCTTAGCGGAAAAAGAAGCAGCAGATTTGTTTGGAGACTCTTCCACAAAAACAGCAGTTGTGGATTCGGCATCCCTTTTTTTGTAGACTTGGCTCTGCTCTTGAGCCTCTTTGATCTGAGTTCTCTCCGCCTTGAACTGAACATCCCTTTCAGAAGACGGTCCCCGAGACTTGGATATTTCTTCAATCCGGGGAAGGTCTATGGAAGATGGGACGGTAGGGAACTATTGAAGATTAAGAGGAGAGTGGATGTTGGGGGAGTGGACGATGATGGTGAGGGGATTTGAAGAAGGAGTAGATGAGGTTGAGGACGGCACCATTGCTAATAAGGACGATGTTTCCTTATGAGTTTTAGATTTGGAGGAGAAAGGGTTGGTCTTTTGCTTCTTCTTTGGAGGTTGGTCATGCTTGCCTTTTCTCCTCACTTTAGCCTCTTTAGGGAAGGCGTCCATGATTTGCGTAGGCTTAGAGGATTTGGGGCAAAAAAGATTTGGAGGGTACGGGACGCTTGGCAGGTGTTATTTGTGGAAGAGGGGGAGATGGTGAGACCATCCTTCTGGCAGGAGCATTCTTGTGGTAAAGACGATAGTCGAGAAGGACTGTGTTTGAGAGATTTGGGATGATGTCCATCAGGTGTGGAAGATTGTCGGCCCCATATAGAGTAAAGAACGGGTTGGTGTTTCCACAAAAAGGAGCATCCTTGTACTCATTTTCATGAAGGCTAGGTAAAACAAACCTCTCAAGGAACGTCTTCAAGTTCCTTTAGTTGTGCTCGGAGCAAGTTGGGGACTCTATCTGAGACCTGATGAGCTTGTACAACGTCTTGGGCTGTTTATCAATAAAGTCCACCAAAGACTCATGAAGGACGATCTGCTTGGGCTTTCCAATCGTCCCTACCTTGTTTAACTTTCCTCTCTTGCTGTCGGTAGAGGTTCCGGTAGAAGTTTTAGGTTGGCGAGGCATTTTGTGGTTAAGGGTTTAGAGAGAGAAGGCAAAGGACTTCTAGAGAGAGGTTAGAATGTTTGTGAGCTTGAGAATTTTTTAGAGCGGTAAAGTTTTGAAGTGAAAAGCGATGGATGTATTTATAAGGGGACTGGGGATACGCTGGTCATTTACACCGTGTCCAGATGAGCGACATGTGCAATACTTCCTCATTAAGCAATGAACGGTTGCACAAGAGCGGTTCCCAAGTACAGCTGGATTCCATTTTAAAAACTCAAATTACAAAAACATACTCGTGACACTTCAACTTCCTCAACATTCCTGAGCAAACACACAAGAACGGTGTCCTTGACAAACTTGTGAGGATGGCAACCTGAATTGATAGTTGGCGTCCTTACCTGACTTAACCTGATTTTCTCTTAAAAACTTTAGAACACCCTGAGAAAAAGTCCTTATGATCACTTGAGAACCATTTTGAAAACCAAGCAAGTACGCCCCGTAAAAGAAAATATGAAGAAGATCATAGGACGCTTTTACTTGGCTCTCGGCTAGGGTAAGCTTAGAATTCCCATCATTTCGGCTTATGATGTGGGTTGGGTGATCAGGGATACTCTTTTAATATGATCTTGTTTCTATTGTATGGCAATTGCACACAATATATGATCCATCTTTATTTTGTATGTTACAAATCCCACAGGTCTCAACATTCTAAAGGCAAAGGCAACTGACAAGTAACATGCCTTCTTAATTTGATTATTTGTCGTGTACTGACAAAGAAACAAGATCTAGCATTTGTATTTGGTTCTATTTGAATGTTAAATTAGTATATTACTAAATTTTCTGATAAATTGTTTCCATTGTTCATAACAAACAAGAATTCAGAAACAGATTTGAGCGACGATGGTACCACTTACATTCAAGAATTCAATTAGGTAATCAATATGAGCACGGAACATGGTCCCTAAAATAAGATCTAGTAATTGGCAGACGGTTTCAGTATCTACACTTTTATACCGATCCTCTTTACAAAAAAAAATAAAAAAATCAAAAACAGAGTAATGTGTCACTTATGTATTCAGTATAATCCCATAAAAAGATAGCATGCAGTATGAACATACCTTTAAGACAGTACCGGAATGCATAGGAATAGACGTTCTCAAAATTTGGAGGTATTCGAACCTTTGAGACAGAGCACAACAAGAAAATCAGGAACCCCATAACTTCAATATAATAAGAAATGAACTCTGATAGCAAGAAAAGAAAAGATAACCTCGTTCTCAATCTCAGGAAGTGCCTTTTTTAATTTAGCAACAGTATTCACTCGCAACGGTTTTAGGCACCTACGCCACTCTTCCTACAAAAATAACAATTCATCACTCAAAGCATACATCAATCGTTCACTTCCACCAATGTGTAGAAGAAGGGAATAGAGTGGAAAGAAAGTACTGAAAACTCCTTATAACGAATACTCCACCAAACACGAAACTGAGCTGACATATGTGTATGGTTACTTACCAGAGTAAAATATTTCTGCTTCTCAAAATGCATTTTCCTGATATGTGGATCAACCAGATTTTAATACACATATAAGATCATGAAAACTTAAGCAATCACTTCCAGTAACTAAATACAGTACTTACCATGCCAGCATCAGTATCTTGACATTTGTAATCGCGACCATGGATTCCTGCTCCAAATCGGAGATTGGATTGAAAGCAGTACACATATTCGAAATTGGCATTAACATTACCTTGGATGACATGGCCATATAGTGGTGAAAGCAAAGGTGTGTGAGCAGTGTATAGTTTGTGGGGTCTATATATATAGTACTGTGGATCAATGTAAATATGGTACATCAAGGGTCATGCCACTCATGTATTTGTGGTGCAATGTTCACGGTTTAGTGTTGTTAAGGGGTTGCATTTATTATGTACTTACTTAGGTATCTGTTATGGGAGGGAAAAGGTATTTTGGTGTAGCAATCAATAGGATTGAGGGGTTACTGTGGTATGTGAACGGTCTGCAAGGACAGCAAACTCCATTACAGGATTTATCGATAGGACTAACGATCACATTCAAGTTGTGATCAATATTTACGATGATAATAGACTGTTACAAACTCCATTACACTTGTATAAACTTTTGGTATCATAAAAACTGTAAACAAACTCCATTATAATTGTATATAGTTGAATTTCTCTCCACAAAATATTTCTCACTACAATTACAGCATTAACGTTACACTTGGTATCAATAAAACTGAAAACAAACCCCATTACACTTGTGCCAGCTTATCTTTACGTCAATGCTTCACCCAAAAAAAAAACAATTAGATCCAATTAGAGAGAAGTCATCGATGTGTATGGATAGATATATAAAATTAAAATTACGTATTATGATAAAACTAATATTTAATAAGATAACTTTTTAATAAGAGGGTGATATAATAGAATATGACAAGAGAATTTACTTATGCTACATGTGATGGATATAGAATACAAAATTGGGAATTGAAGGTTTTGAACTATATCTAAGTGTAGTTGAAGGGACACATTACGACAGCGTCAGGTTACTAAAGTACTCGTTGGTGCTCGGCTCAGGAAAAGAAAAAACTACTCATTGCTTAAATGAGAAAAATGAAATTGTTTCGGGTAGATCAGAGCTCAGATAATTACCAACTCTAGTCCTAAATAAGTAACCTAGCAGATACCATTAGAACCCGGATTTTCCGAGCAAAAAGCATTTCTCCTCTTGATCCCCAACCTGAAACCATTGCTGTCAAGAAAACATTTCACATCAACAAACCAAAGACCACAGAAAACCAACTCTTCAGAGACAAACTTCAATACAGGTGATTTGAGGACTCTTCCTTCTCCACCACATGCATATATAGTTAATTTATACCATACTCAATTACAAAAATATGATGAAAGCAAAAATTAGGAGAGTTATTGATCCTTGCTACATTCCACGGTTTGGGCAAGCATTAGCAAAGTGAGTCGGGTCACCACATACAAAGCACGCTCTGCCAGCTACTGGATCTCCAGTTGCTGACACAAATGTTGTACCTGTTGCGTTTGCACGTGCTCTTCCAGTTCCACTTCCACGACCACCACGCCCACGCCGACGCGCACCACCACCTCTTCTTCCAGATGTAGATGACGGACGGTTACTACTAGAATTGCCATTGCTGAATCCTCCAGCGCCGTTGTCAACGGCATCCTCCCACCTATTTCGCACACGAAACAAAACCAAAGATAAGAGAGCTCTTTACTCAACCATGGCTGCCAAACATCACTTCTCTAGCTCAATCAATCACTCGAAAAAATGGTAGAACGATTATACATTCATGTTCTGTTGGAAATAAAGCAATGTTTTGTACCTCCTGAGTGACCAGCTGACCATTACTCATCATTAATAGTAATAAAAAAAACCAATTAAAGCGTACTTAGTAGTGGACAAACACCTACAGATCGAGTACTGTAAATCATAAGATATCGTGTTATAAAATAACTTGAGAGGGTTAAGATATACATACACAAAGAAATTGCACGACTGTGATTGGCATTTGTAAAACCTTCTTCCTCTGTTACTTTCAGTATTCGCAGTTCGGACTATGCAGGGAGATTCACATGAACTACAGTAGACTGTGGATTCACCTACAGCAACAAACACAGCACACTCAGCAAAGCTATCTATTCTGGACAAGGAGATGAGCACAAATGCTGATTTCTCACGATGAGGGGGTATAACCATTCTCAAGCCTCAAAATAATAGTTTCAGCTTTGAAGCCAAAAGCACACATGTTGACCATTTGACTTCAAACTAAGGTTTAAATTCCAACTTACAACTAAAAGCCAGTCCCCACAAAATATGCAATACCCCATAAGCTGAAGTCTAAAATGGACACGACAGAAACCTTACACCATACAACAAGCTCCATTTGAAAAAGTTGATTTCTGGATCCAATAGGAAACAACTTGAGAACAATTCTATGTTTACAGGGAGAAATAAGAGCTAGGGGATTAGGTTTAGGAACAATTCAAGCCAAAAAGTGGTAAATCAAATCAACATACCATTTGATGAGGTATCCATCCTACGAGACCTGGCACGCCCAGCATGAGATGCCTGTGAAGGACAATCATTGGAAGAATGTCCTGTCTGTCTGCAGTGCACACAGGCATTTTGCCGTGCATTGTTTGTTGTGTTGTTGGCGGATGTGGCTGAAGTTCGTTCTCTTGCTAGAAAAAATAAATATATGCATAAATTTCTCATACATTTCTGTTATAAATTCAAATTCTACAGAACGAAATATCCGTTTGCTAGAAAAATTATCTATTAAGTAGCCAAGCTGTTGATAATACTTTATGCCCACACATTGGTCAGTTTTTTTATTTCTGAACATTGAAATAACAATATCTCAGTTGTCTATATCTTTTCAAAACAGAGAAGCGGCCGCCAAGTGGAAAGCCCAACATACAAAACATTATATGTTTCAGTAAAACAAATACTTCTGCAAAAGGAAATATCGAAAGATGGCAAACTTATGATTATTTGATACTCAGCAAAGTAGCTGTCATTCCGATAAGTATATTTCCTGGTAATCATCAGTCATCACCAAGATTTTGTTTTTTAAAGATAGGCCTTTTAACGTTAGTATCTCAGATAAATTACTTCAACTCACAATTCAGACCGGCACACATGGCCCCTTACAGTATAAGTTTCATAATTTAATATTTAAATTTCACATATTATATTGTAATTAGTATTAATATCCTTTGCTCAAATAATACGACAAGAATATATGAACTCTAAGTATTAATCGAGCATAGAGTTCAAGGCTTATACGTTCTGATTGTAAAAGCTCAAGGATTGGCTCAAGCGTTCAAGTTTGCTGCCGCAGTATTTAGGATTTAAAACCATCAGAAGCATTATTAGCAATAACAAATCATTCAATAACATACAAGAAAGCATAAACATATATTTATGTGCAAATTTGCTGTCATTAAACCTTCCAATCACTATAAGTTGTTTTAGAGTATCATCATCAATGCAGAAGCAAAGGGCACAATCACTTAAGAGAAGTTAGAGCAACATATCAGCAAAAGATTATTTCCAAGTATTAAGTATCAACATCAATGCAGGCATCTAACATACCAGGGATTCGAGAACCAGTTCCACAGATCTCTATAAGTTGTTTTAGAGTATCATCACAGCCACCAATACAACCTAAGAAAAAAAAAAAATAACAGCATAACTGTTTAATGATTTCATGTTGAGTCAGCCCATATATAGGACTTGTACCATGAACAAATCCTCTAAATAGGAAGGCTGAATAAGGATATCATATGAATATATAGATAAAGGGCGAGAAAGCACAACAGCTGGATAACAATGTTTCATCTGTAAGGAATATGAAAAGTAGAATACCAAGTGCTTTGTGCTACATCCGTATATTGCAGTACTCGTGACATGCACGACTTTATGATTATGCATATAGATAGATATACTGGGTGATTGCTTCTACTAATCAAAGTCATTTTTAAGTACTTAAGATAGCAAGATAGCAATAAAGCAAGAAGCAAAAAAGCCTAACTTAATTGGACCATTTGTGAAGCTCTCAAAAATTTCCTCACTCCCATGTAGGAATTTCCATAATAGTCCATGCAAAAGAAATCAAACAAAGTGACAGCATGTTCCCCAACCCCTCATGAACATTTTCACACATGTAACTAATTTAACCAGGAGAAGAAAGGACAGTTACAGCCCGACTATCAAATGAAGAAGGTAGGAGACGAGGCACAAGAAGAAAGAGAGAGAGATATGCGAAACTATATTTTTATAGAAATATTGCTTCACCTTTATATTGATTACAGAAATAGCATAAAAAGTTCTTTATCCAAGACATGAAGCAATGAAAGAACCACTAAACTTAACAATGAAAATGCCCTCTAAACGAAAGAGATCAAGAACAAGAGCCAATATCTTGACAAGAGCAAAGAATGTAGCCATTTACCCCTTGAGTGACTCTATAGTGGCTCAAATATTTGTGCTACTCATCAATTAATACTGAATGGAAATGTTTTTATGATTATAATTTGCACCAGGAATGCCTCACACGAATGCATCAGTGATCAAATATGAAGAAATTTCTAATTTCATCACAAACAATATTGTATGTAATGACTATATCAACTAAGTATCTCAATATACTGTACATAAAGCGCAGTAAGATAAGCTCCACAAGTGACATACCTAAGTGATCAACATTATAATTTGGAGGAATTTCCATTCTGCAGAACTTGAATCGTATCTTATAAACTGGGCCTGTATAGGAATTTATCAGTGAAACAGGCACATATATTGCTCACCGGACAGAATCAGACCACAATATGACAATGTGGAAGTAAGGATGTAATATATGTTATGCACGAGTTAGATTTCAAGGAACCTTGAGTGCAAGAACCGCATATAGTAGTTGTAACAACAGCTTCGGATACAGATCCAGGAAGCCACACAACATTCCTACACTGGAACAAACAAAACAGAAAAAGAAACTGATTCAATTACTTCTTTTTAGTACTGGTAGTTATTGGGGAAAACATCTTGTGGAATCCAACATGCTTCTATCATTGCAATATAGTCAATTAATACTACAGCTGTTGATTTACCCTAGTGCAAGGCTCCAGTTCTGAAACCAGTTCGTGAGATTCTCTCAATTAACTGCAATACAGTTTCTACTAATATGTATTAAATGCTGATTGAGCGTTTGCAATCAAGATTTCATTGAATCCTGAATAAGGTGAGTACTTTCAAGTATTTCAACAATATCCAATATTTCTAATCATTTGATAACACTTAACCACTGTCAATTAAGAAAATTCAAAGAAAACTTTTGTATCAGAATGAGTTTGAATTTCAGGAAGCTTTACATAAACCCCCTCTTTCCCCACCCAACGGAATAGCACCCCTGCTCCCAAAAACAAAATGAATTAAAAAGTAAGACTCCATCTTCCGAATGTGTACAATTAGAAAAGTCTATATTCTTACTTCGTAAACCTCAGAGGTGAAAAGTTCGTTATGTATTATTTTACGCTTTGGGAACAGTAAAGATAATAAATATTATTTTCTACCTGAGGATAACCCAAACATCCAACCATGAAGTTCCCCTCCTGCAAAATTAAACATATATATTAGAAAAGCTGCACAATTCTATATAGCTTGCAGAATAAAATGTACATTTCATTCCACTTAGGCACCTACTTGCTCATTGTTTATATATTTTATTCATGAAATGCTTTGTGCCTCTTAAACTTCATTTTTTACATGATATTCAGCATTTATTTATTTTACTTCCATCAAGTTCCAACCTTCAACGGTGGAATGACAATTTAAATGCTTCGAGGCACCAAGATCAGATTTTGTATTTTAACTATAAAGTTGACTTGCAAAAAACAATTAACAGATCACCGCAAGGTAGAAGGTAAGGCATCTAGATAGAATATAAACACTTATTAAATGAGCTAAATGGAAAAACAAGGTTGCTGGTATAATCCAGTTCATTGTCAAAATTCACAGAATAGAAGGCAAAGAACTCAAGACGGGAATGAGATGTTAAGCACTAAAACAAACAAGATATGTAGACATGCAGTTAATAACATACCGGTCTACGTTTCAGGACCATATCATTTTGCTGGCAAATGCAACATCGCCGTACAACTTCTCCCACTACATGTTGATCCTCTACAACAGATCTGTTAGACCTACATAAGAATGCATACAATCATAAGCAAGTGTACATATAAGGTGTAGAGACTAAGGTCAAAAAGTTACCTCTCAAAGAATACTTCCATGGCTTCAAATAGCTTTCCTCTATTCAGTCTTGCCTGCAAGTTGGGCCAAGCAAATACAACTATTGAGACCTTTTTTTTCGAATAGTAATAACACAAAGAATTGATTCATCAGTCAAGATTTTGTAACGAAATACTCATATTACATCTAAGAAACAAGCCTTCATCTGTTGTAAACAAGTTTCCAGAACTTCCTCTTTTCTTTTTGTTCCCATGCTAACCGCTCTCATGTCAGCCTCCATAGCAGACCTAAGATAAGGTTTCCATAACTCATATCTGAAAGAAAACAAATCGATTCAGACCATTAAAAGCAAAACAGCAACATAAATTTGCTGAAAGCTATATTATGGCTGAATAGTACAAATGTATTGACACAACTAGCAAGCATACTTAAAGGAGAATTATAAAAATTGAGCAACATACCCCATGTCGTCATATCCCATAACTAGTGCCTCACCCTACAGCCGAAGGAAGTTACGAAGGCGTCAAATGATACCACATATGGCATATAATGAATCACTAAATAAACTCCAAAAAATTATCTTTGCTTCCATCCAAAAAGCTTGACATGAAACTTTCCAATAAAATAAGATAACAAACTTGACATCCTTTTTATATCACATCAAAATGAGTGGAAAAAGAATCAATGTTTTTAATAGGTTAATCTAAATCAAATAATTCAACCGTGGTAAATCAATAACCCAACTTTACTTACACATGAAGGTTAAATTTTAGGAAAATATTTCAGAAAAATACCCTTATTTTATTCTTCTTTGCAAAATGACCACTTCTAATTTTTGTCTCATAAAAGGACCCATGCTAGGTTTTTAGGGTCAAGTATCTGATTCTCAAACCCGAAGGTATATTATTGGTGAACAATGTTTTCCAACATATAGAATACTCTATACGACGCTTTATATGGTCGATGATGTAACTTTTCAGGTGGTGGCCTACTGACCTATTGAACGACAGGCATAGGAGGAAGATAAAATGTAATTTTATTTAAAAATTAGATCTAGCCCTTTCTGCGAAGAAGATATAATTGTAGGCAATTTTTTGAAATTTTGATACTGATTTTGACCTCAATTTTGTGCTGGATTTTTTTGAAGATGTATAGGTAAGTTTATGACATTATGTTATTAACCGATCACCTCAAAGGTTGGGTAAATAATCTACCACATCATCAGAGGTTGCGTTATTTGATAGATTTTCCCTTTATAATGTTTTTCATGTATTATTATTTTATGCCTTGAAAATGACACACTGGAAGGTATCTACTCAAAGTCTCAAGGGATACGAACTGACCTATGAAGTTTTTTACGATGGTATAGATTTATTAAGAAAATGCAGGCAAATGTGATGGAAATATGAAAAAACACATAGTTGAAGCATTCAGAGGAACAATCAGAATTTTACTTACGAGCTTAGTTGGTGAAAAACGAAGGTTCTCACTTTTTGTTGCATAAAATCGATCAAGCAACTTTTTTATGTGCTCATGCATGGTTGCATCGGTTCCTATTCCAGCCTGACAGGAGAAATGGCAACTTGAACTTTCATATATAAGCCCCAAAAGTAATTACATAAAATTTATGTTCTATCAGAAGGATCAAAATCAACATGAGTTAGATCTTCCTCACCTTATCCATACAGCTTAGCAAGTCAGCTTCACTTAAGAGTTGAGGAGGCCTGGTAGACCCACAATCTAGAGTCAATGTTGTTGGGGTGAACTGCAGCACGAATCCTTTTAGTTAATTTCACAACTTTGAATTCCAATCTTTAAGTGAGACTGAATTGCAGACAATAGAAAAGCTAGCTCTATAATTCTTAGCTTTTGAGTGAAATTCATATCTTGTAGCCACGAATAAAGCATAGCCTTTTTATTTTGTTCTATAAATATCAGCAGATGTGAAACAATTAGCAAGAGCATGAGCTAATCAAAATTTATGCAGGTGTATTTAGGAAACAATAAATAATATGGTGATGTTATAATAGTTAACATAAGCTCTCAGGATAACATGATTCCATATATAACTGTAGCAACTGCTGTATTTTTGTAAAGATTAAAAAATGTGTGAGGAAAGGGTCGAGAACAAACCTGCTGACCCACAGCATAGGTTGGAATTATGGAACCTCCCCATTTGTCCCAGGGGTAAACATCCAAGTAATTTCGCTAAAGAACAGACATACAAAGAGACAACAAACTAATTATGGAAAGGACAGAAGCACTATACACTTATGCAGATGTCCTCAACCAAACAAATAAAACCCAGGGGCAGAACAAATAAGTATTCCTTGGCCAAATGGATGATTTGAATAGAGGATCTAGGAACGATACTAGCAGAACATGGTATGCCGAGAAGTCACTGTTCCTCTCTTTGCATGTAGGTTAATGTATTTTCCTTTTAAAACTTTTTTGGGAGTATACTTTTTTACTTCTTTATGAGAAAACTGTAGACAAAAACAAGATATCAACTGAATGACAGAATTTAATGATATGAACTTCTACTAAAACAATCCAGAAAACTCACAGATATTATCACTCTTCCTGATGCAGAAAATTGTTCACCAGCAACATCGATTTCAACATTGGTTTCAGCTCCAATGGCAGGTTGGGATACACAAGCAAGAAAATGGCGAACAACCAGCTCATACACTCTCTGATAGACATCATAAGATAGATCCACAAGATAAATAATTTATGATTTCAGTGAGGAAAAAAGCAGTTCTATACTAACTTTTTTGCTCTCACTCCAACTTGAATCTCCTGAAGAAAGTTTGGTTGGGTGAATAGGTGGATGAGCTTTATCATCATGCCCTCCATTGCCAGGATTTTTCCATAAACCTGCTCCTGGATCCAACAAACGCTCAGCATATGAACCCCATACAGGATGTTCTCGTTGTTCCTCCACAATTGCCTACAAACGATCAGCTAGAAGTCAGGTGATGAACCTTCATTAGGTATGCTCTGACTAAAGAGAGATCTGAAACTCCATCCAAAAACAACATGAAGTGACTTGTCCAGCTTGGATACCTCCAAATACATTATGGGTTGTTGAACAATAATAACATTTATAGTATGCACTTCAAGCAAAAGTTCTTGATCTTTTATTTTATAGGTGACAACTAGCTGAAGCTACAAATAATGTGATGAAATTTGAACTTTCATCTGTCACATAGTTCTACATTTTATCAATAATTGGTCATCATAATATAATGTTTACTAACCTTCAGATTTGTTCTTTCAGAAAATGAGTCCGTTTCTGTGCGGGGGTAGCTTATAAAACCTGCTTGGTAAAGATCTTCTGCCACCTTTAAAAAAATATTTTAAAAAAAAAAAGGAACCAAAGAAAGAAAGAAAACAACAACATAAGAAACAATTCACTAACTCAAGATACGTAAACAAATAGCATGGTTGACACGTGACAAGTTGCAGCATTTGACAGATAAAGTTTTAGATCATTCTCCAGCGTGTTTAGTGTATTTAAACTTTAGGAGCTCTGAATAGTTGATTTCTTCAATTTGATTCCAATTTAAACGAGTACTTGTCAGGTGTTATTTATTATCTTAGAGAAATTTCTAAAAAGTTGTATCGAATCCAAGGGACTAACCTTCATTGTTTCAGCCGCACTCATCCTGAAGTTACGTGATGCACGTTTTTCTAGCTCAAGTGTACTTAATGGAAAGGGGGGGTACTTATACTTCTGTTCTTGCCTTACACTCGTCACCTAAGATAAGCATGTTAAAGCAGTGGAAATTTTCTAGTATTGTCATCAACCTCCACATACAAATAGGCATTCTTCACTCACCGTTGCAGTTGGTTCCTCAATGCACATTTCATATACTATAGCAGCACAAGTATAGTCAAAAATATGTCCTCGACTGCAGGGCAAAGTTTGATTCACCAAATTAGGAAATTCTGACTACCAAATCAATGATAAATAAGGTAACCAAAATGTGTAAGGCAAAAAAAAAGTACACAATTTACATCCAACAAAACTTCGCTGATCCTTCATCTGAGTCATGTGAACAGTTAATAGTCCAAAACTCCTCTGGCTCATGTGACACATGTTCCCAATACCTCTCAACAACAAACCCAAGGGTTGGGAACTGCAACATTTTGGTATAGCAAAGCATATGTTGAAAATATTCTTTTACTCGAAATGTAACTTACAGATATACCAGGCCATACCTGACAAGGGCCATAACTTAAAACAAGATTTCTGTCATCCGTAGCACAATCAAAATTGTAAGCATCTTTGAGTAGCATAGTCTGGAATCTTGTGAAAGAAGCACCAATCCGAAGATCTATTTCCTGCACATGCAAAAAAAAAAATTTGGTAGTTTGTCAACAGAAATTACAAGGGGATAATATACATGAGAAACTCATTGCAACACTTTAGGACAACTTAAGGAGTTCTTTGCTATTTCACTGAAAAATGACCATGAAGACTTAATGTGGACAAGATGATTTGATTTGTATCAACTTATTATATCTTATTTGAAGGTTTCATTCTTAAAAACAATTGTTGAACCCAGCAAAACTGAAGCAATTGCCACTGACAAAAAGAACAAGAAAGAAAATAAATATGTGTATGACAGATCATCAGTCCAATTACGAGAAATTACTTCAGCAAATTTCATAAACCACCCACGGCAGGAAATTGTTATAGTGATTATTTGCGTCCTGTAGAAATATTTGTCTTCTATCCGAGCATGCTTAAACCTGGGTTTACCAAATGGATAGCATGGCAATCGAGATACATAACAGATTGACAATGACAACTCTGTAGCAGAGCCAGAGTCAAATGCTAGCGTAATAGAAAAACAGTATATACATGTAAATATTTCATTAAACGATTAAAGCAGGGAGAGCTGTAAGACCAAAAAGAGGCACTTGATGTTCTGACCTGCCTAACATCCACTGCATCAGATAGAAATTGATTTGGACGATCAAGATTTTGTGCTGCTTCATGGATTTCCCTAAAATTAGCAAGAAGGAAAAACATTGATGGATCAGTCCATATGGACCAGATGTTCACATCACAGGAAAGCAATTAGCACACTGTACCTCTCAATCAATGCAGAGAAACGAGCCCTCCATATATTTAATCGACGATTTGTCATGTTACAAACGCTGACTACTTCATACGAAATGTTTTCTCCTTCTCTATCACAATCAAGCCAAAGTACTAGCCACTGACACCTCCTAGCTTCCTCCTCTAGTGTCCTTTTAATATCTGTCTTGTCCTACAATACTCATTTAGCAGAGAAAATAACAGCAGTTATCAAACCCATCATAAAAGCTATGAAATATGTGGTATGTCCATCTAATCTCAAACTAAACAATCACCTCAACATGTTTAGGCATTCAATTATTGCAACTTAGTATCTTTTCTGAAGAGGTTAAATCATTTTTTTTCCCGATTCAAGACAAGCTTGAAGACTCGGTAACGCCTCAATTAATTCACTGCATATCATCAATTGCATTGCTGAGAGCCTGGACTAACTCGGTCTTGCTATTCAACAATAAAATCGTAGAATTACACAGGTTTTACGAAATTCAACGGAGATCCTAGGGTTCAGCACATTCAACCAGAAACCGAAAAAAAAAAGGACGGTGTGTGTGGCTACTAGCTGACCTCAGGAACGTATTTGCGAATAGGGGCCTCGTAAAGCTGAACGGGGTCACACGAGTGCCATTTCTTATATCGCTCGTCAAATTCGGTCTCCATTAGATGACCTGTGACCGAGGTAAACAACATTTCGCATTGCTGGCCGCGAATCGTATAGTTGAACTCGAAAATCTTGTTGTATCTTGACCTTCCATCTCTAACCCTAAACTGATTCCTGGACAGAATCCCCGAAACGGACTTCGCCACCGAAGGCTTCTCCGCCACATTCAGAACCCTAATCACGCCGCTTCCGGCCATAATGCGGCCGAAGAAGAATCCAGATTATCGACGATGAAAGACGGCTTCAGGCAAATACAGAAAACGCGTAGTGAGAACTGAGAAGTCACGAGTCAGGGACTTGGGGGTTTGATTTAGAAATTTTCCCGCCTTTTTGAATCCGGTGTTGCGGACCTTTTTCTAATCTATCATCTAACGCTGCCCGACGGTCCGGCTAGACGGTCCGGCTAGCTGCTAACCGGACCGACCCGACCCGTAAACGATAGATCGGGTTACCGGTCATCTTTTTTTACAGTTTATAGGTCTGGTGTGGGTCTATCCGTCGAGTTACCGGTCGATTACAAGTTAATACAGTATTATCTATTTTTTGTCTTGATTTTGGATCAAGGACGGATATAGATGTTTCATTAGGAGTATGACATATTTTTTGTCTTGATTTCGGTGTCGACTAGTCCTTATGGGTAAACATCTACCTCCGAGGAGTATTTTGAATGAATTCCTTATCTTATTATGAACGACTCCTTACAACTTACAAGACAATTTCACTCTTCTCTAAACTAAGGTGTCCGTCCCTAAGCTCACTAGTGAAAGTCCTTTCAGCCTAAGCAAGTAACGTAAAACTCACAATTACAAGCAAGTTAAACACACGTATCTCATAGTTCTTTGGAGACACAAACACTCGATCACAAACAGTTTTGGTTTTGTTTTTGGACTTCTTCTCGATTGACACACTCAGTTCGCTCTGTTCTTGAGTTGTTCTTCGTGTTTTTAAGAAAGCTCTCGAGAGTGTCTAAGAGAAGTCACATCCCCATAAATGCAAATGCATGTATTTATAGTGAGTTGGGAAGAGCTCCTTCGTCGAACCCTTTTGCCCTCAACAATCCTTAGCGACAAGATCAGATCTTCAGGTTTGTACATTGTTGTCTTCTTCCCAATTAAAGTCAGCTCTAGGGTTTCCTGAGAAGCTTCCACGTGTCCCTTGGGGTGAGGTGGAAAGCGACATTTGGGCTTCTTGTTATTTTGTCTGTAACACACGAAGCTTCTAAGGACTGCGTCTTGTCTGGTGATGTCATCTTTGTCGGACAACCTATTTTGAACATCTGAACTTTGGCGCGTGATCCTTCTCGTTAAGGACTGCGTCTTCATTTCACAGAAACTCTTTCTTGTTCTTTCTTCTAAGTCTTTGCGTCTCTACTCCTTAGGGACTATTATTCACTTGTTGTCCTTTTTTGTATGATGAGCGTCCATGTAAGTTCCTGGAACATAACTTGGACAAAAGCATTAGATCAAAGTTGAATTTATCATTATCAAACTTAGGGACGATTATTATTGATATAATGCTTAACGTCGTCCCAACAGATTCAAATGGAAACAAAGATTATACCAAAAAGTTAAAGGAAAATTCCTTTTGGTGTCCCTCAATTGTGGACTTTTCTTTTTGGTGTCCCAAGAAAGAATTTATTCCTCTTGGCACCCCTAAGGTTTTGTTTTTTTCCCACATATACCACTCATATGTTTGAATTTAGTATTCAAGCTTATTATTGTATTATTCAACCTTAAATTAATAGGATTTGACTCTTAAAACACTCAATACTTAATCACACTATTTTAATTTGAATTTTTAAAATAATTACCCATACTCCCTCCATCCCCTTTTATTTGTCCATATTTCCGTTTTCGTTGTCCCGAAATGTTTATCATACTATCCCGCTTTCCTTTTATAACTACACACTTTCACAATTTTAACTTTATTCACTTTTACTTTGTACCTACTTTTTTTTGGCATTGGCTGATTCCACTCGTTGCAGAGTACTCCGGGCACTCGATTGGACTGCGGGGTTCCGGCTCCGCAGACCGGAACCATGGTGTGCAGTGGGGTTCCGGCTTGGGAAGCCGGAAGTGCTTAGTACCGCATACAAACAGCAACGAAAGCAGTGGCAAGGAGCGGAGGCGTGGGGTTCCGGCTTGGGGAACCGGATATGCTCACCACAAAAATACATACATAACATTGGGGTACTCGTTGAGTTTGCTTATACATAACATGCAAATTAACGTACATAAAAAAAATTATGGCCTAAATTGGATGGGATGGGTCTAATTAATTATTTAGATTAGCTCTTAATTTATGACCTAATTTATTAGTCAACTAATTTAGTTATTAGCAAATTCGTCCCCCTCCTCCCTCCGAGTATAGCTTATTATTGTGATGAGCCTTTTTTAATATTTAATAAAATTGTGGGATCTTAGCCCCCTTTCTGAACAAAAATAAATTACATTAGAAAAGCCAGTTTAATTAGATTATGGAAACAAAATTATCAAATGAACTAATAATTAATTAGATTATGAATTCTTGTATTTTCGTATTTAGGTAAAACAAACACTTTAGAATTTTAGAGAAACGAACAATTTAGATATCTTAAATTCAAAATAGAAATAACATACAACTATTTAATTTTATATGTTCAAACTCTGGGCGTATAATTACATAATGTATTTAAAAATATGTAAGAGCTTATTTTATCCCTACCTAAACTTTACGCATATAATTATCAATAATATATTGTAAGAACACATTTGACTAAACAAAATGAATAAATATATATGTAAGAGCTTAATTTAGTTGTGCGAAAGAAGTAGTTTTTGTTCCATCGAAATAGATAATAGGCATTTCATTAACTTGAAAATATCAAACTACAATGTACAAAGCGAGTAGAATTAAAATGTGAAAACATCGTATCACATTTTCGTAGGCCCTGTTTAAGGTGTCGAAATAAAGTAATAGAAAAACAAGAGAAAATACTAATGACTTAAATATTGGTCGTGGTCTTAAGTCCATATTGCGCCCGATATTGATTCCATAAAGCAATTCTTTCTTCAAAAATTGAGTCCCATCCATCCACACTTACATCATGGTGGAGCCTCCATATGCCAGTTGGGGGTGACATTGGAGAGTTGGATTTCAACCATACCTAATATTGAAAAATCATATTGTACTTTTATATCATTGAATATATGAACTTTGTAAAAATAGAAAAATAACTTACATACCGGTACGAAATGGTCTTCATTGCCCACGAGGGCGATTCCGAACACATGATTGTCAGTGAGAGAGGGTGCACCCATAGGTGCAACCTCTCTCACTGACAAAGGCTCCTCTGGAACGACCTCCCATGACAAGGTCCTCCAAAATACGTGAATAGATTCAGGCTGAATTGGAGTGCATGTGTTTATAGCCCGTTCAACATCATGAGGACATAGAAGGCCTCGACTGGTTCTCCAGTAATGGTCTTTGCAAGTTGTTGAATCATATAATCTCTCAGGATCATATACGAGCTTCACATGATCAAACAAATATATCCCAACATTTCCTTGACACTTTATAGCTGAGCAAACCGAACACAATTTGTAACGGACCCTTCTCTTTGATCAATTTAGTGGGGATGGCTGTCCTATTCCTTTCCAAAAAACCCCGAACATGGAATATCTGGTCTTGGAGCATATCATGAATCCTATTTACCACATACGGGAACCTAGCAACAGAAGTTTTCAACCAATCTTTCAACACTGAGTGCGCAGACTCAACCCTATAATTAAAAAGAACAAAAAGGATTAACAATTTCACATGAGTAAATACGCATTAGTCATGGTTATGTCACCTGAAAAAATAGTAGATACTTGTTGGTAGATGTTGTGAGTAAGTGGAGGTGTTCTTCAGTCCATGCCCTGACAATGCATTCCTTGTAAGGGTCGAGCCATGTTTCCCGAAGATACGTATATAGGCCCAACTTCCATGAATTCCTGATTCTTTCAAGGCGTTGGTGATAGCTTTCCACTGATCTTGAGTAAAAAACACCGATACATTGTTGGGAAAAAGCCGTCGCAGCTGCTTGAGGCAAACCCAAACCCAAAGCATATGCCTTACAATTATTCTTGATGTGCACGGCATTGGGAAATTTTATTGACAAGGCTTTAACCAAGGCCAACTCACGGTCGGTCACAACAACTAATGGTCTCGTACTTGCTTGAGTGTGGAGCCGACCCAAATGAGATAACACCCATTCGTAATGGGTTGTGTTCTCTCGCGCCATGAACGCGAACGCAATGTTGAAAGTATGACCCATGCAAGTGAACCCCACTATCTCAAAAAGAGGCATTTTGTAGCTGCAACATAATAATATAACATGTACTTTAGAATGCCAATATATTTTAAAAAGATAAATTGATGTGAAAGTATTCTTAGTTATAACCCAAATCATACGCATTTGTCTTGTATGTGGTGTCCATGATAAGAACATATGGAACATTGCCAATAGATGTCTTGAATCTGGATGAGCAAATAACAAATCTTGCACCTCGTATGTGTCTTCGACCCTTCTTTCCGCCACATAGTAACCATTTTCAACTAAGAAAGTTAGAGTCGTTTGTGTTACCATGCGCTCTCCGACATCCTTTTTCCAGATTTTTATGCGGTAGTTATATATTTGTTTCCTAGTCACAGTTGTTCCTGGATATTTTAACTGTAGGAATGCTCATATCTTGTTAGGAGCGGCGTATGTCAAGGTCAATGTCCTCACATCCTTCTTCATCTCAACTGTCATTCGCCCAGCATATGCGTGGCCCAATAACGTTTTGGCAACATCGTGGTTGTGCTTACCACATAAAATGTGTAACTCCCAGAAACTAGTGGCTTGCTTGATCCCCAAAAGTACGAACGGGCATTCACACTTCTTTGATACAAAGGTGGGGTCTGTGTTACGGACTTTTCCTGGAATCAACTTCTTCCTTTCCCTGAACGCCCCATGTTTCTCGCAAGCCAATTTTACCTTATTAATTGTCCCCTGAATGGTCTATAGGTAATACGATATTCAAAGACTTCCCTACACCACGTGCCCAATCAATCATAGACTGACGAGTAGCCCACTCGTCGTCGCTTATGAAGTAACGTGTATAGTCATATTTATCGTGAACCTGTCAAGATTTATATAAAAATGTGATTTATGCCTTACTTTACTTTACTTTACTTTATAACCCAGTGGAGTTCCCCTTCCAGGGAATCTGGGGGGTCAGGATGGGGGCACCCCTGGCTTACGCAAAGGAGGTGCGCCCGAAAGACCCAAAGAAAAGAAAAGAAAACTGAAACTCAGTTATGTGCCAATCATAACTGAATTTAGTTAAAATGCACCAAAATTGATGTAGGGGTCATATCCAACTCAAAGGCACTATAACAGCCAAAGAGCATTAGGATTAGACCCCCAAAAAAATGTGATTTATGCCATATAATTCAAAATGATAAAAATAATACTTATAAGGTTGCAGAAGCTATCTTGGTGTAGTGGTAGGGGAGGGGCGCATAGGGGCATAGGTCGGAGATTTAATTCCCCGAGCCTCCCCTTTTGTCTTTTTCTCCCATTTCCTTCAGCTGGGAGGAGAAAGTGATGGGCTACGCCGGGGCCAATTTTGGGCCGAAAGGGTGAGGTCGGCTCGGCCCACTTTGCAGTTGGGTTTAATTGAGTTTGTTATAGAGTTCGTTAATTTAACCCCAACCTAGCATTATTATCAATATAATGCATTTTATTTTATTTTTATTTTTATTTTATTTTATTTACTTTACTTAAATTTCCTGTCTTTCTTTCATAAAATAGGGATTACTTAGTACATGACATTTTTAGCCTTCTTTTGTACACGTAAGGATTTATAAATAGTTTTTTCTTACTATAAAAATAGCGGATATTATAAACGTTTCCTCAGTCGACTCCTCATTCTGCGAATAACCCCCGAGTCTAGACTCTCACACCTACGAACGGGCTCCTCGAGGCCTTGTCTTTGGATATGCCTGAACCACCGTAGTCTCGATTCGCGAAGTTTGTCCTCTAAACTGGCCACTCCCACCCTACTCATGATAACTTCATTTCTGATTCTGTCCAACAGTGTGTGCCCGCTCATCCATCTCAACATCCTCATCTCGGCTACTAATAACCTTTGTTCTTGAGCCTTCGCGGTGGCCCAACACTCTGTCCCATAGAGCATGACTTGTCTGATCACCATTCTATAAAACTTTTCTTTTAGCTTTAGTGGAATATATCTTTTTATTGCACAGAACCCCCGGTGCCGTCCTCCATTTCTTCTAACCCCTTTGGATCCGATGCGCGCCTAATGCCCTCGTCGAAGCCACCATCGCTTTGTAAAACTGATCCCAAATATCTAGAGCTCTCTTTCCTTGATACATTTTCCCCTCCTAGTAACACATCTTCAGTTTGGTCTAACTCGTGCCCAAACCTAAACTCCACATATTCCGTCTTAGATCTGCTTAGTCTGAAACCCATTAACTCCAACTTATCCCTCCAAGCTCCAAGTCTGTTGTTGACATCATTTCTGGATTCATCTACCAAAACAATATCGTCTGCAAACAACAAGCACCATGGAATCTCCTACTGAATATCACTCGTCAACACATCCATTACCAACATAAAAAAGATAGGGCTTAGGGTTGAACCTTAGTGCAGGCCTGCCTTCATCTTAAAGTACTTAGTATCCTCACTCGGGGAGCACACACTGGTCATAGACCCTTTGTACATGTCTCTGACTACTCTTGTGAATGTGCCTGCCACTTCCTTAACTGCCAAGGTGTTGAAGGGTTATTCTTGAACAAATAAATTTGTATTTAAGACCCCGTTGAGTATAGCAAAGTCAGGATCGTCCACGGGAGTTAGAAGAATCTATAGTCTAGCAATCAAAACTATGAAAACAAAGCAAAATAAAGCAAAAACACAAGTTTCACAGATAGCTCGGACCCGACCTGAGGTAGGTCGTCCACGACCACGACTATCACACAATCACGAAACACACAACACAAAGACCAGAGGGGTTGGCCACGACCTGGGGGGGGGTCGGCCACGACCTATAACTGGGCACGAAAAAGACTTTGAAATTCAATGGGAAAAGGATCTAGGACTAAGGATCTACCACAACATAATCATACATGCTTCCAACAAGAATTGGCAGAATACATCTCTAAACCCTCCAACTTGTCACTTTTTTGCAAATGGACCCCCCAACTTTGAATATTTCCTATTGAACCCCTAAAATTTACTTTTTTTGCCTATTGAGCCCTTTTTTTGCAAATGAACCCTCTTTTTTCGTAGTGTGAATAACACGCGCTAACCGGGGCCATTTTTATTCCACTCAACAGCCACGTGACATCCTAAATCTGAAAATGGGGGGATTGTGGATAGGAAGAAGATGAAGAAGAAGATGAGGTTCGGGACTCCACATGACATATTTTTTTTTGCCATGTAAGTAATTATGGGGAACTTTCACAGCCAGTTGGAGGGGTGACTTGCACGCGCCCCATCAGGTCAGCAAAAGGGGCTCAATAGGAAAAAAATGTTAAGTTTGGGGGTTTGATAGGTAATGTTCAAAGTTGGAGGGTTTATTTGCATAAAAGTTATAAGTTGAGGGGTCTAAACATGTATTCTGCCAACAAGAATTCATAACTTATCATGCAATCTAGATCATAAAAGAGTTAACTTTCGCAACAATTCAAGTCATTCAATCAACTTTCGCAAATTAAACAACTTTCTATCCTTCAACCCAAGAATATCAACTTTTGTAAATAATCTTATTAGATCTAATCAAGCAACCAACTTTCACTTTCGCTATTTTTTTTGCTGATTGAATAAAACTACAATCAAGCAGAATGAAATCTGGTGTAAGGGAAAAATGAGATCGAAATAAAATACAAAAGATACAAATTCATATTCATTCTTTTTTTATAAGATTAAACACAAGACATGCCTCAACTTTCGCCAAGGATTTAAGCACAAGATAGATAGATATGATCTTCAAGCATTCATGTTATGGAATTCAAGTTTTAGACATGCATTCATATGTTGGGTTTCACCCCAACCCTAGAAAAAGAGACTACTCACACTTCATCATGCAAACAATCATCAAAGAAGAAGAGGGAGAAGACATGAATCAAACAAACAACTTGAATTAAAACAGAAATCCAACTTACAACTTAAGAAATCCTTAACTTCCTAGAAATCTCCAAACTTGTCTTGCAAACTCTCTTCAAACCTCTCCTAATCCTCCTCCTTCCCCTCTCATGTGCATGCTGTCCTAGAAAAGGCTCCCCTAAGGCCCCTTATATAGAAGGGAGATATATCTTTAAAAAGAAAATAACAATCTATCTTAAAAACCCATAAATAAAACACCTAAAAGTCTATTACTTGGGCGGCAAGTTTTGCTCGGTCAACTCCAAGGGAGGTCGGTCACGACCATGAAGAGGTCGATGTCGACCTAGGTGGGTCATGCCCTACCTAGTGTAGGTCGTGCCCTATCTAGTGCAGGTCGTGCCCTACCTTCAACTGACTATGTTTTTTCTTGTCTTGTCCCGAAACTTGCTCCAAAGACTGGTCTTTTTCCGGTGTTTCTTCCTTGATGTTTCTTGGTTCTTTTAGACTTCTTGTAACTCCTTTAAGACACCTTTTGGCTTGCAAATCCCTCCTTGGAGTCCTTGACAAACTCCACTTGACTTGACTCTTCGAACACCGCTACATGACTCCTCAAACGCCACCTCCTAGAATGGTCGGGAAAGCTAGAAAACTCCTCCCAAATGCTCCAAACACCTACAAAACACAAAAGCAAACACAAATGACACCAACCCTCGAAAGAGAGTGAAAATCACATGCAAAACCACACAAACTAATAGAAAAGACACAAAACAACCTAGAAAACATCCTATGAAAACTAACTAAAAAGCATGGCATCACTAGGAACCCCAAATCATTTCTTTTGGAACTCTCTCATATGCTTTCTCTAGGTTGATGAAAACCATGTGCAAAGTTTCTTCCTCTCCTTGAACTCCTCTATCAGCCTTCTCAACAGATGAATAGCCTCCATAGATGACCACCCGGACATGAAACGAAATTGATTTTTTGACACGTTCACAAGCCTCTTCAACCTTTGCTCGATCACTTATTCCCACACATTCATTGTTTTTACTTTGAGTTATTTTATTTCTCTTTCATAACCCCTACACTAGCTATTAAGTATTAAAAATCCCATATTTATAATTATATAGATAACTAATCAATGAGACAATAAGCAAACTTGTGGATGAGAAGATCATGTGGGATAAATTGGTGTGAAGGATATGAAATCAATTTGTAGAAAAATTTCCAAGTTGATCTGTTGACGAGAGTTAACAGGTTAAAGTGACAGATTTGAATATAAAAGAAGGCAACGACTTTTTACACTCGACAAAAAGGACACCACACCGTTATAAAGTGTCGCTTTCAAAAGGCGTCAATTATAATAATAATAAATAAACATAAGAAATTACGAAATAGCGTTAGCCGACGCCTCTCAATGGCGGGCCACGATGCCTCTCAACGACGTCCACCAACGCCTTCAAACGGACAAAATCTTGATAGCTGCATATAGTTGAGAGGATTTGAATTTGGGACACATTTAAGCGCCAAAGTGAGTAATTGCCAAATGGGTAATTAAACTTATTAAAGTATTAGGGTTATATTAAAAATATATTTTTAAGTTGGTCAATGTCCTCACACGCCGTTAGTCGGCGTCCGTTGACGGATCATTATTCCCCTGCTTATTTTATCGTCCTATTTTATTAATATAACTAGAAAGCTTGCCCGATCGGACGGACAATTTCTTTCACCGTATTTTTCTGGAAGGTGAAAATTATAATCTTCGTCATAGCACAATATTGTTCTAATTAACAAATTATGTAAGTATTTTGTATTGAATTGTCCAAAAAAAAGTAGATAAAATAAATATAAAATATGAAATTATTTATTTGATTTTATTAATTTCTTATGAGAATTATTTTGATAATATGACTTCTCTATTACAATTAAGTTTTTTAGCCGAATGAGCATGTGTATGGATTACTCTTTATAATTTTATAGACATTTTGGAGGAAATTTAAATCGAAAGCATATGGTTAGCTCTTTAGGCTTTACATTCTCGCTCAAAAAAGAAAAAATGATAAGGCTTTGCATTCAAGTTACAATTTTATAACATGATATATGTATTTAAAAAATAAGACATAGTAGCATGCATTCAAAATCAATTACAAATAAAAAAGCAAAACAAAAAAAAAGAAAAAATATAAAACATGCATTTATTTGACAAGGAAAAGAAAAATAAGAGTTGTAGAGATAGATAATTCAAGCAAAACAAAAAAATAAAATAAAAAACAATTAGAGAGAAGTCATTAATATGAGGGGAAAATTTTAAGTGTTGTATAAAAGATATAGATAGATAGAAGATAGATAGATAGATAATCGGACACTTTTAAATGGCAACACCTTTGAATGGTGTAGTGCAAAAAGTCAAAAAAAACAGTGTGAAAAAAGTCATGACGTAAAAAAAAGATATATTAATTATAATGTACTTTTGGGTATACTTTTAATTAACAAGTGAACCAATACAAAATTAACACTACAAGAAAAACAAAATATAATTAACTCTCGTACATCACACACACTACGAGAAAAACCAAAATTAACTTTTGATAGTAATATGAAGATACAAAAATACAAAATATACTTTTAAAAATATTAAGATAGTAATTAACACTACGAGAAAAACTTTTGATTTTTGTAAGAGAAGTATCGTACATCACACACTTCTACCCTTCATAAAAATACAAAATTAACTTAATAGCCTTTAAAAAAATAAACAAAAATTAATAAAAACCAATGTATTAAGATATGTTGCAATATTCTCAACCATTTACAAACATATAATTTAAAATTTTGCATGATCATCATATTATTTTTCGTACATAAAACGACCCATTAGAGTTAACTAATTAACCAATAAGAGATCTCTGCATATCCAAAAACTTGTTAAACCTCCGCCCCTCAAAAATTTAAACAAGCTAAAAAATAAACAAGTCGTCTTGCCTTTTCAAAAAAAAAAAAACAGTAAAATTTACACAAGTCTGTTCCATTCATCTTCCCTTTCTCGTCAGATCTAACCCCCTAGAATTTGCTTTCCCATCCTCCATGATCGCCCAATCCACACCACCGCTCTTGTAATCCGCCCTGTCTGCTCTGATCCTTCGTCCTCCATCCCTCCCCCTCCCCAATCGCCGGCGAAATCGTGTCCCAGAATCCAGGCTCCATCCACAATGAACGATTTCCAGGGCTTATTGTCCGGCGACTACGGGTTCAAACCCCAGGGCAAATCGGCACCTATGGCTCCCAGGTCCAGCCCTAGCGCAGCCAATCCGGTCTTCGATTTCGATCTCGCCGGCTCCTCCTCCCCCGCCGCCGCCGTGAAAAAGCCTCCGTTTTCCAAACCCTCCGATTCCAGCGTTTTCCTCGACGATCACGACGGCCTGTTCTCTCGGTCTAGCAGCTCGACCAGTGGCAGGAAGAAGAGCGATCTTGACAGCTATGGGGGTTTGGATTCGGTTTTCAGCGGTCCAGGCGATTCGGCATCCAGGTTCTCGTCGTTGCCTGTGTTTGACAAGCCTGTCTACGATGACGAACATGACTCATTTGACGATCTCTTAGGGGGCTTGGGTCGGAAGGAGCCTGAATCCAAGAGTTTGGGTGGTTCGGGGCGGAAGAATGACAAGGATGTTCCTGCTTTTGACGATTTGTTGCCTGGATTTGGTCTCAGAACAGCGCCTAGTAACAACAGGTATGGCCAAAAGCTGAGTAAGTGTTCAGTTTAGTGTTCTTTGATCTGTGCTGATCTGTTGCCTACATGTTTCACCGACCTCATCCGTCTATAACATAATAGCAACGTTCCTAGTTTTGATGCTTCTATACCTGTATTACGCTCAGTTGGACAATGTCCCACAATAGTATGCTTGAGGATTTCGTATAGATTCTAGAACATATATCGGTGCAGTTGGCCGTTTTTGATATCCCAAAAGTGAATTCTTTGCCAACTGGAGCTTTCAGTAAGTTCAGATGTTCAGGGATGTTGTGCTATATATTTGAATCCTGAAAATCATATCACGTCGTTTAAACTTTTGAACTTGGAACTTTAGAAGCTTGAATATGTGCTATGAGGTGCTAACATCTTGGCATTTGAAGACCATTGATTTGTTTTGCTCTAGTTACTCCCATGCCTGTTTGTTTCTTATCCTTCAATAGAGAAGGAATAAGATAAGAGACTTTATCATTATCATACTGCTCAATCCAAATGATCATGTTAGCATGGTCAGCTTGATGTCAGGAATACGGAAGGTATTTAAATAGGGGGATCCAATCCAAGCAGTGATGTGCTGCAACTTTTTGTGTGTTGGGGAAAGTCAAAGGCGTCTCCAGGTGATTAGGGATGTGGGCAAGCTCACCAAAGGGGGTTTGCTGTTAGGAGTCTTACAAAGTGGCTCTACTGATTCTTGAGAATGGGGAGTATGAATTCTGTAGTAGTCATATATTCTGTAGGATCATCTAATCGGCTTCACTGGAATTCTTAATTGCCTATACTATAACAACTTTTTCTTATTTCCGCAAGGAGTTCACTCTAGAAAATTTAAATTGGCCATTGCAGTTTTGGGCTTATCTTATTCTTCTCGTGATTGTGAACTGGAAGTGTCTGCTGCTGTGCTTTTCTGATGGCTTTGTCCTTCTCTTTATTAAAGGGGACTCTCTCTACCTCAAACGCTGTCAAATTTCTCTTCAGATCCATGCTCGTTTTCCCAATTTGAACTAACTATTTATTGATTTTTGTACTTTTTGGACGTCGCAAGGGACAGATTCCTTGCTCAACTTAATGCCTGAACTGATAAACTTTGAACTTTGAGCGTCTAATGTTTGTGTTACTGTACAAGCAGGAAGCCTTTAGATAGCAGTTGGGACAAAGAGCCAACTGGAAGAAGCGAAGCAGAAACCACAATTGATGGAGAGGATCCATTTGAAGTTTTAAAATCAAGTTCATATAGTGGACCATCCTCCCAAGCATTCGATGATGATCCTTTGGAGCAATTTAGTACGTTTGCCAGTTCCAGCAGCAGAAAGTTTGAGAACGTTGCTCCTAGTAAGGGGTTATTTGATGATATAGATCCCCTTGGAGGTTCAAGCAGCAAGAAGACCGAGAGTGTTTCTGCTGGTGGGGGATTATTTGATGACATAGATCCTCTTAGCGGCCTTGGGAACTCTGTGCCCCTTAATGACATGGAAAAGATTGGAAGCCCTGATAGGGCAGCAAGAACAGCAGTTGGACAAACACCTACAAGTGTAGAAGCACGGGACAGATCATTTTCTGCAGGAAGTTCACAGAGGATTTTCGAGGAGAAGGTGGCTCCAGAGGAGTATCATGAATCTCCTAGTTTTGACACATTTTCGGCTCCGGTAGATTCTCATACTGCTCCGAGTACATTTTCCTCCTCATATGTAAATGCCACTGATGACACAACTTCACAAAGACATACATCACCTGTATATGACAACAAACTAGATCCATCTGATGATGTGTGGTTGACTGTGTCAGAAGTTCCGCTTTTTACACAACCAACAGCTGCTCCTCCACCTTCAAGACCCCCTCCTCCCAAGCCGGCTCGAATTTCAAAGGCTGGGCATGGTTCCAATATTCATCCATATGCAAAAAAGATTGATGGACATTCTGCATTTCCCACTTCAGCTCAATTCTTTCAGACTCCTAAATCACCCCCAGCAGGAGGAGCAAGCTCTTTTGCATCTCAAGTTGACGAACTTGAGGACTTTGCTAAGGGAAGGAGCTGGAATGATGCTGATGGAAACTCTGATGCTTTATCTGGTGATGGTTTTGACAGACACTCAGATGCGGCTGCATCAGCTGCCGCAATGAAGGAAGCCATGGATAGGGCTGAAGCTAAATTTAAACATGCTAAAGAAGCAAGGGAAAGAGAAAACGCAAAAGCCACTAGAATGCAGCAAGAACGAGAAGACAAGAAGGTTTCCGATTTTCAGGAAAGAGAATTTAGGGAAGGACAGGAACGAGAGAGACAACTAAGGAGAGATGAAGAGAGGAAACAGCGGGAAGAGGAAGAAAGAATGCGCCGTGAAAGGGAGGCAAAAGAGAAAGAACAGAGGAGAATTGAGAGGGAGCGTATTGAGCGAGAACGCGTTAAGCAAGCAGTTGAAAGAGCTACGAGAGAAGCACGTGAAAGAGCAGCTGCTGACGCTCGTGCAAGGGCTGAAAAAGCTGCTGTTAAAGCACAGACAGAAGCTCGAGAGCGTGCTGAAAGGAATGTAGTTTTCAAGGCACAAGCAGAGGCTCGTGAACGAGCTGGGCGTGCTGCTGCTGAAGCTAAGCAAAGAGCAGATAGAGAAAAGGCTGAGAGGGAAGCAAGAGAAAAAGCTGCGAGAGAGGCAAAGGAGAAAGAAGCCCGTGACAAAGCTGCTGCTTCAGCTGTAAGGGCAAATCAACAGAAGAATGAAAATGACCTTGAGTCCTTCTTTGGAATGGGTTCTCGTGCAAGCAGTGCTCCAAGGCCTAGGGCTGGCTCTTCTGTGGTATGATTATGATATCTGTTACTTTGTTTTTGAAGGTTTATTGGATTATTCTTCTTATTTAACTTTTTAAATTTCTTGTTCAGGACCCTTTCTTTGATACCCAATTCCCCAAGAAACAGTCCGAGTCAGTAAGGACATCTGTTGGATCTACAACTAACATAAGAAAAACGTCTTCATCTACCAATATTGTTGATGATCTTAGTTCGATTTTTGGAGGTAGCTGGCTGTGCATTATTGATGCTTTACCTTTTGTTAACTTCCTGCCCCACTCCCACAGACATCCCTTATACACAGGATTTATGTTACCATTGTCATCTTGTTGTGCTCGCAACAGGCGCTCCTCCAGCTGGGCAATTCCAGGAATTTGAAGGGGAGACTGAAGAAAGGCGAATAGCTAGATTGCAACGTCATCAAAGGACTCAAGAGAGAGCAGTATGTGAAGAAGCCGAAGTCTCCTTGAGTTTCATTTTATTCTGCAGTTATTGCCGGAATGTTAATTGATTAAACCTTTGGAAAAATCTTTTATCACCAGAATGTCACAAATTATGTGTGTCCTTGTGTAGGCAAAGGCATTGGCTGAGAAGAATCAGAGGGATCTTAATGTTCAGAAGGAACAAGCAGAGAGACATGTATGACCATTTTACTGCAGTTTGCATTTCGGTGTGGCTTAAGATTTTTGCCACATCACAACACATCCAATTGAATTAAGTATTTCTTTTGGTGAAAATATATTGTTGATAAGAGAGCTTTGGTGCTCTTATGTTTTTTTTAATCCTGGCTTGGTGCTAACAGGTTCGGGTGGTAGCTAGGGATTTTTGAATAGAAGTATCGCCCCCACTAAACTCTAGTGTCCCTAGCTACCTCCCGAACCTGTTAGCGCACAAACATCCTAGTGTCCTCCATTTTAGCTTTCAATTGAGGCAATGTGAAATTCTGGCCTTAAATAAATCAACTTAAGTCTAAAACTTCTAGCGCACAAACATCCTTCTACACACCAGTCAGCTTACATTAATGAGGTGTCTTGGACATCAGTATTTGAAAATTATATTGTTACAATCTGTTTGTTTCTCTAGTTTTTCATCATTTGATTATGTCTTGCTTTTTTCTTCCAGAGGATTGGTGAAACATTTGATATTGAGATTAAGCGGTGGGCTGCAGGCAAAGAAGGAAATTTGCGTGCCCTTTTATCGACATTACAATATGTGAGTTTTTATCCTCCATTTTAGTTTTCAATGGAAACAATTAGCAGTTATTGCTATAATAGTCTGCCATCACCTAAGATGAAGTAGATTGTTCCTTCTGTAGATGTTTTCATGCTTAAATTTTATGTTTATTCTTATTCTTGGTCTCTCTTATTTTTTAATATATTTTATTTTATACATTTCGCAATCTTTGAATTTTTCATTTTTTTTTTGATGGAAAAAATAGCAGTTATTGCCATGTATTGTCGATGCACTGCAAGTGTCTAAAATTATCGTCGTAATAGTTTCCTAGTTTTAGTGTGTTTCTGGCTTTATGCATCAGTCGAGTAGCCTATTAAAGTTGGCATTTAGGCAAGTGTTTGTCAAGATTTCACAGCAATAGCTGCATAGAAGAGTTCTTACTGCAAGATGAATCATTAAAACCTTGATAATCTTCTCTTGGTGATTGGATCTGGTTTTCTCTACGAGTCCTCTGCATTCATCGACCAAACTCATTATTTGTTTTGGTGCTTCTCGATAGAACGTTGTTTGTTGTTGAAACTGAGCCTGCTGAATAAACTAGGAGAAGAGGTATGTCTGTTATAGCAGGCCCATTATATATTGAAGCCTTGAAGGGCTCTAGTTTTGTAGTTTGATACGTGTCGATTTCATTGGGGATGGTTGTATTTCTGAAAAATTATGAGTGAAGATAGATGTAAAAGAGAAGACCAGCCTCTACAGACAATATGAAACAATGCAATGAAGCTCATCTGTTATACTTTTGTCTACCTGCAAAAGCTTTGTGATCGTAGTTGGTGTCAAACTATGTCATAAGATATGCACTGAAATCAGATTCTGGGTGATATCTGCTGTTATTGATGAAAATAATCTGTTGGTTACGCAATTTGGTTAGGATGTCTAAATCTTAAAGCTTATGATTAATCCTCCAGCTGTCAGTATAACTGTAATCAGAATGAGCACTACTGTCAAGTTTTACTCTCAGCTAATTCTTATTATTTCCTCTTTGTAACATGATTAGGTCCTTTGGCCAGAGTGTGGATGGCAAGCTGTTTCCTTGACCGATTTGATAACTGCTGCATCTGTTAAAAAAGCTTATAGAAAGGCAACGTTGTGCATTCATCCTGACAAGGTGCAACAAAAGGGGGCTAATCTCCAACAGAAATATGTTGCTGAGAAGGTTTTTGATCTCTTAAAGGTAATTCACTGTTCATTGAGCTATTCTTTTGTCTTAATGAAGCAATTAAGATTCATATCTATTTTTAATTAGGAAGCAGGCTCCATCAGACATTTAGTTATTTGCTTTCTGGCCCAGATATTTAGATATTTAGTTATTTGCCTTCTGCTGATACATTTGAGACTTGCTTTATAACATTTGATTGTCCATCATAAATGATAATATTATTGTTAAATCCTTGGAAAAGGCATCCTTTATCACCGCTGTTTTTGTGTTAATAATGTTGTCACCCTGCCCTATTTTATGATTCTAAATTTCTAACAAAATTGGTGTGCAAAATCTCAGGAAGCATGGAACAAATTCAATTCAGAAGAACTGTTCTAACATACGACAAGACGATGATTTATGCTCTCATTGGTGAAGGAGATTGTACTTTGAGAAACCATTCCTCTGTATTATTCTTTGTTGTTCAACGAGACCTTTTTTTGTGGTTGAGTCATTGAAAGGTAAAATTCCTCTGTGCTCATCACCTATGTTGATGTGGTGCTGAAGATGGTGCTCTCGGGGCCGACCACACACATGATGAAGCTGCCAAATACTGTTGTATAAAATATAATCGTTTGATTGGTCGCCTATTCTTCTGACATCAGCGTTATGAGTTGGTACGTACTGTCAGTGAGATGCAGAGCTTGTTGTCATATCATTCTTTCTCTGTTTTCCTCTTGGTTTCATCATTTTCTAACGTTTTCTAAATGAGTTTTGCTGGCACAAGTGTGTATGTATGATATCAACTTTGGTAATGCTTTATGGCTATTTCATTGATTCCAAGTCACATTCACCTCTTGATTTTATTTTATTTTTGCTAGTCTCATTCAAAACAATGCTTATTAGTCCATGCTAGGTATGTCGTTTGTTAGTTGTAAGAAGTTATGTTTATGACCCAGTGGTGTATGTACATAATACGGGAAAATAGCTGTTGTATTTTGGAAAGAACAGTCGGTCAATCATTTTCATTCAACTTTGTGTCGTACACATTATGTGGAGGCAATTTACGGTATCAGTTATCACCAATCTCCTATCATGTGTTATTTTCTTAACATTTTGCTCTGTAAGCTCCTCTTCTTGTACAAATAATTGTTCTGTAAGCTCTTCTTCTTGTACAAATGGCCCATGACAAAAGAAGAATAGTATATAGGCTTCTTTCTGTTTGCGGTATTACCGGGAAGCGAGTGCAGAGGTGGAAATGGTGTTGATTGACACCTGAAGAGGATCTGCAGAAGCCTCTTCCTCCAGCAAAATCAGCAAATTTCCCCAGGGTTTGAGGAATGATCTTGGCACATGATACCTGTATATATATAACATAACCCAAAGCAAATATCACCTCTCCTACCTCCATTGAACCAACAATCACAGATAAAAGCCCAAGCATAGCACACTCAAAAATCTGATTAGGTTAGTTAGTAAGAGTGGTAAGATCAGTGTAAAACCATTTCTTACAGAATCTGTGAAGGCTGACCCTTGGGAGCATGAAATGAAACCCAATATCTTCCAATGCTATGCCCATTCACCCAAGCTCCCCCTTTACCCATTGAGCTTAGATTCAGCGCAACTGGGTCGTTGCCCATTGGAGCATCAAATTTAGCCTACAAGAGATTTAGGCTCAAACCCTTTTTAGGTCCTAGGTCATCTACATACATACAACAACCATTAGGCCATAACAAGTTCGGTTGGTTTACCTTATACCAAGTAAGAGGCCGAGAACCACAGTCTTGAAGACTACTCCAGACAACTCTGTCCACATTGTCCTCCTCATAGATTTGTAGGCTTTCTCCTGATAGACCAATCTACATTCAAATATTTTGTGCATTTGACAACTCTTAAATTCATAATACACAAAAAAAAGAACAATGGAAGAGAGGCTTCTAAAAAAATTGGGTTGCAACTTGAAATAAAACCTGGTATCCCCAAGTGTAGTTGCTAACATCATAAGTGATGCTTTCAGAGCATCTAATTTCCACTTTGGCCAACCCAGCAAATTTACTTTCCATAAATGCTCCTGAATCCTTGTAGAAACATATGCAGATAGATCAGTCATTGAATGTATTAGAATGTATGGCTCATTGATTATGATTATACCGGAAGTCCGGCCATCACGCTTGATATTGCTATGTCATTGGTGCCGTTGACTAGAGGTATCTGAGTCTCTAGTGTGAAGTTCTTGATGTTATGGTTCCCATGGTTTCCTCCTGAAGTGTGAATGCTCAAGATTAAGAAAGCAATTAGCCATTCTAGTCGATGTCACTTGTGTATTGTATACGCACAACTTTTTTATGATAATGGTATTTACCTATGTAGGTGTAGTTGTGGAAAGCTAAGGCAACATGTGCTAGAGATACAATCTTAATTTCCGGTTCGTCACATGAAGAATTTAGCTCAAATCTGTGCATGTACATGAAATTTGGAATTATATTTATAGAACAAGGATAAATCATTTATTTTTGAGTTTTTTCAGTAAGAAATCTCAGTTACCTCAAAGTATACCATAAGTAGTCAGATTGGTCTTTGGTGGTGTTCATTTGCTCTAACAATGTATCTGCCTTAAGAGATGTGTTGAGGAAGCTAGGAATCACATCATTGAATGCCTCCCACATGTCTTCTGAGTCAAAAATCATATTGGCTTCTGCAGTTCTTTCATTGTATTCTGTTGTGACCTATTTTGGTAAAGAAAGTACCATAATAATTGCCAACACAAACCCTCCAAAAATAGAATATATGTAGAGTCAGAACTTACATTAGCTGTGTTAAAAGCTATATTTACACAATCTGGTAGAATGCTGATTGACTTTGGAGGCAACTCTAGTGAATTGTTTCGGAACACAACACCAACAGGTTTTCTGAAGTCATTATTGATCAGAAACGCGACACACCCATCTGTCTCTTCGAACACATATGCCTAGAAAAAGAAAGATTGAAGAGCTTGAGCGTCTCCTAGCTAGAATGTGCAAAGAGTTTACTGAAAAAGATTGGACAGTTAAATGAAGAGATAGATGGCTTCCAATCTGTAGTTATTTCTGTCAGAAGTCTGAATAATTACGACAAAGTAATGAACAACAAAGTAACTAACTCCTAAAACTATGTACTACGCACTCAGATGATAAAAATATCATGGAGAAAGTGCCTAAGACTGAGAAGCTGAGAATATTGGAAATTTAAGAAACTAACTAGAAAATGGAGAAATGAAGAAAAGTAGTCTAAATAAATTGATACTTTTGAGTTTGTATCAGTAAGCTACCTGCTGAAGTTGGCCTATGGAGAAGTTGGTCGGCACACCATTTAGAATTGTTTCAGAGCAGTCCTTTATAGTCAGATGCAATTGTTTGAGATGACCCCATTTTGGTTGCCTTAAAAGACCTGGATAATGACAGAGCATAGAGTTCTATGAATTGGAAACATTCACATGGTTTACAAATGAAGATTTACATTGGTCTAGTGCTAGGTATAGCACTCACCATACTCATCAAGAGGAGCTTGATCATAATAGCTTGTTGTAACATAAGCAGATGCCGTTCTTCCAAAATTGGTTCCTCCATGAAACTAGAGGAGGCGAACGGAATTCAGTAAAGATTGTATTAAATTAGTACTGAAACTTGACACTAGAAACTGAATATATGCAAGAATGATGGCAGAAGAAAGAACACTAGTACCATATAGTAATTGACATAGCTTCCGTTCTTAGCAATGAAAAGCGCCACGTGAAATGCAATGTCTTCAGCAGACCTCAGATACGGATCTCCACCAAATACTTGGAAGCTTCCATGAAAAAAAATCAAGGAAAATTTTATAATGAAAGTTTTTATAAGCCAAATTAGTTAACTTGAATTGAGTTTTGAACTGTTCTTTAATGATGTTCAGTTCCTTTCATCCTGCTAAATCTTGATCATAAAGAACTAAGGCTTTGGCCTACACGGTGAAACTTTTTTACTAAGTAAACATACAAAGAGGTCCAGTTTTCAGTCCACAAAGAAGGCTTATTTGGGGAATTAGGCCCTGCAAAAGTCTCTCCACATCTCATTCCATTGCATGTATTTATCTGCAAATGCATTAAAACACACTAACTATAAAAAAATCACATAATGGAAGAAGTAATAATCTTAGTATCAGATCAAAGATGAATCTTTTGAGAAGAAGAGTACTAACGACAGGATCAGGAGCATCACTTTGCTTGCACATAACCCAGGGGACCCCTGTCTGCATCCCAACCGCCATTTTTGCAGCCCAAGCAACGTAAGGAGGCCCTTGCTCGTGGAATGCCGGTTCGACGTTTTGATACTCGTTCTCAATCTGCACCAGCAAATCAATTGCTAGACATGAAATCTGCAAGCAAGTATTATGTGACTCGATTGACAATTCTGTATAGTATCTGATCTTACTTGTGATAGTATAATCGGGCCTCCTTGTGATGCGTACAAATTCTCTGATTTCATCAATTCCACTATTTTGGAGGTGAAGTTTTGCATGTAGGACTGCAAACCATAGTTGGTTTGTACGATATTATAATCAATAAAGTATGCTATAATATAATATGTGCATTGGTAGATGGATAATGGGATAAACTAATTAGTGTCAAGTACTTTGAAAGGTTCGTTATTGGTCCGGAAGACAATGCCAGGAACATCATGCAGCCAAAAGGGGAAGCCTCTGAAAGAAGAAACAGAGAATGTGCTGATTAGATTTCTGTAAAATCAGAGAGCTAGTAGAATTGGTGAACTTTGGAAGTGTAAGTAAGTAAGTAGATGAGGAAAAGGATACCCGTAAGACCATTCGCTTTCGATGAAGGGTCCGATGCGAAGGCAGGCGTAGAGTCCTTGAGCTTGGATCTCCTTGATGAAGCTGACCAAGTCATGCCTTCCTTGGAAATCGTACTGAAAAGTGATGTTGCCAAGTGGTGTTAGGAACAACATATATATAATTGATAAGTATAGTTGGTATGAGTTTGGTTGACTAATGTGCGACCTGGCCAGGTTGAGGCTCGTGCAGATTCCAGAAGACGTAAGTTTGGATGACGTCTAACCCACCCTCTTTGGCCTTGCTGATCAGTGATGCCCACATCTGCTCTTGTACGTGCACATTCATTCATTCATTCGTTCCAACTTTGAGTTTTAACGTTAATGCTAATACTTACAAGATTAAGATATGACTCGTTGAGGGACAGTATTTGCTAATTTCCAAGGGACAAATTCCAATGCTATGTATTTTTAATATTAACGAAAAATACAAAATAAGTATATAAGAAATAAATAAAAAAGTATAAAGGCAATGAAGCATACCTGAGGTGTGCTACGAGGATAATGAATGGAGCCCGAAAACAGAAGCTTCCTCTGGCCTCCTATTATGAGTGACCTACCGTCATACGTCACCTCTCCGTCGCCGGCGATATTTCCGGCGCCGTCGTCCGCCATCATGATTATGATGATCATGATCATCACCAACATTGTTGGGGGTGGCACTAATCTGCTGCAACCCCACATAGTTATCTCCGTTTCGATCTCGATCTCAACTACGTATGTCGTCGTTCGTTTGATCGATTTGCAGATGGATCGAGACAAGTGGAGATTAAGAGAGCACGAGCTAGCTTGCTAGCTGTCCATCCAACAAACATGCAAGCAAACAAACAAACAAGAAAACAAACAAAGAAACAAACAAAAAATGAGCTAGGATTTCAGATTTGTTGCTGTTGTACGTTGTTGTTGTAGCCTTCAATGTCGTGACTTGTGAGTGAGGGAGGATATTTGGTCAGTAAAATGTCTTCGTCTTGGGTCACGGGTTTACTACGTGTTGGGTCAAAAGCATATCTAGCTAGCTTATTGTACGTAGTGGAGTCATAAATAATATTAATTCTTCTCATTTAAGTATTGCGCGCGATTGATCACATCACATGCATTCCTCTACACGTTATTTCCCCTTTCCTACCCGACAATGCCATCTTTCAATTCTAACGCAACTGCAACTTAACATGCATGTTTTGGATACGACTTCTTACGATTATCATTACACCAACTTTGTTTACAACTCCATACCTATCCCTATTACATAAATTCCACTCATTAATTTATATATCGTTGCTAAATGTAAACTTGGACACAATCTCGATCTCCATCAAACGGGAGTATAAGAGTCAACAATATATGACATAAAACTTTTTTTTCATCTTACGAGGCTTTGAAGCACAGGTTCGTTTTGATTTGATGCAAGTAGCTAGCTTGAATTGCACACCAAGTGTATCTCATCGACTACTATGTACTTTGTTATTAATGTGTATATCATGTATTGCAAACTTTGCGATACTAACGTTTATTAAAAAAGCAGAATATCACACCGATAACTACAGCTACACTTTATACTTACTGTGAGATGGCCGGTGGTTCACATGTATTTGTTCCTATTTCTTAAGGTCCTTCTGTTGTTTTTAATTTTCCCTGTTTCGAGAATTCTTTCTGTTATAGTACTTTTTCTTAAATTCACGTGTAAACTTTGTTACGTACAGTGGGCAAACAATGTTCGTGTGTAAGCTTAGCATGTAAAAAAGCAGATTAAAAGAGAAAATATGCTCCAGCTTGCACACACTGCAAAAAAAAAAGAAAAAGAAAAAAAACTCAAGGTTCACAAGAGGGTTGGGGAAACCAACAAATGTTACCAAGAGGTACAAAACAGGTTGACATCATTCAACACAAACTTCACAATACATCATTGTTTGCCATGAGAGGAAGAATACCCATCCAGACCAAGAAATTTGAGGAACTTGTCATCCTCATCATCTGATTCATTCGTGTTTGGGTTGTTCGGGTTCATCCAGTCAAGTATTGGATACATCATGTATGAACGGAAGCAAGCTTCAGCTGTGCGAGGATTCACGTCATTTCAGCTACTCATGTTCCACAATTACCCAATTTCACAAGAAACAAAACTTGCAATTTCATTAGGCAACCAGTACAAGTAATAAACTCTTATTGTGAACATATTATAATGTAAATGGAGTGAGAAGGTTAAGGCAATGTACAAGGGCAGCATACAGACAAGATGAATCATGTTCAATTCACCAAGTATCAAGGATTAATTTCTCAGCTCCTTTCCAATCTTTCTGCACACTCAAACCTGAAAATTTTCCATATGTGCCAACCTCAACTGAAAGAAAACTACTAAAAATTATAACTTATTATCTGCTGAATGAATTGATTAAAATGAGAAACATTTGACAACTTTTTCCTCGCAAATATCAAAGGACTCAAAGACTATATCACCTTTCATTCAAAAATTCTCAGGCTGTCAAATGCAATGCATTCAGTGATGTCAAAAAGAACAAACCTAGAGGCAGACTATGTTTTAGAGGGAGAGCAAGACATTGCCCGAGTATAAGATTCAAGGAGTTGAGGCAACTCTTCCTTGTAAGGTAGCACATATTTCTTCCTGAACTCCAACTCAGACAGCAACAGAACGCTATAAACAGCGACACGACGCTTCAACATATCGTTCTCCTTGAGAGTTTGAATGACAGCGACTCGGGGCACAATCCTCTTCTCCATGCTATACGACAGCAGCGCAGCATGTCCTGCCAGGTAATCAGATTCATAACCAAGCTCCTCCATGAGATACTTCAATCTAGCCCTCAAATTCTTCTCGGACAGGCTCAAACTTAAGGGATGACTCCTGAGCAATCTCCAGATCTCGTCTTCACTCCACCCATAACTACGAAATATGTCACGCCAAGATTCGAACTTTGCTTCGCTCTTCTTAGTCAAGACGGAAATCCCGTACACGAACATAGCAGACGTCCGAGGAATTCCGAGCTTTTCCTCGACCCCTTTCACTATCTTCTGAACCCACTGTGTATTAGCAAAGACAAAGCCTCTTTGTAGCAATAACCACCGGATTCTTGGAGTTGTGACACCATATCTTTGCAGCAACAGAACGTTGGCGGGGAAAGTCTTGAGCACATGATGAGAAAGCAACCGGTGTGTTCTTATTTGGAGCATGACCTTAACCAGCTGCTCACGAGTGCCGATCACCGAGTTCAGCATCCCAAGGGCGGGGACAATGTGGGATTTCAGGCTCCGACCTAAGACATTTGGATGCCGGGATATGATTAGCCCTAGGTTTGAGCCAGAAAACCCTATTTCCTGAAAAGCCCTAAGTTTGGGGTTTAGGGTTTTCTCAACATCGTTACGGAGCACATCTGGGTAACCAGCAACCACGCTCCTGATTTGCGTTGCATCGAATCCACTCTTCCTAAGAAAATCGACAACCGAGTCGGACCTTTTGATGTACAAGGGATACCTGATTTTGGAGACAATGGAGGCAGCTTCTTGTTCGGAGAAGCCGAGCGATTTGACCAGGTATTTGACAATGAGCGGGTTTGTAATAGCACCCTTGGATGCAGCTGATGTGGAGTAGAGGGTGAAAGCTTTCAAGGGGTGGACGCAGGTGAGCTGTTTATGGAGGCCATTAGTGACCCGTTTCAGCATCCTTCTTTCTGTGAAAATCCTTCGGACCTGTCCAAAACGATGCCAAAGAATACTCCACAACATCAGTGAAGGTGGAAATCCTCAAAGCGCCGTGGCGCTGGATGGGTTTGTCCAAAACCGAAATCCAAACCCAAAAATCGGCATTTTTTTGTGTTAACCGAACCGATTTTATTTAAAATTTTGGTCTGGTTAACCGAAATGAGAATATTAACGGTTTCAGTTTATGATTTTCGTAATACTGGTTAATCGAAAAATCAATTTTTTTTATTAATATATAAGTTTGATTTACTTTTCTGTTAAGCCATGTATTTTTCCACATCAAACTCCTTATATTATTTTTTGCCACATCATACTATTTTATGCCACATCATTAATTAAAAAGGTCAAGAACCAATCCTCACGAAAAAGCAGAAAAAATGGTAAGATTTTTGTAGTCTAAATCTTAGTCAATCTTTTTTGGTAAAAAAAATCATAGTCAATCTTTATCAAATTTCATTATCTATAATTATTTTTTAAAAGGGTCCGGATCCGGTAGGAATGATTATTATGGTAGGAAATAGGAATGAATCTCGGCCGTTGATCACGCGGGGGAAAAATAACCCCGTTTACACACGGGCGAATAATTCGCGTAAATACGCGTATAATTCGCGTATTATTCGTGTTTTATACGCGTTTTATTCGCCTTTTTTTTGTTTTATTCCCTTTTCCCGTTTTTCCGTTTTTAACTTTTTTTCCCCGTTTTTTTTTCGTTTTTTCCCCTTTTTTTTTGTTTTTTTCCCTTTTTTTGTGTTTCTTCCGTTTTTTTTGGTTTTTTTGTTTTTTAGGTTTTTTTTTGTTTTCTTTGTTTTTTTCCCGTGTTTCTTCCGTTTTTTTATTAGCGCACATACAAAATTTGTTCAACTATATGGACGATTTGTGCAACTCAATGGTCAAAGTTGTGCAACCCAATGGTCAAATTTGTGCAACCCAATGGTCAAATTTGTGCAACCCAATGGTCAAATTTGTACAACTATATGGTCAATTTGTTCATTCATATTTGTTCAACTCTAATTCTATGGTCAATTTGTTCATCAAATTTGTGCAACTCAATGGTCAAATTTGTGCAACTCAATGGTCACGTTTGTGCAACTCTGTGGTCAATTTGTTCATTCATATATGTTCAACTCTATTGCCAATGTGTTGAATTCTATGGTCAATTTGTTCGTCAATATTTGTGCAACTCAATGGTCAGATTTGTGTAACTCAATGGTCAAGTTTGTGCAACTCTAAGGTCAATTTGTTCATTCATATTTGTTCAACTCTATTGTCAATGTGTTGAATTCTATGGTCAATTTGTTCGTCAATATTTGTGCAACTCAAATGGTCAAATTTGTGCAACTCAATGGTCAAGTTTGTGCAACTCAATGGTCAATTTGTTCATTCATATTTGTTCAACTCTATTGCCAATGTGTTGAATTTTATGGTCAATTTGTTCATCAATATTTGTGCAACTCAATGGTCATGTTTGTGCAACTCAATGGTCAAGTTTGTGCAACTCAATGGTCAAGTTTGCATAGCTGGATGGGTTCAATAGATAAATTTCTAGCCATAACGACTAACAAAATAGTTCTTTTTCATTGGAAGGAGTCAAATCCATGTCAATTTGTTCAACTCTACTATGACCACTCATTTCGAAGGTCTCGACGGGCCCAGATGCATGGAAAGCTGCAAAACGGGACCTAACTACGCGGATTGGGACACTCAAACGCGGTTTTGAAGCCTTAAACGACATTTTTGGGAGGCCCCCCAACACACAGGCCCTTCGGTCCTGCCTATAGCCACGTCTCGAAGAGACCTTCGAAACGACATAAAATACGCCCCGATCCGATAACCGAGCGCAAAGTTACGCCCCTTTTCTCGTCGGAGCCCATGACGTCTTTCCGCTTCTCCCCAGATTCTGCCCTCATGCCGGACCAGAAACCGCCAACCCAAGACTCCACCTCGTGGCTTACGTCGAGACCTTCGAAACGACTTCTCACACGCCTCGAACGGATCACCGAGCCAAAAGTTATTGCATTTCACTTCCAATTTGGCGGTAACACACAAGAACATAGCTAAATCAGAACCGCTTTACACTACTAGAGTGAACTAGATCGTGGATTGTGCAATCACGATCGAGGATTGTGCAATCACGATCGAGGATTGTGCAATCACGATCGTCGATTGTGCAATCACGATCGTCGATTGTACAAATTCACTTCGCTCTAAAAGCATAACCATAATTTTCCAGATCATGCATCAACTCCATAAACTTCGAATTGTCCTAATCAGCTCTAACTCATCGAATTCAGCATTTAATTTTCCAATTGAGATTAACACAAACAATGATCTATCATATTAATCCCAAAGAACGTTTGCAGGAAACGTATATTACATTTGCAACGCAAAGCATCATCAGATCACACAACTACACAAGTAAAGCAATATTGCAACACATTGCACCAAACAAAGATGCAAGACACAAGAAAAGTTCAGCACCTCACAATGTAATCACATTCTCAAAAGCTCAGCACCTCACAAGCAAAAGAACCAAGAAAAATGACAAAACAAAAACCTAAGAGCACCGAATTCAGAATTGGACAAATTCAAACGAAACCGGAACATACCGAGATGAAATTCATGTCCACACATGAGCTTAACGCAAGATCTTGCATCACCGAAGACGACGAGCTCGAGACAAATGGAACAGGAAGCCTTGGACGAGCTCAACGGATTGCCTCTGCCGGCCTCGTCCATCTCCGGCTCATCAAACCCCATCCACAAGCTCCAATTGCAAAATCAAACCTCCGTTGATGTCCTCTCGTTCTTTCTCCTATGCGTTTCGATGCTCAGCGAAGCCTTCTTCCTCGGCGAGGTCGGATTTCTCCTTGGACTCCGCTACGAGAGCGAGTCCTCGCCGGCGACGACCTTCAGATTTCCTCGAGCCACCTTCAACGGCGCCGAATCCACCATTGGTTCGCTGAGAACAGGCGGAGACATGGAGTGATTTTAATCCTCTGAAGAGAAAAAGTCAAAATCGGAATCGGTCAAAAACTCGAAATTAGGGATTTCAAATCGAGCGAAACCGAAACTTCGAATCAAAAGCGCAGAATTCAAAATCAGAGATGAATCGCTTAGCTTAGCGAATTGATTAATTCTGCGGTGAAGGAAGACGCCGGTTGTCGTCGCAGAGACGGAGGAATGGCAGGGCTTGCAGGAGGAGGCCGAACGAGAGAGCGCGAGGGAGGCGAGATCTCAGCAGTGGAAGCGGTGGAAGAGGCGAGGCAGTGGAGGCGGTGGAGGTAGTTGACGGAGCCGAGGGAATCTCACCGGCGCCGGAGAGGTTGCACATGGCGAAGAGAGAGTCGTCCGTTTTTGGAGTTGAATGGACGCTAGTTATCTTGTAACGCGTGGCTATTTTTTTAGATGAAATTTGGGTATAATCCAAGGGTCCAGATTCATTCCTATTTCTCACCACAATAATCCTTCCTACATGACTCTTTCTCTTTTTAAAATAATAAATTAGATAGATATGTAAATCTCAATTATATTTATCTCCGATTAATTTTTCATGTTTTGTACATGACTGAGAAGAGAAAAACATCAATATTACAACTATATCTCTATTTTGATACATAGCAAGATCGCTATGAATTATAATATTTCTTTTAAATAATTTATAGGATTTTGCCAAAAAAATTACAATACATTTAATTACCATTAACCAATTTTTTGAGCATTAGACATAGCGCACTATTGTAAATTAATTGATACACTACATACGGTACATACACTACATATTGTACATGCAAAAGGGAAGCTAATTGAATAATGTAAAAGAGAAAACTTATTTTAAAATAGACTAGGGAGAAACTAAAATGAATATTTTTTTCCTTAAATAAAATCAATAAATTTCTTACCTAGTACTCCGTCCCAAATTATTAATCCATAAAGTAAAAACTAGCTTAACCCCCGTACCATGTACGGGTAATGTGATTATAAATCTAATTTAATATAGATATGTAATGTCAATGATCACGTCAAAATTATAGGATCATATATATTTATCTTCGTATTGTGATTAGTGTTTTTTTACCAATAGTAAATCAACTCATAATATAAATAAGTTGGATTTGTTCAAAAATTACTTTAAGATAAATATCACGTTTTATTAAATAATAATATTGATCAAAAGATTATAACTAATTCTTGGTAAATGATAATTCATAACTTTCGGGATAATTCATAATTTTTAGTAAATTATAAGCAATTTTTACGGGATAAGATTATTAGTATGAGATTAACTACCTAATTTGTATAAAGAAGGGCCCAATTGATTATTTTATTAAAGAAATGATACGTGGCGCAAATTTTTATGAAGACATTGTCTCCTCTTTATACTATAGGTAATATTTTTTTTGGTCAAGATACTATAGGTAGTATAGATGACACGGTAATTAAATATGCATAAATTAGTACTCAATGCCCCTATTTGATAATCAATTTGCAAATATGACCTTTTTTTCAATTTGCAAAAATGCCTAAAGTTATTGCGATAATGCCTATAAATATTACATTCATGCCCAAAATGACTAATTTTTATCAAATAAAATAGAAAACAAAATATTTTTTAAAAGATCAAAAATTATTATTTTTATTAATAAATAATTAAACATTTTTAAAATAAATTTATCCAAATTTGAAAATATATATAAAAAAAATTAAAAAAAAATTAATGTTAAAACAAGATTTTGTTTTTTGATCTATCCTTTTTGAAAATTAAAAGAAAAATTGAAAATCTTATAAAAAAAAGGCAAATAATCTCTCCAAATATAGATTGACCATCGTCCCTAAAAATAAACAAAAAAAATCAATCACATTCGAAGAGTAGCAAAACGAAAAATTTCTCGCTCACCGCCATCGTCTCGCTCGGCGGCCGACCTTCGCTCCCATCGTCTCTCGCCGGCCGACCTTCTCCGCCCCCCTCAGATTCTCCTCTCTCGCCAACATCAAGCAAATTCGCTCGCCGCTGCAAATCCCGCACCCTCTCGTCGGCCGACCTTCGTCCCTATGTTTTGAACAGGAAAACAATGATAGTATTTTACAAAGGGTGACAGGATATTTTTTTGTGTATGACAGGATGAATGCGGTGACAGGATGAACCTCACCCATACCACAAGACTCGAACAATCTTCGAAAACCCTAGCTTCGAAATAATGGTAGTATTTTACAGAAGGATGATAGGATATTTTGTTGTGTATGACAGAATGCTTACTGAGGGTGACAGGATGCATCTCACCCATAGCGCCGAACTCGAATAATCTTCGAAAACCATAGCTTCGAAAATCATGCGTATATATGAAAAAGACGATAATAATGATACATATGCATATATGTTTCACAATATTATTAGATAAAAATCTTAATCATATCTTCCACAATATCTTAACTTTTTCCAAATTTTTTTCAAAATCTCTTCTTATTTTATATTTTCTTTTTATATTTTTTAGTTTTGTATTTAAAATGAATTTCCAGAATTTATGGCTAAATATTTTTAATGTAATTATAATGATTTTTTAATAAACTTCTATCTAAAAGAAAATAGAAAATAATGTAAATTTTATTGCAAAAACGCTCAAAACAGAATGCTTTGCTATTTTTTCGTTTTAAGGGACGTTTTTGCACACCGTTTTTCTGGGTGGGGCAAATCCGCAAACTCGCCTTATGAAATTACAAAAGAAAATGTTTTAATAAATATTATTGGGAATTGGGATACAAATCTTACATAATAACCTTAATAAAATTAACTGAATTTATGTACTTAAAAATAAAATATAGAAAGATATATTATCAAATAAGAATGGATCCTTCATAAAATAATTTTATAAAATTATATTTTAATAAAATTGATTGTTCTTGAAAATATTTAATCTACTAAGATACTAGACCTATCAATAGTGTCGATCCAGTAGGTTTGGGTTCAATTTTTTGAGGTTTGGGTGTCTAAGAGTTCAACTCGATCAAATTAGCAATTAAATCAGATCAAGTTATAGAAGATTTCATACGAGGTTGGTTTGACCAATGAGTTAATATTGTCATTTAAAATGTTTTTTATTTATTTTAAAATTAATGTAAAATAATTAAATAAGATAGATATGAAATTATTTTAAAATTAAAATTAGAATTATATTAATATATTATTTAAAAAACAAATATGTAGGTTAAAAGGCTTAGAGTTTGATCTACCGGGTTTGGATGGTACAATATCGAGTAAAAAAGAGGCTCAAGTAAAAAATACATATGTAGGTTAAAAGGTTCAGAGTTTAATTAAAGCGGATTTATATTCGATTACTATATAGTAGTCTGTATGAGATTTGTATCGGCTAAGTTCGGTTCTTGGATTAAGTTGGTTTCGGTTACTTAGTTACACTCCTTTATTTTGTTTATTATGTTCCTGAATTCAATTTTGTTCCTATTAAAATCAAGAGCTGCAAGTAAAAAATTCAGAAGCTAAAAATTAAAAGTAAACCACCATCAAATGAAAAAGCACTAAACACGACATCATGAAAAAATGCTTTCATGTAGAAAGTATATTGTTTTGTCTTGGAATTTGTGAAATATAATTCATTTTCACCAATTTCAAAATGAAAAAAGTATACTTTTTAGCTCAAAGTACTTTTTATTAAGAAGTGTATCATGGCCTAAATACTAACATCACTTTAGAGTTGCACTCTATCGTAAATAAAAAAGACTAAGCAAATAACCATACTTGCGATAGCCTAGGTACCTAACTTAATACGGAGTAGCTAATAACTTAATACTCCGTATTGTGAATCTAACCAAACCACAACAACTTAATATAATATTATAAGGATCCGGATCCGGTAGGAATGATTATTATGGTAGGAAATAGAAATGAATCATAACCATTGGATAAGGAGAGATCAAGGGCTCAAGAAAAAAAGGGAAAAAAACGGCACGGGCGTATTTTTCGGAAAACGGTACGGGCGTCCAGATTTATGCAACCGTATGGCCTATTTGTACAACCGTATTTGTGCAACTCTATGGCCGATTTGTGCAACCATATTTGTGCAACTCTATTGCTTATTTGTGCAACTCTTTGATCAATTTTACATTCATGTCATATTCTATAGCAGTCGAAGTTCGTATAGTTTGTTTCGCTTTGGCAATTTGTGCAAGTCTATTGCCAATGTGTTGAATTCTATGGTCAATTTGTTCATCAATATTTGTGCAACTCAATGGTCAAGTTTGTGCAACTCAATGGTCAAGTTTGTGCAACTCAATGGTCAATTTGTTCATTCATATTTGTTCAACTCTATTGTCAATGTGTTGAATTCTATGGTCAATTTGTTCATCAATATTTGTGCAACTCAATGGTCAAATTTGTGCAACTCAATGGTCAAGTTTGTGCAACTCAATGGTCAATTTGTTCATTCATATTTGTTCAACTCTATTGTCAATGTGTTGAATTTTATGATCAATTTGTTCATCAATATTTGTGCAACTAAATGGTCAAATTTGTGCAACTCAATGGTCAAGTTTGTGCAACTCAATGGTCAGTTTGTTCATTCATATTTGTTCAACTCTATTGCCAATGTGTTGAATTCTATGGTCAATTTATTCATCAATACTTGTGCAACTCAATGGTCAAATTTGTGCAACTCAATGGTCAAGTTTGTGCAACTCAATGGTCAATTTGTTCATTAATATTTGTTCAACTCTATTGTTAATGTGTGTGAATTCTATGGTCAATTTGTTCATCAATATTTGTGCAACTCAATGGTCAAATTTGTGCAACTCAATGGTTAATTTGTACATTCATATTTGTTCAACTCTATTGTCAATGTGTTGAATTCTATGGTCAATTTGTTCATCAATATTTGTGCAGCTCAATGGTAAGATTTGTGCAACTCAATGGTCAAATTTGTGCAACTCAATGGTTAATTTATTCATCTCTATTTGTTCAACTCTATTGTCAATGTGTTGAATTCTATGGTCAATTTTTTCATCAAAATTTGTGCAACTCAAGGGTCAAATTTGTGCAACTCAATGGTCAAATTTGTGCAACTCAGGCTAACAACTTGAAACAAAGATCTAACCATCGAGAGGTTGAATCCGGACGCATTGACGAGATTTGAATCGGTAAAAGAGAGCTAGTATATGTCATTTACTTGGTCTAATGAGCAAGATTGTATAAAACACTAATCAGTCTAACAAATCTTGCGTACCGATGGAAAGAAAGTCTAAGGCAAATTAGTGGTTAATCTAAGTAGGTCAGAATTCTTGCGTGGTTTGTTTTTCCCCAGTAATCTGCATGACTAGTTGATAATGTAAACTTGCGCAATTATTTGAAATGGTGTGGGTTACGTTGACATAATGGCATCATGTGCCAAGGCCAAAGGCACAAGTAGGAAGACACTGATCATTTTTTTTGCAAAATTATGTTGCCAAACAGAAGAAAGTTTTGATAAATTAGGTAAGAGAAACTAGTCCACACAGTGAAGTTTGAATCCAAATCAAATCAAATCCACAGAACAATCGAATCGAAAATAAGCGGCAGATTTCATGGCCGACTTTTAGTTATGCATGTTCATCCAATTAACTAATTCACATCACACTGAAATCGGATTCAAATTGAGTCTCTGGAATGATCATCCAGATAAAATCGAATCAAACCAAACGAAGGATCGACAAGAAGAAACAGAGATGAGAAGCGAATTCGACTGTACATACAACGATAAGATCAGACGAATCTGTATAGTCGGCGGAAGCAAGCAATTGATCGACAAACGAACAAGAACGCTACAGCGAAAAGCTGAACGCAAGGATCGCAACAAGTCTTTTAAGCGAATCTGGAGCGAGATCATAGAACGCAAAGCTCGGATTGCAAATGGAAGCTTCAAAATGAAGAGGAAGGAGGAGAGCGAATCAAATCCGCTGCTTTGATCCGTAGGTGCCAACGGAGGTAGATCTGTTCGGCGACGTAGCAGAGAAGAGGCGGACGAAATTGGCACATCTGCGAGAACGAAACCAGATGCCAGATTCGTGAGTCGCGGCTGGTGTATCGGCGGAGGACGGGCCGTCGGCGATCGGAGTGGGAGGAGAACTGGCCGGAGTCGACGTTTTTTAGGTACGCTCTTAGATCCATCCCCGGCCGCCTCAAGCTTGTTCAGATCTGAATCGGCGAAAGTGTGCCGTTCTTCAGATCCGCTCTCGGATCCATCCCCGCCGCCTCTCCGCCGTCGAGAAGCTCGCTCTCCGCCGAGATCTACGCCCTCCGCCAGATCTACGACCTCGGCAGAGCCTTCTCCCTCGCTCGCCAGGCCGTCCTCTCGCGCACACGTCCTCTGCCGAAATCGCCGGATCCAGAATGCTGAGTGAAGCGACGGGGGAGGCGGACGGGGCCGGTGAGACGACGGGGTAGGTCGACGGCGCCGGAGGGGGCTTGACTCCTGAGCGAAGCGAAGCAGGCAGGGGGAAGGAGAAGAGGATGAGGAGGACGGAGGCGGAGAGTGCGAGGAAGATGACGTACAATTTTTGCAATTTTTTTTTATTTGTTTTGAGCGGATCTCAACTGTACGGGTTGCTATGATTCAAGGACGAAAATCATTCCTATTCTCATATTATAATTGCCTAAAGATTAAGACAATAAATATATAATATATACAACACCTATAAGGCTAAAAGTCTAAAACTAATGAACCTAAAGTTGATCATAAAGTTTCAGGCGGTCAAATTCCGTCCTTATTCTTCTGCTACATGTACTAGTGCTACAATAATTGATAAGCCGCTAGCAATGCTTCGGCCTTCCAATAGTTTCACTTTCAGGTGGCCAAATTGGGTATGGATTGTGCACATTTTCAAGATCAAATCACTTCCAAGACATTCAAGTTGCAGTTTTTGATAAGCCACAAGTACAAGAAATCAATCGTTGATATAAGAACATTTTTAATCGTTGACCAATGAATTTGATCACTAAAATAAAATAATGAAATATTTTTTCTTTATTTTGTTTTTGCTTTTTCTTAGTCTCATTTTTAATCTCTACAATGACCAAACTCATCCCATCTCTCCTCCTTTTCAACTTCTTTTTCCCCCTTTTAATATTTTTTTACTTTATGACCAAAAACTTGGTCTACCATTAAACACACTCTAAACAGTCATTTGCCATTAATCAAAAAGTGACCACAATTGCCATTAACCACAAAGTCAAAAACTCTCGTCATCACAAAAATTGAACACGAGAAGGACGGTGTGACCAGATGAGGACACGGGCTGACGCCTCGGAGGCTCGGACTGTGACAAAGGCTTGCGAACAAGACGGCGTGACCGGACGAAGAATTGTGACTGCTAGAGCTCGGGACTCGAAGGCGGCCGGTGAGGGCTTTACAGATGGCGACAGCTAAGGCTCGGGAATGGTGAAAATCCTCCTCAACGAGGCTCTGCAAATGGTGGCTAGGGCTTGGGGAGTCGGGGTCACGAGTTTTTTTTAGTGTTGAAAAATGAAAACTAGTACGGGACTACTCGTATACATCAAATTTTTGTTTTTTTTTTCTTTTAAAACTCGAGAACTGAACCCAAAATAAATTAAAAGACCGAACCGATTTTTTTCACCTTATGTTTTCTACCAATCGAACCGAACTGAACCAATCTGCTCGGTTCAGCTCGATGCTTCGGTTTTTCGTGTCCAAAGTCCTAGCCCTACTAAACTAGTAATAGTGTGTTATCAAAAATTCATATAGAGACGACCCACGGGAAGTAACATCCGAGCGATAACGCGGAAGAAACCCACATTTTTGTGCGGTCAACTACACTGCGATAACTCATAGAACACCAACGGGACAGAAATACCGACTTTTCCAAAGCCGACGAAACTCGTGACGGAAGCGCTGATGGAATCACCAACACCCGTCGACCCAAAAGAGCCAACGTGTCACTCCCTGATAGGCCAGTCCACACGTGTGTTTTGGCTGCGCGCCACCAGCTGCTGTTGCGCCCTCCACCATTTCCACTCCCAACTGTTTTACAGCCCGCCTCCCCTGCCCACTTGTCCTCGCACGTGACCTATTTCTTTTCCCTTTCGGCCGCCCTCTATATAAACCCCCCGGCGTCGCCTCAATCTCTTCTGTATCTCTGTTCTCGGCCGAAAAAATTGACCAACAAGAAAATCAATTTTAATAAAGCGATTCAGAGAGTTTGAATGTCGACCGGAGAATTGCAGCTTCCGCCGGGATTCCGATTCCACCCGACTGACGAGGAATTGGTTGTTCATTACCTCTGCCGGAAATGCGCAAATCAGCCGATCTCCGTTCCGATCATCGCCGAGATCGATCTCTCCAAGTTCGATCCCTGGCAACTCCCAGGTACTTGGAATAATTTTCATACAGTCAGTGTGCGATTTTCGCGATGTCAATTTCCAGAATCATAATGTAGGGATTGGAATTTTTTCAGAGAGGGCATTTTGCGGGGGGAAGGAATGGTATTTTTTCTCGCACCGGGACAGGAAATATCCCAACGGTTCGAGGCCGAACCGGGCCGCCGGAACCGGATATTGGAAGGCGACCGGAGCCGATAAAGCCATCGGAAAGGCGAACACGATGGGGATCAAGAAGGCTCTGGTTTTCTACGCGGGGAAGCCGCCCAAGGGTGTTAAGACAAATTGGATAATGCACGAGTATCGCCTCGCCAACGTCGATCGATCCGCCGGAAAACGTGCCGGTCTTAGGGTAATTAATCACTTACTTGTAGGTAAATCAAATTGATGATAAATCAAATTAATTGCTCGATTCTGAAGCTCCCCTGATTGTTGCAGCTTGATGATTGGGTGCTATGTCGGATCTACAACAAGAAAGGCAGCTTAGAGAAACACTACACCCCCGAATTCGAAGACCGAAAGCCCGTGATCGGACCAACTGGGTGGGTGGCGCCGATGAAGGTAGAGAACGACCTTTTACATTTCGACACGTCAGATTCCCTTCCACGGTGTCACACCACGGACTCGAGCGGGTCAGAGCACGTGGTGTCACCGGGGGAGGTCACGTGCGACAGGGAAGCCCAAAGTGCGCTTGATTTCGGTGGGTTCGATTACGTGGAGCCTTTTGGGAGCCACCCGTTTAAGCAGCCCGTGGATCCATATCAACCCCAACATGACTTGATCTCACCGTTACAGGACATATTCATGTACCTCACATAATCAAAATTGGGCCACATAGTGGGCCAGCCCCAGCCCAAACTACTTTTCATCACTAGCTAGTAGCTATATTAGCTGCTAACCATACACAAAGATCAATCTTCCAGCTCATTGTATAAATTCCATCACTTTAGATTTGTAGTTCGCTCATCCGACTAGTTTAGACTTGCAGGTAACATACATGTCTATATATATATATATATATATATATAAGTTAAGTGGTGTCCCCATTAAATGCTCCATTTAGTGTTGGTTGCAATCCTCCTCATATAATAAACACTATGCAATCATAATCAAACAAATCATAAACAAATCATAATAACATAATGGTAAATCCTTCTTCTAATTACCTAAATGTTTGGGGTTCAAACCTCTCTAGAAACATTTTTGTATTGTTTGCATATTTTCTTAACGTGTATTTTTTTTAACGTAAATCACAAAATATGTTTTGTGTGTATTTGTTGTATTATTTGTATATATGATTTAAGTATATAATTAAATCAATAATTTATATTTTTTAACGTAGATCACTAAATATTTTTATACCCTAAATCATAAAATATGTGTATTTTTTTAAACATGTTTTGTGGGTATTTGTTAAATTATGTGTATATATGAATGTTTCCTTAACGTGTATTTTTTCAGGTAAATAACAAAATATGCGAATAGCATAAATCATAAAATAGTTGTATTTTTTAACAAAAATAACAAAATGTATTTATACCCTAAATCATAAAATATGGGTATTTTTTCTTTAAACTTCTATAATTTTTACGTATATAAAAATATTTTGAATAGCCAACAATATTATTTTAATCTTTCATATGCTTTCTATAGTTTTCTATATCTTTCATTGGTACGTAATTGCATTTAGATGCAAATAAGATGTGCTTCTCTCGCAAGTGAATTATATTTTCAATTGATTTATTTCTATTGGAATATTTATTTATTTTATACTTAATATAATCTATTACTCCCTCCGTCCCAAATTATTTGTCTGTAAAGTACAATCGGCACGGTAATTAACGTAAAGTTGAAAAGTTAAATAATTAGGGTATAAAAAGTTAATAAAGTGATAAAATTGATGGGAAAGGTGGATAATTGAGGGTAATATATAAGATTGAATGAGGGTAATTTTGTAATTTTATAGGAAAAAGTGATAAAGGTGATGAAAAAGTTTTTTTTTTGGTCGAAGGTGTTGAAAAAGTTGGGTAATAAGGATAATATATGAGGGTGAATAAGGGTAATATGGTAAGAAAAAAGTGATATAAATGGAAAGTTGTAAAAGATAGACAAACTTTTTGGGACAACCGAAATGGAAAGACGGACAAACATTATGGGACGGAGGGAGTATATTTTATATTATGGTACATTGGTCCATTTTTTACATTCATACCATTTTCAATTAAAGTTGATTAATACAAACTTCAAAATAGTTTTTAAACCCGTGCGTAGAACGGATCATGAATTCTAGTGTACGTTAATATAACAATTTGTTGAGCTGCTGTGCACCATTTTTTTTTTGGTATACAAATCCATATCCATATCGACCTCGTGCTTCATATTCACCATTTCTTCCCTTGGCTTCCACCTCCTCCTTCCGTCCGTCTCTATGCTCCCTCCACCTCCTCCTTCTTTTTGGTCTGCCTGAAAGTGCTCCTTCTCAGTTCTTTTTTTTTACCATTGGGATTGAGTTGATACTTATCGGTGGATTACTTGTTTGATACACGGTTTATATTGTATAAGTCTGTGCTTGGAGTTGGAAGTGAGATTGTTTGAATTGTTTGCCACAATTGTTGATTTTGCCTTGTATGTGATGGAATTGGTGATGTCCTGGGAGGAATTGCTGTCGGTTGGCTATGGTGTAGTTGGGAATTGATCAAAAAAAAGGTGTAGTTTGGAAAGGGATTAGGATTTAGGTTTTTGCTATAATTTTTTCGAATGAACCTTCCATTGACCTTTTTTTGTTGTTCTATGTCAGATGGTGATTTTGTGTCATCATGAATTTTGTTTGACTCGACCTACAGATGGTTTATGTCGTTCTCGGGCAATTTTGTTCGAAGTTCTTGCACACACTGTGAGCCTTCAAACTAAGCTTGTGATGGTACTGTTTCAGTGGATAACAAAATTGAGAACATATTTTGGAAAGAAGGAGATCACTGATTCAGATAGTCTCAACTGGGCGAACCAGAAAGTAAAAAGCTTACTTGTGCAATTTTTTTTATGTGATATTGGCCTTCTTGATCACGTGTCTGTGATATTGGCCTTTTGTAGGGGTGAGAAAGATGACGCTGTCCGAAATCTAAGAAGGTTCGATAGAGCAAATGCTTCTGGTCTCTCATTGCAGAATACAATGCTGCGTTCTGCGAAATTTTTTCGAAACTGGGCACTTTTGAACTTTAATTTCCGGATATAGGCACGGGGGCGGGGGAAAATATTTTCCCACAATAGGCACTCTGAAGGGTCGGAGACGCTGGCCCGGCCAGCGTCTTTCGCCTTTTTTGGCCCGGGACAAAGACGCTGGCCCAGCCAGCGTCTTTCATAGAGAGACGCTGACTGGGCCAGCGTCTCTCATGTTTTTTTTTTAAAAAAAATTTGGTGTTATTTTTTTTTTCAAAATTTTAATATCAAAATTTTTAAAATGAATTAATTCAAATTATATGATTATCAAATGTAATAATTTTGTTTTTACGTTAAAGTGAAAGACCGATATACTTACATGTCTGATCAAAAGACGTTATCTCGTTCGATTATCTTCCTCGTTATAAAAATTTAACTTGTGTTTATCCTATATAAATATTTTTTAGAGGTGTTAAACGGGTCGGGTCAGGTGGATTCCGGGTCGGGTTGGGTGGATTCCGGTTCGGGTTCAGGTTGAGTGTGGGTTCGGGTCGTTCGATTATCTTTCTCTTTATAAAGTGCAAGTCGGATCTTGATAGGTTATTGTGTGGGTTCGGGTCCGGGTCGACCTAACAGGTCAAGACGCTTAGATTTTTTAATTATTATTAAAATAATATTATACTAATGTTTCATTTAAAATCGTTTTCTTTTATATAAAATATAATATATATATATATTCTACATATATATATAAAAAGCTAATTAATTGTATCAAATTTTTATAAAATAGGTCATATTCATTCGTTAATTGTATATTAATTTACCAAAATTTAATATCAAATGTTTATAAAATTAAAACTAATTAATTCAGACTATTTAATTTCAATATTTTGTGAAAAAAAAATTTAGTTAGGTAGAGGTTACAGAATCTTTAATAGTTCACACAAATTAAAATAGAGTTTAATCATCTTCTCCACCGTCTTCACCGACCTTCTTCGTCGTCTTCACTTTCTTCGTCGTCCTCGCCTTCTTGACGATCCTCTTCCTCTTCCTCTTCCTCGCCCTCATTTGGTTCCGGAATACCTGACAGAGGCGGCTCGAAGGCAGCGCGCCCAGGGATGGCATCCCTGGACACCGGCCTCGTGGGGGAAATATAATGATACGAATCACCCGTATATATATTCCCTGAACTATTAGGAAACCTTGAGAAATCAGTAACCACCCCGCCCGAAGCACTACCCGACCCAGAAACACCATAGTACCCCGAAGAGGTACCTGTACCCAAAGAAGCAGCAAACCCCGAACCACCATGAAATGCTGTAGGACAACCTGACCCTGAAGCACCTCCCATTCCCGAAGAAAAATCCGAACCCAAGGCACCTCCATACCCTGAACCACTACCATACCCTAAACCACTGCCATAGCCCGAAGCACCACCACCAAACCCCGGAGAAACACCTGACCTAGATAAAGATGGTTGCGACATATACATGTGTGGTTGCATGGGTGTCGATGGATGCGATGGTTGGGGCATATAGATTGGTGGCTGGATAGGTGTCGATGGGTAAGGTGGTTGGGACATGTACACTGGTGGCGGTATGTGTGTCGAAGGGTTGGTATGATACCCTGAACCAAACGATGACCCAGCAGAATGTTGTGGACGCCAAAAAAATGATGGGTCAACAGACACGGGGTTAAAGAAGACATTCCCTTCATTAGGCAGATATTGTCCCTGAAAACAAAAACAAAAATAGATAAATGTGAAAGATTAGATATCTGAGCAATTCAAAGCCTATTAGATTGCATGCTTACAGTCATATAGAAGTCTAATGCCACTGGTTGGTATTGGCCCATTGCTGTTTGAGTCTGTGCACTAATGAGTCGACGCGTGATCTGTCGGTACCAAGTCATATAACGTTCTTCAAGACTTGATTCTCCAAGTTCAACAGCAGGGACTACCGAAGAAGCACGTTCATCCCATTGTGCGATAAATTTCTTATGAACCTTTGCCCAATCAGTGTCAGGCTTTCCCCTCTTATCTATCCCATGTAGTTTCTGATCATAGGTGCACCCAGCTGGCACATCTTGTGGATATCCAAATTGTCGCATCACACGTTCAGGCCGATGATGCTCAACTATATCAAAGCAAATCAGAGGCACCTGTGTCCTCCGCATATCAGGTGCCGCTCGACAGATGGGATGAAGGAAGGTAATATATGATCAGAGTATGGCTCCCAAATAAACTGCAAAAAATAAGCATGTTTTTATAGCATGAAACTAATCAAGATATAAACACCAGTCGCTTCTTTAAGAAAACAAACCTGGTCTTGACGCATCATGTCGAAGGCATCTCTGTAATATCGAAGCGTAGTAGGCGCATCATCATAGCTATAACTACATCTGACCCACCTAGGAAAAAGGAAGTAAAAGTGGTCACTAGTTAAAACGGCTAATTATAAAGAGTATTAGAGGGTGAATATACTTACTTTGCTACTAATGAATCCCGGCCACGTTGAACTTGTATGCCGAATGGAGGAGGTTGTGAACCAGCAGATCTACTTGACCTGGCTAGCCTCCTTGCCTCATTTCTCTTCTTGGTTGGATTTTGTTCTTCTGTCGGAAAACCGATGCATCTTGGCCTTCCGATTGGGAAATGCTCCCATGCCCATACCTATATGAATGTAATATATGGTTACCATAAATTATTTGCTCAAATTACGAATAATAAATGGTTGCATACCTGAAGTAGGAGTAAGGGCCCAATGATTTCTTGTTTCTTCCTTTCAGAAGCTCTACATAATTGTCGATACAAATATGCCAAGGTGGCACCACCCCAACTGTATCGTCCCACATCATCCAAGTTTTCGAGCAATGGCAAATGGAGGACCTGTACATCTCCCCCGCTAGAGTCAGCGAACAACAACCCTCCCATCATCATCAATATGTATGCCCTTGCATAGCACTGTGCTGTCTCCTCACTCGCTGACTCTAGCAACGCTGAAAAGTTTTCCCTTAACCAGGTCATACTCAATGACGAGCCTTTTAGCATTTTTGACTCGGCAGTTGGGCATGCACCAAGAAGACGTTGTAGCACTGATGGCCAGTGATAGTTTGCAGTTCCTGTCACTGCTTCTCCATCTACCGGTAGGCCTAGTATCACACAAACATCCTGGAGGGTTATCGTGACCTAAGGCAGGTGAAATGTGTGTGTCTCTGGCCTCCACCTCTCTACTAGTGCTGTGATCAATGCCATGTTCATGTTCATCCCAGGTGCTGCCCGATAAATGCAATAAAAACCAGCACGTTCGATGTAGTCCAATACCCTGGGATGCGGCTGAAACCATTTCTTCAAGTGTTGTCGCCCAGAGAGAGGTTTTTTCGTCTGCAAGACACAGTTGAAAAATTGTTAGCACTCAAAACATCATTGCAGTTGATAAAAAGGCTCCAAAATAAAAAGCACTTAAAACAAACAACATCATTGCAGTTCATACAGAAAAGGCCCTGAAAGAAAATGCTCTTTAAACAAACATCATTGCAATCGATACAGAGGCTGTAAAAATAAAATGATCTTAAAACAAACAACATCACTGAATGAGTACAAAAAGGCCCTAAAATAAAATTGTTAGTTCTAGTTCATAATACACCTAAGACCCTAAAATAAAATGCTCTTAAAACAAACAACATTATTGCAGTTAATCCAAAAAGACCCTAAAAGAAAATGCTCTTTAAACAAACATCATTGCAATCGATACAAACCACATCATTACAGTTCATACAAAAAGATGAAACATTTGAAACATTCTGATTCTCATAAGAATATACTTACGTAATCTGCATCAGTCCACACGTCAGTGGACCGATGATGCTATTGCCGAAATAGCACCTCAGGTGAATATGGACCTGGATGGATTTGCATTTTACTTTGATGCCTGTACAAGCAAAATTACAGAAATATATTAGAGCAATGAAAGGACAATAAAATGTTCTTAAAACAAGCAACATCATTGCAGTTCATATAGCAAGAGCCAAAAATAAAATGCTCTTAAAACAAATATAATAAAAAGCAGTTCATACACAAAGACACTAAACTTTAATTCTCTTAAAACAAACAACATCATTGCAGTTCATACAAAGACACTAAAATAAAATGCTCTTAAAGCAAACAACATCGTTGCAGTTCATACACAAAGACCCTAAGATAAAATACTTTTAAAACAAACAACATCATTGGAGTTCATACAGATGCCCTTAGAGATCCTATTGACCAGAGGTACCAGGACGTGATTTACACGTCTTTTTGTTGTGTCCTGCTTGGTGACATAAACTACAATAGTATTTGCCTTTCTCAGTCTCATCCATCTCGTTTCTGAACCGGCTTTCCTTCCGTCTGCCAGGTCTACCACGAGATCGTAGTTTAGTCGAATCTGGCTCCAATGGAGGTTCTGGCATCACAGGCCAATCTAACTTGTCTCCCACTGGGTTAAAAGCTTTCTGGTATGCACGTACGTGATTTTCTATAGTGTAGTACGGATCAACAAACGCTTCTTGTGAGAATCCTTTCTTCCGGCACACTGCTATTACATGAGGGCATGGCAACTTAAAATTTCTCCATCTTTGGCAACTGCAAGTTCTCTCGCTCAAATTGACTACATGGCGTTGGCGAGCCCCAGACTCATTTGTTGGCTGAAGTACCACTTCATACACATGCTCAGTAACACTAAACACGATCACCTGTGCGTGTCGAGCCATGTTCTTATTCTTTGCAAGGATCTTCTCTACTTCCTCCGACAATCGTTGTCCATTTGCACTCCTAGCGTATGCCGACCCAAGATTTGGACGGAGATCCGAATAAGTGGAGGCTCCAAGTTTCTTCGCTGGTGGAGGTAAAAAAATTAAACTAATTAAGTGGACTGAGCTAAAATTAATTAAGTAGAGGTATTAACTTAAACATACCGGAAGGTTTAAACTTGCATGCAAGCTTCTTCAACGGAGGTGAGCTGCTGGAGAGGAGGGAGGGATTGAAGAAGAAATTTTGTTCAGATCTAAAATGCAGAGGAGTGAGGGAGAGATTGAAGATGAGGTAGGAGATAGAGTGAGGCGTGAGAGGTGGGTAGAAAGTAAATGCAGAGGCATGCAGAGGAGTGAATGCTGCGAGACAGAGATGCGCTGAAAGGCTGAAGATTCGCGCTTTGACCTGACACTGGCCAAAGACGCTGCACCGGCCAGCGTTTTACATGGAAAAACGCTGTACCGGCCAGCGTCTTTGCTTAAGACGTTGTACAACTCAGCGTCTTTCCATGTAAAACGCTGGCCTGTACAGCGTCTTACACTGTAACATATTTTTTTTATTTAATAATTTAAGTAAATATTTAATTTATTTAAAATATACTTACTTATATAAGGCATGCACAAAATAATTTTTTAGTAGTAAGAAGATAACCGAACAAGATAACGTCTTTGATTGTACATGTAATAATGCCTGTCTTTCTCTTAAATCGTAATAAAGAAAGTTATATAAAATTTATTAAATCCTTTAATCTGAATTAAAATTTAAGTTTTACTATTTAATCATACTATTATTTTAATAGTCATTATTATAAAATTCTATTAAATTAATAATTTATTATTAAATACTACTGTATTATTTAATCATAATATTGTTTTAATAATCATTAAAGAATTCAAATTCTTGACTTTTTAGGTCGACCGGAACCCACACAATAACTTATCAAGACCTGTAACCCGATTGACCCGAACCGGAATCCACCCGACCCGTTTAGCACCTCTAAAATATAATATATATATATATATGAAGAAAACAGGCCTCTGTTTACCCCTTAATTTGAGACAATTTGCAAGAAAAATAAACACACAGGCTTTGCCCAATAACGCTTTCTTTGTATTGAACAAAAAAACAACCCACGGACCACAATTTCTGTTTACATAATGTCATATATTTATACTACAACTATAACAGCCAGTAACTTCCATTTAACTACTCTTAATGACAGTTAAGAGAAACCACCCAGGCATCAGTTTTTCCTTGACTTAAAACAAACGCCCAAGAAACACAAACACTGCCTACTTAACTTATGACAGATATTTGACTTTTGCACTATAAACAGACACTAATCACTTATCAATTTACATAAATAATATATAACTATATTACTAATCTTAAGATAGATTATTAAACCAAGTTTATTCCTAACATTTACCCCCTTAAACTTGGTTTCAACACCTTCTTCCTACAGGAACAAATCTGCCAACTGATCAAGCCTTGTTTTGATACCCTGTAATGTGATCGAATAGACCTTCTTGATGACATTCTTCAACCTTAATCATCAATAGAGCAGGTTCCTCGTCATCTCCTTCCATTGTGAGATTCACCTTCTCATCCTTGTCCTTATCACATTCCGACTTGAAGTGTCCCATATTTCCACATGAATAACACTTAATCTTTCTCTTATCAAAACGTTTTTTGGACTTTTGTTCTTCTTCATCACTTGGAGAATATTCCTCCTCCTTGGAGACCTTGCTTTCCCCCCCCCTTCTTTTCTCTTGCTTTCCACTCAGCCTGAGTAAGAAGCGTTGTTTCAAGATCTGTTTCTCTGAAATCTTGAACCCTTTCTTCATGAGCTTTCAAGGATCCAATGACTTCATCTATACTCTTCACTTTGAGATCACAAAATTCCTCCATTGTGGATGATAATTGAATGAACTTAGACGATGTTGATCTCAGAAATTTCTTCACAACCTTCTCTTCTTCGATATGATTCCCAAGTTCTCTGAGTTTGCTTACTACCGCATTCATTTTACTTGAGAATTCATCTATGCTTTCATTCTCCTTCATCCTAAGTCCCTCAAATTCCCTCATCAAGGTCTGAATTCTTACTTCCCTAATTCTTTCAGCGCCTTGATTCATCATCTTGATGGAGTTCCATGCCTCTTTCGCAGTCTTCTTGACTCCCAATTGCAGAAGCGCTTCCTCTGGAATGGCTTGATAGATGGCGGCCAAAGCCAACTTGTCCTTCTTGGCATCAAGTGGCGCAGATCCATCTATTGCTTCCCATATCCCTTGAGCGTTGAGGAACACTTCCATTTTGATTGCCCAGACCGTATAGTTTGTCTTAGACAACATCGGATATTGGAGGGTGACAATTCTTTCCTGCGGTTTTGAGCCATCGACTGGAATAACTGCCTTTTCTGTGTCTGAATTGCTTGCAATTTCCTTGTCTTTACTCATGATCGATTAAAATGCCCTGATGCTCTGATACCAAATGAAGAAAACAGGCCCTTAATTTGAGACAATTTGCAAGAAAAAGAAACACACAGGCTTTGCCCAATAACGCTTTCTTTGTATTGAACAAAAAAACAACCCACGGACCACAATTTCTGTTTACATAATGTCATATATTTATACTACACTATAACAGCCAGTAACTGCCATTTAACTACTCTTAATGACAGTTAAGAGAAACCACCATGGCATCAGTTTTTCCTTGACTTAAAACACACGCCCAAGAAACACAAACACTGCCTACTTAACTTATGACAGATATTTGAGTTTTGCACTATAAACAGACACTAATCACATAAAGTTACATAAATAATATATAACTATATTACTAATCTTAAGATAGATTATTAAACCAAGTTTATTCCTAACAATATATATATATAAGATATACACAAGTTAAGTTATTTTAACGGGGAAGATAATCGAACGAGATAACGTCTTTTGATCAGACATGTAAGTATATCGGTCTTTTTCCTAAACCGTAATAAAAAAATTATTAAATCATTTAGGCATATAATTTGAATTAATTCATTTGAATTAAATTGATATTAAAATTTGGAAACAATGAAATAATACGAATTTTGGAAAAAAAATAAAAATAAAGAAAGCCAGCGTCTTTGTCCGGGGCTGGTAAAAGGCGAAAGACGCTGGCTGGGCCAGCGTCTCCGAGCCTGAATGTGCCTATTCCCGGAATTAATTTTGTTCCCAGCCTATTTCCAGAATTAAAATTTGAAACCTGCCCAGTTTGGAAAAAATTTCGCGTTCTGCCTCTTCTGCTAGGTAATTTTAGTTTCTGTGATATTGGCCTTGCTTTAGATAAAGTGTTTGCTTCTGTTGAAATCCATGTAACTTGTTGACTTTAGACTGATGAGAATTTATTAGAAGTGCTGATGGGAATTGCATAACGGTGGAGGTAGGATTGATTTGTAGAATAAGAAGTCTTCGAGGATCTTATAATAGATCTGGACCATCTTGTTGTGCTTATGAAATCTATTTTAGCTCTTTTCTATTGGAAAGGTGACCCATACAATACTTTTCAGGTCAGTGCCAGACAAATTCAAGAGCACTCTTTACAGATGTGTATGGCTTTAGGACAATTTCATTTCATGAGCACTTTACATACAATAGTTTTCTGCTTGATAATGACTATTTGGTGACAAATCCATCGTTCAATGATTTGATATTCATTTGCATTATGCCATTAACTACCAATGATTTATGTTCATGTCAGTTTCCTCATATATATCCTCACAGCCTCATGTGTTTTTTTTTTTTTTGTGATCTGAGATTTTTCTATTTACTTTTTTTGTAGCCTACTGCTGTGGATCATCAAGACGCCACTCACAGGATTAGGGATCACATCTGTATTCCTACAGCAGATAGTTATGCACTTCTTATTAAAGGGTATTGTGCATCTCGCGTCTTTGTCAAACCTGAACTTGTCTTTGTTGAGATGCAAAAACTCGGCCTGTCTTCAAGTACTTGTCTTTTACCACAGGCAGTCTTCTTCTACTTCATTGATTTGGATAGAATCTAAATACACTTTGTTTCCACGCAATTTTTGTGTGAAAGTTAAGTAGTAAAAGAGGCTGTGTATACCAGTAACTGGACAAACTGACATCATGAAACATACAAATCACTGATCTTGATGCAAATCTGTTTATTTGTCTGCTTTGTTTAGCAAAGATTCAATGATCTTTTACTCAGGAATTTGATCTTGCTAATCCAATGCCATTTTTATCTACTGATTTTTTTTTGCCAGAGTTTTTAATTTACTGATTTTAGTAGGTGCAGTATACAATGCCTATATTGTTGCGTTTTTTCTCTGCTTTCTATACTTTCAATTGATTCTGGCCTACTAATAGCTAATTTGAATCTGTTTACATTGGTTTTAAAGGCACATAAATCTTACATGACTCTATAGTTGTCTAATGAGATGAGAAGCCAAAGATGCAAGCCTAATATTTGTAGCTTTACTGCACCCAATATGCTGAAATTCCTCTAGCTATTTTATCCGTTGTTGTAACTGATGTTTGTACTTGGTCTTGGACTTGATTGGCTGCTATAATGATTGTCATATCTTACTAGGCAAAAAAATGTGGTAACAATGAAGTTGCCTTCAACAAGGTTAGTTTAGTGCTCTAGCATCTATATTTCTTGGTTTTAGAAATCCATTATTTTATTGTTTCAACTCCTGCCAATTATGAATTGTTGCTTGGTTATTGCATCCTTTAGTGTTAGTATTTTATATATCATGCCCAATTGAACTTTTTTTTTGTGCTTCTTGATATGTATTGGCGCCTTAAAGCATTTCACATTTATCTGTGCTATTATTTATAGTGAAGCTCCATTAATAAATTGTTTATTGGCAGGTTCAAGTCAGATCATTACACAGTATTAGCAATTCCCCAATGAAATTTGGGATCAAGACCAAGAATTCCCATCTGGATCTTCTTTCTCCATCCACATCTGTAGCGAAATGTTAAAATTTGGCACCTGAAACGCCCGGGTCACCATGGAGCCCACATGGGTTGATTTTCCACTGCTGAAATGGAGCTCTCTGAGGATTACACTTGTGTTATATCCCGTGGAGGGCCTGTCACGAAGACGAATCGAATATTCGATAATTGTGTTGTGGATAGCCGCTTTGCTTGTAAGGGTGATGAGAACATGGTTTCAGTTTCACCTGATGTGCCTATTGGGTTCCCATCTGAGAGCTTTCTCAGTTTCTGTCACACTTGTAGGAAGAATTTGGATCATGGAAAAGATATCTACATGTACAGGTTGATAATCTTAGTATTACAGCATCATATATATGTAGTTTCATAGATGATTAAGTTAGATTGAAGTTTGTTCTGATCATGGTGTGAATTGTGCTGATGATATTTTCACAGGTGAGAAGGCGTTCTGCAACGACCAGTGTCGTTGCGAGGGATGCTGATTGAGGAGGAACAAGAAGGAAATTATGGATTTGCTGGTGTGAAAGATTGTGGGTTACGGTAACTGAGCTTAATGAAGATTTCAAAGTCCTTTTGTGGGTTGGTTTTGGTAGCGAAAAATATAGGGAAGTGAATAAAGTAACAAAACAACCTGTACTTTTTATCAAGTCGTTTTGGATGTTGTTAATTGTTGCAGAATTAAGAAGTTTATCTATGCTGTTATAGAGAGAGTTTTGCATCAGCTTTGAAGGGCACTGAGATTGTAGCTATTGTGGAGGGGTTGATGATGAAATGGGGAGTGTTTACTTTGCTTTCTGTGCATTGAGCAAATTTTGGGGTCATGTGAGGTGGGTCCCAACTGGTTTAAGAAAACAATTACTATGGGTAATATGCTATTTCTTTTTTTTTGAGCAAATAATATGCTATTTCTACTTGTGCTCCATTATACTCCGTAATAAACTTCTTGTAAAAATATGAATGCTAATCATATGAATACATTATACATGGATCACATGTTCATAAGGTCAAAATGATTTTTTTGCTGTATTAAAGTACATTTGCTTTGCTATACTATAGTCCTTATATATTCAGTCTGATCTAATTGACTTGTAGGAGATAGTTAAAAAAAATAGGACTTGTAGGTGTAATCTATAAACCTATAAAAAAAGGAAGGGGAGCGTAATGAATGCTGCGTATTTCATGCAAATACCTATAGTTTTCTGTGTATGAATTTAGAGAAGTATACACGTTTTTTTTGTCATAAATAGGAAAAAACTGTCGGTGATAATAATATGACGTTATTGCAGTGTAACGTCTGTGATGATGGACATGGCTTTATTGTGGTGTAACGGCGGGTTTGTAAGCCAAAGCCAATTGTCAAACGTCTGCAATTAAATAGGGTTAATTTATTTTTGCGTTTCCTTTCCTCTTCCTTGCCAGCATCGTTTTATTTTTGGTGAAGACGGGGAGTTGCCTATGTCCGTCAATAAAACCGCCCCGCTCCCCAAGATCTCTTCTCTAAGATCCTGGATGGTCGCCGCCCCGCTCCCCAAGCCTTCCTCGCCGAGTGCTGCCTCTAGCGCTCCGCCGCCTGCCGATCCGCCGGAAGAATCGTCGACGCCAATAAAACACTTGCTCTCGAGCCGTCCTCTCGGTTCCCTGCCTCCTCTCTTCTACCCATCTGCAGATCGATCTGGCCCCCTTCCTGCCCTACCACGTCTTCACCTCCCTAGCCCCGACGCCGACCACCACTCCACGGTAGCCCTCCCTCACGGCGCCTGGCCGCCCTTCGCTCCTGCTCTCTCTCTCACTGCTCCGCCTAACCGACCTCTCGCCCTAATCCCAGATCTGGACGTGCGACTTCGCCGGCCGATTCCGACGCTACCCCGGCCCGACGACCGCTCCGACTCTCTCTCTATCTCGCCGCTACCGCTGGCTCTTACTCACTCGCTATGCTTGGACTGCCTAATCGGGAAAGGGGTGGGTCAAGTTCGGGTCACCAAACTGTCGGAAACCAATGGAACAAAACAGGGAAAGGGTTAAGGTCCTTCTCGCTCGATCTCTGCTCGCTTTCTCGACTTCTACCAGGTTCGTTTCCTTGCAATTTGTTTCTTGAAATCAATTTCTTCAATTTTTGTAGCCGTTGATCGGTTGGTACTATGTTAGATCGGGAACTAGGAGGCCATCGAAAAGGAGTGGGCTAGACTGTAAGTAATTTCTGGAAATGCTTTGTGTTTTCGATAATTTTAGGGCTCAAATTTGAACAATTGATGATGTATGATGTTTCTTCTAGGGCAGTGCAGATGAGATGAGTAGGGGTTACTTTGCCGACATGTCTGCTCTCAAAAAACATGGTGGTAGGGTAAAGTTCTCTTAATTACGCCTTCCAATTTGCAGTATTGTGGCCTCAAGACATCGATCACCCAAGATCACTTCTTCGTTTCTAGGTCTTGCGTGACGAAGAAAAGGAAATCCGATGTCGCCAAGCTTCAAGACATCGACCAGACCATGTACGCCTTCCAATTTCTGGTGCGTTCTATAGTCCATTGTATTCTCCATAAATTCGTATACTCTTCTAATACTCCTCAATATCTGGTCTGTAAAAAGATGAGCCTGGCAAGTAGGTTAAAAGTGTTGTGAGCATCAAGAATACATGCAAGTCACTATCTTAATCCAAATTTCAATGTTTGAGTATTTTTGTATGTAAACTGAGATATTGGATATCGCAACTTCTTCGAGATTGATATTATTGAATCGATAAGATTCGTAAAGATCAAAGATTTGCATAGCAATTCTTTGATGTTGTTTGGAGGTTTTTTCCTTGCCCTTTTCTGTGGTGTCAGTGCTATGAAGTTTGTAGTGTTTTTAGGAATATGCAATGGGTTGAATATAGTTTTTGTACGAATTCGTTTACCTTTTTCTAATTTGTTGTGTAAATTGCAGGATTACAATGTTGGTGCCACTTCCATATGATATTTTAGCTCTCTGTACTTTCCTTTCCTTTCTATATTGATGCTTCACTCTATCTAATCTATAGGTATGCACATGATGAGGAGGCAGCTGAGGATCATGAAGAAACAAGATGGAAATACATCCATGGAGATGTATCCAGGTATCCCAAGCATAAATCTTTGTTAGCAGCAGCTCTTAGATCTAGTTTCCAGCTCTTCACTGTGTGAGTACACTCCCTCTTTTCACATACTCTATTTATACCTTTATAATTTCACTCTTAATCTGAATTGCATTTTTGGTGCCTGTCAGAACGATCTTCATCTTCTTGCTTGCACTGGTGGGAGTATTTTATCTATATAATAGAGGAGCTTTGTTTAACGCTCTGGTTGTCATATGATATTTTCATCTGATTAGTACATTAGGCAAAAAGGATATTCGAAACGGTGATCTTAGCGTTAATCGCTTAATCAAATATCCAAATACTTTTCAAATATCTTTTTATAACGTGTCTGACATGACGTAAATTATATCTCTTCAAATATCTCTTATTCGAATATCTTTATATCCTTTTCGAATATCTTTTTCACTGACTTCAATTAATATTGATCTCAATAGCAATTCCATTCAACATGAAATTTGTATAGTTTTCATTTCATACCAAAGTGTGATAAATACACATGAGATTCTTAGTAAGACAAATAGGAAAAAGAAAAATTATCCAATTTAATTAAAGAACTGTTACCTTTCCATAAGCCCATTCAAGTTCAATGCCGTGACCGATAAAATAGCGAAATTGGGTCACATCCTCCCTAAGAACCACATTGCGAATCGCCAAGACCTGTTTGTTCTCATCTGAAAGGATACTCTAGGACACCCTTCATAAGTGGGACTCCTAATTAGTAATTAATAAAAAAAAGCCCATTCAAGTTCCATCTGTCACACTAAAATTAAAAGAGCCCATTTAAATCATATCTTTTACCCCAAAAAAACCAATTACTTACAGTGCTACATACTTTCTTACTTATATATTCAAACAAATTATCAGTAAATTAATTAGTACATGCAAGGTACGAGTTGACCCGTTAGTTATTATTTCTGAATGGCTTCCATAGATACATATAATGTACCGTAATAAGAAAGGCTTAAGAGTTAAGACGCACTATAACTCTGTCAAATGTGTTTCTACATTTAAAGCAAATTACATGAAGACCGTATAAAAAGAGCGCTGCCCCCTGCCTACGACACGGCCGGAAATACTAGTTTATATCATAAAAAAGAGTGAATTTGTTTTCTTTAGACTCTCATTCATGGAAGGATTCTTCAATATAACCCATTTGAACCCTGGTTAACAAGATGCAAATAATTTTTCCAAATGAGTCGGCCGTGCTCCTTGACTAGTACAGTAAATGTCATGTAGTTTTGGCATAAATACCGAAAACAAGCCCTTAGGTCTTTCTTTACAAAAAATGAAAAGAAAAGGGGTGGGGGTGTGGGTGGAGAGACGAGGATTGGGTGTTAACAACACCTCCTACGAGCCATCTCCATGGTGAGGCCCTCAGAGTGTAAGGCATCGGCGTTTTTTTTATTGAGTAGGGGAAAACGCCGGAGAAATACCCCTCCAAACAAATTCACATATTTCAGTGAGGTTTAGGGTTAGACAAGCACTAGAGGTTAACCAGCCCCCACACACCCCAATGGTGACCTTTTTACTTTTACTCGGATATTTTAACTGAGGCTCCAACCCAATTTGAGGTCGATGTGGGAAAAAGAACGTTTCCAAATGGGGGAGTGTGGGTTTGTCTAAAGATGATCTTTTCCCATCCGGTGGTGAAGGTATATCAACAAGTTCAATGATTCTTGTTAATGTCTAACTTTGAAGACTTCCCTGTGGAGAAAGGCAGAGAATATTGAGATTCTGTGTTTGCCCACAAACAAAGGCAAGTCAAAGCATCCAACTGAAACCCATTTTGTTTGGATTTCTATCTTGTGGTCGGGTTTTGATTCCTTGTAGTATTGTAGTAACATAAAAGAAAGCTCTACTGGTGTTATGATTACAGGATCATTCTATAACTTGTTTACATACATTCTGATGGAATGCAAAGACAGATTTGAGAAACTCAATAATAAAAGCTATACATCTTAAGCTGCTCTCTTTTCCTGAGTGCTAATAAATGAGTTCCTCTTCTTCAGGAAGAAGCAGCTTTGCCTTTGGGAATCCGCTCACAATTAGCCGCTGTCCAGCCGATCATTTGCTTCTCGTTGTCGTAGATCACCATTTTGTCTTGCATTGAGATATCTGCCAAGACAATGTTCATCAAACTTTAACTCTTATGGACATAATAAACTCAGTGTACCATTGCTATTCATTCAGACTTAATTTCTCACCTCCAATGACATTATAGTTCTGCAGTCCAACTTCTGTTCCATTCAGGATCCCCAAACAAACATTTCCTTCCAACTGGGTTCAGGTATAAAACAGGCTTGATGAATCAGGGTAAATTTGAAGTGGTGATCATAATGAGATGAGAAATAAAACAGTTGCTTACCGTGACAATGAGGTAGCCTTCAGGGGGCAGCTCAAATCTTGCAGTCCCTCTCCACAGACTCCCAAATCCAAGCGATATGGGCTTGAAGTATTTGCGCACATCTCGTATGCTTTTGAAAGGCTTCTTGCCTTTCCAGCATAGTGGAAGTGTAGGATCATCTGTTGCATCTTTTAGAGGCTTCCCTGATAGCTGCTTTGTCAGCTGCAACATGAACAAAGAGTTGAGTCTACATGTGCAAGCAAAACAAGTTTAGAAACTTGCATTGTGAAACATCATGCTTGTTTTTGGTAAAAGGAACATTTTGGATAACCATCATTGTCTCAACATGCATCAAAATTTAGATTCACAACAGACCGAGGAGAGAATGGCATTGTAGGCTTGAGAAGCAAAGTAAGTGTAGGAGCTCCCACTGTCAAAAATCACTACAAGGTTCTTGACACCAGTTGATTTGCCAGCAAAGTAGAGCTCACCAGATCCAGGCGCGTAATTTTTCCTGACATAGATTGTGCAAGATACATTAGAAAATGTATGGAATTGGAAAGAGGTTAGAGCATATATATAAAAAGATCGCTACGTGTATTCACGAGACATGGGAGTCCAAGATACACGCGAAGACTCATAAACGCTGTCCCCAAAGAAAATGTAGCCTCCGCCGAGCCCACTTAAGCAATGCCCAACAATGTTTCTTGTGAGGCCCTGAGAATGGAATTGTGAAACAAGGCTGGCTTTTCCCTTGCCAAGTCCAAGCACTCCATCCAAGAAAGGGTTGGATGAGCCTGGAATCTGATCATATCCACACCTGTTTCACAAACCAGAATATGATCATAGCAATTTTAGACAAGGAATCAGCTCAAAGTTCTGTGACACAAGACCAAAGAAAGGCTCAAAGGTACGAACCCGATTGCTAGATTAGGAGAATGCCTGAGTCCACTGGTGAAGTTGAGAGGGAGATGGTCCCTAACAAGAACACCATATGATGAGCCTCCATCTGCATATTCAACTTCATAATCACACTGTTCTGGGTTCTCGCATCTGTAGTCGTCGGTCTGAAGAGAGGCGCAAAGAGGATCTTTGCAATTCACTAACTCATTGCTGGGTTTATAAGGCGAATGAGGAGCCTGCACATTATAAGATTATTGTATGCTCAAATGGACCAAAAGAACAGATTCTCATGTTTTGTTTGACATTGGTATGATTAGTATAACAGATGTTGGTATGCTGAATTTCTTACATCATTGCATCGAACACAAGGAGCATCGCACTGGAGCCAAGTAAGATCGCTACCCGTATCAGGATCAAGAAAGAAAGGTCTTGGTGGTTGGCCTAAGAACATAGCCACATAATAGATTCTGCACAGATGAAAATTGCTTTAACAGGATTCTGTGTGCAAATAAGCTAGCTTCTTCATGTGGCACACAACCAATCCATATGCACCCAATAAATGTCATCTCAATCTTGCCTGTGCATCAAAAATCATATCAAAAAGAAATAAGAAGATTTGAGAGGAAACAGAAGGTACCCTCTGGGGTAGACGTTTCCATAGATAGGGAGAACAACCGAGGATTTCGAGATTCGGTTTGTTATAATTGCTGAAGGGGAAATTTGCAGAGGACGGCCTCTGTAATAGTAGTAATGCTCCCTGTCTGAAGCTGAGCACAATGATACTCCTATTAAGACCAACAAACACCACCATCCCACCAGATTTTCTCTCTTCATTGTTTCCTGATCCTGAACCTGTAAATCACAAAAATATCAACTACTCGTTACAAAAGGCCAAGTGTTTGATTTAGACAGCTGGGGCTTTCTGGGTCGTTAACATTGGGTTTTTGGTTGCTTTATTTTGGAAGTTATGAATATATACACCCTGTAGAGTGTAGAGTTTTTGGCATTGAGGGAAAGGAGCAAAATATAGGAAACCCACCAAATGAATGGGGGAAATAGGCAGAGAGATGACTTGTGATTGGGGACAAAGAGGCTCGGCCACTTAAGGCAAATTTCTTTTCTTGTTGGGTGAAAAGAGGTATAGTTTCTCCAGGCAGTTGAAATTGCCTCGAGTTATTTCGAGGACTACATACCAAGTTTTATAAGATACTAATGTTCCTTGCTTTGCTCTGCAATAAAGAAAGGTGCTATGACTTCCCTATGATGTCTACTTTGACTTTGTTCAATCCGTAATGTTTATGAGAGACACAACCACTGTCTACTTGGCAATAAAAATTGTTCATTCCACAACACATACTCACTATATGAAAATTTTCAGACTAGTTTTGGTGGGGTGCGCCAGGCCCTTGCAATAGTGCAACGCATGGGCGACGCTCGAGGGCCCAAGTAGCAAGCTACTTTGGCGGGCCCTCCCTCTTAAAAAATAAATTTAATATCGTTGTGGGCCAATGGCCCACATATCAGATATTAAACTGATAAGAACAGATACTACACTTGATCTTAGCCAAAAGGCCGAGAAAGGTATGAATTGCCTAGCCTTCATTTTTGGCTTTTATAATACGCACGGAGATGTCTTCTTTTCTGTATTTCCGATGTGGGAATGTAAATGCATTAAACTAACCAACGTCCCCTTTCATGACCCAACCCTGAGCTGAAAGTGTACATCTCACATGACCCACATCTCTCTCACATCCCCATCCTCCCAACTTTAGCCATTGGCTGATGAAAGTTGCGATCTTGTTAACATAATTACTAATTCATTACAAATTGGATTGCTCAAATTCAGTGCTACAGATTATTAAATTTGATATAAGCTGCAACAGTACAGGAACAAAAATAACCAGATCCTTAGACACCCTGATCCTTAGACAGACATTTCTACACAGGTAGAAGTTGCTTTTGTATAACGGTTGCTCACTGTCTCATAACCAGATCCTTAGACACCCTGATCAAACCAACCATCTTATGTAACACGTTGTCGCTGTTCAGTGCCTTGAAGGTGCGCACTTTGCCAGCCGTGTAAGGCGGGTACCTCACAGAAACGTCGAAATGGAAGCTCTTGTTTAAGACCGCTTTCTTGTGGCTAAACGCTTCAAACGAGAATCTCCCATGGCAAGATCCTGTCCCACTGTCCCCTACTCCTCCAAATGGCAGAGAGTTCAGCATAAACTGCAGAGCCAAAATTTGCAACAAAAATAGTGAACAAAAATAAGGTAACAGAATGGGTCTTCGGCTAATAGTTTAGTTTAAGCTTTGGAAGGTTGGTTCCGTACGCGTAGGATGGTGTCGTTGATGAGCATTCCGCCTGCTGAGATGTTGCTGATGAATTTCTTCTTCAACTGCTTGTTATTGGTGAACAAATAAGCTGCAAGAGGCTTCTGCTTTGATTGGATCAACCGAAAACTTTCATCCAGCCTTTCAACCTAATGCAGTAATTATTGCATAAGAACCCGAAACGCTTTCTAACCTATGCACGTAATCTTATTGTTGAAACTATTTAACCTAATTAAATTGAACATGATAAAACTTTTGCAACAAAAAAATGATCTCATAAAATTTCAATAGAATCTTTCTATATAAGGATTAACTGATGTGAATTTGATTTACTCACAGTGACAATTGGAAGCAAAGGTCCAAAAATCTCCTCAGTCATCAGCATTGAATTTTGAGGCACATCCAGCAAGATTGTAGGTTCAATCCTACTGTGAAGATTATGTGAAAACAGAATTAAATCGGTTAATCATCCAAAAATCTACTTTCAACAAGTTGAAGATGTTTTTCCCAACATAATGGATTGGGTAAAAATAATTAGGATTGAACTCACATCAGTTTTTCATCTGATTGACCGCCCACAACAATCTTACTGGAGACACCCTCTTCATGTAATAGCCTGCTGAGGCGCGTGAAGTGTTGCAAGTTGACAATAGACGACATCTGCTGACTTCTCAAAAGATCATTTCCATTGCCATACATGTCGCCTAGTGCCCATTTTATAGCATCAATCTTTCCAACAAACATCAGAATGTCCAACATTCAGAACCTTGGTGCAACTAGATCAGATATCAATGCCTAATTAAGTAAGCAACAGGAACAATAATTTACCAGCTTTGGAGCAAAATCTCTAGTGGTTATAAGGTAATCTGGAGAAATGCAGGTCTGTCCATTGTTGCACCCCCATTTCCCTGCCACAATTCTTCTAGCAGCCAGCTATACATATGTACATAAGAAAAAATACACTGATGAATCACTAATATGAATTCTAAGTTGGTATAAATGGGATTTTAGTTGAGTTGAAGGAGAGGATTATTGTACTTTTAGATCAGAATTTGGATCAACAATTGCAGGGCATTTTCCTCCAAGCTCAAGCACTACAGGAGTGAGGTGTTTTGCAGCAGCAGTCATTACAATCCTTCCAACTCTTCCACTTCCTGCATGTGTTTTCACATTTTAGGTAAAAAACATATGACACTGAAACTCAACAAGCAGGTGCAACTGGGGAATTTTATAGTGACCTGTGTAGAAGACTTTGTCCCACTTCTGATCAAGCAAAGCGCTTGTCTCGTCCACAGACCCTTCCACAACTCTTATGCATGTCGTATCGACATATTGCGGCAACAACTTTGAAAGCAATGCAGAGGTGGATGGGGCAATTTCTGAGGGTTTTAGAACCACAGTGTTGCCAGCTGCAATTGCTCCAATCACAGGATCAAGAGATATCACTGAACATAACACAAGGCAAATAGAATCAAACAACTTGCAGTTAATCTTGGTTGGTTTAATACAGCAGATTAGTAAGATGCGTATCGCGTACAAAATGGATAGTTCCATGTAGAAATGACAAGCACAACTCCAAGGGGTTCTGACACAATTGATGCTGATGAAGGAAATGTCATGAGTGAATTCTTCACCTGAAATTGCATATTTGTCATAAATTCATAATTGTAGTTGCATTATTTAATAAAAATTGAAAAATTAGTTTTTTGCTCATAATTATTACCCTCTTTGGCTTCATCCAGTTTCTTAATTTTTTAATTGCCAACTTGCACGAAGTCTGCAATGTCGAAATCTGCAGCACATACAAATCAATTCAGCATTAACCCCAATAACAACAAACATCAAGAAGGCATGAGTGAAAATGACCTCAGTGATAAAGGCTTCGAACTCATGCTTGGAAAGATCCATTCGAAGCGCTTCCTTGATATCGAGCTCGTGCTCTTTGATCAATCTAGAGATAGCCTTCAGCTGAGTCATCCTCCATTGGTAAGTCCTCGTCTTCCCGGAATCAAACTGACACCGAAGCTCCTTCACCAGGGAACCAGCTGCCTTACCATCCAACTTGCAATTCTTCTTCTCGGCAGCCATCACAGCGTCAGACCCTTGTGACAAATTCTAAGTGCTATCATCATCAATTAAGACAATTACTTCAAATGAGGATCAAATACAAGGGCACAGAAAACAATACAATTACGCGTAACGGCTTCGAATTGTGGCTAAAAAACGGAGATGGGCAAGAAGAGTATGCAAAGACCTGTGCTTGTGGTTGAGAGTAGAGAGAAGAGCTTAAGCAAAGAAAATAAGTCAGTTCAAATGCAGTGGAAAGAAAGAAAGCAAGCTATCAGCTTTTAAGGGCGAGTGGAAAGAGAGATTTGAGTGAAAAACAAAAACTAGACATTCAACAGACTGTAGGTGGTGGTCCTGCTCCATACCAATAGATTAGGTGACTGGTGAAAGTCAGCAACAGGATTCATAATTAGGTTCGTCTCCCCCAACAATTGCATTGCAGCATGGTTTGTATTTAAGCTAGAATTGTGTAGACATGGGAGGCTTGCCATTCACATGTCATACATGGACGATTTTATAGTGAAATTTCTACAAAATAGTAGGAAAAAAGAGAGTCATCACACGCACCGCCTCATCATTCATAACTCCAAACCCATTAAACTCTCCATCAGAAAACTAGTTTAGTTGAATGTCAAATAAATGAAGAGTGGGCATCTACAACTTCACCATGTAGTGTAGGGTAGCCTTTATAATTGTTTGGCACTTGGCAACTTCGGATTTGCGTTTTGAGAGTAGTCTATTGGAGTATAGGCCGGGGTTTACCGGTTATGTACCATAGCCAGTGGTCATAAAAACCTGCAAAAAGAAGCTGCAACTAATTTTCACACTAGTCATGCCCAGGAACAGACACTGTACAACATCTGTTTCATTTAATTAATTTTCAACAGTGCTACAGGTAATGAATATTTGTATTGTACAATTTGTAGCTGTCATCTTCAGTCTTCCATTCATACCCTTGAAAGTTGAAACAGTACTTACACAACAGACCAACAATCCACATCCACATTGGAGTCCTTTTTTGATGATTGGTGTTGTTCCAACCTTTTTTTTTTTTTCTTTTTTTTTTGTAGCATGAAGTTTCAACCCGTTTCACTATGTCAAAGGATTTCGAAGAAAAGAGGGTTTTAGTTTCAACCAAATTAACACAAATACCTCCTTAATCCTTACTTCCTTTTAATTTTGTTGCTATTGCATAATACAATCATAACGGGGGAACCAGTAATGGGCAGGCTTCCCCTTTGTAATAATGCCAAGACGATTCTTGCTTGGCTGTAAAGTTCCGAATCCCCCTAAACCAAAACCCTCCATGCCACCTCACACCCTCAGATCCCAAAAGAAAATTAATTATTCCTAAAAACAGTCCCCCGGAGTCAAAAACACCAAATCTTTGTGCCATAGAATGCAAATCTAATAAAGCTGATTGCCGAAAGAGAATTACTTCCAAGACACCAACCATTAGCAGAAGAAGAAGAAGAGCTCCTCTTTCTCTACTTTCCAAGAACCTCCAAGAACAACAACAGGAAATGCTTCCATTAAAGCTAGTAAGATCCTTGGTCCTCGGTGAGTCAATGACCAATCACCATCGCCATTCCGTCGACGATGAAGACGACGGCGACGACGGAGGAGGAGGAGTCAGGCGGAGGAGACCGAGAAGAACTCGGACGCCATTGTTGGTGTTCACTCCGACCAGAGAAATCATCCATGACACCTACAGACTGTCCTCCATTGCCAGAGACATAGGCATGGATCTCTACCCTAACTCCTCCCTCTCTCACATCATCTTCTCATGGCCGTCTCCGGCCCCGATCTTCCAATCCGCCTCCTCCGCCGCCTCCTCGTCTTCATCCTGCCGGCCATCGTTCTCCTCGTCGACGCCGTCGTCAACGCCGTCGATCCGCCACTACGAGCTCCCGAACGGCGCCGTTCCGCTCCCGTTCCCAACCCTAACCCTAGCCTCCCTCTCTCTCCTCCGCTACTTCGCCTCGATTTCGAAGGGACTCTTCAAATTGGGATTCATCGACTGCGATCTGCGGCCGGAGGTGGAGACCGACGACCGGTTCAGCACCTGGGACTGCACCTCGCTCTCCCTCGTCTCCCGCGGAACCGGATTTCGCGTCGACTCCATGGACGGATTCGCTAGGGTTTTGGCCGGCCACGGTTGGACTCTGTTTCAGACTCGGAGCAAGGCGTCCTCCTCGGCTCCTGGCGATTCGGATTCGCAGCAGCAACAATTCCATGGATCGAACTCGGTGTTTCTGTTCAGGAAAGTGGATTCGAATCGGGTGAGGGGGAAGCACGCGGTCGGGGAGGGTAGAATCAGGGAACTCAGGCTTCCTCCTCTCGACTTCAAGAATGTTCCTCTCAGGATTTTGCAGTACATCATTCTCATGACCGATGACATCTTCTTCCTTGCTTGATTTGCAAAAGGTCAGTTCAGTTCTCATTTCTTTCACACGCATTTTGGCTGCTATATGATTTGTCAATTCATGAATCTGTAACTGCTCTTTCTAGGAGTACAAGGACCATGTGGATCTTGGGAAGAAGAAGCCATAACTTCGCAAGATGAAGTACTGTCGTGGCAATGCTCAACAAACTTGATTTCTTGCAGTATTGAGTTTTTTTTACGACAAAGCAGTAGTAGATAGATATACAGTAGCTCGGCTAATACCGTCGATATTAACTCTTCAAGCGGAAATGCTTTGTTGTGGATTTCTGCTTGGCAGAAGTTATCATTGTTCATACGTTTACGTTGTTGTATGTAAGTTGTAACCACTGAAATAGTGAAATACTAGTATGCACTCTATTGCATATTTGAGAGACTCACAAGCTGCTTCATTTACAAGAAGAATACAACTATGCTTGATAAATCAATGTAAATTTATAAGCTAGTCAATGATTACAGTTTCTGAGGGGAATTTGAAGGATGAATTCAGCTCAAAAACCAGCGCATACAAGTGAAATGTACAGCTTGCTGCTTGCTCATTTACATATACATATGCAACTTGTTTAAGCACTTGTCGTTTACAACCAAATGAAATCCATAACATGATACCTGTATGCATTCTTCAAGTTCTACCGTCGTAGTATGATATCTTTTCTCCATGATAATTTGACAAGCAATGTACATCTTCAAGTTGTATGAGCAGCATGTGTGCGGGATGCCCATATACCAAATACAAGAAACCAAAATACAAACAAAATTGCCCAATATCGTGCTGGTCCGTACCTGATTCTTGCTAGCACAATCTGAAATGAGAATAGCAGGATGATAAGATAACCAAATCAGCATATCAGAAGTATGACAATCATAATAGGGTAAATAGACGAGGCTTGCCAGAGCACTAATCAGAATTGACAAATCATCAGAATGAACCCAAGAGGTATTCGAAGGACCCTTTATCCAAGAATTGTTTATACTACATGTTAGTCCCAAACCCTTTATTTATACTAATAAGTTCCAACCAATAATTAAAGTATACATATTTCCCACTACCACTCCTGACATGATTTTGTGAACTCGACCAAACATGTCCCAGATGTACAGTATCTTTCTTGATAACCCAGCTGCAAAACATCAAAATTTGTAGAGGATTTGGATGACAAGGACAAGGGTTGAGTCTTTAATTATAAATACTTTCTTTCCATTTGCAAGATTTTGCCCCAAATCACATACAACTTTGAAGCCCTAAGTTTATAGTTTACCCTAAATAAGAACAACCCCTCACTTTGCTTTGTCAATTTTCAAGAAGCATTCAGCCATCAAAGTCCCATCCACCAATCTCCTCCAGTGAAGTCACCCCAATTTGCAACCTAACTCCTTCCCAAAAGCTCCAAATTCTCTCCCAAAAATGCCTGCCTCTTGAATTGTATAACCCAGCCTCGTTTCACCCAAATCCCCTTTTAATTCCTCATATATAATAACTGACAACATAAGGAAAACAAAAGTCCATAGCTAAGAAACAGATGACCATGTTACACTGCCAGGTTGTAAAAAATGAAAGGATGGAAGGACTAATTAGTAATTTGCCTAGTCTCCTAAGAGTTCAGGGATTTTAATGGTACAGTCAAACGGTTAGGGGCCATTGTTAAAAAGTTTTTACAAAATTAGGTCGGAATGTTCCATTTTAATCTTTAAACTATTAACAGTATGAATAATTATTGTTGTTATAGAAAGTGATCAAGATAATAGAAGGACAGGTTGTAATAGTGGTTGTGGTTGTAATACATAATATCCCTAAGAAATTATTGCTGCTATAGAAAGTACTCTGTTATAGACATAGTAGTGTTTGCAATACATAACTTCCCTGAGTAATTATTGCTGTTATAAGAAGTACACAAGATAATAGAAAAAACTGGTTGTGCTAGCAGTGTTTGTAAATTGTAATACATAATTACCCTAGTAACAGAGAAAGTAGGTCTAATGATGTAACATGCAAAATATAGGGCACAAGACTAAGACAACTACTGAACATCATGTATCATTTCATTTCAAAAAGAGGTACTTGCCAGGTTAGTTATCATTTTTACAAGAAGTATATTTTTAGAAGAGGCAACCAATCATAAAAGTACAGAACTTCATAAAGTCAGCAACTTACAATGCGAAAGAATATCACAATAGCTAAAGCACAGACTCCTCCAAGAAGAATATGAAGTCCACTTCTTGCAGTTTTCTGCAAACAGGAAATATATTATTTCATTTCAGATAAGTTTAGGGATGCGGGGTCATTACAATTGAGCTACAATGAACAAAAGACAAGTATTATGTTTCGTAAGTGGGGTATGACAGACATATCGGGAAATGCTGGTAGGGAGCTAGCTATTTCATTCTGTAAAACAAATTTCCATGATCAATTGCTAGAATAGGAGGGCAGCAAAAAAGGTCCAATCTGGCAGTGGAGGAGGTGATAGTGGCATGGTCCAGTGATTGTTTGGTGGTTTGTGGTAACCCAAATTTCATCCAAATTTCCAAGAGGTAAACTAAACACCTAATTTCATTTATTAAGCTTCAACCCAATTCTTTCCCAGCTTGATGCTCTACTCTAACCCAACACCAGAGTTCTAGCCAAATGCCCCTTAATGTGACAGATAAAATCAGAAAGAACACTTTCAGTATCCAATACTGAGAAAAAAAAGTCTAATATATACTACAAAATGAAATTTTATTAAAACATTCTATATGATTTTAAGTTATCAAGTTGATCTAGTAAAGCATTCCCAATCCTACTCAGAGCAACTGAATTACTACTTACACCTGTCATTCATCTATACATTTCTCCCTTGACTTTTAACTACTGGAAAGAAAACAGTCTGCATACACTAAGCAGTTAAGTGAATTCAACCAAGACATGTTGTATCAACATTACATTAAAATCTAATAACTAGCGGCAGTACTATGGTCCGGGAATGATTTGGTGGTTGTGGAGAACCCTATTTGATTCCAGAAGTTTAACAAAACACATTTAATTTATTAAGTTCCAGCTCAATTCTCTCCTAGACTGATTTCCCATTCCCAACCTAACAACAAGACCTTTGCCTAAATGCCCCCTACTGTGACAAATATAATAACAGAAAGAAAGCTTCAGTCAGAGATCTTGAGAAGACATAATTTTATGTACATTACAAATTACCACATCTTACAAACATCATATATATGCTTTCGTGTTCTCAAGATCAGCATTAATAGTAAATTCCCCCTAGTCAGTAGTACTCAAAGCTACTGAATTGTTCTTGCCATCTGTCACACATCTAAACATTCCCCCATTGTCTACTCGAATTAAAACAAAATCTTGAGTAAAACAAATAACTAAACAAAAATCAATTCATAAACAAATATATTACATTATAAAGAAGAATCTTTCTTTTTTACCTTTCCAACACGAGGAGCAATTAGCCATGCAAAGGTAACAGTGAGAAGACCTGTTGCAAGCAAAACTGCAGTGCCTTCTACAGCCCATCTAGTAGCAGGATTTTCAGGCTGAACAACATTTTCCATTGGAAAATTTGAAGGCTGCTCCACAACCAACTGTGTAACTGCGATATCATTATTGTTATAAACACGTCGGTTGCCGTTGTGTGGGTTGAACCACAATGCAATCTCACTTAGCCTCTGCCTTCTGATGGCAGCCATAGCAACAGGATCCACACCAGGATTGTTGTGCACCTGTGTAGGATTGGGAAGCCCGCTAACAGTCATTTCTCTCAATGTCTCATAGTCTTTCAAAGAAGCAAGAATTTTCTTGTAGTCTTCACTTCTGATATTTGTTGCAGCACACCCACATATTTCACAAACAGTTGACCCATGGTTAATAAACCATTTTAATCCACAGGCATAGTGTACAAGGGCAAGGTCATTTTTACAAGAGCAGCCAAGCTCAATCAATGAATCTCGATGGTGGGACAAACCCAATTCTGCATCAGCATTACAGATAAAAACTTCCCCTTCAGGACTAACAAATTTCACATAGCTATCTTTTCCATTTCCACTAGAGCCACCCGGTTCATCTTCAAACTTCTTCTGTGCTTCTTTGCTAATAGGCTTTTGATTTTCATCGGTTCTATCTGATATCGGTATTGGAGGAATGATGCCTAGGAAACCCAGCACCGTATCTCCACATTTGTCAGATTCAACACACTGGCACACACGGCAAGTAGGTAAGCCCAAATCTGTTCCTGAGCTACTCAAGGATGCATTTGAAGCCCTCGAGCTATCACTCTTGGCAGGAGAAGAGCTTCCATCATTCTCCTTTGGTTGGTGTTCCTTACTCATTGAGAAGTTAAAACCTCAAAAGCGCACTTGAAAACCCAAGAACTACACCATCTCGCACCAGCAACTTACTACATTAATTCCTATAGCCAAAAAGAAAAGTGCTAGAAATAATTATATAAGCCTTGATAGAAAACCGCATATTGTTTAGCATATGAACTTTAATAGATCAAAGATACAGGGATCAAAGATATAGGGATGTCATGCTAGCTGTAAATAGGTCAATTGAGCATAAACCATAACCTTCAGATTTTCTACTCCTTCAAGTTATTATCTAAAGCTTTAGTGCATAGCATCCATGACAAGTGAAGTACATTTGGCGTGCAATTAGCACTAAAACCAAAACTACCAAAACAGTGTTTCAAGGAAGTTAATATTAATTCATCATATATAAATATAGGATGAGGCTAAACAAACACATCTGAAAGCCAGTCCTCGGTGAAGCAGGCAAGCTATTTGCTCCCATACGGGCACTGGAAATAACTAGACACGACTTTCAACTTGCACAAAGAATTACAAAGGTACTCGTATAATAAGTCCACGGAGTAAAGTATTGCACTGGATTCAACAAATTACAGAGTTCAATTATTTTCCAAGAGTTTTACTCAGCAGAGATAGTCAAGCAGATACTTTCAGCTAACAAGCCACGAGCAATCAGATATGTAGATATAAGACGAGCAAACTTGAGCCAAATTAGAGGCGCAAACTATGCAATTAGGGAATTAGGAGCAAAGGAAGTAGAGGAATGGAATCAGATTCGAAAACACAGGAGGAGCAGTAATTGAGATCCAATTGGGAGCTTCACCTTAAAGACAAGACGGATGGTGGTGGTTGAGATAGGGAATTAGGATCGCTATCCCTCCAGAATTCGGATTCCGTCTTCTTCACCTTTTTCAAAGAGAATCGGCAGATCTTAGTAGAGTAGAGTAGACTTTTTAGATCTCCGCCATAGAAACCTAGAGAGTGCAAGAGAGAGAGAGAGATAGAAAGGGAGTGGTTGTGTTTGGTTAATCGTGGTTTGGAGCTCGAAGTGCTTCCCGTGAGTTGAGTTGAGTGGAGTGGAGTCGCCGTTTCTGGCTCTGGAGTTGGCTGACGTGACTCTTTCTTTCTCCTCTTCGTCTCCGTTGTGTCTTCTCCTGAATCCTGTTTTTGACTCAGAAGACGCGCTTTCCACGCAATCTCAACTCACTGCTGCTCTTCGACGCCTCCCATCCGTCCATCATTTATTATAATTACACCATTAGTCCATCATTTATTATAATTACACCATTAGTACTTCTTTAAGATATTTTTCTTAGAAGCATGTTCAAGCTCAGGATAAACAGATATTATTAGGAAACGGAAGCCATAACGTGAGTCGCTTGATTTGATAAAATCAATGGCTAGGATTGATTGTGAATACTAATAGGAAAATGCATAAATAACAAAAATATCTTCTTAAAATGGAAGTCCCTGCATTGTAGGTTAGATTTAAGCAGTTGATCTTTCTGTTAAAATTCGAATATTGAACTAGATTTTATGGAAAAAGTCAAACAAAATCTCGTACACGTTCATTGTTACTTATTCTAAATTCGATTGTACTACAATATTCGAGTGTTACTTATTCTAAAAAAAAAGTTACAAAAACCTCCATAATACTAATTGACGAAGTTGATATAATAGTTTTGGCCATTTTCATCACAAGGACAACTCCTCCTTCAACCTCATCATCATAGTAGTTAACATAATGTTTGTTATCCATCGGAAGAGTCAAGCCAAAAGGAACTCAAGAACCACCAACTCGGTACGTACTTCAATTCAACCTATCAACTATGTGATTCAAGCCGGGGTCTTGGTTTTTTCTAGATTGAATGTGATTTACACTTAAGTAATTCACTTGTAATTTGAAATTACTTTTAGATTAAGTTTTCTTTACATTATTATAAATTTGTTTCGATTAAACTTTTAAGTAGTTTTAGTTTAGATTTAATATTCATTTTCATATTTCCATTCGATGTCGTTTTAGAGTATTTCTATATTGAATTCAAGTTGTCCAAATTGTTCACTTTTCGTAAATGCTAAATTGTGAACCCATTTCAGATTTTATAATACTACATATAACATATCAATCTATTACTATATATATACTACTAAAGCGGAAGCAAATTCTACCACCATATTGCGTCACATCACTCTCTTATTTAAAAAGTTATCTTATGAAATCATGATTTTATCATAATCTTATACATACTTAATTAAGATATTGGTTATATCTTAGAATTCGAGTTTTTTAATTAATAATTTTATCCAAATATATAAATCTCTATCTTATCTTTATACCCATTTCATCAATACATAGATCTATCATAACTTTTTATTTAAAAATAATAATTAAAAAACAACAATGTATGAATCATATCATAATATTTTACCCATTTAATTAAATAGCATATTATCTATAAATTATATTTTGTAATTTTATGATGATTTTTTTTTAAATCGTCAATGGTAGGATTTTCTACCACTATATTTAAGACAAATATTCATTCTATCAAAATAGTATATTAGATACACTTTTTTACTATCATATCATATAAAAATCTCAATAAAAAAATTATGTGTTATATTTATCATAAACATATTTCTTATATTACATATTGATTACACTTTTAAAAAAAGAAATATTTCTTCATTGAAATAATGATTGATTAACATTTTTATTACATATGTATATATTTTTGCTTAATTATATTTTCAGAAAATAATAACATATATGAGATAATTTGGTTTTCTATATTATCTTATTAAATATTAACTATATCTTTAATTTAATAATATATTAATCCCATTTATTATGTAAAATTATTAATTTTATTATATAAGTTACTTTTTGCAATAAATGCCAAAATATGTGTATCAATTTTGAATAAAATGTGATGATGCATTTTATCTTATGTTATTCTTCCTCAATGACTTAAATACATGTTTATTTATGTATAAAAAGTAAATATATAAATAATATATATATGTATATTTGATGATATATAAGAATTATGTTATTTTATAATCCAACAAATAAACGTCATTTTAAATTAAAATATGCATATGATAATATTTGTAATTGTTATACTAAATTCATACACAAAGTGATAAATAAATAAATAAATAACATCCCCGTACAAGGTACGGGTCATCTACTAGTTACATACTACTATCGTAACACTAATCGTAAGATTACATTATATTAGATTCGAGATATCCAAATTCATTGGGTTCAATATCACATAATTTTAGCGTATCATTCTCCGTTGATAAAACACATGAGTTGCCTAGGGAGCCGGAGGTTAGGAGTTTTGGCCTGCAGTGTTGGGGCAGAAATGTCAAATATCGGTGCCCCAACCACCTACACCAAGTGGACTCGGATGACACCCTTTAAGCTCTATGTCACTATGCTTGAGAGATTTGTAATTTGTTTATCCTAAAAACACACCGCTATGTCTAATAGTCTAATTATTCCAACAACATCAAAATAAAATTAATATACTCCCTTAGTTAAGTAATATTTGTCATTTATTGAGTTGATACGAAATACATGTCACTTTAGATATGTTAACACATTTATTCCTATATTATTCTCAATTACTTAAATATATGATGGAAACAAAAGATCTTAACAATATTGAAGATATTGAAGTAAATGCCATAGAATTTAAGAACCCTAATTCCGAAAATGGTAGTAAACCATACCATTTGTAATACTTGAACCATGATATGAAATTTGTCGACGTCGATAAAAGCCTAAATCCAATTTCTACAACAATAAAGCAAGTGATGAGTACACAATACATGTCCGATAAAAGCCTAAATCCAATTTCTATAGCATTAAAGCAAGTGAAGACTAAGAGTACACAATACTCTCACTGAGCAAAATTTTCGAGATTCTCTTATACATAATATCTTTTTGAAGAACCACTATGTATATATTCTTTCACTCTTGTTGTGTGCGAGCTGGCTGAAATCCCTAATTTCGTAAAGCTTAAAAGTATGGACCTAGTTTTAGACGTGGGTCCGGCTCTAGAGCCACCGGTACCAGAACCGATCCTTGGCCGATTTCCCAATGCCGGTTTCACCCGGATCCTGAACCGGCTAAAAATTTAAAATTTACCTTTTCTTTTACGTTTTAAAAAATGATTTTTTTTAATTCAGGTATATTTAACCTTTTTTGGCGTATAAATTTTGTTTCGTTTATTATTTATAAACATTTAGTGTTTGATTTATATTTGTTTTGTACGTTTGATATAATTTATGTATATACGGTTCGAACCGGATAAAATCGCCGGTTCCACAGTTCCGAGGGAAGGGAAATGAAAACCTTAACCGTCTTCAGAACCGGAACCGTCGATCCGATTCCGGTTCCGGCTGGTTTCAACCCAGTTCTTCCCAGTTCCAATGGAACCGGACCAGGTCTACCTAGTTTCGTAATGCTCAAAATGGCAATGGATTTAAAAAATACTAAATTGTACAAAAGAGTGATTAGAATCAAAATAATTTTCAACCCATGTAATGATACGCCTGAAAAAGGAAAAGATCTCAAATTATCCACTCAATAAGGATTTCTTCTTTACAATCATGATTCAAGAACTGCATGCACCTGAACTAGCTTTTACAACAACTACTGGGTTCAACCGCAACACATCTTTCGTGAATTAAACTTTATGGTATTACAATGGATGACAATTGACAAATCGGCAGCAAAACGCCAGCCTATACATCGGATAGCCTATTTAGACCATTTCAAGGGTCATGAGCCAATCTTGAGAGAACCATTGTGTACACTTGCTGTACTTTACGCCTTCATTGGTTGGATGAGAATTAATGAGTGTTGGTTTCATGTTCAGGAGATCAATCTACATAAGCCGCACGCGTCTTATGATGAATCTGCTTTACTCGGTGTCTAGACAAACTACAGCGCATCATTACCTCAAAACCGTCTTGATCTTGGCTGTGGAGGGTATCCAGGCATACCCATCCCTTGATCCTTTCTTCTTAGCTGCTTCCAGATGGTTGATCCAAGAAACGAAATAAGTACGGGCTAATGGAGTGGCTCATTCAAACATTGACACAATATTTTCAGAAGTTAACTGTTATTATTACCTGATGTTGTTGATGGGCCTGGGGAGCGACACCTCTTTGCATGGTGATGCCTCCAGGATTCATTACACTACCGCCCATTCCAGCTTGCGACATATTGTATGCTGTCATTCCAGGACCCTGCATTCTCATGTTATTAGGCATCATTTGCCTGGGCACGTTCCGGTTTGGCCCCATGTGGGGCCCTTGCATGTTTTGTGCATTTCCTGATTGAACCTGTGTAAGTAAGCAGCACACCATCAATTGCTCATATTTTCCCAATTTGCTCTTTACAAATAATATATATGAGAGAAGGTTGGACAAATACTGGTTGTTGAGGTTGCATGCTGGCTGTTCCTTCAAAATCAGTGGTTGTATCCACTGGACGTATAGGATAGTTCACCATTTTATCTTCCGGTCGAGAAGAAACCAATGCACTGTTGACCGATTTTTCATGTTATAAGCAATAAACACAAGATGGAATGAAACACTTAAATAACAACAGGATGAGTAAGAAATCAAGTGTATAACTGCGTCCGTTCAAAAATGTTTGTCGTTTTAGGACTTGTCTCAAAAATTAAGGAGCTATATGATTTTTCAAAAATATCCTCAACCTTATGAAGATCTTTTCCATTTTAGTATATATTTATGTAATTATTTTTAATCAGTGAGGATATTATTGGAAAAATTGTGATAAGATAGGTTAAATCACAAATATTATTGAACAAGAGTCGGGCTAAAACGACAAATATTTATGAACGGAGGGAGTATTAAATTATTGAACATGCATCCCAGTTGTCACGTGTACACTAGAAGGGTAGAGAAGGGAAAGTGAAATGCTTACTTGCGGCCAGGCAAAGGTTCACTCTTGAAGTACCTGCCAAGTAAAACAAAGTAAGATTAAACTTTTTTTTTCCACGCTTCGATAAATCCTTTGTACAATAATATTACTTTAAAACGCCTGAGTTTGTCATGCCATATCTCTAGCTTAAGCCAGATACTAGTTTGTCTACTAGCTTTATATGCTACAAGCTTGGTATTTTCTTCAGTTATTTTCAGCTTATTTACAATCGTCCAGAAGGATGCATCAAATTCAAGTTTTCGAATAAGAGAGGTGAGGGGAGATCATACTCATGCTCAAGTGCCTGTGCTGCTGTTATACGCTTTCGAGGATCGTATCTGCATTAACTCAATGCAATAAGGCAACTCTATGAGAACTCAACTTTCTTCTTATCAACTGAATGATACCTAATCCATGACAGGCATGCTTGATAGTGGAAAAGAAATACTTACTCTAACATTTTTGAAAGGAGATCATACGGAGCTGATTTTGGATTAAGATGGACAACATTATGCAGTCCATGATTGTCACTAAGATAAACAAGGAAAAAGAGTCATGAGCATTTGGAAAAAGTACATTAAGCAACATTAATATACCACAAACAACTGCATTTATCTTAACTAGTTTATTGCATATACATTATACATGTCACCATAACAGTGTTTGTACATGCCTATTTGGTTGAAACAAAAAGCAAAATCAAATGGATCTAGTCCACTTTGTAGACATTCTCCATTACTGTTTAGCACCGACACATTCTCGTTTTCCAGACAAGATTTGTTAGCCCTAATGCCCTATACTATTTTCGTTTCCGTCATCTTAAACCAAATGGGTACTAGGACTCTACAAAAACAGAAAATGCAGTTGGGAAAAAAAAGCAGTCCAAGAAAACTTACTATTTATGAGTTTGAATATGCTGCACATCGGACTGCCAATGTGGAAGATTCACAAGCGTCGGCCACTTTTCTTGTGTTGGATGACCTAATATACTAGCAATTAAGTTACACAGCTCAAGAAAATAACTCATAGATAAAGATTATTGTAAGCCATCTTACCTAAGACCTTGAATATCTTATCAAGTTGATCCAGCTGCAAATGAACAGTTTATGTCAGTAGACTGTAGACCTAACAAAGAGAAGTAGCACTCATAGGTGAACAGAAAAGGAAAACAAAATACTGCAGTTCACTGAAATTCAAAGAAATGAGAGCAAACATGATATACACGCCTGAAAAGGATTTGGTGTAGCTTTAACTTCAGCGCCTTGAAATAGCGGCTTCAAAGTCAGTAACTCCGCAAATATGCATCCCACAGCCCACATGTCTATTTCAATCAAAGAGGACCATATTTCAGTAAATACAAACACGTAGGAATATTCAAAGTTCAGAGAATAATGTACAAAAACATAAAATGGAAACATAATAAAGTTTTTTAGGTCATGAGAGCCAAGGGATACCAACAGCACTCGTGTAGTGTTTTGCCCCCAGAAGTAGCTCAGGTGCACGGTACCAAATTGTCACTACAACCTGCATTTTTTCCACAATTATAAACCTTACAAAATCAAATCATTTAGGAACAAGTTTCAGAATAATTATGAAGCAAACTTCTGAAAAGTAACAAAACATATTAACCAGGTCCTACATTCTCATTTGACTGCCCATAACTAACTCACAAATAAACTAGAGAAGATACAAACTACAGAATTAAAGAAATGAAGCAACCAGTGACCCCCATATGCCCAGCCCGAAAATGTACAGCAAACTAACTACTGTATTAGAAGAACTGGCGATGAAAAAAATTTGGCTAATGACTTTTGAGTGATCTAATAGATACAACAGCTAGCATTTAAGTCAAGTTCAAGATATAATACCCCATTGTCAGATAATGGTTTCAAAGGAGCTTGGTATATTCTGGCTAATCCAAAGTCAGCAATTTTGACAACCCCTTGTTCTTCTCCCTCGCCATTCACCTGTTGCATCCATAAGATGACATAAAAGGCATCATGTATAGAACTCATGACGGCATCAAGACTAACCATTTAGCATGCAAAGTATGCTGGAGCTCACCAAAATGTTTGACGGTTTCAGATCTCGATGAATTATCCAATTACTGCAGTACGAAAATTTGGCATATTAATAGGAAATCAATCACCTTGGATACACTAGCAACTAGCACTAAAAGTATTATGCAAAGCATCTTGATCATTCTTCCATAAAAGGGACTTTTGAGCATAGTGAACCTCTCATCTTCATACATCTATAATCAAATTGATATAGCATTTGTACCATGAAAATTTTGATTTTTTTTAAAGAATTCTATATATCGTTTGTACCTTTATGTTATAAATATAGCATGAATTAATTTGTTGTATAGAGATCACTTTGGATTAGGTTTACTGAACATGATTAAGTCAAAAAGTACGAAACTTTTATCTTTGTTCGTACTAAACCTGACCACCTACCTACCATATTAGCACTCCTGTCTTAATTCAGTAATATATGATATGATCATACCCATCAGAAATTAGGTGGCAAGATTACCATAACATGATGAAGGATCAATGAATATATATATAAAAGTGAGAAATGGAAAAATACCTATGGAGATAATTCAGCCCGTTAAGTAGCTGCCAGAGCAATGACTTGACTGTATAAGGGTTGATAGATTGGTTCACCTTATCTCTATGGTGCCTTATAATTTCCTGCAAGCACCAAAAAAGCTATGTAAGTAAAACAAGACCGGAAAACTGCATCAAGGTCTGCCTTCATCCTCTTTGATGTATGATGATCATACACATCAAACTTTATAGGGCATGATATAGTAACACTTACATATAAATCGTGCTGAGCATAATCAAAGGCCAGATATAGTGACATATCGGCATGATTGATGTGCACATTTACAAGCTTGACTACGTTCTCATGTGTTATCTCACGAAGCAACTGCATTCAGACAAGAAACAGGGAGTGAAACTCTCCATTACGCAACTGTAAACAAAACAAGCGCTAATGGCTAGAGCGCCTGAACCAATTTCCACGAGTGTGCAAGCTCCAAAATACGCAAAGATAGCAGCTTTCAGCATAAGAATCATGAAATTGGATATTTGCAAGTGATAAGGCAAGAGCAAACCCTAACAAACAGATCCGAGGACCTTGGAGGGGGAGGGATTTCACATAAAACCTAATCACAAAAAAGAAGCAAAACGAGAGAGGGAGGAAATAACCATGATTTCGCGAATGGCGGTGGGAGAGACGCCGTCGCCGTCCTTGGACTGCTTGAACTTCTTGATAGCGATGGATTTGCCCCGATTGCTACCAGGGGACTTGATTGTGGCCAAGAACACTAGACCGTAGGTGCCTTCTCCGATCTTCCCGATGAGATCGTAGTTCTGGAGCCACTCCGGCCTGTTACTGCCGGTGTTGTGACTGCTTCCGATCATTCCCCCTCTGTTGCTCATCTTTGCTCTATAATTCTTCTTCCCAGAATCTTCGGCGCCCTTCTCCTCCCTCTTCTCGTTGCTGTTTGGCGTGCGACTCTACCGTGCGCCCGCATGTACCTGATAATACGCAGGTGTTTCTTTATCCTTTTCGATCTCGCGGTTCGCGTCTACGGTCAGTGCAGTGCACCTCACTTTGTTCCTGTGCTAGCTCTAAATTACTGTATGTGATTATTATTGTAACTCTTCGTAAAAGAGGCATACGGGGTGGTGGCGCAGTTGGCTAGCGCGTAGGTCTCATAGCTACTTGAGTGATCCTGAGGTCGAGAGTTCGAGCCTCTCTCACCCCAATATTTTTTTCCTTAAAGTAAAATGACACATACGTGCTTTCAGTTGGCCAATAAGGGACCGTGTATGTAATTTAATTTTGGGGAAATTCGGTGCCTTTGTGTTTTTGACAATTCCTTTTGGTGCCCAAAAAATTTTTGATTTCCTTTTGGTGCCCCTTTGTTATACGTTTTTTCCCATTCGTACCCAATTCCGTTAATTTAGTCTAAAAAGTTAACTTTTGACCAAAAAAACTCTAAAACGTTAACTTTGTTAGCAAAAAAAAAAAGGAAAAAAGAAAAGAGAAATTAAAAATACAAAAACAATGTGAATACACGTGCCTCACCTTCTTCTGAAAACAAACCAAAAACACATTCACTACAGAACCCAGAAGCTTGGCCGGCGATTGGCAAAGCCGGCGACGGGAACCAGCGGTAGCACTAGACCGGCGACGACGAGGCGAGTTTGAGGCCGGCGATAGACGAGGCGTCCAGCGACAGGGAGGTTCAACATGATGAAATATGTGCGGGACTCCAAGACGGCACTCGAATCGACACTACAGTCTACAGCTACGAAAATAGCTCTAATTCGTGAGGTTTAACGTGTTTCTAGGGTTTAGTTTCAATTATTGAAAGTCTTGTCAAAGCTAGGGTTTTAATTTGGGGATAATATGAATTAGGGTTGATTTTCTAATTTGAGGAATCACACTAAAGTCTTGCATACAGTAGGTGAATTTGCAAAAAAAAAAACAAAAAAAAATGTACTACGAAATCAAAATTTGTTAATCTAACTAATTAAGCCTTCGAGCTTGATTAGTTGATGTAATTCAGAGCACTAGAGCAGGGTATTGCCGTTCTTGCATTATTTATTGATTAGTGGGATTGTTCTGAAGTGAATGTAGTGTTTTTGATTTGTTTACAGGTGAAGGTGATTTGCAAGGGAAGCTAAGGCACGTGTGTATTCACATTGTTTATATATTTTTTATTTCTCTTTTTTTTCCCTTTTTTGTGGCTAACGGAGCTAACTTTTTAGAGTAAATTAACGGAATTGGTTACGGATGGGAAAAAATGTATAACAGAGGAATTGTCCTTTTGTTTGGGTACCAAAAGGAATTGTCAAAAACACGAGGGCACTAAAAGGAATTTCCCTTAATTTTGTGTTAATACATTCAGCTATTCACAGGATATTTTATGTATGAATAACACTTTTTTTCCCAACAACTATACATTCGCAGACATCTGTCCTTTACAATGAGTAACAAACTGTATACTTGTCCAATGTCATTTGCTGAATAATTTGGTTGCTATCAAAGTGAACAATCAGTGGAAAGAGCCCTTCCAAGCTCGCCTGTTCTGAAGAAGATGGGTGACTCTCCTGAGAACTCCAACGAACTATCTGCATCTTCTAGGAAGTCATCAAATGTTGCAAGGGACTCCAATTGCCTTCCAAGGGACGCAATCGTCTTTTGGCAGTCCTCTAATTTACTTGCAGCCACTGCAAATTCCTTTTCCTGTACATCTCCGCAAGTACAACACACAAACATCAGAAATGGGAAAAAAAGTAAGTATAACAACAATCCGATTCTAGTTTATATCTGGACAGTGGACACTTTTATATCTGGAGAGTGGATACCTATGTAACAGCTAAATTATGAAAAAGGCGAAAAAAACATCAACTGACCTGTTCTGCTTTCATATCAGCATTGGAGTTCCAAGCAAGCTGGAACTGAGGCTCAAGCTTCGTTTTAGAAAGCTCGTCCTCCATGCTACCACATTTGGCTGTTATTTCTTCAGCCAAAGCTCGTTCCTTGTCAACTTCATCTACCAAAGACTCCACTTTGACCATCAGAGATTTCACCTCCGATTCAAGAGCTTTCACTTGTAACTCCTCCTCTTCTCTTTTAGCACTTGATGCCTCGAGTTCTGTCTGAAGCTCAGCAAGCTTGGTATCAACACCTACCTTCTCCAGTTGGGATTTTTCAAGCTTATTCTCATATTCAATCAATCGAGTTTGCATCTCTAACAATTCAGTATCTATATCTTTAACTTGTCCTTGAGATCTCTTTAGCTCTACCTCACGTGCTAATAACTCTGCCTTCAACTTCATTAATTCTGCCTCTGCATCCTTCAATTGTTCTTTAGAGGTCTTGAGCTGATCTTCACGTTCAAATAACCGAGTTTGCAGCTTCCTTGACTCATCCTCGCGCCCAATTAACTGATTTTGTAGCTCTTCCAGCTTCGCCTGGGCATCCTTCATATGCACTTGTGAATAGTTCAGCTGATCCTCATGCTCAATCAACTGAGTCTGCACTTCCATGAACTCGGTCTCCGTACCCTTCAACTTGGCTAGTGATTTTCTGAGCTGATCTTGAGACTCAAATAACTTATTTTGCAGGGTTTTCAACTCATTCTTAGTAGCATTTAACTCTCCATGTGTTGTCCTAAGCTGAGCTTGATACTCGGTCAACTGAGCTTCCAGTTCTACTGATCTCACCTCTGCATCCTTCAACCGTCCTTGTGAATTGTTCAATTCCATTTCTAACTTGATCTTTTCTGCTTCTAACCTTCTTATCTTCTCCTCAAGATCAGCATTTCGGGTTTTCAATTCTTCAAATTCAGCTTGTAGTGGGTTATGTTCAGTTTCAAAAGAGACCGGCCCCTTTGCTGTGTCTGGAAATCCAGCCAACCTTTCCATCTCAAGAAAATCATCCATGAGGACAATTTCCGAAGATCGAGTAACAGGCTTCCTTTCAGCATGAGCAATTCCAGATAAGTCTGATGGGCCTGACTCGGTTTCAAGTGCCTGCAGCCTTTCTCCATAATCTGACTGGCTACTAACAGACCTGTGATCACTAGGAATCGATACCTTACGTGCTGAATATCTTAGCTTACGGCATTCGGATTCAAGCTTAGCAATCTTTCTCACACTCTCCAAGTGTTGTTTGCTAGCGGTTTCAGCACTCTGAGTACTCAAATCCCTGTCAAGACTTGTAACTTCCAATTTCTTGTTCAATGTAATCAGCTCCAACCTCATAGACGCGTTCTCCTTTTCAGCTGCCTGTAGCTTAGGGAGTAGGTCATCATCAATGGAGGGAGAGCTAGAGGCAGCTGTTTTCGATTCGGCGACTTCAAGCTGAGTTCGAAGCTCACTGAGCTGGTTCTCCAGCTCGGACTTTCTTGATTCCCATTCTTGTGCTCTCTTTGCTATACCTTCCTCGATCTTTCTTTCTTGATCGTCTTTTCCTTGTCTTAGCTGCCTCACACACTCCTTGAGAGCTCCATCTAGAGCTGAATTTTTCTTCAATGTGGCATCAAGCTGTGACTTTACACTCGATACTTCTTTCTCAGCCCTTTCCCAACCTATATTTAACATGATATTCAAAGAAACTAAGAATCTTAAATTTTAAAGAGGACGAAATAACAATGATATAGAAAAAGAAAAAAAAAAAGAACAAGACCTGCAACGGCTTCTTCGGCAACCTTGGCATGCTGCTTGACTAATTCTTCCTTGGCATTGATATTCAAGAGGGCAGCTGATAGTTTATCCGTCAGCGCTTTTATCTTCTCATTCTCTTCATCCTCAGGTGCTGTTGTAGAGGTGACTTCTGGTGATTGTGCATTATAAGTTACATTTGGCTGCAGTTGTTCGTAAGGGTATGTTAGACATAATACTTACTGGCAACAGTATGTGTTGGGTTGTATAGTTGAACCACCACAAGCTCAGAACAAGACTAATTAAGGACCGGGGTCAATAAATGATCCATTAGAATTCAGGAAGTTACATCAAAAACAAAAAAGAGCCTTAATCAGTTGCATTGGTGGAGAAAATACGCTTCTTTAGCGCCTAATTAATTCAGTGAACTCTCAACTTCTCTAGCTCATCATAACTAGTGCGATAACTGAAATATGAAGATGCAATCAAGGAACACACATGTGAACATGTGATGACCAACTTCAGATTCACAGCAGAGGATACAATACAAGTACAAGTCAAATGCAGCTTAAACCAGTGCCAAAGGGAACATCAATTACAAACTGTGTAAACAACCAACCTGCTGCTCATCTGAAAATCTCTCGGAATATGACGATATTGAATCCGAACTCTCGGTTTCACCCGGGCTTTTCTCGGAAGGTTTCTTCCGCCATGGCCAATTACGGCGATCCATGGCCAACTCCAGCTAAGCTAAACTCACTAATCAGAAAAGGGCCACTTAAGACTTGGCAATGATCTCCATTGAACCCATCAGAGTTCTTCAATGTGGTTGGTTGGCTGCTTAGTACTTGAGCCCAACTTCAGAAATCAACCAAATCCTTCATCTTTTGCTTGAATTCCACATCAAGGCAATCCAATCCAGTAGCCATCACAATGACCAATTTCTTGCATTTCAAAATGTCTGACAGTAGAGTAGACTTCACATCAGGATTTCCTGACTCTATTGCGATACTGCCTGCTTGGATTTTTTTAACCAATACTTCGCTTGGAATTCACTCCCCAACCAAATTACCAATTACCAACCTCCTGGGGAAACAAAAATTTGGGGGAAACCGGCAAAAGGGGGAGAATCAAGGGCTTCTTATTTTCGATGATGACTGATCAATGGTTGCCTTTGAAACACATATGCTTCTCGAAAGCAAACCAACACCTAACAAAAAGAACCCAGAAAACAAAAAGAAAACAGATGAAAAATCAGAGACCATAAACAGATGAAAGAGAGAGGTGGAGAGAGAGCCCATATCACGATCGTGAGCTGTGTACATACTCATCATATTTTAATATCTCAGGAATAGACAACCCAGAAAACCCACCAATGATATACTAATACAAGTCATTATCACAAAACCCAAAGTTGATTTTCAGTAAACCAATGTGCCAAGTATCAATCAATCAGCCACAGCTAAAAACAAAGAAAGAAGGATCGTTCCCGTAAGTGGGAAGATCTGAAGAATGTCACAATGTCAGAGATCAGTGTATTGAAAAGGGGGGAAAGGAGTTTTTTAATTAGGTCTTACCTTTAAAATGTGGTGTACTAATCTCAGAAAGGAATATAGATTCAGCATGTGAAGCTGATTAGCTGAGTGAGAGAGACACGCGGAAAGAGGAAGAAGAAGACAACTCTACAAAAATGGGAAATCCTGAATTGTTGTAGTTTAGTATTTCGCCACATTTTATTGACCCTTGCAAAAGAAGGGAAAATGCAAAAATTGGGGGAAAATTGTGTGGGTCTGCGACCACAATTACAGACTGTGGTTTGTTTTTCTCGCTTTTCAAAATGGGTTCAGCGTCATTCCCGCCCGTTGATTTGCAGGTGGGAGTTCATTCATTCTCTTCATCAAGAAATTGTGGTCTGTGGGGTTTGTTTCTCTGGCAAATCACTCGGCCTTTTGCTCTCTTGGCTTGCTTGTCGCCTCTTGCAATAATGCAACTTCATGTCACAATTATGGATTTCAGCTTACGATATTAAAATAGTCCATTTTACAATTCACTCATCAGTCAGTTTTTGTATGGCCTAGACGTGCACGACACATTTTAGCTGAATATGTCAATGATTCATTGTAGCTATACATAATCCAAAAAAAGGAGGTGGCAGCAAATCAAAATAAAGCTTAAGGTGTAAAACCAGGGCAAACTTGGTACCCAAACTCGAAAATAGTAGATATGAACGGTGAGAAAAAAATATTATTTTATTTCAAAATAAAATGGGGTTGTTCTGATAATCAATGAGCTTTTGTTCTTGGAAGGAATATTGCCTATAATTCAGTTGTGGCTCAAGAGGTTATTAGAGGTTATAATAGAAGAGGGATCTCTCCAAGGTGTATGATCCAAGTAGACTTGCAAAAAGCCTATGATTGTGTTTCCCGGAGTTATCTAGAGAAAACTCTTAAGTTTTTTTAATTTCCCTGAGAAATTAATTGGCTGGATTTTGCAGTGTACTACTACTCCTTACTTCTCAGTGACTGTAAATGGTGAGGCCAAAGGGTTTTTCCCTGGAAAAAGGGGTCTAAGACAGAGTGATCCCCTTTCTCCCTTTTTATTTGTTATGGTAATGGAAATGCTGTATAGAAAGATGCTTTTGCTCAGTAAGAGGAAAGGTTTCTGCTGGCATCCTAAGTGTAAGAAGATTCAGTTGAATTGTATGGCTTTTGCAGACGACTTGCTTATTTTTTGCAAGCCTACTGTCGCTACTCTAAAGCTCATCAATGACTGCTTACTTGAGTTTGGACAGGAATCAGGATTGAAAGCCAATCCTATGAAAAGTAAATTGTCTATAGGAGGAGTCAGCACAGCTGGGAAGGAGGAGATTAGTAGATTTCTGAATGTGGAGCTGGAGACTTTTCCTATTAGATATCTTGCATTGCAGGAAGCTCAAGATTGATGATTATGGTCCTCTTATCAAGAGAATTATTAGCATTATCCAGAGGAAGAATGTGAGGAGAATTTCTTATGTTGGAAGAATGCAAATCATTCATTCTATGATTGAGGGTGTGTTATCATTCTGGATGCAAACTTTGATGATTCCAAAGAGAGTCATTCATAAGATTGAATCCATTTGTAGATCTTATTTGTGGGCACGAGTGGAAGAGAGTAAGAGAAGCTTAGTGGCTTGGTCCAGAGTTTGTAAACCTTTCTGTGAAGGTGGCTGGAACTTCAAAGAGTTGCTGTCATGGAATAAAACGATTCTCTTTAAGCTGGGCTTGGACATAATAGCTGGCAGGAAGAACCTATGGACTAGCAGAATATTTTGAAGAATCAGAATTTCTAGAATACAGGTCTAAGAGGGGATAGCTCTTGGCTTTGGAAAGAGATTATCAGACTTAGAGAAAAGATGATAGAGAAGTTGCAACTTGATAGAAGTATGATAAGTTTCCCTGAAAGTTTCATTCAAATTTTGAAGAACAATGGTAAACTAAACTGTCAAGTTATGTATGGTTTGATTAGCTCTCATGTTAAAGATTGGAGTGATCTGTTATGGAAGGGGTCCTCAGCTAGAAGATGGAGGTTTATTTGTTGGTTAGCTACTTTGGAGAGACACCCTACTACAGATAAGCTTTATAGATGGGGCATCATCCAGAGTAATGCTTGTGTGCTTTGTGATGAAAATGATGAAACTGAATTGCACCTCTGGTTTCAATGTAGTTTTGTTTAGCGTGTTGCCAATGTTGTTTTGTCTTGGTTGGGCATTGGTACACGGTTTGATTCTTTGAGAGATTGGTGGAGCTGGTTTCTAAGTACAAGGAGAAGGAAAAATAACATTTTCCAGTCAAAATTCTTAGGCATCCTTGGCATTGTCTTTTACACTAGGCAGTGGCGCAATGAAGTCATATATAACAGTAGAAACTTGGATGTTGATGCGTGTGTTAAGATGGTTATTGAGGATTGCAAGATGAGGATCGTGGCAACTTTCAAGTTCAAAAGCAGAAGGGACCAAGCTATGAGAAGAAGACTTGGTGTTTAGATAAGTTGTTGGTTTTCTTGGTGGGAGGGTTAGTCTGTGGAGTGCAGAGGTGGCCCCCTCTCCCTTGCTACTGAATGTTGGGGCTTGGCCTTGACATGAGGATGTAGCCAAGGGGTTTGATCCACGTTTTTGCATCGAGTTCATGCTTTGACACCTCTACTCTTGAGCTGTTAAAGTATGAACCTTGCAGGGTGTTTCGGCCCCTCTGGTCTGCATTAGGCAGAGGTGAGTTTGAGTGGTGTCTCTTTGGGTTGGGTTAGGTGATTTGGGTAGCTTTGTATGCTCTTTCCCCTGACCTGATCTTATTGAGCATTGGAGGGGCGTCGGTGCTATGATGTTTGATGAGGCTTGATCCTACATTTTGGCAACGAGTTGCGTTTGTTTTTTGCCTTGGATTGAGGTGAAACAAAAGTGGCCTTGATGGGATTTTGGAAAGAGTTTAGGTGCGGATGTATTTGTGTTTTCTGTGACTTGTGTTTTGTTGAGGTTGCTTTGCCTCTTTTAAATAAAAATTTTGACCATTTGCGAAAAAAATAGGGTTGTTCTCAATACGCGCTTTCTTGTGAGGAGAATGAGATTAGCGGACCTAGAAATTTTCTCCAGAGGTGGCTAAATTTCTGAGGGAAGGAGGCCTAGAGGAGACGGTCAGTGGACGCAGCCGGGCAGAGAAGATAGTCAGCATATGAAGGGACGGAAGGAGGGAAGCGTAGATCTATTCGGTCATTTTGGTGAAGGAGAGTTCAGTAGTTTACCCCAATTGAAATTATTTTTTTACAAAGTGAAAAAGGGGCTAATTTGAGCTTTTAGATTATCCGGATTAGATTAGTGATCGATGAGGTTGAAAGCTCATTTTATAGAATGGGCAACGGCAAACTAGCTTTTGCATTGGGCAAAATCAACTAAAAAAAGTCAATACAAAGTCTTAGGTCACTCCCAACGCGGGGCTCATGCCCATTTTTTGAGTTACACATGGGTCGAGCGGGAAATAATCAAAAAAAGATCTATGCAGCAAAAGCAAAACAAAAGTACGTAGAAGAAAGAAAGCAAGCCCGTTTGAGTTAAGCCAAAACGCACCGTTTCAAACACAACCGTGAATAATCAACATTAAAATAATCACTTTACTTTTTTCATGGCCATTCTTATTAATATTTCCTTAATTATAGTTGCATTTAATCAACATTTATGTAAGTTAAAATAATAAAATTTGGCCAAAAAAATTAGAATAACCGATTTACTTTTAAGCGAGAATTTTAAGAATTTTTTAAATATTAACAATTTCAATAAAATTTTAATGTATTAAAATAATAAATAAGTATGTTTAATAAGAAAACTTATGACATCTATCTATAACTATTGAAAAAAACGAATCCTCCAATTGCTTTAATGTCATTTTTAAATTTAGATTTTTCAATTAGGGTATTATTATTATTGTCCTTCGCCCAGTGTTTCGCATCCCTGCGGTCGTCGTTGTCTCTTCTTGCGTCCCAATCTCACCCTGATGGAGTTTCATTAGTCGATGTGGCTTCCCCCTCTTTTCCGGCTCTTGGTGTTGCGTTCTCCTTCCGTTAGGATTCGGCCCTTGGTGTTTCTCCATTATTGCCCAATCTTTGTAGCCCGCCTCCTCAAGTACACCCCCTTCTTTGATTTCGTATATATGCTTGTCCTACTTGTAGTTCCATTTATATGGGTTCCTGATTACATTTGCACTGCCGATCCAATGGAGGTTACAAGTCACCACCGAGTTGATGCACATGTGAAGCAACTAGCAAGCAGTCCGCACCGCCGTCCCTCTTAATCAACTTTCTAATGGTTGTGGCAAGAGATCAACATCATGGTGTGCTGTGTTTGGGATTCCGCCTATTCGTACGGGAAATACCTTAGCACCGACTTCCTTGTGTCTGATAAAGAGGTGAGCTCTCTTATTGTTTGTCCTATTGTTTGTCTTGCTTGCGGTGGTCGGATTGTCTGTGATGTCCTTAGGTTATGAATACTGGTTTCAAGTGCTATTCATTGTTGTGCTTTCGTTGTTCCTATGTCCCTTGATGTGCTTTTGTTTACAGATAGCGCTTTGACGTCTTTGTTGTCCTTCTGATTGCAATGTTGCACCTGGAGGATGACCCTGCTTGGAAAAAATAGCAGTTCCATAGGCTTTCAAAGAGATTCCACAACATAAGGTTTCTAATGACCAAATAGTACACATTTTTGCTCAATTTTCGACCTTAATTTCTTATAGTTCAAAGATTCATTGATCAGCTTCATAGTAGCAGAATTAGCGTACCTCTTTGAATTCAGCTTCAGGGCGCACATCAAGGATGACAAACTTGTTTTCATTCTGCAGTCGCAGAGCTTCTTTAGGATCCACACCTATGAGCTGTGAAAGAAGAGAAAATCTTCTTGAGCTTTTACAAGACTATCCATTTATGATCAAGTTCTTATTTCTTTCTTTATACTTTCAGTTATAACTGATCTGATTCAGATATTTCTTCAAAACCACACTGAAAATCTGATAAGTTTGAACAGGAGTGAGGTCATGAAGAGTTATGGTACCCGTTTCTGAAGTAGAAGCTCACGCTTGGTCTTCCAATCTTCTTCAACTAATTCCTCCAAGAAAAGAACACAACAGAGTTCAAGAAAGGTAAGATATCCACACATTTACTATCTTACATATCCATATTGTGCCTCCATCAATGAAATCAATGACATTCAATATATGATAACAACAAAGTACTTGGTGATTTTGCAGGTTTAGTTGCTGCATTACAAATCCTCAATCCTCTGCGTGTGTAGGATTGATACAATCTTTTGCTTGATATATTGCGTAGTGTCCCAAGATATGTTGTTGAGCAGGAAACCCAATCAAAAACATGGAGTTGAGGATGTAGAGAAGGCGAAGACGAAGGACTATGGGTTATTGAAGGTAGAGAGTGTTCATATATGTTTGATTGATTCCAATGGAGGAATCAACTGATCGACAACTTGTGTAGATTTGCAGACGATTTCTTTAGCTTCTGATGGAAAAAAGCTGGAATCTGATGTTATCAGAAGCTCAACAATCTCAATTGTTGCCGTATCTAAAAGAAGCTTAATGTTGGAGATGAGTTGATTGAAGGTATAATGGACCATGGTTGTGTTGGATATTTATGCCTTCGTGGTGGTGGTTTGATGGGTATCACCTTCCTTGGATTTATCTTATCCTTTTCATTTGCCCTCAATATCTTGTATAATAATGATAATTAATGTTTTCGTTTACTGGGTATGTTGGTAGGGTTCATAGAGGAATATGCCTAGGATTGTTGTGCTAGAAAAATTCCAAAATCTCCAAGAGTTGTATTTTCGAAAATTTTCTACCTTATTTTACTTTCATTTCTATCCAGTACTATTCTATATGTAATGTCTTGAACCATATGATCATGATCAAACCAGCCAGTGTGCATTGACGAGTCTATGGAAAATGAAAATCCCATTTCATAACAAATTCTCCTCTAGCAAAATTCGAGATTAACAGCTTAGAAGATGGCCTTTTAGTAATGCTTGTGCCTGGCGTGCATTGGTGGGCATCTTGCTGGAAGCTTGTAGATCTCATTTTGAGTGTATTTAATCCATTTGACATATATATGTTCATATTTATTACAACAAAAATGTTCTACCAAAATGATAAAGGTATTTTAGTCGCCTTAATACCTATCAAAGTAATCCGAACAACCCAATTAATGTAGTAGGGAAGTAAGGGTCGATCCCACAGAGACTTGTGTATTTGTGTATTGAATTTGTATATTAATATGAATGTGAAAAGGGGGTTTTTTGAATGTGAAACTATTAACTAACTAATTAAACATGCAAAACTAAGATTGATTTATAGAATATGAGAGAAGTATGCTCAACTAGTTAATATCCATTGTGAACTTAATTATTGATCATCGATTATCAAAATTCTCTTTTTACCTTGACTAATCTATTGCGGAATGCTAATAACTCCACTTCATGGAATTATTAATCCTACTTCAATTCTAGTAATTAGTCCGACCGGTACTAACAACCCTAATTATCAAATAACCTAAGAGACCTCCTAGATTCAATTTGACAATAGCATTAAGACCCAAGTATCAATAGAAACATGAATTCGGAGCAACCAGACATCCAAATAACATGCAATTGAATTCTCTTGTTTAATCAATTAGTCCTACCAGTCCTAGATTGATTAAAGGTTCTACTTATGATCTAATTAACACCGATCGGTAATTAGAAAGATCTAGTTGTCATTCAACCTAGAGATTCAATTAGATGGCCAATCTAACAAAACCCTAAATCAAACTTATTCAATTAAGCATAGAGAAAACAATCTAATCAAGGGAAATTAAGAACAATCAAATCTCACAATAATTCTTCATTCACAACTCCAATTAACTATTTAAGCAAAAAGGGTTTAGCTGTTGAAAGACATTGAAAAGCTTACAAGTTTTCTCCAAAGAGGTTTCTTTTTCTTCTCAAAACTCCAACAACAATCAAAGTCAAGAATAACAAGATACTAAAACCTAGAAAATAAAATCTAACTATATATCTTAGAATTTCTAAAAATACTACCTAAAAGATGTTTTAACCCAAAAGCCCAAAGGCCCGTACAAGAATCTCGTTTCAGTAGACACGGGCGAAAACTCGGGATAACACCCGGAAACTCGGGCGAGTTTCTGCTGCAACAGGGCGAGTTTTCAAGGCCGAGACTCAGCTCTCAAAACTCGGGATGTTCCTCCAAAACTCGGGCGAGTTTTCACTGCCTCATCCCGAGTTTCTAACACTGGCCGTCAAATGACACTTCAGAGGCTGTTTTGACACACGTCGAGTTGGAATTTGGACTTAGAGTAAAACGCCACTTCTTGTGATCACTTTTTGCGCCTCGGGGAAGGAGCACAAACCTCTCCCTTCGGTACTATCTTAGCCCACTTATTCTACCTAATTCTAGAATACTCCACACAATTCTCCTATTTATCACTCTAGCTACATACTTCTAGATTTTTCATTAACCTACCCAAATATTCTAGATGTCTCTTTGGGTTGGGCTTTATCATTATGGGCTATTTAATTGATCCACTTCCAATTAAGGAGGGAAACTCAACATTCTCCCCTTTCCCGACTTAATTTGGAAGTGTAACGGTGTCACGATCTCGTCGCTCTTGTCTATCATCACCTTGGTCATCGTGTGTAACCAGATCTTCATGCATCCCTTTGTGGATACGATATCCTCTGCCTTAACAAGGCGATATACTCCTTCATCTTTGATTTCCAAGAGCCAGCTCCCTCTTCAAAGGCATCCTTAATGCCTGACGTTGAACTCTTGGAATCATTTTCTTCAATCGGTTCTACCTCTGTGCCCTCTAGCACAGGCTCCTCTTTTGCCACCTGGAATGAGCGGTCATCATGCAAGGCTTTTGTCTCTTCGGCAAACAAAAGGATATCATCCGCAAAAAAAACAAGTGTGGTACAGCCGGCCCTTGATGAGTCAACTTAATCCTGAGCTTCTCCTTTCTTAGTAGACGTACTCAATGGCTCGGGTTGCGCCGGCCGGAACGAACAATGACTTTTCAGATACCCATACCGACCACGATCAAAACAGATCGTCGAAAGACCTTCATACTCGACTAAGAAACGCTCCCCATTGACACAAATAGTACTTTTAAGGGGTTTCTCAAGATCCACTTCCACACATATCCTAGCAAATTTTCCCCTGTACATGTACAAGGTCCTAGGGTCAACCCTAATTGGTTTGCCAATTCCTTGCGCCATATCAAGAAGGATCGTTTTCTCATACAACGTAACCGGAAGGTCGGAGAGATGAATCCATGTTGGGGTAGTAAGGATAGGATGAGTCGTGCGAAACTTCGGAGTCCAAGATCGCACAAACATACACCTTCCGAACACAGAGGTATGTATGATCGAGTGATTATTTCAGAGTGGATCTTTTGAATGAACTTGTTTCAGAGTGGAGTCTAAGATCACTCGATCATACATTCATTCATTTTCAATTCATCGTTTTACACCAAAGTCAGATTTTAAGCCAAAGAGGGTCAAAACAGCCTTCTAAGTGCTGTTAGTGAATAGTACAACGCCCGTAGTGGACCCGGCGAGCCCGCAGTGGCTGCCCAGAGACGACCTGTTCTATCTTCCGAAAGCACAGGCGCAGTTTGCCTAGCGCGGGCATGGTTTCGCGACAAATCCGAGCGGTGTGTTTTTCTATCTTCTTTCCTTTTTCTTATCTTTCCTCTAGCCTTATTTAGTTCGGGGAGCATATTCCCTGGGTCTATATAAGGGGAGCCTTGTCTTAGGTTTTAGGTATCTAATTTACATCCATTATTATTCTCAATTCACATCAAATTAATTCTTTAGTTTAGTTTGTATTTTGGAGAACTCTCCTTGAGTTTGTTCAAGGGAGAAGCTTTGATGTATGAACTCGTGAGATTTTGGTAATTGATTTCTATCCTTTGGTTAATATTATTTCTCTTGTGCTTCATATCTTGAATGTTGATTGATTTTGCATGTCTGGCCAACTTGTTGAATTGATTGATTTTCTATTATTGGATTGGGTTTGGACCGTGGACAAACCTGTTTTGTGAAAACAATTTAACCTAGACCTATTGCCTATGCAACTAGGATTAAGAAAAGAATTGATTGTATGTTTTTGCAATTGACTCGTAGCTTGATTGCTTTTGCATGTATCCTACATATCCTTGTTTTCTATGTTAATTCTAGGTTAAGCGTCCTTGCCTAGGGTTATAGAATTGATTGGACCTTGGACTTAAGATTGCTAATGATCATGATAGGAATTAACCATAGGTGTGAATGAAATCAATGGATGAATGTATGATCGAGTGATTATTTCAGAGTGGATCTTTTGAATGAACTTGTTTCTCTATTACTTGTTTGATTGTTTTATTTGTTTTTTTAGATTAGTTTAGTTTAGATCTCTCTTTGATTTCCCCCATATCTTTAGTTGATAGATATATTAATACTAGGAGCCTCAGCTCTCTTTGGTTCGACCCCTTACTTGCTTGCTATACTAGCTTTGTTAGTTTAGGGATTATCTTTGATCTTGGCACGACGACTTTAGCCGAGTTAATTACGCATGAGATGAACCTTGCTTTGGTGGGGAAGTTGGGATGGCGGTTCGTTATGAGTGATGGAGATCTTTGGTCTACTGTCCTTAAGAAGAAGGATGTTGATTGTGCTTTTGGATCTTCTCTTGCTAGCTCCCATATTTGGAAGAGTCTGAAGATGGCCATTTCTAAGGTGGTTGTTAAACACACCAAATGGCTGCTTAGGAACGGTCAGAGTATTCACTTCTGGGCTAACTCTTGGCTGGTGGATCAACCGATCCTTTCCATGTCTGTGTACCCTATCCTTGCGGACCATCGTGGTCGGTTGGTTTGTGATTACTGGATTGCGGATGTGTGTTGGAATTGGGAGTTGATTTCTCCTTTTCTTCTAGCATCGTTGATGTTGAAGCTTGTTGCGTTGGAAGTCTTGGAGGAGCCGAACGATGAGGAGGATGTTCTTTTTTGGTATCAATCGGCTGATGGTAATTACATAGTTGCTTCTGGCTATCGATCAATATGCAGCAGCTCCGGGGAGTCGACGTCTGATGCGGTGTTCTTCAAGATGATTTGACGTCTAAACGTCCCAGAAAAAATCAGGATCATGATCTGGTTGGCCAACAAAGGGGGATTTCTATCTAATGTTGAGAGGAAGCGGTGTCACATCTCGTCTGATGGCGAGTGCATATTGTGCAGAGCTGCCGAGGAAACCTTCGAACATCTTTTCAGGGAGTGTATGGAAGTAAAGCAAATCTGGATTTATCTTAATGCTACTAATTTATGTGTGGATTTTTTCCAGGTTGAACTTGCTTCATGGCTTCATGTGAACACCATGGACTCTCGGATGAAGGGCGACCTTAACTGGAATTCGGTGTTCTCGACGACCCTTTGGTGGATTTGGCGTTGGCGGAATGCTGTTGTCTTCGGCGTGTCCGTTAACATCACTAACAAGGCTGGGTTCATTTTGAAGCAAGTTGAGAGCTACAATTCGGTTGGGCAAGTACGGTAAGCTTCCCTATGTTCAAATTAAAACTTGGCAGGGTATCTCGTGGAGCGCTCTGGAGGCGGGATGGATAAAGTTGAACACCGATGGTGCCGTTAGGGAAGGGCGTGCCGGGGCTGTGGCCTGCTCAAAGATTCGGAAGGGCAATGGGTTTGCAGTTTCTCCCACAACATTGCAGAGTGCACTATGCCAATGACGGAGCTTTGGGGTATAAATGATGGTCTCCAACTTGCTTAGGATAAAGGCTTTTGTCATGTTCTTATTGAGTTCGACTCTCTCCTTGTTGTTAATTTTCTAAATTCTAGAATAAATAAGAGTCATCCGTTATTTAGCTTGGTCTCTAAATTCCATGACTTTATCAGTAGGAATTGGGAGGTCCAGTTCCGCCACGTCTATCAGGAGGCTAATGTTGTGGCCGACCGCTTAGCGTCTTTAGCTTTTAATTTTGAACTTGGTTGCCATGTATTGCTTATCCCACCAGAGGGGATTTCTTTACTTATCTTTGAAGATGTAAGGGGTCAAGATATCCCCCGCTTGATGACTACTTAGTTCTTTTCTATTTTAATAAAACGCTCCCTTGAGGAGCCGGACAGTGCCGCTTCTCCTTCGACAAAAAAAAGTCATTCCTAAACCACTGTTCCCAGAGTAACTTATCCTTATATCTCTCACTTAGATATCAAGTATACCTACACAAGCGTGTACTCCACAGTCTCAAACTTGTAATAAGTAAGATGAAATCTCACAAAGTCGCATGAACCCCGATGACACTAAATGACCACTATTCCCTAGTCATTGATACCGCTAAGAAACAGTCTCAATGACACTAAAATCACCAATAATCCTCCACAAATTTAGTGTAATCCCTAATTCATAAAATAAGGAAGTCTTCATCCCAAACTCATGCATAAACACAAATGTCGTGATGATTGAATTCATGTCTTAGTGTAGTTACAAATTTCATACACCCTGGATTCATGTTGTCCTAAGGATTGAACCAATCAACCTCTTTAGATGCATGAAGATAACACACACATAAGTCACTATACACTTCTATAGTCTAACTTGACTCCTTTAATGGTCTCGAGTCCATATCCATTCATGAGCGTATGTGAAGCCAACCCAAATTTCATGGAGCGACCAAACTCCACGCCTAGATAGGTAGTCTTTAGTCGTACACCTACATTGCACTTTTTCAAATGAACTATTAAGAAGATATAATCTTTAATCTCTAATCTTGTAGGAACAAAGCACATATCCAGGGGACTGTTACCTTGTGCTTTCAATCTCTAGGAGAGGGCTTTTCACATTGAATTTGTATTTAATGTTACTTAGGAGGAATTGGATATCCCATCGCTAGAGTCTTTAAATGGGTCTCAATCTCATTCCTTTAGCAGACTTGGAGACCAAGGCTTTCATGTAGTTGCACACACTTTCTAAGTACTAGAAAATGTTTGCATTCAGAACATTAAAAATATTCACATGAGTACAATTTACATTTTCAAAAGTTATAATATGATATTCAATATAACCATTCACTAAGATCATTCACACCAAACAAAAAATCTATCAATTTATCAGATTATGTACAATATACATAATAAATACTCATATTCAATAATTATAACATGCTATTCAAGTTAAGTTTATGTTATAAATTCAACACACTCACGTTCAATTAAAGGTTGTAAAATCCATACATCAAACTCAGTTTATGTTTTGGCGAATTCAAATCATAAAAATAAACTAAAGTATGAAAGTAAAATATTGTTGCAAATTCACGCTGCTAAGTACACGATGGATTATAAAACTTCAAAAAAAGTTGAAAAATGAAAAAGTAATAACTAATGATTTTGATGAAGATTTCTATCAATACTTCTCTGCATGTTTTACAAATAAATAATTGGAGTATTAGAAAGGGTAATACTGATTCCACCCAACACAGCACCTTATATACACCCAAATTTGACATCAAAATGATTGAGTTGACTGGCAGGAGACTTCATTGTTTTTTGATTTGTTACAGTAAGCAATACTTGTACATAATAGATGAAATAAATTGCATTTCAATTACAATTTTACGGGTTATAATCTTCCTGATTTAGTTAAGTATATATTGTATAGAAAAGTTTATCAATTTATTATCAAAATGTTGGAAAAAAACCAATGTTCATCTATTATTACCTTTTTTCAATTGGGTAGGACAGATCGGATTATTTTAGAATTCGAGTCCAGTGCTAGTAAGATTGTAACGAGTTACAAATTAATCAGGTCGGTTCATTTCGGGTGTTCAGGGTTTAGAGTATTGATTTGTTCACAATTATTAAAATTAAAATATTAATATTTAGTATCATGTATTTTGATATCTATTATTAATAATAATAATGATAACAATTGGGTTTGATTTTTTCTTCACCCAAAGATCGAATTTAATCTTACAATTCTCAACCGATTCACACTAACTTCCCCGAATCGGATTGTATTTTGAAACCGCTACATTCCTAAATGATCTAACATGTTGGGTTCACCCAATTTATTATTGCAAATGTAAGATATATGAAATTTATTATTAATATTTTATTACAAAAGCTATACAAATACTAGTATCATGTTGACAAATTAACCCGATTTGGAATTCAATTGATTTGATCTCATACTCAACCCGAATTCAAAAGTACCGAACTCAAACCAATAGAACAAATTAAATGAAAAGAAAAACCAAAAAATCCATCAAATGTCAAATCAAGGGTGCCTGGGTGGGAACAAACAAAGCCATTAGAAAAGAGAGAAGAGATAAAGTAGTTATTAGGAAAGAAAAGAGGATTGTGTATACTAATACAATGCGGTAAATCTCTCATTAGAAAAATATAGTGTATTGCACACACCTCTGCTTATTTTGCATAATTTATTCTCTTATTTGAACCATTTATTAGTATTAATCTAACAGTCCACATTGATTCACTCGTTACACCATAAGAAAGGGTTTTAGTGGATCCTAAATCTATCTAAATATATAATCTATGTACATATAGTTAAACCTCTATAAATTAATAGGGTCGGAACCGGAGTATTTTATTATTTTATAGTGATATTAATTCTCAATAAATTAATATTTATTAATTTATAGAGATTTTAGCTATAAAAACATTTCCAATTAAATAATACCAAGCATGGTCAATGAACCAAAAATAATACCAACTACAAAAATCATAAAGTATAGCCAAATTATTAACATATTTACTAAAAATAATATATGGACAATTTCCAACAAAAGTTTGGATTACTAGTATTATTATACATTTCTTATACAGTAATTATTAATTTATGATTTTATTGGGACCTTATATTTCTGTAGTGGTTTTTTAAAAATTTATTATCTTATTATCTTATCGAAAATCATCAAACTTTACACTAGCCCAAATCGGGACTGGAGAAAAATATTAATTTACCGTATTTATTAATTTATCGAGTATTATTTTATGGAGATTCTACTGTATGTAAAAGTCGTAAGCTTTGGAGCAATCAATATTGTGTCACCTCAGCTTTTCATACATGTCGCTCCTACATTATGTCTCCTCATATTTTTCCACATGTCGTCATCTTCTTATGCCATATCACATATTTTTTACACATCATATGCCACCTAATGGAATAGAAATTGAAATCTTTAGAGTTTTAGATAATAATAATAAAGCTTCCTTATATTTTCAACCAAATCCATCTTTCCTTAATAGTATGTAGATTATTTTTTAAAGGTTGAAAATATTATGTTGTATTTGTAAACAATAAATACGTACCAATTTTATTTTTCCTGATTAGTTTCTTATATTGTAGAGCTTTGATATGAAAATGTCAATATATGATATAATAAAGAATCATCTTTTAAAATAGAGGCTGGTTCGGATACATATTCCCCTTAAGATATAGATAATAAGAAATATTTCCTATATTTTTATTTTTTTTTACCAAATTCACCTTTTCTTATCAAATTATAAAGATTGTATGTACATAAGTTATTGGAAGTCAAAAATATTGCATGACATTTTTTTACAATAATCCATACCCGTTTTCTTTTCATTAGTGTTAATATTTCTAGCAAATTTCAAATTTGAATCAACTAATAAATGTTAACAAACTTGATTTTATGAGTGTCTAATTTTCACTTAGTTTTGTTTCAACAAATATATATTGAAAATACTCTCAAATTATTGATATAATTTATTTAAACTATTGTTGATTATTGATTATTTTTTATTTAGCAAAACCCATACAAGTAGTAGTGGGGCGGGGAGGGGGGGTGCGGCGGACGGAGGTGTGTGGAACCTTAGAGAGCCACCCCGAAAGCTTGGGTGAGGGCCGAGCGGAAAAGAAGGTTGCTGAAATAGTCTAAAAAAGACAGCGATGTGGAGAACGATATTCAGGGTCGGGTTGGAGACGGAAAATTTGAGAAAGAATTGCAGAAAGTGAAGTTTAGTTGGGGTTTAACCAAATTCGGGTCTATATTTATTCACTTAGGCCATATAATAATTTATCCCAAATTACAAGTTGGTCAAAACTAAATTAGGAAGGGTAAAACTTAAATGACCTATAAAGAAGTTAGCGTTATTTAATTGTAATGGTAAATTAAGCAATTTTCAAATTTATCAAGCCATATTTTTATAATGCTAATTATCTTCTTGATTTTACTTTCTTTTGAATTTTGCATTCTTAGGAGTCACAACTTACAAGATTGATCTAGGTTGGATTCAACTGATTAATGGTGATGATGTTAAACTTTTAAGGGTTTTGTTTTTTTAATTTTTTTATCCCTTTATAAGGGTTTTATTGTTTTGATAATTGTTGTTATTTGTATGTTTTAAGAAGTTATTATTTGTATAAAAACAATGCCTAGAACTTCAAGTGGATTCAACTTATTTATGGAGTATTTTTAAGAAGTTATTATTTGTATAAAAATAAGGCGTAGAACTTCAAGTGATTTGTATAGTAGTGTTGAGCAGTGGTCACAAACTTTCTTTAACTAGCTAGAATTGCGAGAACAAATATAGTTTGATTTGTGTATTGTTTTTATGTTAAATTGCTTAAATTTACCTTGATATATATAATAAATATTTAATATGTGTGTGAGCGGGGAAATTAATCATAATCTTTAACTCGCTAGGTAAATGTATATTTTTAATTATCTTATTTATCATACAGTCAAGGTGTGCAAGGGTTGAATCCCGCTTGGATCTTGCCCTAGAAGAGATTGCAAAGCTAAAGCAGACCTTAGAGAAAGTTCAAGGCAAGCACCCTGTCAGCGAGTCTAGGACCACCCCGCGACTCGCCAACATCATTGAGTTTGCAGACAACCGCACTAGTCCCGAGTTGGTTTGTTCAGGCGAACCCGAGGAGATGCAAGTGGATTACGACAGCGACTGCTGGGCACCAAGAGGTCACAAAAGGGATGACTACCTCCAATCACCCCCTCCCAAGAGAATCCAAGCCGCGGACCCACCACAGCCTGACGACCCGAACTCGGGCATTCCGAAAACCTTAATCAATGGGATCGCCGCAGGCACGGGTGGGAGAACCGGACCGCGGGTCCGGCGAACAACGCGAGAAATCGTGCGATCTCGTCACAGATTGTTACGATCGTTCCAAGGCGCCCGACCTGACCCGCGACAAGGGCAAAAGGAAGGGTAGGACACACGACTACGAAGCCGAAGAGGAACACGAGGGGAGGATTAGGGCATACGAGCGTGACGAGAAGAGGTTGCACGATCTCTTGAAAACACAAAGTGGCACCTTGCAATCGGCTCAAGAGCAGGCGCAACACAAGCTGGCCCTATTAACCTCTACACCATTCCATAGAGACATCCAGTGCGCCAAGCCCCTCGCCAAGCTCTCTCCTCCATCGTTTGAGCTTTATGATGGGAATTCCAACCCCGTGAGCCATGTCGCCTCTTTCTCACACAAGATGGCTCTTTGGGTGAATGAGGATCCACTTATGTGCAAGATGTTCCCTTGTAGCCTTATGAAGGGATCCCTCAAGTGGTTGCAAATTTTGAAACCCGAGTCGATATGATTGTGGGAGAAGCGCGCCACCTTTTTCGTCGAGAACTACATCGCCAACAGACACAACGCAGTGTCCCTTGACACATTTTTCGGCCTCAAGATGAATTGAAATGAGAGTTTGCGCCGCTTCTCGAATCGCTTCATGGAATGCTACGCCGAAATCAAAAAGTGTGATGAGAAGACCGCCATCACTACTTTCAAGAGAGCACTCCTATTTGAGAGCGAGTTGAGAAAGTAGTTGACACTCCATCTCCCTTCCTCCATCCAACGAACTCAGAGAACGGGTGCATCAATATGTGCGGTTAGAGAACGACAACTTTACCGAAGGAGGGAAATCGCCCTCACCGCCACGCAAGTCGGGACAGTTCACCAAGAAAGACGGCAAGTGAAAGGAGCGGCCCGAGCAAACGAGAGCGGTGCACACCGTCTTCAACATGCCCATCTACAGGATCATTCCACGCATTCGGAACGAGAAGTACTTTAGCTATCCCCCGAGGGATGAGGTCAAGGACGATATCCGGAGTAGGAAGTATTGCATGTATCATAAAGTCCGAGGTCACATGACCGAGGATTGCGAGCGGTACAAGGAGTACCTCGAGAGCTTGGTACAAAGAGGATACTTGGGCGAGTTCATAGACAAAGCAAAGACCGAAGAGCTAGAGCAACCAAGGAACAAACAAATTGAAGTCGTCCAAACCATGTCGGCAGTCTACAAGCATGAAGATGACGCCTCCCAGAGCAACTTCAAGAAATCATGTCATGAGCTCGAGGTCATGAGGGTCCAACAAACCGAGCCGCGCGCACCACCATCGCTGCCGCCCACCGTGGACCAGTGTTCTAAAAAACGCTATGCGGAAGCTGGGCGGTGGGAAAGGGCCTAGCGGCTAGGCGGGGGTCTAGGCGGAGCCTAGGCGGATTTGTAAGTTATTAGAAATATAAGATTATTATTTTTATTTTGTGAGAATATAAAAAAAAAGAACAATCTCATCTTAATATTTATGTATAAATTGACACCTAGAGCCCTATCTAGCCTCAACATAGACCCGCCCAGCCCGTCTAGGAGGTCACCTAGACCGCCTAACAACCTAGCTCAGCCACCTAGGGGCCTGTCTAGACCACCTAACCAACTAGCCCAACCGCATAGGCGCATGTCTAGACTGCCTAGGCACCCACCTACACCGCCTTGGCACCCGCCTAGACCGCCTAGGTGCTCGCTTAGCCGACTTAGCCGCCCAGCCAACCGCCTAGGACCTAGTCGGGACGGTGGGACACCGCCTAGCGCCTAGGCGGGGCCTAAGCGGGCGCCTAGACCGATTTTTAGAACACTGCCGTGGAAGGGTTGCTCTTTTGGGATAAGGACCTCGCTTCCGTCCCAATCCCGTACAACGACCCCTTGGTCCTCGAGGTGGAGATAGAGGGTTTTAAGGTGCGACGCACCTTGGTAGACTTGGGCAGCTCGGTGAACATCATGTACTACGAGGTGTTTAAGCTGCTTGGAAGGAAGAACGAAGACTTGATCCCGGTCAAGATGCAACTCACCTGTCCAGGAGGCTAGCCGACGTTCCCCCTCGGGATGTACAAGACACAGGTCGATCTTGCCAAGAAGACTTTGGAGGTAGAGTTCCTCGTCGCCGACGTTCCTTTTCCTTACAAGCTAATCTTGGAACGATCATGGTTTCATGAGATGAGAGCGGTTCCATCAACCTTTCATCAAATAATTCAATTCAAAGACAAGGATTCCATAGTCTGGGTGTGGGCTAACCAGCTAGAAGCTCGCATGTGCTCGAGAGGAACGCGCCCTAAGAAGGAATTTGTGGAGAAAATCGAAGACGAAGAGAAGAACGACGGTCTAGGGCAAAACCGCGGGCGCGGGAGCCCCTACCGCGGGTGCGGTTTCGCTCCAGAGAGCGAAACATTTGTTTTGGAGTCAAACCGCGACCGCGGGTCGCCAAGCCGTGAGCGCGGTTCCAGTTTCCGCGAGCGTGGATGGAGTGCAGATCAGAGCAGCTTTGAAGAGAAGAGTCGTGGCCGTAGCCCGAGCGGGCGCGACCACGGGTGCCCAGACCCTTATGCGCGGGGATCCCGGGGCTAGGATTCATATAGGGGGTACTCTTTTTCCCAAGTGGTTTTGATGAGGCCCCGTAGATTTTCATTTTTGCATATCTTTAGCTTTGTCCTTAGGCCATAACATTCATGTTTACTTTTCAATAAAAGTCTGTTATTTGCATTACCTTGAGTCTGTACAAAAAATAGCACAACGGCGGTGCACCACACCGACGGACTTCTCTGACATGCGCGTGTGGGCGAGGAGCTAGGATCCCGTGATACTCGCTCACGGATGTACGAATATATGAACATACGAATATACGAATATGGGACCTCAGGTCGACGCTCACCATCGACTAATCCGCATGGCCACTACGAGTAAACAGTTGTGCGGCAATCTTTTGTATTCTACGATCCGAGTTTAGAAAATTCAATCGTAGGTGGGGCATTTGTGAGTGGGTAGATTAATCGCCATCTTTAACTCGCTAGGTAAAGGTAAATTTTTAATTTTCTTATTTATTATGCCTTTTATCTATCTTTTCTATAAATACGCCATTTTATTGATATGACGGTTAAGCGTTATAAAGGAAGATTCTATCTTATGCATATGGATAGAATTATGCTGGATTGGGCTCCAACTAATCGACTAACCCATATCTCTTCCTTTACAAATACATGGAGATCGCCATGTATGGAGCATTCTCTCCCATTTTCTCGAAACCCTAGCTTTCACTTCTCCCTTACCCTCACGCTCAACTCGAAGGATATTCTATTGACTTAGGCATCGGAGGTGGATTAAGGGGTCCCCGCCCCTTTGTCCATTGTTTTGCAGGTCCTAGGTCATTCAAGAAGCCTAGAAAAGAAGGAAGTTCAAGGAGCTAACTAAGTTGCATTGAAGACAAATTTTTGTGCACTTACAATATGAATTGATTAATGTTCTAAAATTGTTAGCCGTCCTCTAGATAGAGAGGAGCCGCCTAACATTTAGGTGGTTTAAAGAGGCATCTAAACAACCTAGGTGCGTGACTAGGCAGTGGTCATAGTATTGTGGTTTGCCCCCTCTTCGGACTTTTTTGGCTTCGTCACTGCGTATAAGGTATGAGTAGTTATGCTAGTAATATAATTGAGAATATTAAAGTAAAATAACCTACTTTATAATTGTTTAGACATATAAAACCACATATTTTATTTCAAGGATAGATTATTAATTTACCCTTAAACAACAAAAGGTTGCAAATTACTACGACCGGTATACTTCTTTTTCGTTCCAATCGATACATACAAGAAAGTGAAACCCACAACAAAAGCACAATCCAGCAAACCGTTGGTGGTGCAAAACGAGCAGGTCATTGTCGTTTGAATTCACGTTTTGTTTTCTCACAATTCACAAAAGGCTTGGAAATGCACACAAAACACAAGCGACCGCCCTATTTTTTATTCTATTTCTCAAAACGCGCACAAAAAGACGCCAGGTAAATGTCAAGGACAAAAAAGGGATTAAAAACAAAATTTTGGAACGTAAAATTTGAACCAGCGTCTCTGGTGGGAATCATATCAAACCCACCTACCATTTTCATTGGCAGAGAGAGGAAGGGAAAGAACAAGTAAAAACAAAAAGGAGAAATAAAAATCGAATTTTTTTTTCGACCAAAAAAAAGGAGAAATAAAAATCGATAGAGTTGACAACAAGCCTCCCAGAAACGCCAAACCCTAATTTCCTCTGCTCCGATTCCCTCGCTCTCCGATCGCCATTCCAACTGTCTTGGAGCTTCCAAGTTGGAAGAAATTTGAGTCTATGAGCTCCCAAGTAGCACCGCCTCCTCGGCGAACCAGCATAACGCAGAAGAGGGGCCCGTCGGCGGCCAAGAAACCGGCGCCCTCGGAGAATGGGAGCAACGCCTCCAAGCCAACTTCTCCCAACTCGTATGCTTTTTCCGGTTGACATTTTTCTGTGTTGATGTTTGTGGTTAACTGAATTTTGTTTTCTTGCTTTTGGCGGAGTAGATCGGTTGGTGGTGGGGAGAGGACGGTGAAGAAACTGAGATTGTCAAAGGCGTTGACCATTCCGGAGGGCACCACGGTGTCGGAGGCTTGCCGGAGAATGGCGGCCAGGCGAGTCGATGCTGTTCTGCTCACCGATGCCAACGCGTTGCTCTCTGGAATTGTTACTGACAAGGTTTTCTGGAATTCTTGGTTTGGGGGATTGTGATGCTGTATTGCTTAGTATGTGACTCTTTGCATTGGTAACACTACAGGATATTGCTACAAGAGTTATAGCTGAGGAGCTGAGGCCAGACCAGACTCTGGTTTCGAAAATTATGACAAGGAATCCTTCGTTTGTCAACTCAGATGCCTTGGCTATTGAGGCGCTCCAAATGATGGTCCAAGGTAACGTCGTCATCTTCTTTTTACTTTCCAGCATTTTCTTTTGTGCACACTAGGGTTGTTTAGATAAATGGTGACTTGTAGGGTGATGGTGGATTGCTGTGTATATATCATATAAGACTAATGAATGTTTTGTGAACATGCTCGTAATGCGTGCTTGAGTTAGCTATTATGTGGAATGAGAGTTTGTTCCACTTGAGATTGTATTCGTACTGAGAGATCCAACTACTATTGGAAACTGAAAGGCAAGTTTTTATCTCCGATAATAGAGGGTGTAAGAGACTTTGAATTTGAAGTGTGGTTTCTCACTTGTTCAGTTGGATTAAGCTGAATTCTGTCTCTCCACTTTACTCCATACATCATTTGTGCACTCCATTTTTATTTTCTACCTGTCCCTGTTATCAGGAAAGTTCAGGCATCTTCCGGTTGTAGAAAATGGTGAAGTCATTGCCTTGTTGGATATCACTAAGTGCCTATATGATGCCATTTCCAAGATGGAGAAAGCTGCACAGCAAGGTAGTGCAATTGCAGCTGCTGTGGAAGGAGTTGAACGTCAATGGGGAAGCAATTTTACTGGTTAGTTGAAGTACTTCTGACTGACTTGTTTAGCTGCTGATTAGTTATTGTCTGCATCATGCTAGTATGGTGCAAGCATAATGAAATTCATCAAGTAGATTTCAGTTAAGCACTTGTTGATGCATAAAATGTTAAGCTAACTCAAAGTACAATGTCTGGTGTGTTTGTCTCTTCTTTCTGATCAATGGAGTAAGAACATGGACTATGGATCAGCTCATGCTTCTCTATTTTTTTGTACATGGAGCAGTGGGGGCTTGAAGAGTCTTCCACTGATCAGTACTTCAAATCGAAAAGAATGAGTTGAGAGAATGATCGTATGCACTTCAACAGTTCGACCAAATCTTTTGATACCACTTAAGAATTTAGCGTGAAATACTAGACTAGATTTCTATTCTTGATAAATTTGCATCTCTACCATGGCTAGAAAAGGAGAAAGTGTACTCTGCAAGATACAGAAGAAGTATTTCATTGCTGTACATCAAAGAACACTGCAAGAGCATGTTTGAAATGTGGCACAAGAGTAATTTAAACAAAGTGAATTTGATCGATGCTTATTTCTGTGTAATGTTTGCAGCCCCAACTGCATTTATTGAAATGCTGAGGGAAAGGATGTTCAAGCCTGCTTTGTCAACTATAATAGCTGAAAACAGCAAGTATGCGTTTGCTCTTTGCTTTCACCCTTTTATTGTTTTATTTTTCGCCATGATAAATCATTTCCCATTTATGCTTCTGCTCCTTCTGGAATGCTTCAGGGTAGCAATTGTTTCACCAGCAAATCCAATTCATGTTGCTGCAAAGAAGATGCGTGAACTACGTACTAATTCGGTAATTGTGATGTCAGGAAACAAGATCATCGGCATATTGACGTATTGCTCTTCACCATTTACAATTCTATCTGCATCTGTTTTTCGGACTATTGTTTTTAAGTATTGCTAGCTATTCTTATCCTTTTTCACTGTACAAATGCAGCTCTAGGGACATCCTTATGCGTGTTGTCGCAACAAATATATCTCCTGAGTTGACTCTAGTGGAAAAGGTTTTCATTTAGAAGCAGTTTTATGCTTTGATTTGGTTCCCCTATTTAAATTTTAATTCTTTAATGGACTATCCTGCAAAAGTTTAATTGCTTGTCTTCATTGATTTGTCCATATTCTTCCTCAAGGTGATGACTCCAAATCCAGAGTGTGCAACACTTGAAACTACTATCCTTGAGGCAATGCATATAATGCATGATGGGAAGTTCCTTCATCTCCCAGTTTTGGACAAAGGTGACTGATTTCGCTCCAAAGGAATTAACTGACTTGATGATTGATTATTCTCAACAAAATGGCTGATTTGAATCGCGTCTTCTGTGCAGATGGAGCTTTGGTTGCCTGTATAGATGTTCTGCAGATCACTCATGCTGCGATTTCCATGGTTTGTGTAGCTAGTATATAAGCTGTTTTTTTAATAAATGCTGATTGCTGCAAAATCTCTTAAAATGAGGTTGAATCTAAATTTTCATCAAAAGAATCATATGCTACAATCTAGTTCTAGGGTTTTGGACAATTGATCATCCTTGATCCTTACGTGATTTTCCTGAATGCTTTTGGACAATTATTGTCTACATCTATCTTGAACGTAATAAATACACTTGACATACTATTTGTTCATTTTCAGTGCATACATTCTGCTTGTTAAATGCTAGACACATGTTTTACCAGGTGGAAAGTGGCTCTGGAACAATGAATGACATGGCAAACACTATGATGCAGAAGTTTTGGGACTCAGCTTTATCTGCAGAGCCAGCTGATGACTCGGATACTCATAGGTTCTTTATTATGCTCTAATTTGAATCCTTTTAGATTCCGTCATTTATCATTGTTGTATGTTCTACTGATCTGGCATAAATATTTTTGTTCAACAGTGAAATGTCATTGATTATGCCATCTGAAGCATCGGAGTTTGGGAAATATCCGTCTCTTGGTCTCGGGAATTCTTTTTCATATAAATTTGAGGATCAAAAAGGGCGTGTTCATCGTTTAAATTCTGGTGAGAGGCCATACCAATCTTGACAGTATTATTCATTCCATTGCCCGCTAACTCCTTTCCATGTAATTGTGCAAAATTCGTTCAGGTGCGGAACATTTAGATGAACTTGTAGCTGTTGTAATGCAACGAATAGGAGCCAGTAGTGAGCAAAGACGCCCTCAACTCCTGGCAAGTTCATAACTCGTTTTTTTCTCGTCCCTCGTCTATTCTCTGATATCGGGGTTTTTTTCAGCTAAATCTAAAATAAAATATTCTGAAACACAGTATGAAGACGACGAAGGCGATAGAGTTATGCTCACATCTGATGGGGATCTTCTCGCAGCAGTAGCACAAGCTCGAACAGTGAACCAGAAGGTGATAACACATTTACTTACCTCTTTTTTCCCTTTTTGCCCAGGTTGTCCTTCTCTTCACTGTAAAGTTGATCCAACTCTTTTTCCTTCAGGTCTTGAGGTTGCATTTGGACTTCCCTGAATCTCACGAGCAAGCAAAGACTCCGACGAGCACAACCACTCTGCAGAAAAGCAAAAGCAGGTGGACGTCCCTGAATTCTGGGGTCCTGGCAGGAGCAGTTGTTGTGACCAGCATTGGGGTGGTAGCGTATCTAAAGCGTGCTAATGTATGAGCCCGAGTTTGTTCTTTTGTGTATACAATAAACAGATATTGGCCTTTCCTCTCTAACGGAGGAAAGCTTCGGATGAAGGTAAGCCTCATTTTTGACAGATTCTGCCGATTGGTGAACCAGACCAATGGAATATGAACGGATCCTCCTGGATTACACACAAGTCTGATGTATGATACAAAACATCTTCATACTGCTTATCCAAGTTTCTGATTTCATTATATTCTGTTATTACTATCAAGCACCTTGCTAGTTGTTGCCCTCTCAAGTTGCACCTAGATGTTCAAATTTAGGTCGTTGGCAAAATAATTGAACTTTAGTAAGATTGATCCTTCGTTAATCAATAATTCATTTTTTTATTTGTATGGGTTCGCCCACATTCTGACCCTACACAAGTAGGATCTTCCTGAAAATAGTAGGGTCTTCCTAATGGACACGGATTATGGCTGTTCTTCGGAGTCTTGGACCGACACATTTGGATTTCTTGTTTCAACAAGTACATTCTTATATAAAAACCGCACAAACAGGCCATTTTTTTACTGTGTGTCCTAAGGGCATACTCTAGACATACTAATTAAAGTAACTAAAACCCCAAAATGAAAATAATGAACCCATTACAAAAAAGAATTAAAAACCAAAATTTAAGATCTACCAAATATTTCTATTAATAGTTGCTTATAATGTGCTCTTGGCACGTAATAGAAAAATCCATAAACTAAATCACCTTTTACACAGAAAGTGCAAAGAAAAACGACATACCCAAGTAGGTATTCAGCAAAGCCTTAAAAGTTTCCAATTTAAGTTTCCAAAATGTTTCCCAAAACATTGGCTCTGCATTCTGACATCGTTCACAGGGTTGGAGCCTTCAGTTTTAATAATATAATTAACATTAACAAATGGTAACAAAGTAGCTAGTGGGCATCGATCATAAAAAGGAACAGCCAGCAATCAGCATCTCATTTCCTTCTTTCAATTGCCCAACAATTTGATTGCATGAGAATAGAGCCTATACATCTGCAGCCACCCCATCGCGTTCACCAAACTAGTCCAAACCCTTGAAGCCTGAGGAAAAAAAAACAGCAAACCAAGGAAACAAATAATATTAAAGCTTCATGCCTGGAAACAAGGAAAATTAGAATGTACTTGAGGAACAACATAGAAACCACCAAAAAAGTCAAGGAAGAAACTTAAACCATACTTGTTAAGGACTGTCATTTTGCATGGACTTGGATTCAGGCTTGGCATCTGCTTCTAGAACATCAGCAATAACTTTTGGCACATTGTTCAGCCTACGTGCCTGCTCTTCTGGCGTCTTAAGCAACTTCCTAGCTTGCCCATGTTTATAGAACGTGCAGAACACAGTGGTCAAGGTCAACCAAGTTTGAAAGGCAACACAAACACAATCCTTTATAAGAGGAGAACACAAAAAGAAAAATGATAAGCCACATTTCATGTGTTTTGTCAATAATGAATCCTGTGTAAAAATGAATATGTGTACAAGGATATAAATCTCTCCATCCTTTCTCATTAGCCAAGTCAATTCGGTGTTGTAGAACAATCAACTCTCTCGCAATTGCCTGAAAGTTTTTCACCCAGAACTGGAATCAGAAACGTTAATAATGCATGGGCAACCAGGCTAAAATATGACCACTCATGATATTATCAATAGCTAGAAGACATGACCAATAGACCATTGCAGTTAAACAAGGCAATCTGTCATGTACCACACTTAGTAAAACTGCTTGCTTATGGCCATACTTACATGTTTTGTTATATCTTCATGAAGAGTGTTGACCTTCTGCTGAAGATCAACCTGTCAAATGGAACATGCACCAAGTAAAACAACGGAAAAGCAAACATAGTTCCTTTTCTTCTTAATTAGTGCAAGTGTAAGAAAGCAAGCCCTTAAATGTTGTAATCATCTGAAAAAGGCTTGTTTTTATTTCATTAAAAACATGACAAGGCTCAAATAACTGTTGAACTACACATAAAGTCAAAGTTAGCTTACAACAGTAGGCCTTCCAAGAATGCCTTTCTCTACCTTGCGGCGCAATTCCTCACATTCTTCCTGCATGCATGTTAAAAAAATAATAAACAATTTCCATGCATTCGAAACAGATTCCGTCCATGTACAGAACAGAGATGAAGTTATGAGGCAACGGATGGAAGTATGAACCTATATTTTTTTACTACCTCAGAGAAATCATCATCCGCAAGCATGGAGATCAGGGCATCACCGTCCATACCAGATAATTTTAGAATAATATCCCTTTTGTTTCCATCATCCGATCTTTTGAAATCTGTAGAAAGTCACAAACAAGATAGGCTCATCAATTAAAAGTTTAAGTAGAAGGATTACGATTTTAAATTATCATGTCTAAATCAAGATATAAATCAAACCCTGGGCTGAGCCTCGCATGTTTTAGATATCTGACAAATCTCTAGTAAGGTTAAAGTAGGTAGATTCAATATGAAATTGGCAGAAATAAACAAAAATAATGTTGTCAATCTAGGCATACCACTCATAAATGATATCATTGAAATAAATTTCAGGCATTACCTGTGACTTGAAGAAGCTCATAATAACACTTACGAACAGCTGACTTAACCTTCACAAAGCTACCTATTACTTTATGATCACAGCTTTCAGAATTCTTCAAAAGATCCTCCACCAAACTCCTTTTCAAGTAGACAAGCTTAATGTTTTCTGGAACTATAGATGCATAACAACTATATAAAACAGCTGGTTTTGCTTTATCCACATGAACCTTCTTGTGTTCTGTGTCCTTTTTCTGGGAATTTGATTTGACTGGGCTTTGCTTTTGCACACTCTTAGAAGATAGTAAAGATTTCAATTCCTCACCCTCTGAGCTGTGTCCATGCTCATCTTCATCTGAATACTCATAATTCTCTAAAAAATGGGATTCAAGGAAGTCCCTGATTTTATATATGGTCAATGACTTCCTCCCCAGTACTGAATATAGCGCAGCGTCACAAATAATTTTCTTGTTCTTCTTCTTTACCGGGTCAAAGAGATTCTTCTCTCGTGCATATGTATGCATAATTTCACTGACTTCATTCTGAGAGAGTTTCTGGCTAGTGTCTTTTCCAATCGAGACTAAAAAGTCTATTAGAGGTTTCGAACCCCAATCGATAAATTCTATTTTCTTTGGGCCCTTAGCCTCCTTCTTTTGTCGTTTTTGTCTTACCTTTTTCCTTTCTGATTTTTCCTTCAGAGTATATTCAATGAAAGAGTCAGTACCCTCCTTTCGTTTTTTTCGTTTCACCTTTTTGCTGAATGATTTGGTCTTTTGAGTAACCTCATCGTCACAGTCATCATCAGGAGCATAATCATCTGAGTGTGACTTTTTTGGGGAAGACCTGAGTGTGTTAATCTTTTCCATTTGAGCCTTTGCAGCCTGCAGATCTTTTATGGTTAGATTTTCCTTATCCCTCATTATTTCCCAGTATTCTTTGAAAAGACCCTCGATTGTTTCGCGATCATTGAAATCTACCTTCTCCTGCAAAAAAAACAAAAACATATAAAATCAGGATTAGAAACCACAATGGCATATAAAAAACACAGACAAGTTAAGGGAATAATCTAATCAGGATATAATGCCACATTTGTGAGATAAAATTTTAAATTAAACATTAATGCTTAATACTTATGCCACATGCCATTGTCGTTTGCGTATAAGTTTCATCTTTTAATAATTCAACAAGCAAGACCAAGATATTCACATTGGTGATCAGTAAGGCAGCTTCTTCTCACTGACTAGGGAACCTCAATACCAATGTGGATTGAGCATGAGCACCTCATCTACGTAATAAGAATTGGCCAATTACTACATACTGTATAAAAAATCCCCGTGGATAAAACTGTTATATTTGCTCATAATAGAACCTATTCTTCAATAGTTCATCTTCTCTTTCCCCATCATTTTCTCCAACCAGACTATCACTTGCCTCTTCATCCACAAAGCCACTCTCAATTGCCCAAAATAAATATGCACTTCACTCCAGTTTCCAGTTTTATTCTGATCTCTATAACGTCGTCACCCTCATTGACTGATGACAAGATCAAAATTCCTGTTTTGGGTTCTTCTTGTTTTTCCTTTGCTCTTTCTCCCTTGTTTACTCAAATAGCATGAGTGAGCTCAGATTGATAAAACAGATTGAACTGTGTTCTCCAGCAAAGCTAAGATCTTTTATTCCATTCATAAATTGCAAGTTGGAGACCTGAGCTTTTAGCATTAAGGTAATTGTTTGATTATCAAAAATAGGAATTGCGACTGGTGAAGCACACAATGGATCTGTTCAACAAATTTACTTAAGATTAATTATGGTTCAGATTAAATACTTCACCTACTCGTGAAAGCAGATTTGGGCGGCAGAGAGCATGGCTTTGAGAACAAACAAGCGAGTGATGGCCCAGATGAAGGAGACGACAGGGAAGGATAATATGGCTCATTATGAAACACTTCTATTTTAGTAGTATAAAAACAGTATACAAAAGTTATTGAGCCAGTAAAAAGGGGTTCCGGAGAGAGGATATATCAATTTAATGTAAGAAGAGCAATACCTAATGGACCAAAAATATCTTTATATAGCGTTGTCGTCAATGGTCATTTTCTTATATGAATCTGATATTTTGGCCAATTAACATCATCAAAACTAAGATGTTACACATTGACAATTGTGCTGGAAAAGGCAAGGAAAAGATAGCTAGAGACAGAAAAAGGATCAGTTATCTTATCCACTCTTCAATTAGTGATAACATGAGCAATTCGACGAAATACCGTACACACCACCACGACAATACATGACAGCTTTCACCTTACCTCCTCAGAGTCAACATCTATTCCTTCCTCCACCAACACAGCGAGCTTAAGACACTCGTCACAAATCCCATACACCTCACCGATCCGGGCAAATTCCCCATTGTCGACAATGCAGCGTTCGCACACAGCATTTGGACAGCAGATGCACCCAATGCTAGAGCTTTTGCGACATTTGCAGCAAGTATGCCAACCTGAAATCCACAAAACACCTTTCGAGTAAGACTACATGCACGTACAATTCCACAGAAACACAAATACTGTAAGCATGAATGTACACAAAAAAAAAGAGGCAATGTTCACAGAAATGCACAAAATTGAGCATACCGCATATCCATTCCTCACTAACAGGGTTTTTAATGCAGTCTTGATGATAAGCCTTCGTGCAAAGCCTGGAAGTTACACACAGAAAAACCTTGATGAAAACATTTATAAGAACTTGGCAGCAAGGGTTTCTCTAAATCTTAATGCAAACTGAAAATCTAGCTTTCAAAGTTCAATACCCATCTAATTACTTCCCTAGAATGCTTACTTTCGGCTAACCCTTTCCAAATTCCAATCAATTACAAAACCATAGATATGTAGCAAAAACAGTCTTTTACAAACACATTTTTTTTAAAGATTAACATGCTGGTTTCTAAGACTCGCCTACTCGTTCAGCCAATTTTTTTTTCTCAGGCGGAGCAAAATTGCAGGAAATCAGGCATGGGTTTTTCTCCTCTGGTGCCCTAAAGTAGGATCGAAAAGGTAAGAAAAGGGGTAATCAAGAGACAGAAAGGGAGGGAGGAAGAGAGCAGACTCGTGATCACAGAGAATGAGGTCGCCTCCATCTTTGCAAACGAAGCAGTAGTCCTCGGACTCTTCAATCGGCTCCACTGGCTTAGTAGGCTTGCGCTTGTTACAGTTTTTGTGCCCCATTGTCATCGAAGAGGGGAATTGTGAAGAAGAGAGAGAATTTTGGGTCTCAGCTCCGAGGCCAAGACCAGGGGAGGGGAAAGAGAATAATGGAGGCAGGAGCGAGAGAGAGAGACTGCAAAGTACAAACAGTTTCTTTTGCAGAGGCGCAGAGATTTTATTGAAACCCACACTACAATTAAAAAAGAGAGTCTATATTTTGTTATTAGGTTAAATTGTTATTATCAGCTAAATTTGAGTATTTGTACATAACTACTCATAAATTCCGTAATTACAGCAAATCACTTGTAAAAATAAAAATTTGTGAACAAAGTTACCCATAAAATTCAGAATTGTAGAATATCACAAATAAAATAGAAGTTTGTGTATAAAATCACCCATAAGATTCAAATTTGCTTTAAACCATCGTCAAATAACTTCGTTAACATATAACCACCTATACAATTAAAAATAAGTAAAGAGCCAAACAAATTTGATTATTCCCATGACGGAATATATCACTCGATGCTGCCTCCTTTTTTACGTATGCTCAAAGTTCAAATCTCGCTCCGTAAAGAGTGTCCGATGCTCATATACTATCTAAGACCACAACACCGAGTCCGTCTTTGACTAGAGCTTTATCCTCGTTATCAAGTGCCGCTCTACTAATTTCCTCAATCACGCCTTCACATACACCCATGCCCCACATTAACACCTCAACAACTTTATAAGAAGTATCTACCTACTCCTTGCATCTTCGGTGTTAGATTTTATCAACATTGTTAATAACCATGAACAAAGGTTGAGATTCATGAATGGTTATATGTTGATGGGTTAATTTATAGGTGGTTTAAGGGAATTCTAGATTTTATGGGAGGTTTAATGCACAAACTTTTAAATTGCGGGTATTTTATGCAATTTCACATTTTATAGGTGGTTTTGTGCACAAAGTTTTGTTTCGCGGGTGATTTTCTACACTTTTGGATTTCACGAAAATACAATGACTTATTGTCCTAAAAGCATTAAAACTCTTACTTTTTTACTAAAAATTTTAGGGTTAGCCGTTTAGGAAGCATTCTTTCGCTTTTTGACTTTTTGTAGTGTCGGAGTGTTGTCACTAAATGATGCTTTACTATAAAACTAGCGTAGTTCCCACGTCATACGCCAATTATTTTTTTAATTATGTTTCAATATCATATCAATGATACGGTATTCAAAAATACACCAATTAATACCTCGATTTAATGCATAATCATGCCACTAGATTGAACATATGTGTACTAAATTTGAATATAAATTGTTATATATCGATTACTCCAGTATGGTATAATAACTACAGTCTAATTTAAACAAATATATTAACAACATACTTCATGTGTCTTTGTTTAGTGAATTTGTGCTTGATGACTCTCATGTACCCAACTACAATGATGTCGAGATTTATTCAAACAAACACTTATGAAGAAAGCCCGGAAAAGATTTTTGAGCATCGAGTAAAGCAGCTACGCAACAGTGAAGTATCATTGGTCAGGGTACTTTGGTCACGACATGGTTGTGAAGAGACTCCCTAAGAGACTTGAGAAACTGAGCATGATATGCAGAAGTATTTCCCAGACTTGTTGTGGTCTTAGTTAAATAACTTTAAGGGGTTACTTTAGCTTATATCATTTTTTTTGTAGTCGAATATTCTAGATATACTCAATCCTTTTAATATGTTGGGCATCTCGTGGTTTCAATCTGGTTTGGGGGTCGAAATATTTTTAAGAGGGTGCGATTAAAAATGGCTTAATGAGGAGATTATTTTTGAAGTTGTTAAGCTAATATTAAAATAGATATAAAGTGTCTTTAAAGATAATAGGAAATGATCTTTGACAAAATTATAATTTAAGAGTAGTTCAAAAGAGAATAAAATTCGAAAAAAAAAACAAGTAACTGAATCGCGACTAATATCCGCGCTTGTGGGGCACTCACGATCACGGGTCAACAATTGCAAGTTATGATGATTAGACCTTGACGTGTGACAATGGTGGCTCTCACGGTACTAGAAGTGTTTTTGCTCTGATTCACCTGCTTCTCCCCTACCACACATCCTCCACCATACGGCTTTCCCATCAAGCCTTATCTTTATGAGGCTAGGGTTTGGGCTTGTTGAGCTCCTCCTTATTCTATAAATAGAGGGTGGAGTTGAAGGAACAATTCGCACCTCCATCCCTCTCTTCTCTCACTTTGTCTTCAATTAAATGATAGTAAAAGTTCCATTGTTGCAGTTTTTGGCAATAAATCCCAAAGTGGTGTTGATGTTCGATCATTTGAAGGCTCGTAATCCAGCTTCTCGACAACCTGAGTACCCGTGATCACGATTAGTGATATCACGACCATCAATTTGCACCAAGTGCCCATCTCAATGGTGTTGTAACTCTACCCTCATGGCTTGTGACCATGCTTCGATACCTTGCTTCGTTTTCCATGTTTGTCGTCATCAAGTCTCAATATAGTATTCGAGGCGATTGTTATTAGGTATTAATGTTGCTATTTTGGATGATAATAATAGAATTTATATTATTAACTCGAGAAATAAATTATTACAGCATTAATAATTTATTCCTTTAAATGAAATAATAGATATTGATGTGTTTCATTTAAATATATATCGAGCCCTATTTAGGTCAACCTTCATGTGGAGTTCATTAACTCTGAGGCCTTCGTAATCATTCTTCGAAAATCTCTAAGTTAAGTGGATGACTCTCTCTTCTACTCGATAATCGTGAAGTTGACTATCGTTATCTTAATTTGGGTTGGGGATCGACAAACTTGCTTGCTAAGTAAACAGACTAGGATTTATTATGCTTTAGAGATAATGACTAGTGTTATTATTCTTATTATCATATTGCGTTCGTACATGGACTTAGATCTTTAATGATGTGTACGCATCATTTCCTTATTTAAAGTCTCTCTTCAAGACAATGTTATGAACTAGTTTAAGAGAGGGGTATGCGAATGAGTGTTCCCATACCTCTTTACAACCACATTAGGAGATATATATATAATCAACTCTTGATACTAGGTCATGTCTCTACCTACTCTAAGATTAAGAGAGGTTACAACAGCCTTGCTAAGTTGCGGAACTTGCTTTCCTTATTCATCGTACAACTTTGAAAACCACTCTAGGTCCTCGCTATTAAAGATTCAATTTTCCACTCTGATATGCACAAGTGCACAACCCACATGCTAAGAGAGTGGTTATAGATCTAATTACCCAATGGTAAATTTGTATATAGTAATTGAATTGTGAAAATTTCCACCAAATATTAAACACACATCTTTCTTGGAAGCTGCTTTCATGTAGTGTCCTACTTTCAAGAAATCTCCTATTTGTTTATGCTTAAGCTATTGTTATTTTTGTCTGTTGAGCCTTGTTCACCTGATGTCTCTCGTTCAAAGAGTCGTATACTTTCCGCTTGAAAGAATCCTTGACTGCTATGTATAAACCAGTCTTCATTTGGATGTGATGTCATCACGCCTGACCATTTCTTAAAATCAAATCTTGCCTATTTGCATAGTCTCACGTAAGACTACATCCCTTCTTTCTTTCCCAACTTGGTTAGTTGGTACTTGTTTGTCTTTTATAAAAATATAAGGTAGTAAGGGGTAAATTGTCCAATAGTACAACTGAAGACGTATGATCTAATGGAAGGGAAGGAAGGTCATCAAACGTCTTTTGTTTTGACCATGTTTTGGGCCTCACATATGCTTTCGTAGTTTTAAACGATGTTATTTCTTTTTCCAATACAACCCTTGAAAACAATTATAGTAATATTAAGAGAAGTGTTCTCAATTGTAACCTGAATCGCTTTAATTAAATGAATTTAGTTATCTCCCTATTCTTTATTTTGGTAGTAATGTCTTTTTAAAGAATTGCACCACGTATCCTCCCTTTCTGCGTTACACGTGTCCCAAAAAAAAAAATACGTGTTTTTTTAACAACTGCATTATCCTTTTTATGCGGTTTCCCTTCTTCCATTTAACCCTATTCGTCTCTCTCGGTACACTCCTCGCCTCCTCTCTCCTGATCTCCTTCTCCGACTCTTCACCAGCAACTGGAGTCATCGACGCATCGGAGGGCCACCGGCCACCACACTTCTCATAAACTGTAAGTTGGCGGTTTTGATCTACGTTACTTCTCCATTCGAATCTTCGCAAATTTCAAATTCGATTTCTCCTCTCACTCGAGTCCATGGGTAATCATCTCTCTCCTTCGTTGCTTTGTTACTGATTTTATGCTTCATTTTCGATTGCTCAAGTTCCTGATTGCTTTTGTATTTCTGTATCTTTGTTCCTAATTGCTTTTGCGTTTCGAATTCATGTCTTGTATAATTAAAAGATTCAACTCTTCCTTACCTCCTCCTCTACCTTTTCCATTACCCTTCTTATGGCTTCCCAACTCTTCCCAGCTTCAATTGGATCTCCTCCACCCATGGTGTTCACTCGCCAGGTAATGCTTCTATTTTTACTCGCCCGGTAATGCCTCTACTTTTTCTTTTATTGTTATAATGTATCGTTGCCTTTATGTATTGCCCTTGAAGGAATCTTGCTGGTTCATGTAGTTGGAGGTTTTATAGTCTCATAAATGGCCACCGCTTGCTGCTTTTATGCCCTAGAAGGAATCTTGAAACTATGGTTCTCGGAAATGGTGCCTGATAAATCTGAAATAAGGATCCATTGGTAGTTACTTAATTGTTTAACATGTGACATCCTGTTGTGAATGAATTTCTTCTGATTGTTCTACTGAGTAGAGAGGCTGAGTTTAGGCCTCTAATTGAACAAAATGATGTTGAATGCTTAACGAAATCTTTATGTTATCATTCAGTTCATCTTTCTCATGATCATTAATCTTCAGGTCTTGCAGCTTAGACAGATTTCAGTGTGCTCTGAGCAAACTAGTGTTGTTTTCAACCCCCCATTTAAGTGTAAGCCACATCCTGATCAAGTTTTTTTCTTTGCTAATGTAATGTTGAACAAAGATACAATGTGCTAAGTTTTTCATATGTAGTTGCTTTAGTCTGATATGTCCTTTAGTTGTTGTGGCCATATGGTTAGATTATAATGCAAACAGAGGATTCTTATTCATTTGTTGTGTGTAAATCCCAAAAGTTGTGTCCTATTTCTACTTAAGTCGTTAACTTATCTGTTAACTTCATCCGTATTGTTTTGTAGATGGTTCCTGTTGTGTACAATCAAAGTATATTTCTTCAACAAAATTTTGTTTCAACCACGGAAAGAAGCTTGATAATGCATATTATGCAACACACATGAGTTGCTCTGGTAGGTCATATAGATCTATTATAGCAAGTTCAGACCAAACGCAGGGTGGTATCCCTGATTATTCTGTCCCAGCTACATTTGGATCAACTTATTTTTATTTCAATAGCTATGATGAGGTAATAATAGAGTGTTAGCTCTCATTAAGCATTGCAAGCCCTATTTCGTTGTGGAAAATTAATTGAAAGCCATCATTTTGCTTTTCAAGGTATTGGAATGATAAAGATGTCCTTCAGAAGTTGGGGGAAGCAATGGGTCTTCCAATAGGGGATGAAGGAGGATCTCTAGACCAGGTCGTACCAGAGGAGACAGAAGATCCTGGAAATGAGGAAGAGTTGATCGTTCATCATACTGCCAGTATGGGTGATGTGGAGGTATTATGAGTTGGGGAAACTTGTGGGGATTGTGTTGACATTCCTTCTTCCAAGCTGATGTGTTGATATTTTTGCAAACATCTAACAAAAGCTACATTGTGGTTTTGCTCAAGGTTTGAAGAATGTTATAGCTTCTGGTGCTGATATAAATGAGGAAGATTCAGAGGGAAGGACCGCATTACATTTTGCATATGGATATGGCGAGGTACTGTTGTTTTCTATATTTTTTCGAATTTAATCATTTAATTTGCACAACTAATGGTGTCAGCCCTATATTCACTTTGTAGTTGAAATTTAACAATTTAGTACTTAAGGATAAAAAAGGGGTCCAATTTCTTTGCTTTTCTACTAAACTATGTCATTGTATATTGTCATATTTATTAGATAAATTAATATGTTTGTCTGAGTATAGCTATGAAGATTATCTCCACATAAGGAATTGAAATGACACCCAAAGTACGCGCCTCACGCGCCCCCCTCAAGAGGAATGGCCAGAATATTGCCCTAGAAGTCGCAGAGACGTCGCCGGTGCCATCGTCAACAACGCCATCATCGATTGCCCAAATCGAAGCCTCCTGTAATCCAAGGAACAAGAACCATGATGACACTAAGCCTCATTCGAAGGAGATTTGGAGAACTTTTGCTGTCAGAGCGGCGCTTCGGGCCTTGGAATTTTGGATTGGCATTCGGTGGCTCCTTCAAGCGACGATTCAATTTTCGTTCAATAGGGCGCGCTTTCTGATTGGTAGAGCGGTCGGGATTTGCTTTTCGCACTGTTGGGGGCGTATCCTAGATTGCTTCGGCTTGCCTTGGAGCCCAAGGACTTTTGGCGACGCTGCAAATTCCTCTCTGGTTTTGATGCATGCCTATGTTGCCGCCCAAAAATTGGTGGCCACGCCTCAAACCTGCAGTTGATTGCTTCTTTGTGGTTGATCAAAGGGCTTCCTATGTTCTATAAATTCAGGAGGGGTGTTTTGGTTGTCCTCCACACCTTGCTCGCCCTTCTCCCTTGCTTTCTTCCCTCTTGCATCTCTGACCCTGCTTGTCTGCCTTGTTTTCCTTCCTCCTCAGTCTCTGCTCTTTCCATGGCGGAAGAATCGGTTCCCACCAAATCTGCTATGGAGACTTCTTCGTCGTCCCAGAACAAGAACAACCCTGAGGTTGCTAGGCACGCTGCTTCCTCCTCCAATACCAATGCTCATACAGGGGAAAACCAAGCCCCTTCTAGCTTTTCGGATCCAAATCCGATTGATAGCCGACTGTCGAAATTAAAAATCGACCCAAAGGTGTACGCTGCCCAACTTGAAAAAGCGAAAGTGACTACCAAGAAGACCATGGAGTCGTCTCTAATGGCATACATTGTTGGCAAACCGGTTGAATTCACAAAGCTGAGGTCCAAACTTCGCAAGCTTTGGAGAGGAATCTTTGAGCCGGAGTTCACAAACCGGTTGAACTACTGGTTTAAAATCCGATTCAGGAGCCCGAAAGAAAAGAAGTGGATTTGGGAGGCCCGTCCCTATCATGTGCTGGGGCAGCTCCTTGTCCTGAAGGAATGGAGGCCCGACTTTAACCCAGCAAAAGAACCGAAGAACTTCGTTGATCTGTGGTTCCGGCTGCCAAAGCTTCCTCAACTATATCTGACGACAGACGCACTTCCCATCATCATGGAAGCAAACGGGTTAGGCAAACTTATTAAATTTGAAACCCATAATAACCGAATTTGTACTAATGTTGATTTCAATATCATTCATTTGGAATCGGTTATTGCACCAACGGAAACCGGTGAGATGGGGGAGCTCAAAATCTGGTTTGAAGATAATCAAAAAGGGTGTGGCTTTTGTGGGGATGAGGACCATCTCTACTACCAATGCCCGGAAAAGAAGCTTATGGCGACAGGTGGTAATAGGAGCCTGCCAAAATCGAATGACAAAGGTAAAGGAAAAATGGAGGATATCAAGGAGCAGGTTCAACAAGTTGTTAATGCAGGGGTTGCGAAGGGAAAAGGCCCTGTTATCAAGGAATCGGCTACTGTCATCCCTCCTGGTCAAGATGATAAGCAGCTCAACCTACCCAAGTCTGAAGTCCCGACTATCTTCATGATTCCGGCCTCCATCTACACCTCTACTGATGCGAGCGGATCTCAGGCGGGTGGGAGGGAGTCAAGACTGTGGGTTCAGGGTCTTCCCTCCTAAGATTGTGTTGAATGAGCAGCCTGCTGAGACCAAGAGCGGTGTTATGTCAGGTGGTGTGCAGGATAATGTTGAGGTTGTTGATGAAGGCAACGGTAAGATCACTGAGGAAGGGGAAATTCTGGATAACGAGGTGTTCCTGGATGCGGTTATGGGCGAAGGGACCTCAGCTAAAAAAACCCCAGAGGTGGATGGCAGTCCAATTCCTGACAAGAAGGAGGATGAGTTCAAGGAGGCTAACTCTGAAAGCTCTTTCAACGCTTTCACTATGGCGATTGGGCTCCAAGGGCAGAGGTTTGATGATTTCATTGAGGTTACGGATCTTGTACAATCCGACACTAGTCCCAAGAGAGGAAGCAATGTGGAAGACGACACGGCATCATCGGCCCCGAAGAGGCCTAAGAGAAAAGTTAATTAATGAAGAGTTGTTGGTTAGGTCGACTATCAGGCTGCGGGCTCAAGACTCACATCTGCAGCGAAAATGCATTGGAGAATCTCAAAACTCCCCCAACTGATTCAAGTCAGCGTCAATACTCCATTAAACACATTATTATCTGGTGTCTTTTATCTATGTTTTCGTTTGTTGTGGCCTGTGCGTCGTTCGGTCTCTTGTTTGTTCTTCCTGCGTTGTGGCTGTTTTTGTGTCTGTTGGTTTCTTGTAAGGTCAATATGAGCAAGTTAATGGAGTATGTGTGCTTTTGGGTTTACCCTTGGTGTGTGCTCTTGTTGGTTTCTCTCTCTTTTCTTATTATGTTCGTTGTGTCAAGTGGGTTGTTTAAACCTATCTGGGCATCTTTGCAGCTAAAACAACTTTGCTACCTTAAATTGGACCATCACAGGGCTGCCCTTGTAGTCCTGCTGTGCCAAGTCCTTTGCTTACCCCCGAGTTTTAACCAATGCTGTGATACTCTGTTGCATTTAGGGAGTTTAAACCCATGGTTTATTGAAAAGGAATTTGGCTCTCTTTGGTTGCTGAAGTTTTTCATGCTGTCGTGCTTAAATGGTTGTTTGTCACGTTTTGACTCAAGGCTTAGCTGTGATTGTAATGGAAGACGCGTCTGCAGTGATGCTTTGTTAGTGAACTTGCGTGTGTTTGTAAGATTTGGTTACCAAAGGGAGGAATTTGTGGCTGTCCTTTGTGACGAGACAATGTGCCGCTTGGAAAGGCATTCAGGAAATACACTTGTTGGTATTAAAAACCATGTCTACAAGGCTACCAAGCCAGATAGTATTGACACGGCTTACACGTACTCTCCCACCAAGTTAATTTTGAAAGTTGTTCTTATGCAAAATAAACTAGCTAACAAGTTTTGGCCTAGGGAAAACGTGGAAAATGGCAAAATTCCACGTATTCTCAAACAAGCTGTAACCCAACTTTCAAACTATGGAAAAATGGTAAAATGGGAAATAAACCCATATAAAAAAGTTTAATATGAAGATTTGCCTCTGGAATTCTAGAGGTCTAAAAGAACAAAATCGGTGGACCGAAATTAACGCCTTATGTAAAACGGAACATTTCCAAATGATTGCTCTAGTGGAAATAAAATGCCCACAATTACCTATCCTGAAAAATTGGACCAACGTGGGTTTCGATTCCTACGAATTCGTTCCTTCAATTGGTATGGCTGGTGGTCTTCTTATTGTTTGGAAAAGCCACCAATTGCCGAATGAAGCCATCAAAACGATTCATAAAGAGGACCTATTTGTGGCGTTCAAGTATACAAATCTTGACAACCATAAAGAACTTGTCATTATTTTTGCATACGCCCCCCCGAAACCACAGGACAAAAATCTCTTCTGGGATAAAATAAAGTCGTTCATTCTTCAAGCACAACTCCCTTGTATAGTTATGGGGGATTTGAACGAAATTCATGGACCTGAGGAAAAGCTAGGAGGGACTATACCATCTGCGTCGAGATTCAGTAGACTATTTGACTTCAAAAATGACTGTAACTTAACTGATATTCCTACGTTTGGGAATAAATTTACTTGGAGAAGATCCAAAGAAATGGACAATAAGAATACCTTTGAAAAATTAGACCGGGTTCTGGTGAGTGATCAAATTATCCAATTGTTCCCGTCAATCTCTACCAAAAATCACAATTTCTCATCGTCCGATCACTGCCCGATATCGTGTGAGATACCAACGGATGGTGTCACAAAAGCACGCCCTTTTAAATTGAATCCATGTGGACTTCCAGAAAGGATTTTCAGATCATTGTAAAACAAGCATGGAGGCTCAACCCAACAGGATCTCACATGTTCAAGCTGGTAAAAAAAACACAATGTCTTAAAGCAAAAGCAAAAGCTTGGAACAAAACAACGTTTGGAAACATTTTTGAACAATTTAAGAAGGTCAATGACGACTTGCTTAAAGTTCAAAAAGAAATCATTGAACGAGGAAACATATCTCTATCTCAAAAGCAGGATAGATTGAGTAAGAAGCGGGATTGTCTAATACAGTTCCAATACTCGTATTGGAAACAAAGAGGAAAGAATAATCACCTAAACCTTAATGATAGGAACACCAAATACTTCCATCGCATCGCAAGCGGTCGCAGGAATAGGACTAACATCCGCGAGCTCATTGCCAGCGATGGGATGCATATCACTGGAGCTGGTAATATAAAAATGGAAATCCTGAGGGACTTTCAGAATCGCTTCTGGCGAACATACATAAATAAAAGGAAAATGGCGGAGCTCACTCGAAACATTCACAACGAAATATCGGAAGAAGATAACAACGAGATCATGAAACCGGTGACCAATTCGGAAATAAAAGCAGCAGTATTTGATATTGAGGAAGACAAATCACCAGGACCCGATGGTATGACCTCATGTTTCTATAAAAAATACTGGCACATCGTAGGGCCGGATGTCACTAAAGCTGTTAAAAGCTTCTTCCACTCTGGGAAGATGCTCAAGCAAATCAACCACACTTTCATAACTTTGGTTCCAAAGCTCTACCAATCATTACAGGCCTATTAGCCTGTGCAACACAATTTATAAAATTATTTCCAAAATTCTAACAGCTAGACTTAAAAAGGTCATGGGCAAGCTAATACACCCAATGCAATCAGCATTCTTAGAAAACCGAAGTATTCATGATAATACTCTCATCACACATGAAATCCTTCACTCATTCCGGAATAAGAAAGGTATGGGAGGGTGGGTGGCCATCAAACTTGACATGGAAAAAGCTTATGACCGGGTTAGCTGGGATTTCTTAGTACATGTCTTGGAAAAATTCGGGTTCCATAAAAAATTTATCTCTTGGATTAAAGAGTGTATTGAAACAGTTACGTTCTCAATCCTTGTTAACAATGGCCCTACGGAACAATTTAAACCGCAAAAAGGTCTGCGCCAGGGTGACCCCCTTTCACCGTATTTGTTTATTCTGGCTGTTGAAGTGCTAGCTAGGCAACTGCAACGGGCTAACATGGACACGAAGAGCGGGGTTGGTATTCAGATTACGAGGGGAGGTACCAAAATCCCTTTTCTTACGTGTGCAGATGATATCATCATCTTTGCAAAAGCAAGTAACCATGCTTGCCAAAATGTTAAGAGCATAATTGAGGATTATTGCCAGACCTCTGGACAGAAGGTAAACCTTCATAAATCAGCGGTCCAAGTTACAAAAAATATTAATAATGTGCAACTAAAAATCAGATCAGACAAACTCTACATATAACAAACACCACATCCCTGGATAAATACCTGGGATGCCCCCTAATTAATGAAAGGGTTACAAAAAACACATTCAATGCCTATAGAGCAAGAACAAGGGATCAACTCTCGAAATGGAAAGCGAACACCCTTTCCCAAGAAGGTCGGGCTACTCTGATTAAGGCTAACCTGTCAGCACAACCAAACTACCTTATGCAATCCTTCTTCCTGACTAAAGCCACCCACGACGAACTTGACAAGATAAATCTTGATTTCTTTTGGAATAGGGCCAGCGGGTACAAACCGTTGACCAGCTGGAATTCGATATGCAGGCCTACTCACCACAGTGGACTTGGTATTGCTAAAGCAGAGGAGACACAAATGAAATTATTATGGAAAATAATAGCAGACCCGGGGAACATATGGGTCAAAATTGTTAAGGAAAAATACCTAAGAACAAAAAACCTTTCGAATTACAAGCAATAAAACACCTCAGGGCAATGGTCCAAACTTATGAGCTTAAAGGATCTTTTCTTGTCGGGCCTTATGTGGCAAGTTGGGATGGGAAGTCCACCCGGTTCTGGAAGGACAATTGGATTCCTGATCTCAACATTAAACCCAAAGCGGAAGCTAGCCATGTGATAAACGAGGAAGAACTTGTGTGCTCATATATACGAGCTGATAAAACCTGGGATTTACATAAACTAAGACAAGTTCTAAATCCTGGCGATGTTGATGAGATCACCAAGATAACTTTACCTGTTAATAATTTAACTGACCGAGTATACTGGAAAGCAAGTAAGAATGGATGGTATTCAACTAATGCCACAATGAAATGGATCCAAGACAACAAAACAAGTCCTAGAGTCGATCTTAAATGGATATGGAACTTAAACATCCCTCCGAAGCAGAGAAACTTCATATGGAAGCTCTGTCGTAATGGATTGCCTACCAAATCCAGATTGGCTGCAAATCATATCGCAGTACCACAAGGATGTGGTTTCTGTACTTCACAAAATGAAGATGCATTCCATCTTTTTATCGAATGTTGCCATGCGCGCCATGCTCTCGGTGCTCTTAACCCTTCATTGGGGCGAATGGTGGGACTACTTGACTCTCAAAATCGGTCCCCATTGGATTTTGTTAATGAGCTGCGAGCTAGACTCAACACAACCCAAATTGAATCCATGCTCAATCTCTGGTGGTGCATTTGGTATCTCAGGAACAAAAACACCTTTGAGGGGACTGGCCAGCCTCACTTAAACCCCAAGGAAACAATGGAATTTGCTTGTAAGCAAATGGCTGATTGGAAAAGAGCGTTGGCTTCAAAACAATCCGAGAGAGAGGCAAAAAATGTGGGCGTGAAAACTGCCTCCCAATCCGGCAAAAAGGGGATTGCGAGATGGACTAAACCCCCAAGTAATTTTTATAAACTTAAATTTGATGGTGCCGTAAACTCCTCGGGAGCGGCCTCGTTTGGTTTTATTATCAGGGACTCTACAGGTGACACTGTTGCTTATGAAGGTGGCTTCCTCGGGCAGCGTTCCGTGGTGTTCTCCGAAGCTCTTGCGCTTCGGCAAGGGATTCTAGAAGCTACTCGGCGTGGCATTCCCCGTTTGGTGATTGAAGGTGACAACCTGCAGGTGGTTAATGCAGTGTTGGGGGATTGGAGCTGTCCGTGGGAAGTGGAACTCATTCGGGCAGACATTCAGCTTTTGGTCAGTAATTTTCAGAGTTGGGGTATCCGACATGTCTTCAGGGAAGCCAACTCTGTTGCAGATCATATTGCGGCCTCGTTCCGTCTTGTGCAGACTTGCTCGCTCAGTTCTGATCCGGTTCTTAGGGATCTCATCCGTCTGGATGCCATAGGATAGTCTCTTGTTGTATAGGAGCTAGCCTAATTCTTTCCTTTATCAAAAAAAAAAAATGAAGATTATCTCCATATTATATTACTAATTTAGGTTGAGATACTTGATTTTATTAGTTTGATTGGTTTGGATGTGCCCGAAGCACTAACAAATACATATAAATCTCTTTCAGATCAAGTGTGTTCATATGCTACTTGAAGCCGAGGCAAAGGTGGATGCAACTAACTCAGAGCCCGGATGCAAGGAATTCAATTAGCTAACTAGCACAACAAGTGAACAGGGAAGACTTTTCAAGCATGTTTGTTGGACCTGGAAGAGGCTAGGAAGGAAGAAGCCAAGATGGTGGCATGGACTTTTCAAGTATGTCTCAACAGATGATGCCTATTGTGTCACGTGCTCTTTTTGGCAACTCCCCTCGAACAACATAATTTTTAAAATATAATGTATGCCATGTAATTCATGACACTTCTTTGTATATCATATACCAATTAATCCACTTATATATAGACTTACCAAAAACTGATTGAATCCGAACACCCAACTCACTCGGAGAACTACACTTACTCGATCCAAATCACCTAAAACACAATTCTAACCAAACCTCAAAATACTAGGACATGACCCGATAGTGTCATAAATGTGACTTTTTTGTTATTAAAAAAATAAACTATTTTAATGAATGAAATTATTACATTTTTTTAAAAATCTATGAATTATTTAATAAATATAAACAATTAAATTTAAAAAGTGTTATTGTTGACCCAAAGAAACGAAGACAAAATCGATCCAACTAAACTACACAATATTAATACATCTAAATCCGAGCAAGGCTCAGGATCTACACTAGTATTGAAGTAATTGCTTAGAAATGTCTTTTCAAAATTTTGCACCACGTATCCTTTTTGTTTGCTTTACATCTGGCCCAATAGAATAACAACAACGTGTTTCCTTTTACGTTTTTTTTTGCTTTATACTCTTTCTCCTGCTAAAACTTTGGCTTCTCACGTTGGTCGTTCCTCCTCTAGACGATTGTGACAGTTTCTCCGTTCTTCTCATGATAAGCTCGGCCCCATCCCTCAGAGAGAAGATGAAATTGAGCCGGTCGGCGGTCATCCGGTGGAGGCGCCGCCGCTGACCGACGGCACTAACAACCACGGTCCGAGTCCGACGGTGAGGATGAAGGACATTCAAGGGATGCCTGACACTCATGGCAGCCTTCTTCTCCGAGTTTTCTTGTTCGTCTTCGCCGCCATCTCCCTCTGTGTTATGGCCTCCACTACCGATTTCGCCTCCGCCACCGCTTTCACATTGGACTGATTCTTCCTCCTTGTCTCGGATTTCGTTTTGAATGTTTGATTATGCTGGTGCCAATTGGATGGTTGTTTAGGTTATTTAGACTGCTAATGGTGTTTATGTAGATGTGTGAGCATCCAAATTGTATTGGCGTGTGATTGAGCGTCCAGATTCTTTGTCTGCGCCCGCAAGTCCCGGACGCTCTCCTCTCCGTCTGTCGCCCAGTCGTTGTCCATCCATACCTCGCCTGCAATCCCGCTTGTTGCCTACAAGTACATGTCGTCTTCAATTGTGTTGCCCTCGCTTCTAATTTACGTTCGTGTTCAATTGGTTTCCACCTCTGTGGTCGACGTGGACGAGGTATGTTTCCAGCCATTGAGATTCCGTCTTCTCATTGAGATTTTTCGCTTGCTTCATCATCTTTTCTTTGTGAGATGTGCACTAAATTAATGTTTGTGAAGTATAGTTCTCATGCCCAATTGCAATTGCCTTGAAAGTGTTTGATTAAATGTCAATGTGAAGATTGTAGGTTTAATTTGGTATTGAAATCTGTAACATTCAGTGCTTTTTTCCTATATAAAAATCAAAGTCAGATTGAAGCTATAGTATTGTATTTTGCTTTGGGTTGCTGCTTTCCAGAAGTGCAGGATCATTGATGATTGAATATACTTGTGGAAACAATTGCAAGAATTTAGAAGCTGAAACAACAGGACCTAGAATTAAATTGTTAACAAAACAATTGCAACTCATTAGCAGTTTTTGGGTTGCACACGTCCTTATGATACAAAAAAAATCTTCAGTGGATGGTAGACCTAGAATTCATGAAAAGTTTTTTTCCCCTGATTGCAACTTTGTATTATATGTTGTAATTTGTGGAACGCAAGAAATCAAGATGCACTATTTTGGAGGTTTTTTTATTGACACTTTGATAGTCCATGATGCATATGCTTGACATGCTTATCTGGTGTTGCAAGGCTGATTTTATACTACTTAAAATGATTATCAAGACCTATTTAGGTTTTGGTGACTTTTTTTGTAAATTGTTTGATCAATTCTCTGTATACTGTTTTCCAAGATCATATGGCGAGTTATACCATGATGAATGGAATGGAACTGTAAGTTTTGCTTACATTCTTATTCAGAGGTGCCATTATCATGTTATTAATTTACAAAAAAAAATAAAACGAAGTATATATAAGGCAAAAATTATATATTATAAGGTTTACCTAACAAATGATAAAGATGATAACTGAATTCTTATACCATTTGCGGTCAAAGCATATATTTTTATTTGTACAGTGTATACGGCCTTTTTCTGTTGGTTTTTCCACCTCCTTTTATTTCATATACTACTCAAGATGTTTAACGATTAGCTAACAGCCAAAGCTTGGAAATTATCATGCCTAGGTTATGGTTTTCAGCCACATTTATTACGTGTTAGCAGGAATGATCTTACTTCTATGTGTGATTGAGAATTTGGAGCTGGTTTTACATGAATTGAGAGGCATTGGCTAGAGTTGCTGGAGCATTTCATGCATTGAATTATGGTTTACAATTTATACTTTGTTCAATTGGGGATCTTCATTCCTCATATTGGCAACAAGACTTTAATGGTTGTAGCTGTTGCCGGTTGTAATGGTTGTAGCTATTTTTTGCAGTCATTCCCATGTGTGGGATTATTTCTTCTAAGTTTTCCAATTTTATAAGATATGAAGATAATTATGATACTATAGGTTAAGTAGTATATTGATTCTTTACCATTGCAAAGATATTGAATTTGAATGATAAAAAGGGGAAAATAGATGGTAATTTCTCTTCTTCTTTTGTTGGCTGATGGGGATGTGTCGCTTTTCTTTTTTGGTAGCATGTGTCTCTTTTTAGTTTAATATAAATGTATGTGTCTTAATCCAATTTTAATGTGATTTAGGACCAAAAGTTAGAATTACATATGTATGTTCATTAAAAAACGTATTGTTAGGCGTTAAGGTTTAAATAAATCCTTGTGTGTAGAGCTACATTAAACAGGGTGTAACCTATAGAATGGGAAAAACTACCTTAGGGAAAGGTCTTAAGTTTGCATGATAGAGAGTTGTTGTAACTGTATCTTATTTGATTCATGACAGAGGGATACCACTTTTGTAAATTTTCATAATTTAATCTCCTTGATCCCCATGATAATCATTTGATTTCCAAGCATGCTGTTAAGAGAGGGTTTTAACCTTGAACAAATAAAATTGTCAAGACCCCGCCGAGTATAGCGAAGTCAGGATCGTCCACGGGAGTTAGTAGAACTATAGTTTAGCAATCAAACTACAAAAACAAAGCACAACTAAACAAAGCAAAACAAGCCAAACAAACACAATTTGCAAGTTTCAGGGAAGGGTCGCACCCGACCCTAAGGGGGTCGCAGCCGACCTATAACAGAACATGAAATCCGACTAAACACTCTCAGGAGGAGGTCGTGGCCGAACTGCAAGGGGTAGGGGCCGACCTATCTGGGTACGAAAATAGACTTTGTAAAAATACGGGGAAATGTCTAGGGCCGGGTAAGGTTTCACCACAACATAATCATGCATCCAAACAATAATCAAAGATCAACTCGACCTATAAACTCATGGGTGACTTTCGCTACAATTGAACACAATAAAACCTCAACTTTCATGAAGATGTTAATATGCAATCCAACTTGTTTTCTAAGGGTTTTAACTTTCATCTTAACCCGAATAATAGTTCCGATTCACAACACAATCTTTCAGTTCAATTTCAAACAAGAACTTGCCCCAATTTTCATTAAGGAATTAACCATACAAGTTGGGTTGAAGGATAAAAGGTTACAAGTCAAACATAGACCAAAGAATCAAGGTTCAAAATGCATTCTCATGTTGGGTTTCACCCCAACCTTAGAAAAGAAGACTACTCACTCATTATCAAGCACACAAACAACATAAGAGAAGAGGGAGACATGATCGAAAAGCAAACAACTTCAATTAATCAAAGAGATCCAACCTTACAAGCTTGACAAATTCCACAATTTCTCCCTACAAACCCTTGTCTTCCATGTCCACCCCCTTCCCTCCTAAAGAAAAGCCAACCCTAGAAAAGAAGCCCAAAGACCCATTAAATAGAAGAACAAAAAAAAGGTCAACCTTGAAAACTACACCCATTCGAAATTCAAATTTCCCGAAAAGGCAATTATTTGGGCGGCAAGGATTCGTACGGGCCGACCATGGGCACCTCGCAGCCGACCACCTTCATATTGCAGCTCAGGGTAGGTCGCAGCCGACCATGGTAGGGTCGACACCGACCTACAGCTGGTTCTTGAGTTTTCTTCTCGCCTTTGTTTGAACTTGCTCCAAATGATCGATCCGTTTCTCGGTGTTTCTTCCTTCTCGTTCCTTGGTTCCCTTAAGCTTCTTGTACTCCTTTTAAGGCACCTTTTGTTGCAAACTTGTCTCTTGATTCTTTGAAGAACTCTTGGCATCTCGACTCTTGAACACCAACACTTCCTAGAATGCTCCAAATGAATGAAAACTTCTCCTAAAATGCTCCAAAAACCTACAAAACACAAACAACAGACAAACGACTCCAACCCTCGAAAGAGAGTCGAAATCTTATGCAAAACACACAAACATATAAGAAAATAAGCAAATCAACCTAAAAAACAACCTATGAAATCTAACTAAAAAGCATGACATCACATGCATTGATTTTGGTTAGGTTATGATGTTCTATGGTTGCCTTCTCAATTCTACTTTTACTCTTTAAGTTTGTTTGATTTTAGTTGAATCAAACATATAATGTTTGCTTCGACAAAAAACCTTGAAGTAGTTCTAATGGAAAATAGCCAAGCTTAACTAAGTATATATAATCAGAAAGAGCTCTTTGTTTCATCTTATTTCTGGGCTTTAAGGAGTCAGAGTATGTCTCAGTATCCCAACATCTATTGGCTGAGATTAATATAAAAAACAATAGACAACATGAGAACATGAGCTTGGATGAAATTAAATTTGCTTATAAACTAACAGATTCATTGTTATTTTTTTCTCATTAGGGTCATTAGAGTCTTTACTTGTTGATTTTGTGCATGAAATTAGACTTGTTGAACACCTGTCTATTTTTATTGCTTAAAAACTACAAAATTCCGTGTTGTCATTAGGGTCCCTACTGCATATTTGTGATTTTTTTTTACTAATCAATTTTTTTCTTTCAAGGGTAATAGATATTAGAGATGCTAAGTACACTTGTGGTTCATGTGGCGTTATTATGTGATATAACGAGTGATCTAATAAGAGCACATTATCAACGAATTTTGAATTTTCTTTTATGTTGTATGAAAGTAAAGATTTAGCTACCGCTTTTGCAATCACCGTCTCAAATCTTTTGTTAAGAAAGTTGCAATTGAAGTACTCATTTTCGAAAATACATTTGTGTTTACAATGTGATGTTCTCATTCACTTCCTTGGATGAACGGATTGAAAATGCTCAAGGTAGTAAGACATCCCGCATTTAGATTAATTGGTCTGAACTAGCATAAGTGGTTTATTGCCACCTTGTGGAGAAGCTGCAATTATAAGAGACTTAAAATCGATGCTTCATGAACACAATTCATTGGTCAAAATTTATAGAATGGCTAGGAATCGTTTTGTAGAATCTCCAAGTGCAAATGTTAGATTGCTTGGAGAAAGAAATATCGACGAGCGATGAATGAATGTATATATCACAGCTTATATATACTGAGAACTTAATTAACTAAAATATATCAAATTATGTTCATTTTTATTATATTAATTCCGTACAGGGTACGGGTCTTACACTAGTTTCATATTATCGTGTTATGTTATCACAGTCTTAAGTGACTTTGAATGGAAAAATCTAAGGTTACGAACGGTAATACCCCTGGTTTCAAAATAGGAGCATTACATTGTGATAAGCATCATTTAGTCGTTTTAAACCAAAGTTATGCAAAGAAAATCAAACTAACTTAAATCACAATATAAAGCAAGTAACGGTCGATTCCATAAGGAGACAGATTATCTTTCGCAGTGAAGTTTGTGTCAAACTAAAGTAACAAGGTTTCTTTTTCTGGATTAAGTCACACGCTAACATGCAAATCCTAGGAATTCAAGAGTTTAATTAATCAGTAATTATAAACAACTCAGACAAACAAATATCCATATTCACTTGACAAGTTGATCATCGATTTCAATCAATATCTATGCAATGGAAATCCCAATTCCTTTTCAAAAGTAATCAATACCACAACCAGATACTATTAACCTTAACTAGTTAAACAATCATGAATCTATCAAGATTCAATATAACTAGCAACATTCAATATAACTAGCAACATTCAATAAAAGGAATATAACTGGATACACATTAAGATAAAACAACCAGCTTTGACTCTAAAATGCAAATCAATTCTCTAACACAACCAGATATTAGCATAATGCAGTTTCTACTTATGAAATAGAGATGCTCAACCAGAAACACTCTAAATCTAGCAATAACCTAATAACAATGAATCCTAGATGATCAGACTAGATATTATTGAAACAAGTCAATAGCAATTCAAGCAAGAGAAAAGATTAAATCCATGCAATAGATAAAAAATTAGAAATCTCACAACTGAATCAGAACAAACACTTCAATTGTTTGTCTAAACAAAGATGCTTAGTTCTCCATAAACTTCCAAAATACAGATCAATTCCAAACTCAAAAACTAGGTCTAAAACAAAGGTTTAAGCCTCCTTAAAGAGGAGAAAACAAACTATCCAAAAGTACACGAATACCGGACCAAAAATAATATCTGTAAGGCTAATAATCAAAATGCAGTGTTTAAGACGGATTTCCCCTCGGCATTGGCAATGGTCTCCGCCTAAGGGGCAGCTGTCGCCGCCTCCAACAAAGCACTTATCTTCGTCTTCTCTTCACTTCAACTCCAAGTGGTCTTCAGTGTACATCAACTCTTCCTTCTTCAAAGCTCCAAAGTCCAACATAAGCAACTAAAACATCACTAAAAGTATGCTAAAACCCTATCTAAATACACAACATAATTGTATATATCACATTGATAATCATCTTGTTGTGCAAAAATGTGTTTTGACCTTTTGAGTATTTGACATTCATCATACCATCTTAATGATTAATAACATTGTCGTACTACTTTAGAAGAGTGATATTGCCTTGTCCTCGACTTGGCCTCAAATGCAAGGTTCTCGATCTAGATTATGGTAGGAAGACCATATGAACATTCATTGGTCTAATATGTCGCGACTAGAGTTGGCAAAACCTGAACCGATTCAAAAAAATCGACCCGAACTGACCAAAAGTTTTAGGGTTGAAACCCGACCCAAATAGTAGCAAGCAAAGCAAAAAACCGAACCCGATTGGGTTGAAACCGGAAACCGACCCGATAGTTTATATATATGTAGAACAAATATATTTTCTTGTAAATATTATAATATATTTTTGTCATAAAACCTATTATAATAAAATAATAATATTAAAATTTATTAAAAACAATACTTTACTATTATTAAATCATAATTTTATTTAAATAATCATTAAAAATTCAAAGTCTTGACTTGTTAGGCCGACCCAACCCCCACAATAATTTGTCAAGACCCGATCCGGCTTGACGTGTAACCCGATTGACCCGAACCCGCACTCAACTCGAACTCGAATCCACCCGACCCGACCCATTTGACACCTCTAGTCACGACTGTAAAGTTTAAGTGTCAAATTAATAAAGTTGAAAATTTAGGGTTATAAATGACTATTAGGTACAAACTCTGTATATATGTATACTAAGCTCATTATTCATGTACACAATTTTCACTACTTTATTTTGGTCTCTTTCTCTTTATTCCCTAATAAACTGGAGTAATTAGTACCACTTCGGATAAATTTCTGAATTTGTAACTATAAAAACTCTTCATCAAGGAAAATCACGTAAACAAGCCTAACGAAATGGATCAAGTTCATTCGACACTGGCCATGCCGAATCCACCAAGATCTTTCAACTCTAATATTTTTAAGATCCACCATGACCGAATAGGAGAATGGAATGGATTCCGGTTTTTGTTTCAGTTCACGGTTCAGACAGAACCGGGCCATGTGTAGTCGAGGCTCGGGAGGTCATTCCGGTTCGTATACTCCCCTCGCTTGCTATGTGTGGAAAAAGACGCCTACAAAGTACAAAGACGACGTCGTTTGAAATCTGGAGAAAATTTCTGGTGGTTCCCCAACAATTTGGGCGTGTTATTTGCGCTCGCAGAAAAATAGGGGAAAAAAGGAAATAAAACAAAAAGCCGATCTCCCGCGCACTCACCGCTCTATCTCTCTTCCCCAACCCAAACAACATCAGAAAACCATTTCGAAAACTTTATATTTAACCCTTTTCATTTCTCCTCCCTCTTTCCCCTTTTCACAAAATCATCTCTCAAGTTTCCCCGATCTCTTCTGCTACGATTCTCGAACGAGCTCCTTTTTTAATCTCCCCGGTGAGTTCTCCTTTCGAATTTTTCTCCGCATCAACTTCTTCTTCATCCTCTTGCTTTTGATTTCAATTTCGATCGCCAGATCTGCTTGATTGCACCAAATCGCCTCAACTCCGCGCCGTTTATTTGTTTGTTTGTTTGTGTGCGATTCTGAATGAGCGAGAGTTGTTGAGGATTATCTCTTTCTCGGATTGGTATTCATTCCGCCTGTGGTTTATTTTTAGATGGAAGACGGCTAGGGATTTGAATTATATGCCAATGTAGGCCATGAGAATGCAATTGGTAGGCTCTTCATCTCAATTTGAGTTCAGTTATTGTAAAAAATATGCGTGCGCTAATCTGATTAAGTGCGTAGTAATTGGAATCTGCTCAATACAGAATTTGTAAAAATTTCTAGCAAGATTTGGATAGCAGTGGCCAAACATATAGGCTTGAGCGTTTTATTCCTCTCTACTGTGAAATACCTAGCCATGCCACAATGTCCTTCTACATGATCTTTAGAGTCCTCTGTCTTTATTCTTCAATGGACAGTGGATCCGACGGCAAGTTATCGTAAAGCTTGTATTCTTTCATTTTTATTTTCATATAAAGACCGTCTTGGTATATGACAGTCATGTGTGTTGTTTGTTGAAGCCAATACTATATGGAGTTGGCTCTTTTGTGATATTCACTTATTGTAAGTTTTAACGTTAAGGTTCCTATGAAGGTTCTAATTAGGCTTAATATTAGCTCTTGGCAGGTTACAATGACTACCTGATCACCATATTTGGTGTTGCAGCTGATCTGCAATACTGGACACTACAGATGAGAAGCTGAGTGTAATGCAAAAAGGCAAAAGCCACAAAATGGTTGGATTTAATATTTCTAATTCGAGGATCCTAGACACATTAAATGGATATAGTCCAGTTATTTTCAGCTGGTTGCTTCCTGGATCACTTTGCTTCTTTGCTGTAGCATTCAGCTTAGTCAAATGGCAAAAAAATACATCTTTGAATTGGGTTAAGGCTGCCGCTAGAGAAAAGAAGAAGGCATGGAAGAACCTTAATATTCCCTTGTCACAACATATTTGGATAGGGGAGTACGATGATATTGAACAGCCAACAACATGCTGTGTTTGCTTGACATCCCTAGCGTTCTCACAGAACAGTGCCGCCAAATTAGTGCTTAGCACACCTGTTCACCGTTGTGCAGTTTGCGGTGTGGCCGCTCACTACTATTGCTCCCAGTCAGCTACAAAGGATTGCAAGTGTGTTGCACAGGCTGGTATTAGCCATGTACAACACCATTGGTCAGAAAGATGGGTTAACACTGATGATAATCCTGAGACATCTGCCTTTTGTTCTTACTGTGATGAGCCATGTGCTGTTCCTCTTCTTGATATTTCTCCAACATGGCAATGCATGTGGTGTCAGCGTCTTATACATGTAAAATGCCATGCCAAGATGCTGAAAGAAACTGGTGACGCTTGTGATTTGGGCCCTCTTAGAAAGATTATTCTCTCTCCTCTTTGTGTCAAAGAAATTAAACAAGAACAATCTGGAAAAGATGGGAAACTGAGTACTGGTACCAGTGAGAATGCAAATACTTCAGCCTGCGGAGAGGTGAAAAGAAGGCGCAATGTACTGGTTCATTCTTTGAGCACCAAGCTGCAGGATACAGTAGCTACTGACTCAAAAGAGGGTTTGATCAATACATCTTCTAAATTGCAGAAGTGTAATAGTGAGAAAATTTTGGATTCCCAATTAAAAAATGCTAAAGCATTTGGACATAAGAGTTCACAGCAAGGACTAATTCAGAAGAAAGGAGGAAGGCTTGTTTATGGTCAAGTGAAGAGGTATAAACTTGCGAACCTGCCAAAAGATGCCGTACCTCTTCTGGTTTTCATCAATGTCAAGAGTGGTGGTCAGAGTGGTTTATCTCTCAGGAGGAGACTGAACATGCTTTTAAATCCTGTTCAGGTAAATTTCTTAGCGCGCTCCCGAAAAAACAGTGATTTATTGAGTTGTGTGAACCATATGAAACACATAATCTAATCCTCTTCCCCTAGAGTATAATCTAGCACAAAATAGGCTGATCTTGCATTTGTTTGTGTTGATCCTCATCCTTGTGCTCTTGAGAAGTACCATTGAATGTTTCATTGATTTGTCAATTATGACATGCCCTCTCTGATTTCCTCTAACCCCTTATGAAATCTATAGTAAAATTATTTTCCTCTAACCCCTTATGAGCTGTGTGAATTATGACATGCCAAAAGATGATGTACCTCTTCTGGTTCTGTCCATCTAGATTATAAACCCTCTCAAAATAGGCTGCCCTTCCATTTGTTATGTTGATGCTTGTGCTTTGTCAAGAAAAGTGTGCCGTTGCATGTTTCAATGAGGATTTCAATGATGTTCCTGACTCAGATAGCTATGTAATTTTAAGGCAAGCTGATGATGATTTCGATGATGTGCCTTCCTTATTCCCACATCGGCACTGTTTTAGAACACGTCATCGGTCATGAGCCTAGGATCATTGGCACCTTATGTACTAGTTCTTGAGGTGGACTCTACGTGTCACTGTCATATCTGATCCTTATGGCTTAATGCTGCATTTGTTAAAACAGTTTTTACAATTAGCTCAAGCGTTATGCTAGATATTTTTTGTGTTTGATAGTAGTGATTAGAACAGTGAAATAGTTTGAAGCGAGTTCACCGTTCAGTTAATCTGATCAATATTTCTCCACAGGTATTCGAATTGAATTCTTCTCAGGGCCCCGAAGCTGGTTTGAAGTTGTTTAGCAGTGTGCAGAACTTCAGAGTTCTGGTCTGTGGTGGAGATGGAACTGTTGCATGGGTCCTTGATGCAATTGAGAATTTTAAATTCGAGTCACCTCCACCTGTAGCCATTCTTCCTTTGGGAACGGGAAACGACTTGTCAAGAGTTCTGCAGTGGGGAGGAGGCTTCTCAAAAGTAGAAGGACAAGGCTGTCTAACCAATATGTTGCACGACATTAGCCGTTCTGCAGTAGCAATGGTAGACCGCTGGGGAGTTCTAATTACGGAGGATGATAATACGAAAAGAACTCGCTCAAAGTTCATGATGAACTATCTAGGTAGTTTGGAAGCCACTATGCATTAGTTGTTGTACAATAGTATTCTGTTCTTGAATACAGTTGTTCCTAATTGGCAGGAATTGGATGTGATGCCAAGGTTGCATACGAATTTCATCTGTACCGGGAGGAAAACCCTGAGAAGTGTTATAGTCAGGTAAGTTTTTCTGAGTTATCTTTTATGTTCGTTTTCATCAAAAACATTATGTAGTGATAAAGTAAAAGAAGCTGGTCTAGAATCATGAGTTTTGTGATCTTGTACTCACTTACAGTTTGTGAACAAATTGCGTTATGCTAAAGAAGGTGCAAGGGATATAATGGACAGAGCATGTGCAGACCTACCATGGCAGATTTATCTTGAAGTTGATGGAAAAGATATTCAAATACCAAAGGTATATATGTGATACAAGTGTTACATAACTCTTTCTTCCTCTCCCTTGTCACCTTTGTTTCAACACTATCATTTTATCTTTTCAGGATGCAGAAGGTTTAATCGTGCTAAACATTGGTAGTTATATGGGTGGTGTGGATCTCTGGCAAAATGATTATGAACATGATGATAACTTCAATCTTCAATCAGTCCATGATAAGAAGCTTGAGGTCGTGTGCGTCTCTGGCTCTTGGCACCTTGGCAAGTTACGGGTAGGACTCATTTTACAGTTTTCAGAAGAGAAAGAAGGTAATAGTTTGTTACTCGTCTTGAGCTATGAAAATAACTGCTCTTATATTTTTAGGTAGGACTTTCTCAAGCAAGACGGTTAGCACAGGGAAGTGTCATAAGAGTACATGCTTCGGATCGTGTCCATGTTCAAATAGACGGAGAGCCATTCATTCAAAGGCCTGGCTGCTTACAAATAGCACATCATGGACAGGTAACGAAAAAGCTATAAGAGTTTGTTTGGATACCAGACCATGCAGTATAAAAAACCTTATGCATTATCAGGTATTAGTATTCAGAATGCAGCATTTGACTCGCACTTCATTAAGTTTCATGAGGCATTATAGTTTTTTGGTTATATCTGTTCAGCTTTATGATACATACAGCAATTCTTTATAATGCATGATGTATTATGACCCCCCTATCATGCAAATTCAATGTGCATCCCTTGTTGAGGTTCAAACTAATATTTTGTAGCAAATTCTAGTAGTTGAATAAATTGAATTGATATCGTCGATGTATATGTAGGTGTTTATGTTGAGAAAGGCAGAGGAAGAACCAAGAGGCCGAGCACTGGCGATCATGACGGAGGTACTACTGGATGCCGAAAACAAGGGCATTATCAAGGCTTCCCAGAAGCAAGAGCTTCTCCAACAGATGGCTCTTCGTCTCTCGTAACTAACTAACTAACTAACTAACAACATTTTCTTCTTGAATCAAAGGTAAAGATTCGTTGATCAAAGGCACCAATATGCACACAAATTACAAAATAAGCCCAGAAAATTTTTCATATAGGTAGACACAAAGCTTTTGGCGTGTATTCTGCATATGTAGTAGGCCTGAAGCTGGGTTGTAAATATATAGTGACATTATATATACTAATATCATGAGGTCAAGTGACCAAGATTGTAGCCCATTAACAGTGCATTGTTTGTCACATTTGCAGCATGCCAAAGATTTCTTTTTGACAGTCGATTCTTTTGTGAAGAATATATCCATGTACTTGCAGATTCGTGTGAGATTTCACATTGTGAGTTGAAAAATGCTTGATTTTGTGCTTGGTTCTGATATTAGAATTGCCAGTTTTGAGATGCTAAATAATTGAGATGAAGTACATGGGAAGCCTGAAATAAGAGGGTAAATGACACTTATTAACCTGATGGGTAAAACTAAAAACCTAAGCACAACTTGCAGCTTTCAAGTCTTTCCCCAGTTTTGACTTGCATTGCATGGGGAGTAATTACTCACCCAGAAACAGTACTTTGGCTTTCTCATCAAACGGTCAAATCTATCACTTCTATATTTATTTTTCTTGTTCTAAGTACTTTTTCCCTAATTACTCCGTACTTGGTAGTAGGGATTAATTACATGAAAAAAATGTTTAAGTAGTGGCCTTGGTTTAACTGAAGTCAGCCTCTCCAGCTAAGCTGACAGCCTGTTCCTCCTATTTCCAGGACATGCATACAGCATACTCTGTTGTTTGTTTTTATGCAAACTCGATCTTAGCTTAGTTCATTTTTTATGAAATATTACACCTTTTTGATTATTTTTTTTATATTTAGCCACTGTTATCTACTAGTCCTCCATTTGGGGAAAAACAAATTCTTATCTTGGCGTTTGAGTCTTTGACGCAATCATTAAACTAAAACTATCTCAAACTTCTTAATCAAATTTACAACACAGAGAAAGGTAAAATCAACCTAGAAACTCATCAATTATCATTTTAAACCATTTGCAAATTTTAGAAGGCTGAAATGACAACGATTCAACCATTAACGAAAATAGCAAGCATTCTTGATAAGTATGACATACGTTGATACGTAAAATACCAATCACTTTTAAATAATACTCCGTAACTGGTTTTCTTTGTAAAAGTCCACATTTTCAAATAATGTTGTTAACAAACTACAAATCACCAAAACAACCACCGGCCATTTTCAGCAAAACTAATATTAATTGACAGGCGGGTTAGCTCTTAGTTTTTTTTTTGTTGCCCAGTGAATTGCCAGAGCTTCTTCCAGTTTGATCCGGGCGTCTATCTAGTTTTGACTGATGAGTCTCCCAAGTAAATCTTTTATATCCACGCAAACTTGGACCACATACCTCATAGAGGTTGACTAGGTCACTTATCACCTGAATCAAGTCTCTTTCCTGGTTGAATTTTAGTATCCATTTGGTAGTCCCAAAAAATGCTAATGAGTATTTTTTTATAGTGTTTTTTGTCAAAGAGCTACGCTATTGGAAGAGGAGCTTGTTGAAAACGCTAAAAAATGCTCTCATTAGCGCTTTTTAACATTTTTTACAACCTCCTCCCCCAAGAGTGTAATTTTTGACAAAAAAACATTACCAAAAAACTTCCACTAGCGTTTTTTTAGGGTTACTGAACAAACCCTTAATTAATTGATACTATGATCTTTGTAAACTTATTGATGCAAAATTTTCTATAACCAAAATTTAAACATATGTTAAAAATAATGTTCTAAAGATGAATAATGCATGGAAAAATGCCTAAAATAAATAAGAAAAAGTGGTTACAAAAATATCTTGGTGGGTGGAATTTGGTTAACGAAATACAAGGATTTATTGAAAAAAATCATCAAGTGGTCTAATTTACAAAATTATGTTATGCAAGGTAATCTTTTTTTGGTTGAAATGCAAGGTAATCTTTTAAATAAATGAGATAATATAATTTTTTACCATGCATATATTTTTGCCAAAAGCCACCTTTTAAAATAAGTTTTTGTAAGAAACGATGTTTTATATTTATTTTTGAGTATAACCACGTTTTATAACACAAGCGCCCGATAGTAACCACCTTTTAAAGTAAGCTAATTTCGATGAACATTTACCCTAGAACAACTAGCTTAACTCGTCGTACGATGTACGACTATGTCTTAAATATTAAAGTCATTTTAAGTATTATATATTATTGAATTTGTGCATATTTAATTCTACATACTAATATAATACACCATGATAGTAATATTATATTTAATTCGAATTAACTTGTTTTTTCCATATAAATTTGATTATAGTATATTTTCAAATTTATAAATTTGTCCTAATATCAATATTTGACTTGTCTTATACACCAACCTAAAATATAAAATATAAAATATAAAATATAATAAATATAATATCGATGCCTCAATAGATTATAATTTTTTTTATCAAACTTTACATAAATAAATATAATATTGATGCCCTAACAGTCATATTTTCTAAATATATAACTTTAATTTATCATATAACCTAAAATCATATTTTTTAAATATAATATAACAGATCATAGTTTCTAAATATAACATTTTTTAGGATATACATTGTGGGGTTAGAATAAACGTGGTGGTTCAAAAAACAACCGCGTTTTATAATACATATTTACATTGATTGATTAGGATGTTAAGAAGTTTATATATATGATGTAAAAAGGGATATATTATTTGATTTTGATTTTTTTGATTAATCAATTGAGTATTAAATTTTGAAGTAACTCTAGTACGTACCAATCTTTGAATAACAAAGTCTCTACTGTTAGCTTGTGTTAAATACTTTTGTTTGAGATGACGAAATTTGATCATAGGATCACCAAAGATTTTGTTTAATCTTAAAAGTCTATTTTGAAGTGTTAAATAGAAATCTCTTGTAACGTAGTATAAAATAGATTGATAAATTTTTAGGATGTATTTTGGCCAGAATTAACGTGGAGGCTCAAAACTCCTCGGCTTTAATATATAGTATAGGAGTTGGGCTCTGATGAAAACAAACCATAGAGTGTAAATGAGAACAATCCAGAGTCATTGGATAAGAAACGTAAATGGTCCAGATTAAAGCAAATCTGATGGAAGAATAAAAAGAAAAAGGAGCTCAAGCAATTAAGATGGTACGAAAGGTAATTTTTTAAAAAGTTTATGGACATGACAAAAATACCCTTTTCATCATCCTATCTCTTTCTCAAACGCTCATTCGGTCACTCCCTGGCTCATCTCTCGCACTCTCCCCTCGTCATTCTTTCTCTCACCGTCGACCTCCTTTGTCATCCTAAATCTAATCCACCGTTATTGGCATTCGTCAATTGTTGCCCTCGACAACCCTCTCACTTGCGAGCATCTTCCCTTTCTGACCCACGCGATCATTGCCCTCTCTCTCTCGTGCACACACGGACTCGCTTCGATCTACTTGCACTTGCACAGTTTGAAGAAATGCAATGAAATATCATGTTCATATTTAGGCGAATTTTAATTAAATCCTATGAAATGACTGTGGGAAATGGAAGGCTGGTGACTTCATTGTTACATTCACGATTTAAAGCGCATTAGACCGAAAATCTGACAAGCTGTTGCAATGACTATAGGATGGTAGCCAGCAACCATTATATGAATTGAATGTGTGAAGCTTTTAATGTGTTGCAATCATTGGATACGTGCATGCTTAGTGTACCAGACGTTGTTACTTAACTTCTGCCTTCTATACAAATGCAACAAAGGTACCTCCTAATTTGTTGTAGGAACAAAATGACATGAGTTGAATTGAGACTTCAAATGTACCTAACCATCTAAAATCATGAACCAAAAGAACAACTACTATGAACATGAGGTCATGATACTAACTACTATAATATATATTATCCATGAACCATAAGAACACTTATAATGAACCGTGTTATACTGAATTATGTACCCGAGATAATGATACTAACTACTGCAATATATACTATCCATGTACCATAAGAACACTTATAATGAACCGTGTTATACTAAATTATGAACCTGAGGTCATGATACTAACTACTACAATATATACCATCCATGAACCGTAAGAACACTTATAATGAACCGTGTTATACCAAATGATGAACCAATAAAGTAATTATCATGAACCTGTAAAGGTACTTAAGTTTATGTTTAGGATATGCTGAGATCAATCATTAATATATCACTGCCTTGTAACAGAGGAGATTTATGTTTCTTTGGGCTCCCTCTTTTAATGTTAGTATATTCATCACTTGAGCCAATGTATCTACATGCTTCAATTCATTGCAAGTTGCTAGCCCTCATCCAAGATAGTTAGTTGAAGTTGCTTATATACCGCTCCTTAACAAAATTTATTGTGAAGTTCGATGTATTTACTGGTTTTATATAATAGAGATTCATTCTTTTGGTTGAGAATCTTTGTTTTGCATGATACTTGGGTTAGAAGGATTAAGTTGACAAACTTGTTGTTATGCCTTTTGTTCTTTCCATATGCTTTGTGATCAAGGAGCACTAGTTCCTAACAGCTAGTTAAAATATTCAAGAGGTATCAGATATTAGATGCTCTTAGTTTATAACTAACATTGGCCCATTTAAGGTCAAGTTCATAATAGATGCTTTGTTGGTTCATACGTTTGTATCACACAGTTTATTTTAAAGTTCATGAATATTATAGTTTATAGTAGTTAACAGCGCGACATTAAATTCATAACAATTGTTCTATTGGTTGATGATTTTGTATGCATAGATTCCTTATAATAGTTTGTACAATTCATATTATTTGATATTCTATTAGCTCAAATGGTAGAGTAATGTGTTTGTGCACATAGACGAGGGTTCGAATCTCACATAGGCTAATTCTTACTAGCAATTGTGTCTTTTGGTTCATGACAAATATTGTTTGGGTTCATGTCTTTATAAGCTTAGGTTCATAATAATTATTCTTATAGCTCATGTCTTTTAGTTCATGATTTTTTTTTTAAAATTTCATGTCTTTTGATTCATGATAGTTCCTCTTGTTGATATTTTTGTAAGGATAGGTACCAAATAATATTTCTTTTTGCATTTCATGTCTTTTAGTTCATAATAGTTTCATTTTAAATCATGTTTTTTGGTTCATAAGAATTGTTGTTGTTGGTTTGTGTTTTCTAAGCTTAGGTTCGTGATAGTTATTCTTGTGGTTCATGTCTTCTAATTCATAATAGTTGTTGTGTTTGCTGGATGTTGCTTGGTTCATAAAAATTGCTCTTTTAGTTCATATGTTTGTAAACTTTAGTTCATGATATTTAGTCTCTTAAGGTTTATGCCTTGTGCCATATACATGATCGATTTGATATCTCAAATGTTATGATTTTCAAGCAATCTTCATTAGGGCTTATCACCGAGAGAAATGAAGATGAATTTGAAGCGAATTTGGCTTGGTTTAAGGTTTTCGAGAGGGATCGAACCGTGGAAGGGAAATTGAGAATCAAAAGATAATATAGGAGAGTTATTCAGTGATGATGATAGTGATTTTGATAAAGTAGAGATGAACGAAAGAGTAAGTCTATCCATATGAGACGAAAATCTAGCCACTATTCCAACACATCAGATAGAAATCGTTCGGCTCCGACTTGCGAGGCGTGATGGGCGGGTTTCTCCGGCAGCGCCATAAATTTCTCGATTACATCTTGATTTTCTGTGAGAGGAGGCCGACAACTTTGAGAAGAAAGGAGGAAGAAAACCTATTTTTAAAGGTAAATTGACAATTTTACCCTTCTCCTTAAAAAATCACTTAAACAAGCGCGTTTAATGTAGTCCGTTGATCTCTCAGATCTAATGACCCATATTTGCTCTCATTTTACACTTTAATTTTTATTTTCACTTGATCCTAAATCTATAGTATAGATTGAACTTTTAATAGATATTATATATCCTCCTATTGTTATAGAAACTAATGTACGTGTATCACATAAATTTTGAACATTAACTAGTACAAATCCCGTACCATGTACGGGTAATGTAAATATAAAACCAAATTAATCGATTTGAGATCGAATTTTGATACGACGCTTTTAACTCGGGAACTTATAATCCAAATCCGATAGACCAAAGTCTGAACCTATTGACCTATATATGTACTTTTATTCATACAATTTTAATTCTAAAATAGTTATATTCAAATTTATATTATTATTGAATATACTATTGACACATGTGAATTTTTTTCACTATTCTTCAAGATTCAATAATGACAAAAATGATATCAAAAAAATGTTCATCAAAAAAAAAATAATGACAAAAATGTATACTAATTAATAAGAAAAAAATTGTAAGAAATATAAAAGAAAATCACTTCAATTTCCTTATTCGTATAAGGATATATAATTGAGTAAGATATTAAGTATACATAAGGAAATTGGATAAGATATCAAGAAGATATATAAGTTATTTTTTGAAAATCAATGCAAAAAATAAAATCATTATTTTATTCAAGGTTGATGACATGGCGCAAATTTTAACAAAGACTTGGGTTCCGCTTTATACTGTATTATAGTAGATTATGTCGGTCAAGTCAAGAGAATAATTGCTATAGTACGAATTATCATATGAATTATATATATTTATTTTTCTATAATATAGATCTTCTAAGTAGATATAGAAACTTTTATTAAATATTATGTCTTTCTTTTGTGGCAATGATCGTATAAAAAATATATCTTTCTATAGATATCTTCCTATATGTTTCTTAAAATTATCAAATCATATATATTTATCTTTCTATATATTGTGATTAGTGTTTTTTGTATATACGCGAGGGCCTAGTTGATTATTTTATTAAAGATATGATACGTGGCGCAATTTTCTGTAAAGACATTGTCTTCGCTTTATACTATAGTGGTATAGATATACCCTTTTAAAAAAAATTGTATTTCTTTTATTTTAATTATTTTTTTCTAATAAAAAACATTTTAATAATAGAAAAGTTATTGAAAAACTAATTAAACTATTTTTATTTTCTTATATAAATGAATATTTAAAAATAAGAGAAACGCAAATTACTTTGAAAAGGTATTTTAGTCCAAATGGGTAAATTCTTTTACTGAAAAGTTGTTTAAAACTTACGTGTACATTATAAAATTTGGTTTTCCTTTAACAAAAAAAGATTTGAATCAATTGAAAACTTTCCTTAACTTGTAAACTGTAAGCCGTGAACATGAAATAGATATACGCGCGTGAACCCAAAGCATAAATACTTGAACTCCAAAAAATGTTTGTGGTTTTGTGCTATTATATATGTTATTATGTGTAGTACTCCAGTCCATAACACATGATATTGAGAAATTGTGTCATTACATGTATCAATACAATCTATAATATAATAGATTTTGTTCATATATTTCGTCTCAGTGTCCACATATTTATGTATTTTGTTCGCATTTTCCGTTAACAAAATAAAAAAAATCACCGGAAGCAATATCTAAAAAATAAAATAAAAGGTTGTTTCTTAAGAAAATATGTTTTAAGGTGGCTTTGGGGAGAAAAAACTCCTTATGATTAGAAGTGTCAAAACTCTATCCCAACTAGAAAATTCAACCCTAACGGCTCGAAAATTCTAGGGTTGAATACGACCAAAAATCAACAAGTTAATGGGTTACACAAACCCGGCCAACTGAAAACCAAAAACAAACTAGCTTGAATTAACCAGACTTGTTGTTTTTTTTTTGTTCGAAAGACTTGTTGTTTATTGCATTATATAGTTTAAATGTCATAATATATTTATTATTAATGTATATAAATAAACAATCTATAATTATATAGTATCATTTAATTACAATATTGTGTAATTATATTAGAAAATTGACATTATTGACCCGGCCATTGGATTGACTCGAGCCCATATGAAGCGTACTTAATAACATGAATCCGAAATCAAAATGACTCGTGCTTAATAGCGTTAACCGGAACTCAAAATGACGCGACCCAAGCTTAACCCATATATTATTGACAAATCTATTTGTGATACCAGTTGTCAACTTATGATACCGGTTTAAAAGATGTTGTTATTTGTTTTTATACTATACTAAGCGTGTTGATGTACGTCTGTATATACCTTTCGTTAGGTGCATGGAATGGGACCAAAGGTGTGAGCCATGAGACACGCCTAGGGAGGAATTTCAGGCAAAATGTCTGAATTTGATATTGTATTATAATGGTATTATTAAGGACATCATTAGGCAATACCTAAAGTTAGGTTTGTTAGACTTGTTTAACTTGGCATGTACTATTTGTTGTAGACTTGCGTGGCCTTATCGTCATGTCTTTTTGCTACCGAGAATCCAATTTTGTACACTACTTGAATCTGTACATTAATTAAAGCATCTTCGAAATGGGAGTATTTCTCTTTATCATACATATAGTGTTCTTTGAATTGGGCTGATAGACCATGTACGCGTAAGTCCGAAAATGGTTGACATTAATAAAGAACTACTATCAATCCCATACCATCGGTAATGTAAATATAAACCCGAACTAAACGATTCGAGATCGAATTTTGACACGAATCTTCTTTTAACTTAAAAATTTGCAATCTAAGCTAGTGTATCAATAGAAACTAAATCTTATGTTAGAAGAGGATTCGTGTCAACTAGTCTAACAATTTCCAACTTCTACATCTAGCCCATATGAAATGGGATTGTGTTCTTTAACCGAAGATCCTCAAGAGAAAACAAACGGTTGAACATAACGGATATATATGTAATGTGGGTCATGTAGAATGTACGTAAGTAGTACAAACAAGAGCTCCAAATTAAAATACAATAAAAACTAGCTGATTCGACCGTTTGTTAATACATAGTGGTTACAAGTAGGATCGAATCTATTGTTTGAAGAATCTACTTAATCAATTAATGTACGTATAATATAAAAAAGTACGTGCAGGAATTGAGAAAGAAAAATAGATAAATACAATTACAGAGGGATTACTCACATGATCACATCACCTTGTAAAGCAATTCAAGCAAGCAGAAGAAGATGATGTGTTGTTGTTGTTGTTGTTGTTGTTCTACACACAGACAAAATTCAGTGAGGAGTCTCTTTTCAGACAAAATCCATCAATGATTCACCATCACTCCATCGCTATAAATCACCTTCACTCATCATTCATATACGTCTACGTGCATGTAACTCCATTTCTTAAATGGGCAAACTCTATTATAGCTAGCTTTATCATATTTATATATATAGATATAAATTGAATACAAGCAAGTGTTTTCACAGAGAAAGCTAGATTGCGTGAGGTGCAAGAGTAGATTTGCTGTTCTGCCATTTACATGGATTTGTAACTACAAACTCCTATGTTTTTAAACCAAGGCAGTTACACTTTTACTGCTTTAACCCCTACCCAATTACCCATATTCCAACTTCAACTCATAATAGTATAGTTTCTCTATTTAAGTAATATATACCATTTTTAAATTAGACTTTTGTTTAGTTGGAGTACGTGACTTTTAAATTCTGCAGGTGTCTGTCTGAATGCAGACCTGTAGCTAGCTCCTCTGGAAAGAATGAAATATTCATGTATGTATAATTGTATCTATGTATAACGTACTAATGCCACATATGCAAGTACAGGAATAAAATGATTAATTAGTAAAACATTATTTTGCTAATGTGCCTGCATCTAATATACTGTACTATATATTGTGTGTTTGGCCTCACACGGTTTGTCTTATTAGACTTTTGTAGCTCAAATCAAATATATATATGTTACAAAACTACAGTATTATCCTAGACTTCCAATTAATAGATTTTGATCGAGTTTTCATTAACTAATCTCAATTAGGGTGATATATAAGGCTTTGCATACATACTATATACTATATAATGTTTACCCATGTATTACATGCGCTGATTATCGGTTCAAAACCAAACTGAACAGAATGAAAACCAAATTTGGTTTGAGGCAAACCGAAACTAAAACTCCTAATTAACTCCACCGTATTAGAAAAATGGAATTTGTTTTTAAGGTTAACCGAAAACTGAACTAATGTGGACTGAATGTGGCTTAAGGAAAATGTGGACTGAATCGATGCCAAAATTTATAAAACTCCGGAATCAACTAATGTGGCTTAAGATCGACATACATACATCTTTTTGAGTATGATATGGATCAAAAGATGGGCAATGTGAGGTATTAGGGTAAATGGGTAATGGTAATGAAGTTGGTCACATTCTAAACCGCTTGTTGATAAGATGTGTCAAATTCCACTTTATTATAGAAAAAGATATGACAAAAGCTCATGTGTAACATCTGTACTACGTGTGATAAAAAGATAGACTTAGATTGGAACCCTAAACTTAACTTACAAAGGTATATCTAACTTAATTCTTTATACACTAGCGGTAGCCAAGTGAGTTCAGTTGTGACCTAATATATATATGTACAATATATAGTTAGTAGTAGTAGTAGTATTAAGATAATACAGTACGTATGAAGATAAAGGAAAAGGCAATTGTCTTCTGCAAATTAAAGGACACAGCTTTGTCATGTGGACTATACCCTTCTTTTTCTTATTCTCCTTCTTCTTCTACTCCTCCTCACATTTCATTTCCCAACACACACACACACAAAAAATGGTCAGATTGCCATATTTTAACATTTACAGCAAAGAATGTGAAATCAGACATGGCTGCCTCTGCACAAGCCCCTTTTTGGCTGATCTTCATCTTCAAAAAAAAGCCTTTTTTTAAATTTCCAAGAACAAGAAACTGATCTCTGTTCCAGCTTGGAAAGCCTTTCCAAACCCCTTCTATGTCCATCTCACTCCCCTTTCTCTTTCCATCAAATTCCAGCTTATTTTGCAGGCACCATCTGTACAATTTTCTTGCCATGAATATATATACACAAAAAAAAAAGAACCATTTATAAGAAAAAAAATTGTAGAAAAACTTAAGTTAAAAAGGGCAGCTTGTTTTTGCTGTTATATATGGTGAGCAGTACACATCTCTCGCAATTTGTAACATCTGTGGTTATGCTCTGTTTAGTATCGATCTCTCTCATCTTGACTATTTTCGCTCATTCAATTCATTCATTCAAATTCTGATTTTAGTTTAGTTTTGTTTTGGAAGAAGTTAACATTGAAAGGGAAAACTAGGTGCCTGTTGTATGTAGGTTACAAAAACCCTGCTCACATCACTTACCCCAATATGTACAGTTACACTACCAAACAAAACCTACATTTATTTCTACTGTTATGTAATGTTTCTTACTTTCTTTTTGCCTGACACATTGCACATCAATCGGTCCTATTATATTCCACACAACAAGAAACTTGGCTACGTACTGTATTATTGTATATTATGGGTTTTTATATTCAAAATTAATCAAAACAGCAATGGCCTAATTGTGTCACCCCCATGAAGAATGATGAAAGATCACATTTTTATGAAAGTTGAGTATGGTTGTTCCTAATGACATATATATATATATATATATATATTCAGATCGAATATATGCTCTTTTGGATTTTGGGTAAGTTTTCATACATGGCAGAGAATTAGGTACATTCCTGGGGGCATAATGCATGTGGTAAATGTTGACGATGGATCTACATTTGAATCAACAATATATTATACATCAACAAGGTATATAATTTGTGGTTGGCGGGTTCCGGCTTGGATTGGACAATTTGGTGATCGAAACCTCTAGCAAAAAAATGGAGAGAAATTCTGCATATATATTAGCTTGGTACAAAATATATCCAATCCATAATATCACTAGCAAGAAAACAAACATCAGATCGACCAAAAAGCTAAAAACAAAGAATCCAAACTAAAATATATAAGATCATGACTTAAGTCTCAACATTATCAAAGCTTCTACTTGGTCCCATAACCTAATCATGTTCACATAAAAAGCCTAGCTATGGCTACTGTCTACTGACTCAAACTAATGAGAATGATGAAGTTATAATTTCTTAAAAGTGAGAGAAAGAGAGGTAGCTAGGTTAAGTACCCTATATTATAGTGAAAAATATATACATTCCAGTATACAAACATATGTGTAAAGAATTCCCACCAAAAAAAAACATATGTGTAAAGAATATAATAGAACTGAGTTAACTAATGTGTGAAAAAAAGAGAGAAATATATAAGAAGATACATAGCTTGCTTGCTGGCAACAAATTACTACTACAAGAAGTAGTATTAGAGAGGGAAAGAAAAAAAGTGTTGAATACCCATATTGTCCTTCCTGGTGAAGGAGTTTGGAGATGACATTTTGAATAAATGACATGATATAAAGTTAGGGTGAGGCCATGTTTATCATTTCCTTGTTATCATCTTACACAGTAGGTTTATATAGTATACATCTCTTGCTCATTCTTATCTGTCGATATAAAAGGACCCAAATATGGAGAATCATAATAACGCTACTTTCTGAGTTTGTTAGATGTGAAATTTTTCATCAAGAAAAGGAAGGAATGAAGGAAATTACTAAGAAAAAACGGAAGCTGTCGATTACTACTTACTAGCTAGTAATTCCCTGGCCTATAAATGAAAGAAGAGGTGTAAATTAAAGTGGGTTTCCATCTCATCTCATCACATCAAGGCTACAACGTACATGAATTACTGAAGAAGAGGTAGGAGAAGAATGCACAAGTACGTGGATTACATAATATATAAAAGTGACGACCAAAATGATAGTATATGAAAGACAGTCCACAAAATATGGAGGGAGTATGGAGGGGATGCATAAATTAGGGGAATGGTAGTACATCCAAACAAGGGCCCTAAAATTCAACTTGTAGTAATGAAGTAGTAGCAATAGTAGTATTGATGGGATCAGTAGCTTGGTAAAGATGAAATTAACCTGTAGATGGACCAAAACACAGGCAGAAGGATGATGATGATGATGATGATGATGATGATGATGATGATGATGATGACAAGTAACAACTGCACCAGGAAAACACTAGAAATCGAGATGGATGGGATAAACAAAATTAAACAAGCAAGGGAAATTATGCTGAATCAAGTACACGTCTATAAAAATAATAGTGGATGGATGTGTAATTAATAAAACATGTACGTACGTACCTTGATGGAAGAACATAATACTGTAGTAATAAAGAAGAGAAAGAGGATCCCACCAAAAAAAAAAAAAGAAGAGAAAGAGGAAGGAACTCCGCATGGTGGGTAGAGGAGAAGGCGGGTTGGGAGGAACGAAGCCTGGTCCGAGAATCATGCAAGCTGCCTAGTCAACACGCACACACCCGACTTAAGAAGCCTCCATGACCTCGCACCAGCCAACGTACCCCTCAACCTTTTCTCCCATATCTATAACAACACTACAACAACAACAAGAAAGTAAAGAAGATTGGATGTTTGTTTTGTAGGTAGGTTGGTTGTTTATGGTTTGAGGGGAATGAAGCCTGGTCCGAAGCTTTGCATTCTTCTTAACTAGTTTCGTTCTGGGTTCAAACCAAATTGATAAGGAAGGCCTCGAGCCAGCCAACATTCCCCTCAAAATATCATGGAAACCCTAGCGACTCACATCCACGTACCCACTTCCCCACATGACTATCTAGGGTTCATGTATATATATATGATATGAACCCTAGATAGCGAGAGAAAACAAATGAAAGAGGAGACCCATTCCATTCAATTCAATTAAGAAGACAGTGGTACACGTACGTAGTTGGAGAGGAAGAGCAAGAGAAAGAGTGGCCCAACACTCCCCCCTTTTATTAAGCCCAGGCCAGGCCAGGACGTACACCCACCACCATTTAATAATTTAATATTGGGCGGATGGTGCAGTAAAAAGCATCAAGTCAAACCCTCCCTTTACTTTTTTTTTTGGTCGAAAAACCCTCCCTTTACTTAATCTATACTCCCTCCGTTTCACAATAAGTGTCGTTTTAGCTCTTAACACAGTTTTTAAGAAAAGCAATCATTCACTTTAAAACTTACAACTTTTTCTTAATCTTACCACTCATTACATTTTTTTGGCCAATGCATGAACAACTTTAGTCAAAAATACACATTCCAATAAAAATTATCATCATTCACCCCTATTAAATCACTTTGAAAACCTAAAACGACACATATTATGAAACAAATTTTAAGTGCTAAAACGACACTTATTATGAAACGGAGGGAGTACTATTGTATGTATATGTATTCAAACCCTATTTTCTTTTTCTTTTTGAAAAATGGAGTCCTATTAATCACTCTAGTTTCCTTCTAGGAGGATGTTTTGTTTGAATACTAAATAATGCGTATATTAGTAGTAGTACTAGTATTAGGTAACAATGAGGTCACTCAATCTAAGTGCGTGCCTAATTGTGCTGTTTCATGCTACTACTCCCTAGCTACTCCCTACTCTTTCTTCACCTCCTTTTTGACTACTCTCTCTCTCTCTAGTCTCTACGGAGTGTGATGTTATTTTTAAGCATCCATATACGTATTATGTAATGTGAATGTGATCAAAGTATGAAAATTTGCAGGCCTACTCCCTTCTACATATTCTTCCGTACCACCCTCTCTACTTTTGCAACATATCTACCCTTCATTTAATCATCCTTCTTTATACATATATAAAAACACGAGAATAAGGAATCCATCAAATCAGCTATGTTTTCTTAACCCGGCCAATAACTTTGCATCATAAGAGCATCCATGTCATTTTAACCCGAACCAACACCAACCCCACCTAATTTCAAGTGTGCATATACTCCCTCCTTCGTTCGCATCCAAATCCTCTGTCCCGTAAGCACGTTCCCTTTGCCCTCATTGGTCGGAATTTCAAAATCACACTCTGTTTTGTGTTTTTTAGAGTCAAAAATTGAAATTTCGACCAATGATCGAGGACAAAGGGAACGTGCAGCGGGACGTGTTTGCGGGACAGAAGATTCGGATCGCTTTCGTTCCACCCATTACATACATATACATACCCGGCCATATCAAGTACGACTAATAACACACTTTGTTTTTCAGATTTTGACAAGGCACTTTTTACACCAGAACAAGATTAAACCACACCAACATCATTGCCTTCAGACACCTGGTTCAATTGTTAAAACCATGTGGCGGTAACCAGATGCCACTGTTTCAAACCCATGTACTATATTTAGTAAGCGCATAGGTTAATTAAAAGAAACTCTAATTGAGCACGTTTTACAGCTGGATTAAGTCTGGAAACGCGTTGAAAGATTGTGAAGATTTCGCTTGTCTTAGATGGGCACAAGATAAGATAAGAAGAAGATATTGATAGGATTTTAGGATAGAAATATGCTTTATTCCTAAAGTTGACAACCCTTCTTCTGTGAGTGATTTTAGACCTATATCTTGCTGTAATGTCCTCTACAAAGTCATCTCCAAGATGATGGTGTCCAGAATTCAATCAGTGCTCCCAAAAATCATTGATAAAAACCAGGGAGCCTTTGTCAAAGGAAGATCTATACACCATAATATTGTTGTGTGCCAGGATGTGATGAAAAGCTATGGTAGAAGATTTGTTAGCCCCAGATGTGCTCTAAAGATTGACTTGAAGAAAGCTTTTGACACAGTTAGCTGGGATTTTCTCTTCAGTGTGCTCAAGGATTTAAACTTCCATCCTGTCATGCTTAACTGGATCCAAGAATGCATCATGAATACTCAGTACACTTTGAAGATAGGGAATGAATTCTGTGGCCACTTCAAGGCAGGAAGGGGGCTGAGACACGGAGATCCTCTGTCTCCATATCTCTTTGTAATTGTCATGGAGTATCTTACCAGAATGCTGAAAAAGGAAGCTAGCCAAAACAACTTCAAATTTCACCCTGGGTGCAAAAAAGCTGGTGTTGCTAACCTGTGCTTTGCTGATGATCTATTCCTTTTCGTCCATGGAAGTGTGGAAGCTGATCTTTTAGTCAAACAGGTGCTTAATAACTTCAGTGATTGCTCAGGTCTGGGGATCAACTCTAGCAAATCTCAGGTTTTTCTTGCTGGCCTGGCAAGCCAGGATGAGGAAGATATCTGCTCCATCTTGAACATGGAGAAAGGTGAGCTCCTTGTAAAGTATCTTGGTGTTCCCTTATGCAGCTCTAGAGCTCAATGCAAAGATTATTCTGAGCTCATCTGTAAGATCAAAAGGAAAGCCAACTCTTGGGCAGCTCGGAACCTTTCTTATGCTGGGAGATTGGAAATTGTCAGAGCAGTTTTCTATGGAACCATTCAGTATTGGTGCAAGGTTTTCATTTTACCTGCCTATGTGGTGAAGAAAATCAACTCAATTCTCAGAAGTTTCCTATGGCAGGGACGCAGTGAAGGTAGAAGTGCTCCTGTTGCCTGGCACAAAATTTGCAAACCTAAAGAAGAAGGTGGACTGGGGTTGAAGGAAGTGGTTGCTTGGAATAGAGTTAACACTGCAAGTCTTCTCTATGATGCTCTTGTGGAGTTTGACTCCATATGGTATCACTGGGTCCAGAATAATCTTGCTAGAGGTTCTTCTGTTTGGGAGACTAGAAGTAAAAGCACCTCTAGTGCTGTTTGGAAGATGGTTCTTCAGATGAAAGACAAGATTGTTGAGTCTCTCTTGGTTAGTGATAATCCCATCATCCTCCACTCTAGATTTGGGAAACTTGACAGCAGAAGGCTTTATGATGACTTCAGAATCAAAGGGAATGCAGTGCAATGGAGCAAAATGATCTGGACAAGGCTAAATACCCCCAGAGTTGCTTTCATGGCATGGAAAGCTATCAGTGGTGGTGTGAGAACCAAGGATAAGCTCTGTGACTGGGGTGTTGCACAAGATAACCTCTGTGTTCTTTGTGCTGATAACAAAACTGAAAATACAAACCATTTATGGTTTGAATGCTCCTATTCCAGTGCTGTTCTTGACAAAGTGCTGCATTGGAGTAAGACTAGCAGAAGAAGCAATAATTTGGAGAACTGGATTAGTAACACGGCAAGCTGGACTGGGAGTCATTCTCTGACTCATAACCTTTGGAACAATTGCCACTGTGTGGTCATCTACCACATATGAAAAGCTAGAAACACTAAGGTTTTCAAAAATCAGATTATTAGCATGGAAGATTGTAGTGATATGTGCATTCGTCACATTAGAAACTGCCTTAAAGCTAGATGGAAGAAAAATTGTAATAGGCAGGATCGAAGAGTTATGGAGAGATTAGAGTTGGAACAAATTGTAAATAGCTAGCCTTGCTAGCAATTTTGTAACCTTTATTTTTGAGTAATATATTACCCTTTTATTCAAAAAAAAAAAAAAAAAAAAAATCACAAGTGTGATACACTTAGGTTACATATCTTAATTGAGTTAGACTATAAATATAACTAGCTTTTAGTCTTAGAAGCTTACCGAGTGCTAGATCTAGAGAATAGAAATTAGACATTAATAAGAAAATATATGCAAACTCCTCTAACTGGTGAGTGTTTTATTTCCGTTGTCCACTGTTTTTCCGTATTACGATCCAACGGGGAAATAACCACATAAGTGCCCAAATTCGATCTCATCATTTTCAAATTATAAGAAAGGAGAAAGATTGAAAATTCTACATATCATGATTACCTTATTATGTGTTTCCAGCTTTATTTTTCCTAGCACCTCCTCTACGGACGGCCCACCTTAAATTTGCCCTACCTACACTACCAACACTACACTTATTACATGACTTCACTTCTTCTACCCTACTTTTCGCTCACTTGCATTCCCCCCTTGTTTTTAGCCCTTTTGAGTCATCATAACATAATTATTAGTTTACCTATCGTACGTACGTGACACCCCCAAGCACATAGGTCAGCTGGCACGGGGCTGTCCTAGCTTAACCATAGGTCTCGAGTTCGAGCCTTGGGAATGCAGCTGTGTTAAATCTTGGGAGGGAGAGCTTTGCCACCATAAATGGTCCTGCCCGGCTCGGAGTGGTTGCTCACTTGCCACCATTTTCTTCGACCAAAAAAATCGTACGTACGTGACAATTTGGGTGGACTTTAGGTACGTGAGATCCATGTTATATAACTTCATCATGCTTAATTACACGTACCAATTTATGAATAATATATATATTAGGTTAACTTTTGCATTCCATTCTTAAGATTGAATTGGGTTTTACAAGGTGGATGCATTTCCATGCCTTTATTATTATTATGTCTTGGACTTTTTTCTTTCTTTGTTTCTTGGAAATGGCTGAAAAAAGTGAATTTGGGAATTGGGATACAACTTACCAGAGGTGTAAAGTTTTCTGACTTTGTGGTAACCAAAAAGGTTGGCCTCTTACAAGGTACTATTAGAGCCAATATAATTAAGCTACCCATGTCAATATGTAAACCAACCAGTATTCTATTATCTATACTATAGTCTAGCTGTTTTATACCGCATATGCATTTACATTTAGTATATAATATGGTAGTACGTACCTACTTATCAATTAAACTGCACATATATACAATGTGGGCATGCCTTTGTGCTGATATATATGTATAAATTCAATTTGTTCGTACGTAGTCGTGTATTAAAATAAACGCTTTTCTAGATGACTAGCTTTATATACATGACTGGCTAGATTGATTAGTTAATTAAACAATGTGAATTAGGTAACATGTGATACCGGCGACACAAACATACGTTTGAGGTTTTCAAATTCTCAATAAGGCCGAATAAGTGCTAGTGTAAATGCATATGGGTGTCCTTTTTCACTTTCTCGTTCATTCAAAGCTAGTGCGCAACCACTTCGATTTCAGCGTTTGATTGTATCTAATTAATTTTACTTTTGACCATCTATCTAGCCTTTTGACGTACACCAAGTAACGAGGTTGATTATTTTACACTGCCTGGTTTGGTTTACTACTAATTTTGTCATGAAAACTAGGATGTATATGTTGTTTAGTTGCGAAGATACAGCTAGGAGTTATTCCATCATTTTCCTCCTGCCTTGGTATATATAAATAATATGCATACGTACGTATATGTACACGCATACAAATTACAACGCGTACTGTACAAAATAGTCCAAGCACACAAGTATATATATGTAGTGTAGGGTGACTGGGCATGCACGGTCGTGTCAATCATGGTTGGATTGATTGGTACATGTCAAACCCTAATTTAAAAAGCAAGGTTGTTCAATACTTCATTCGGCTTCAAACACCTGCCTGTATTAAAATTGAAGTGAGGGCCTATCAAGATGCAACTTAGATGATTGGGCGGGGCACATATTGAGGCATTAATTGATACGAGTCCGGTGTGGACACGTATCGGGCCCTTGTTTGTCAAGGGTTTGAGCCGTTACCGGGGTGGCACACAACTCGATAGTCGAGAGAGATAAACTAGAGAGAAAGACACATTAGGGCAAAGGGATATTTTTCATTGATTCATTCCCTCATAACACAATAAGAGAGTATATATACCTAAGCCCTAGACGGTTCAAACAAAGCGACTCAGAAAAAAAACGACAAGAAAACCTGAGACGAGATATTTAACTCTAGTTTAACAAAATTACAATATATATAAGAAATATGGAGTACTAATTAAAGATAATTGTGCCGTATCATTAGTGGACTATTTAATGACTTTTTGTTTATCACATGTGACTCCTCCGTAAGAAATCTCATCTTCGATCATTGTTAGATATAGACAACATTGAGTTGTTACATTTTTTCTGAAATAACTTTCAAAATACCAAACATGCTTGTTGAACCGAGAACTCGTAATAAAACAGTAGCTGAGAACAACTAGGTGAGTCAAAAGCAAGCAAGTGCAACTATGAGAAGTAAAAACTCATGAGAAGTAAGAACTAAAACGAGTTTGGAACGGAGTGACCGGGTGAGTAAAGCACTATAAGCATAGCACCGCACACAATAGGTTAACCCGTCAATCCGTCATGGACGTGCGAAATGGACAACTGTTGTCTCCTCCATCAAAATGAAGGATCCTCATAAGTGTGAGAGCACCCAACATGCAATGATGACCTTACCCGTACAACTTGATCCAATTCTAAACACAACTCCTACCCCTGGATAAGTTACAACATAAAAATTAGTTTTGAGCTATCTTGCAAGCAAACAAATTCATGCTTCACAAGTTAGTTTACTCACCCCGATCCGAATGCATTTGCTCTTTCTTCTCATGGATTTGTACATTCCCTACTCTATTTTAAGTGCTTTGTGCATGGCTCCATTATTGATCCACCTAACCATTCACGGATGTAGTTTCCATGGTCTCTTAGACTACCAAGTTTGTTCGTTACTTCAAATTCTTAACTTTTTCAATAAAAGCATACCCCACAACTAAATCATACTTGCAACGCAAGAAAGCTATCAAACTAGCTCACGCAAGAAGCTCCATAAGCTTGCACAAAACACAAAAATGGTGGTTCAACACCACAAAATTGTTCAAGTGTTCCTACTTTTAGGAATAATAAATTTCAAGCAAGACGCATCAACATTTGGTCTCCTCGGCCTTAATGGTGGTAGATTTAATATCGGTGATCGGTTCAATAACTTTAACCATACTAGGATAATTTGCCCGATCAAGCCTAATTTTATCATAGGAAGACAAAATCATAATGCCTTTTTCAACAAGAGAAGTAGCCTCCTTGGCCTAAGTCGATAGTTTCAAATGAAGAAGATGGATACATTTCAAGAAAAAAAACCCTGCAAAAATTGGTGTTGCCATCATATCACCGATCTTCAAAAAAACATATTGATCAATCAAAGGCCAAATGTTCAAGATTAGGGCCAAAAAAAGGTAATCTAGGTCTGGGGGGTTTTCGCACACATCAACTCATTATAGGGCACAATCCAGATGAAAACCAACCGGGGGGGGGGGTGTGGAGATGAACTAGATATTTGAAGAAGAATTCAAGGAAGAAATTTAAACAAAAACATGTATCAAATGAGGAATATTTTTTTTTAAGATTCATATTTTTTGGCGTACGAGGGCGGTGCTTAGGCTAATTGTTACCAATGAGAGAGTTTTTCATTTGTTCTTTGGTGTTGAATTGTTACATTTTTTTTACTAATTATTAGGTAAATCCTACCCTTTTTTAATGCATTTCATAGAATGATTCGAGCCTTTGGTTTTGTTCCAACAAATTTGGCATATTATTGGGATTGATAGTATTTGTTTTGTCCTTGATATTTTATTTGGACCTCCTTTTTTATCGTATTAATCTTACTTTTAACTCTAGCCTTGCTTCTCATATTAAACAACCCCTTCTGTATGTAGGATTTGTAATCGGTCTTATAAATTATGTAAATTATCTCAAAAGGCTTGATAATATGCTGAAAAGTTATTTGTCTAAGGTTGTTTGTCTTCAACGCTTTTAATTATTGGTTTAATGAGAAGATTCATGCTCTCATTTTATTGCTAAGGAGGTTGATCGAATTGAAGCAAAACAGGGACTATCCATTCCTCATAGTTTAGCTACAATAAGTCATAGGGGCCCATAGGACGCTCAATGAGAAAATGATAACCCATGGAGCAATCTTGAGCGAAAGAGGTTAGTAGTCGGCTACTTTATTAACTTTCGCAAATAAGTTCGGGTTTGGATGATTCAACCCCTCCTAAAGAAACCTGGGTAGCATTGTACTAGGCTAGGGAGGGGGTGCGGTGCCTTGATGACCCCTTTGATTAGATTTGTTCGTTGATAGTTGATGGTCGGTTTTGATGATGATTTTTCAATAGGGTTTGCTCCACGCTGGTTGTAGCCCTTATATACTACCCCCACAACACTATTACTGTCACGAAGCAATTCCCATGTTGTGATCAAATTCTCCTTTCCATTACCTATCTTCATAGCACATAACCCCACTACCGACTGATTTGCTTTGGTCTCTGATTATCAATCCATTAGGATTTTTTTCTAGCCTAGTTGATTCTCGACTTCTCCCAATAGACAAGCCTTCTAGCATATATAGTCATGCTACTTTCTTCCAATGTCAAGAAGCCATTATATATTTTTCATGCAAAATCATGGAGTTTTATCATTGCATCATTTCTACAATCATCGAATTCTTATGCCGAACAAAGTATCCTCGTCACCTCTTGCGTTGAACGTACGTGTAATCTCCCCATGAGTTCTTCATAGATTGAACGATTAAGGGGCCTTTCACTAAAGAAATGAAAGGATATGTGATGAAGAATCAAACACACCCAAAATTGCGATAACGAGAGGTAGTCTTGAAGAATGTGGATAATGTTTCCCAATTGGATTTCATGGAGGGACAAATTGGCATCACTAGAAAGATGTCAACGAACGCTTTCCATGTTTGTAGCGAGCTAAAGGAAGCATCAGATTCGCTTTATTGCACGAAATTTTCAAATGAGACTCTCCGGCTTGATTTAATCTTACTTTTGAGATATTTGATTTTATATATAAAGAATCAGAAAGCACTTACCCAAATACAAGACTCTCATGTTAGATATGTAGTAGGTTTGGTTTATTTTAAGGTGTGTTACATTTGTTTTTTTTTGTTCGATGAGTTTCCTTCTTAAAAGGTTGTTTTATGTAGGGGTTGATGTTCGGATAACCCTTCATTATCATCGTCATATGATCAACATATAACAAGTTTTATTTGTTAGACTGTGTTTTTTGATTGATTAAGTGGGATATATTCCTAGTTGTGCTCAGCTTGTTTTTCACTTTCTTGTTTATATATGATAGTATGATGTTTGTATAAGCTATTGCGAACAAGTACAGATAACTTTTATTTTGACATTATGAAGTTGTTTCAATGCAAGAAGTGAAATATGAACCTAGCTTTTTCACCCCTAGATGTAAAATTTTATAAATAGGAGGGAAACTCCTTTTGGTATCCTTGAGTTTTTGCCTTTTCTTTTTAGTATCCTAGGAAAAGAAAATATATTCATTTTGGTGTCCCTGAGGTTAACGCCCTTATTAGGTTTAAATTAATTAAATTCAAGCTCATAATTGCGTTTTCCACCCTTAAAATAATATGATTCAACTCCAAAAACACTCAAATCATGGCCAAACCATCCCAATTTGAATTCTAAAACAAGCTCTCCATTTAAAGGGTTGTTTGGAATAAGTGTTAAAATTTTAAATTGGGATGGTGAGAACTAAGGGACAACAAAAGTACTTTTCCTAAATATGAACTTTATTTCCACATGAATGTTGTTATGGGTAATTCATGAGCTTTCAATTGATATTCGGTTTGAAAGAGGTGTTAGGATGTGTGAAGGTGGACTAGAACATAAACCAAGACTAATCAGATTATAAATTCAAGAAAAAGGCCTCGCTCTTTTTGCTCAATTCCTTCCCCATTATATCGTTTACCTTCACAATCAAACCTCGACTCTTGTCTATCATAACAACTCACCATTCTGACACCTTTACAAACATGCACATGTACGTCTATTTTTTCATTTTTTCATTTGAGTGTCTTTGTTTTCCTTACTTGAGACTTATTGATTGAATAAGCTAGAGTTAAAAACCTTTTCCTCTTATAAATTTTACATTTGTTTCCAATCTGATTTGCATAGAACTTTCATAAGTCGGCATGCCATTTTCCATGACAAAATTTCCTTTTAATCCAAACTTCACAAAGTCCAAACCATGGTAGAGTCCCTATTAATACGAGTCGATCTTTTGTCATCTAGTCCACCCCCCCCCCTTTATAATGTCTTCATTGTTGACACTTATGCCTGCTTTACATGAACCCTTGTTCTTTATTTCCGTTGCATTTTTGTCATCTTAAAGACTCATTCTTCCAACCAATGCTCCTTTCTCGTATTGAAATTATGGAGAATTTGTTCCCTTTGCCCATATCATTCTCTATTGAAGAATTCCATAATCATGTCTCTACTAATCATCCACACCTTCGAGTCTTCGACAAGATGGTAGCAAAATTTGCCTTTTGGCTTTTTGTGCTCAAATGGGTAATCTCAAACCTAAAACATACTATTTTACAAAACATTCTCTCCCACTTGGTTCTCTTCTTGAAAATGAAGCCAAAATCTATCGCCATGTCCTCATATGTCTCTGATGGAAAACTACTATGCACTTTGACTATGATGCCTTGACACGTATATGTGCTTGGTCATTGGTTCATCATCTTCTTAGGCCTTGCTACACTTCCACTCAAAAGTATAATTTCTCCTATAAACTACTTTTAATACTCTTAAAAAAAGTGCAATTCCCTTTATTTTTTATGTTTTTCAAGACAAAGAAACATTACTTTCTCCAAAAAACTACTTTCTCTAAACAAGTGTAACAAGGCCTTGATGTTAAGGTTTTCGACTGCAAATGGGATATATTTAGATAAAAGTTGACATATAGTGATATTTTCCATTATTATATTTAACTTAATACAAATAATATATTCCCCAACATGAATTATGTAACCTTTGATTTACAATACTAATAAAATTCACAATCCATTTGAATAAGCTATTGTGTAAATTTTTTCCAGGCTTTATTTTATCTGTTTAATTATTTCTCATCATTGGTTGTTGTAAGTGGTGATTTTTTAGTACGTCATTCATTGGTTGTTGTATATGACAGCTCATCAACCATTTGACATCCTGTTTGCCATTTCTGTTTTTTATTTAGACATATATTTCGTCAATATGGACAAAATTTGAGGTTGTTTCGATCCTATTTTTCAAGAAAGAAATTCAACTTGATATATGTAAGGCAAAAAACTTCTTTTGCTCCGGAATGATCAATTACATGAAACCGGCGATTTTGAACCATTTCCAATCTGATTTCTGTCCTTTTTTTTTTTTTTTGTAGGGAAGGAGACATACTTGTTTATTTGGTTAAATGAAAGAAGCATACTTATTAGGAATTTAATTAATGTGAATTAATTCACTACATTTTTTACTTTACATATATTTAAAGATTATGGTTGGTTAAAAATCTACTCCATTTACTAGTAGGAATTATGCGGGAAGGAAATTTTACTCACCCTCTTAAGGTAATGAAATTCGTATAAAATGTATGAATTGAGAAATTTCTAAATTTAAATATAAAATCTTCAACTAAATACATTTATTTTATAAATTTTGTAGGATTTTCAAAATTTGAATTTCTTTGCAAACCAAACATAAATTGTATTGCCTAGGCTGTCGGAGTTATAAAAGAACTAGTACAAAGCTCGTACCATGTATTTGCATTGGTAATGTAAATATAAATCCAAATTAAATGATGCGAGATCGAATTTTGATACGAATACGCTTTTAAGTTGAGAATTTACAATCCAGACCCGATAGACCGAAGTTCGAATCGATTGACATATATATGTACAATGTTAAATTTGAAATAAACCTATTCATTTTTTGATATTTGTATTATTATTATTATTATTATTATTATTATTATTATTATTATTACTATTATTATTATGTTATTATTATTTAATATACTAATGACATATGTGAAAGTTTTTCATTATTCTTTGAGATTTAATAATGAAAAGACATATATTAAATAATAAGGAAAAATTGTTTAGATATAAAAAAATCACTTGATTTTTTTATTCATATAAGAATATAGTATTAAAAAAAATCATGTTAGGAAAGAAAAGTCTTAAGATATCAAGAATTGGATAAGATATTAAGTAGATATAAAAAAATTTGAATAGATATCAAGTAGATACATGTATTATAAAATCATTATTTTATTCAGAATTGATGATGTGACACAAATTTTAACAAAGACTTGAGTTCTGCTTTATACTATATATGTTACAGTTAGTGGCGGGCCTAGGAATTTACCCAAGAGGGGGCTATAAATAGCTTAGTTTAAGTAAAATCGTCAAAACAAGTTAGAAATTTGATCAATGTGTTAATAATTGGAACTTGAAATAAACCCGAAAATGAGTAAAGAATTGGAACAAGTTTTTTCTCTTAATCTAAGTACAAAACTAGTCCTAATTTGAGTAAAGAAATTAAACAAATTTAAGTTTTTATTAAACCCAAAATGGTTTCAAAAAATATTATACACAAAAATCCATCTCTTTTTTTAAAATTTATGGAATATTTAATATTTTTCACTAAACCTACATTTCACCATCTTTTTCTTATAATTTTTTTTAGACCAAAATAACTTCAATTCATTTGTGTATGAGTCTTATGACTAATATGTTTATTTATATATGTGTTTTTAATACTCCATACATTTTAAAATAGTTGTTCATCACAACACTTTTTGTTCTTTTACAATATTTATCTATTTCATATTTTTCCATCTCTTTATGTATACCTTAAATAATTTATTTTATCATAATTATATACTCTTTTCCATATTTCTTTATACTAAAAATTAATTCTACATGTGATATGGAGTATAATATAAAAAAACTAATTATTTATTGATATTTATAAATCTTATTTAAACAATTATTTCAAAAAGAAAATAGGTATATATATATATATAAATGTTAAAATGTAGCCTCACTCGGCGCCATATAGGTCCGCCCCGATGTAAAAAAAATAAATTGGTAAAGAAAATACAGTACTATTGAAAGGTGGTTGTGTTTAAGTGTTTAAGAAAAACCAATGAAAATATTGAGTTGTCGTCCAAACCACGCGTGAGAGAAGGAGAAGCAGTTTCATCCGCAGCGCAAAACACGTCTTTGGTTGCAGAGAAGGCCGATATCGGGAATGCAGTGATCGCAGCCGTTGATCCTCCTCCATGCAACGCTCCGGATCGCTTTTCCCAGGTACCGGACTTGTCGGTGTCAGCGCGCTTCAATGAGTCGCATTTAAACCGGCGACAGATAGCCCCTGTTACCGGGCGCCCCAGTCAAACCCCCACCTCCTCATCAGAATCAGATAGATGGACGGCCCAGATCACTCCCACGTGATCGCATTTAATGTTAACCGTACGATTCTCATTTCCTACTAATGTACAGTAGTATTTTTTTATATTTTTAATTCCGAGAGGAGGGCCCCACGTGATGTGTTGAGGGGACATGACCACGTGTAGTCTAGCTCACTTGACAGCTTCTCCTGCTTACGTGCATGGCTGTGATTGGCTGTTAGCACGACTCTCTATGAAGTATGTGGGGACCGGTACCACCACATCAAGACTTCCAGAGTGAGTGAGCGAGCGAGCTGAGTGTGCCCAATTATTCGTTAATCATGACCTTATAATTGTGAAATCATCATCATCATCATCAAATCTACTCAACTAATCCTCTCTCTATCAAACTACTCTCGCTTTTTGCCATGTTTTTTTAGCTTTTTGTACGTTTCCTTAAAAGAATACTCCGTAAAAATTGGACTTGATCATACTATCAATTCAACCGCCTAAATTCCACGTACCATATGCATGTTACCTGCATTTGCATCATGATCACGAGTGCATCTGAACCAATTTATAACACCATAACAAACACAAACACGTACAACAAAGGATTGATTAGTAGAGGGATGATCGAGGAAAGAATTGCATGTACGTACGTGGAAGTAAACACGATTGGATAATTGATGAGGCCAAGTCATGCACCAACTATATATTATACATATTGCCTGTGGATCATGCAAACCATGCTGATCCAAGATTTCGATATTTTAAACAAGCTATATCGGCATAAGGGTCGGTCTGTCAAATCCCCATCACATAATAAATTGCTAAAACTCAGCAAGAAAATGATAGATGCTCTTGGCCTTTGCCCCCCTCCCCATGCGCCTATTCAATTTCCTCCCAAACCCCCTACCTAATTTCAATCAAGTGACAATGAATAGTGTCGTTGGTATCTAATCATCTAAAAATGATGGTGGTCTTAGCCTATGATGATGATCGGTAATTAATTCTTATTTTGTACACGATATAAAATATACTAGTTAGTTTGTGATAGTTTAAAACTTTAAATGACATGCCATCTATCTTCGAACCTCAAAATAAATATCCTCGGAGTTTCAATGCCATGACAAAGAAATCAAAGTTGGCATTATATGTAAAACGACAATGTAGATATATGCCAAGTTTGAGTCCATGATTCGATTTTCTCCTTCACATTCTACACCCATTTGCCTTTTATTCGTAAAATGTTGACCTTTTTCCCTTCAAATTCAGCTTGTAATGCTTTAAAATCAATCAATCAATCAATCAATCATTACCCTTGTAAGCTGTAACCACTAACCAAACCAACAATACAGTATAAAGTTTTTCTGAAAATCCTTGGGAGCTAAGAATCTCTATTATATATTGTTTGAAAACCCTAGACAAAGGTCCATATACTTAAATGGGCCCACAACATTTATAAGTCAAGGCCCAAAAATCAATTAAATTGCATGAATATGAAATGTCAAGGGCGGGGCCCATTTCAGGACCTTCGCACCAAGGATTGCTGTGATTGTGAACGATATACTAGACTACCAATATAAATTGAAATAAATTAGCATATGCTCTCAGAGAGACTGTTGTTGTGTTCAGGGATCAACGTAGACATATCAATGGGACGCAAATAAAAAATTCACCTTTCTAGTTCTAGCTCAGGACACGAAAGATGAGACATATCCGTTAATATTGCATGCTATACGTTTCCCTTCTCCATATGCATTGTTTGTGTGTATACATAGGAGTGTTATATATAACAGCTACTGCTACGCCATTATTTTTACTCCTTTTATGAAACGATAAATACTCTACTGTAGTATACATTAACGTTATCATTCATGTTCAAACAATTATAGTGGCACCTACCTACCTGAAGAGTGTACACCAACCCCGATCAGAGAGCATTTACAGTTTTATCTTAATAATTCCAAGGCAGAACCCATAAAGAAGATCCAACTGGTTCTCATCAGCCCACAGAAACTTGACCCATATCACAACAAACAATTCAATTATACCATCTTATTGAATCACTTGTACTTCATCAAGTCTAAGGACAAGACTGCTCAACTCTTCTGGCCATTGACAATGGACATAGTCTCTGTCTTCTTCTGTTAAAATCTCATACGATGCAAGAGCTCAAAATGACAGAACAAACAAAATCAAACTGTTCGAAATAATATTCACTCAATAATGTATTTTCCCATATCATCTCACTTTATCATTGCACAATGCACATATAAACATTACAAGTTTGTTTGTCATTCAAAGTTCAAACATTTATTGCAGGATTATATACCACCGATGCAAAGCCCTCTAGAGGAGGAACCATAACACCGATGCAAAGCCTTGTCGTAAACAAAGAACACCCTCCAGAGGAGGAAGGGCCTCATGATGCAGATTCCCTCAACCTATAACTTCTATACGTTTGTGGTTTCATAACAAAAAAAAAGCTTAATTGTCATTGATATTGGTACAACTATGCAAATTCCAGTATGGCACCTGTGTGATTGAATCCGCAAGACAAATCCACAGCCTTCACATCTCTGCCAAAGTCGATCCTTGCAGGTTCGACATAGTCAAAATCTGTTCCATGCCCCTGTACACAAAAGACAGTTAAACTTCATCCAGAGCACGAAAAAACAGGAGGGGAAAAAACATATAAGCAGATTACTTCCAACTGTCCAGCAACAAGAACCAGCTACCAATTCAGGCATGGTACATTTTGGCCGATAAAAACCATTTGCACCATACAGTTGTATCATGTATGTATACTCCAAAAATATGAACATAAAGAGTATAAAACAAGATGTGAGCTGATACAGACCAATTGACCAGCAGAAGATTGACCATCCACAGCAAATGAACCATATGTTCCACCCCAGCCCCAGGTGAATATCTGGCCATCTACAATAAAAGACATATAAGCTTTGTTGAGGCAAAGAATGTTTCTGTGGCTAAATTGGCATGCCGAGAGCAAGAATTCTTGGTTACTTTTTTTGGTAGCAGTAGGGAAAACTTATTAAAATGCTAACACTATCACATCAAACCGCTTCACGAACTGAAGATGCAAAATGCACGCCAAACGTGCTCATAAGCTTTGTCACAAATGAATGCTAAAGAATACATTTTTGGCATGATATAACCATAGTCAGTTATTAAGACCCAAATCCAAAACGGGCCAAAACTTGAGCATCTCTTATAATTACAGGAGTGACAGTCACGTTCCGCTGATTTAAAAATGTATTAACCAACCAGACATGTAATATTTAGTCGTTTGTAAGATAAACTATCCAACCCTCCTCCTTTAAATAAAAACAATTAAGAACAGCCACTAAAGTATATACTTTCAAACATTATGATCTTGGGAAAAGAAAGCATGCCAACAATTACTTCAAATCCAACTAGTCTTACCGGAAATAGCAGCAGTATGCTTCCAGCCACAAGAGACCTTAAAAAGAAAAAATAAAGAAAAAATCAGTAAAATTGCTTGAGAAAGAAGAAGTGCACACAAAAGCAATGATGCAGGAAACAGAGGAATTAGAAGAGCCACTATACTTTTAAGTTAACAGTCTTGGATGTCTCAATTTCACAGAAGAGACACAATATCATTACTGACAATATTAAGGGTAGGACAAACCTTGGATACTGAATCCCTTACGAATGGACCAAGAACCCTCTCAGGCTGATGAGCAACTTCAGTGTAACTGAATCATAAGAAGACATAGTTCATTAGTGTCATGAGTTGGATACGCATATCAATATCATATGTACATTTACAGGTATCATATGGACATTCATACCCAATCCCGAGACAGCCATTCTCATTTGCACCCCACGTGTAAAGCTCACCACCACCTGAAAAGAATGGATCATATAAAAGGATAAAGATCATAAATGAATTTCTATATTCTGTTAGATTCTACATAGGGGATGACTACCATAAGCTGCAGCTAATTTTTTATATTGGTGTGAATCAGTGACATAGTTGCACAAAGGATATGCTCAGTAAAGAGTAAAGCATCACAAACACATTTCCATGTTTATTTCATTCAAAAGAACAAGATCGAGACCCTTAGCCTTTGGAAAAAGGAGAAGCTATGATTACCATCTCATCTCAACTCCTATAGATAGGAAAACTTGACACTTTCATAATAACCACATTTAATTACTACCAAAATAATTAGCCAACAATTCTTGTCTTAACGAATTGCCACCAACAACAGCAGGATTAAAATTACTTCAAAAGCAATGACAATGAATATCAAGCAAAATGACCGCAAGAGCTCTTTCTTCTGAATTAATGATCTAACAAGACATCTGAGTTCCTAGTCGAGCTCTAGTAGAAGTTGTGCACTAAACTAAGCGCAACACCCATATAAGCTAACAAAGTTATTCTTGTGACACTTCTGTCTAATGATGGATACATATGTGAAGAACACTATTTTTCAAGCCAAAGACTTCATTGGCATCTTAACAGCTGCATTAGTTGACGTATTAATATGTAACAGGCGCTAGCAAGCTATCAAACTACAGCATGATACAGCATGAGTATGTGAAACAAAACTGCAAAAACAAGGTCAAAGAGAATACATGTTATGATGCACGTGTGATAACCACCACATACAGCATCTTCACAGAATGGTACTTCTTGCAGCATCATCGGTGTAGTTGCATTATTTGATTTTCCAAATCCCTGTAATTTGTTTCTTCAGTCAAACAAATAGTAAATAGGCTTGTTAAAAACAAGAAGTGGATTCTCAATACATGATTGATAAAATATTTTAAACTGTTAATAAAAGCTCACCAGTTTTTCTACAGCCCTTTCACCAAATACAAAGACACAACCATTCTCTGCATAATTAAAGCATATAGACATTAGCTGAAAGCCAGATATCAAGGCAAGATCATATATCATCTATCAAAGTATCAAATACCGTCTATACAAGCTGAATGCAGCATTCCAGCAGAGACACTTTTGACCTATATATAGTTATAAACGTGGGACCAAATGAGTGTCATATAACAAAAACCCTTGATGAATGATATTGTAATAAATCACAGCCTCCAGAAACAAAAAAGACAGTACCTTAATATCCTCAAGTTCTTTAATCAGTCTTGGCGTGTATTCACTGCATTAAAATATCAACTTGTCAACCGCAGCAAAAACCAGCTTCCCTGACAAGAATGTTTTGTACCTCTGTGTAGTAATTGGTACAGATCCTCACTATTGAATATATTTGTCATAGGATAGCTATAACATACCTGTTGCTTTGTAAAAGACCTAACATGCTAGATTGATGTCCATGACCAAGTCTTCCAGATTGACCATTGCCCCAACTCAGGGTCATACCTTCGTCTAAATGTCACAAAAGAAAAATAAAGTCAACCCTGCATCCGACTACTTTGCTGAAAGCACAAGAACTACTGAATTGATGAACTGAAGCTTCATGATTTATCAGACCTGTGGCAGCAATTGAGTGTTCTGAGCCCAAGGCAACAGCTTTAGTCTTCATACCAGCCAGATATTCAACTTTTGTTGGCCTTGGAACAACTTTAGGAGCCTCTGCTTTTAGAAAAGAGCAGCAGCATTAGAAACTATTAACATGTTTGACCACCAATTGAAGTTAATCTAATATATTAGCTAAGACATTAATGTACAATGAGGTTCATGATGTTGGGTTTTCATTATTGATGTTAAACCACATTGTATAGTGAAAAATCTAAAACGTCTAATATACCTGATCGTAGGGACTACTAATCAAAACCAAAATCACCTAATTGTCCAATTTTCTTTCTTTGAAGTAGTTGAAGTTCTTGGGTAAAAAACCCCTTGGGGTAAGCATGATAACGTTATAGTTGTGAAAATCCACAAAACTATTCCATCCTTAGAGCATAATGCTGCACTTTGATACTAATTCACTACTCCTAAGTTGTATCACTTTGGAACTGTATGTTGTCCATTATTTATCATCCAAATATTAATTTATCCAATAACAGCATTTATAAATCAGCACAGAAGCTCATCAAATTGGATAACTAAGCCACGTAGTCACAGGTAAACATGAAATATTAGCACACACGAAAACACAATAAATGTAAGTAGGACGATTATTGTAGCAGTAAATCATTACTTTTTCCAAGGCCAAGTTGTCCACTTGAATTCCTTCCCCAGACATACAGCTCCCCATCCTCTAAACATGACATGGAAAGAAGCAACGTTAAACTCATAATATGGTGAAGTAGGCATCAGAGTAATCCACTAGTAGAGTACGTAAACTCCCAATGGAGGTAAAAATTATAGAAATACATACAAAAAAATGAGACAGGAAAAGGAAATGAAATATGGTGAAAATGACACTCGGGAAACATGTACCTGTAATGGCACAGGAATGGTTGTAACCAGCTGAAATTTGTTTTATCTCCTTAAGCCCAGAAACTTCAACTGGCTCCTACAGTGGATACATGGTAATTTTAACATTTAAACAGAAGGGAAAAAGCTGATGTATCCAAGAACCCAATCCAGAGTCACAATTTACTGTAACATTCTGATTTTTGGTTGAAGTTGAATTACATGATAGGCATTAGCCAATGCATTCTACGTGTTAAAGCAGTGAACAAAAATGAAACATCTAACATCATTTAATATGCATACTAACCACAATGTAACTTTGATCATCTGAAATGCCAAGCTGCCCATACTGATTAAGTCCAGATGCATAGACACGCCCTGATTCTGAAATGGAAGTCATATGAAACGGTAAGCCCTTGAAAATAAGGATAAGAAACTCAACAAATCACAGAGTAAGATCAAGCTTGGGACATCAATCATAAACTCAAACCAAGCAGCCATTAGAGTCCTTCAATTAGATCAAACGGAACACAAGTGGAGTGATCACAGTCAAGAACTAATCGAGAGCGAGCAGAAAAAGGAAGGAAATTGAAGATTAGGTCATAATTGACAAGAAAAAGGAAGAGTCACCGGTGAGGAAAAGGGTATGAGCGCCACCACAGGCGATGGCGCGAAGGCTATCGAAAGCGGAGCAGACAACAGGCCTCCATTGCGATTCCAGGTTGCCAAGCCCTAGCCTCCCGTAATCCCCATTCCCCCAGAGCGCAGCGAACCTCTTGCCATCGGTGCTAGCAGCGGACGAGAAACATCGCCGCCTGAAGAACGCTAAACCTAACTCGGATCCTCCGGCTAGCTTCCAGAGCACGGCGCCGGATCTGCGCCACATTGCGATCGCATAAATTGTGAACTGGTTGAACAAGTAGAGTAGAACTGAAATCGATCGGATTTTTGAATCAGTGTGTGTCTAGAATACGCACGCTGCTGCTGCAAAAAAGTGCAAACCAACTGATGGCGTTCAACGATGCAACGTAACGCAACTCTCCCTCTATATGTGAATGTGAGAGGTTGGTACGGTCACGGTGTGTCTAGAGAATACGGTTTGTAGAATGGGCTGAGACTCATATTCATAAGGCATATAAATATGGTTTTTAGACTGGCCCACTACTTGTTCATAGGCCCATATTTGAAGCCCACTCCAAGGTGCATGATACTGGTCTTTGGTAGATTTGTGTCTGTAAGTTTGGTTTTTTCCTGGGATCAAGATATCCTCAATTTCGTTTAGTCGTATATGTACAGCCAGTTTGACAATTGAGATTTGTGGGAAAAGAATGGAGAATCTATCTATCTAAAATACTATCAAGAAGAGTTTTTTGTCGCAATAAATGGCCTACATTTTATACAAATAGCAATGTCTATGTGATATTATATTTTCATCCTATTCAATTTGATGCTCAAATGACCATTGAATGTTAGGTTTTTAATATTCAAAATTGAAACGGACGGTTGGTCAATCCAATTAGAGGTAATTCCTATAATTCAGCCCATTAAAAACCTTTTCAGTTACACGTTACAGACATTGCATTGACATTGGAGTTACACCTCCTTCATTGACAGCCTTAAAACCCCTAATTCATGGAGGTAGTAATACGTGCAGATGGACCAGATTCGGACCGTCTCGTGCTCCCCCTTCCTCTTCTTCTGGCCAAATTACCCTTCGAGAGAGAAAACCCCCTCGAAAACCCTCGGTCGGCCGTCGCCGTTCCACCACCACAAAACCCCAGCAGCTATGTCGGCGACTTCGACCTCAGAGGCTCCTGTCACCTCCCCGACTGATTTTGTCAAGCTTTGGTGAATGATTTTGTCAATAAGCTTCGGAAGAGGTATTTCTCCTTCCTTCCACCATAATCTAATTTGTTCAATTCAGGGTTTTTTAGGGCCTAAGCTGTCAATTGTTCTTTGTAAATTGTTATGGACCTAACAGGGCAAAATACACAAGGGAAAACGTAGTTCTCGATGGAGGCTAACTTGGGTGTGTTGGTAAACGAAGGTAAACAAAGTTCCTGATGCAGTAGGCGACAGGGCCCCAAAAAGGCAATGGGTATGTGTTTCTAGACTACTGCCTAGGATTTATAGCTTTTACAGGAACTTTGTTTTCCCTTGAATGGGAAATTGGATGCAGTAGTCGGCATTAAGAGGAACTTCATTTACCTTTATGCTGAATGGGTATGTGTTTTGTCATTTCTTTTTGGGGCCTAACTTGAATCAATTGTTCTCAATGTTAGTTCTGGTTACTAATATTGCATTACTAACAGGACCATCGTTTGTTCTGGTGGTGTTCCACCTCCAAAATACACAACTTCAGAAAAGTGGATCATGATTCAACAAAATAGGCGAATCAGTTTTTTTTTTTGGATTATGAGGACCTTTGTTTTGCTATTCAGCAAAATGCCAAGAAGCAAGGACTTTTGGGTTTGCTATTCATGTGGCAAGTGAATTCTCAATATTGCAAAGTTTTCATTCCATTTTCATTTTGGGCTTAGAGCTTGATTTCTGCTGAATGGGTTTTCTTCGAATCAGGGTTCGATCAATTGCACTAATCTTCATCTTCACCGGGGCATAATTGTCAAGGTAAGATGAATTCTTCTATATTCTTATTTCTAATTATAACTTTTACCTAATAATGTACCACTAATAATGTTGTATATCAATTAAGATACATGGATGATTTCCAAAATGTTGAGTTTGTTTTCATACCTTTACGCTTTAGGTCTATCTTATTCTTTTGTAGGTTGATATGTTCATCTTCATTTGTAGCATTCTTATCATTTTGATAGATATGCAGTGGTAACAGGGGCAAATAAGGGACTTGGGCTTGAAATCTCCAGGCAATTGGCCTCCAAACGAGTAGTTGTTATCCTAACTTCTAGAGATGAAAACAGAGGGGTTCAGGTAGTTGAAAAACTCAAGAATCAAGATGTCTCTCTTTCTGATTTCCTGGAATTTCATCAATTACGTAATATATTCATCGTTATGTAAAGATTTTTTTGTTTAATCAATTCATCTCCTGCTGATCTGCTATCATCTTATATTAGGTACGTATTTTATTTTGCACAGTTTATGTTCTAAGTATGTTTACCAAAACCCAACCTTATCTATAATTTCGGATTGGACGTTACTTAGGATGTTCTAATTATAATTAACCACCTGCTAGGTTTGATATATATAGATATATGAAGGTGAACAATGTTGCAATACTTGGAACCGATCTAAATGCTGATGCTTTTGTAGCTATTGTTCGAAAGGTACGCAGGGCATAATTTTTGAAGACAACAATTATATGTGCATTTCATCTTGGCTGATCCAGGACACAGCGGATCAAGTATCACAACTAGATCATGCCTGAAAAGTACGACTTGGCCGTCGAATGCCTCAAAATCAACTACTATGGTGCCAAGAGACACATCGAAACATTTCTCGACCTTCTTCGGCTATCCGACTCCCCTCGGATCATTAACGTCTCCTCGGGTGCAGGGCGGCTCAATGTACATCGCCTCAGTTTCTTCACCAGGGTCAAATTGATACTATAACTTCATTTTTCTTTTGATTTAAGTGCTTTGTGTGTGCCAATTAAGAGCCGAGTGTGGATATTGCTTTATAGCGCACCCCCGAATTGCTTTATAGCGCACCCCCTCCTCTGTCCATTAAAAATGGATGGACGGTTTATACATGTCCACGGAAAACAGGTGGACAAGTTAATATTGTCCATACATTTTTAATGGCCGATATTAACTTGTTAATATCGGCCAAGTTAATATTTTTAATGTTTGTCATGGAAATTGTATGGACAATATTAACTTGTCCACCCATTTTCTATGGACATGTATGAACCGTCCATCCATTTTTAATGGACGGAGGAGGGGGTGCGCTATAAAGCAATTCGGGGGTGCGCTAAAACGAAGAGCCGAGTGTGCAATGTCGAACTATTATTTTTTCGTTATTGTTGGTTTTTTTCTCAACCAAGAACATGACAAAAAATTAGGAAAAACCTCTGTATTGCCAAATGGATTTCTTTAAACTCTTTTTATCAATAATGATAATTCTGTTGGGCCCAAGCCTATGTTCCAGCCCAAGACGCATAAATTGCATCTGAGGCAATTTAGGGTAGCTCACTCACGTGCCAGTGTGCCACATATATAATCAAGTATGTGTGTGTGGTGTGTGGAGGTAAGTGAGGGCAGCCGATCAACTCCAAACAAAGAGAGAGAGAGAAAGCACAAGAGAAGAAAGAGGGAGAAAGAAGAAGATAGAGGAGGATTTGGGTGAAGGAGTGATCTTCCTTTGTGAAGCCCGGGTATATTCACCTCGTCTCTGGATTCGACAACGGGTGTTTGTCGATAGATTGTTATTTTTGATTCCGCTGTGATTGTCTGTGGGACTAGGAGCTAGTGTATGATCCCCAACAAGTGGTATCAGAGCGAGGTTTGAGCTCCGTCTGTGTTTGGGTGATATATGGCGACTAAGACAGATGAGTTTGCGGGGACAATGATCAAGCTGACGTCTTCGAACTATTCTTTCTGGAAGTCGAAGATGGAAGATATTCTGTACTGCAAAGATTTGTATGATCCGGTTGAGTTGGGATCAAAGAAGCCAGACAGTGTTCAGGATAGTGACTGGAAAAAGACGCACATAAAAGCAGTCGGAACCATAAGGCAGTGGGTAGACAACAGTGTCTATCATCATGTGAGCAATGAGACAGATGCTCAGGTCTTGTGGAAGAAGCTTCAGTTTATGTACGAGAGGAAGTCAACTCAGAGTAAAGCTTTTGTGATCAGAAAGCTAGTTAATCTGAAGTACAAAGACGGAAAGTCTATTGCCGAGCATTTGAGTGAGTTTTAGGAGCTTGTAAATCAGTTGAGCACCATGAAGTTTCCTCTTGATGATGAGTTGCAAGCATTGATGCTCCTGAGTTCTTTGCCGAATACTTGGGAGACATTGGTGGTTTCCATCAACAATTCTGCTCCTAAGGGAATTGTGTCCTTCAGTACCGTGGTTGATAGTCTCTACAATGAGGAGACGAGGAGAAAAGACATGGGTACTAACTCTTCGCAGACTCTGACGACTACAAAGAATAGGTCAAGAGGGAGAAGCAAAGAGCGGAAAGGATGCGGAAAGTCAAAAGGGAAGCCACAGAACAGAGGAACTTCTCAGAGTAAAGAAAAATTCAAATGCTTTCATTGTGGCAAAAAAGGGCATATGAAAAGAAATTGTAATGCCTTGAAGAAGAGCAAGAATGAAGAGAGAAATCAGAATGAAGATGATAAAAACACCACAGCTGCAGTGTATGGTGAAGAAGAAGGGCTGGTTGTTCTGTCTTGTGTGGATGATCACAACGACAAACTTGACTGTCGTGTAGAATGGGTAGTTGACTCAGCTGCATCCTACCATGCTACACCGAAGAAGGAAATTTTCACTAGTTACAAAGCCGGAGACTTTGGTAAAGTGAAGATGGGGAACAACAGCTATGCAGAGATAATCGGTATAGGAGACATTTGTGTTTTGACAAATGCGGGTTTCACGTTGACTTTGAAGAATGTGCGACATGTACCGGATCTGCGAATGAATTTGATTTCTCTTCATGCTCTGGATATAGACGGCTACCAAAGCTACTTTGCTAATAAGAGTTGGAAGTTGACGAAAGGTTCAATGGTGATTGCTAGAGGGAGTCTTAGCTACACTTTGTACAAGACTCAGATGAAGGTCATACGAGATGGCCTAAATGCAGTTGAGGATGAGACATCAATGAACCTATGGCATAGGCGGATGGCGCATATGAGTGAAAAAGGACTACAATTTTTGGCGAAGAAGTCTCTCATCCCTTCGGCCAAAGGTATGACTCTGAGCCCTTGTGATGATTGTGTTTTTGGAAAACAAACTAGGGTGTCATTTAGCAAGTCTTCTAAAAGAAAAAAGAATTTGCTTGAGTTGGTGTATTCTAATGTATGTGGCCCCATAGATGTACCCACAAATGGTGGTCGTAGATATTTTCTGACTTTCATTGATGATGCTTCACAAAAGGTTTGGGTGTTTGTTTTGATGACAAAAGACCAGGTTCTTGATTGCTTCAAAAAATTCCATGCCATGGTGGAGAGAGAAAAAGGTTGTTCGTTGAAGTGTCTCCGTAGTGATAATGGAGGCGAGTACACTTCTAAGGAGTTTCAAAAGTATTGTCTGGAGCACGGCATCAGACATGAAAAGACGACTCCAGGTACTCCACAACATAATGGCGTTGCGGAAAGAACAAACAGAACCATCCTAGAGAAAGTCAGTTGTATGTTAAAAATGGCAAAGCTTGAAAAGCCATTTTGGGGTGAAGCGGTGATGACTGCATGTTATCTAATGAACAGATCTCCATCAACAGCTTTGGATTTTGATGTTACCGAGAGAGTTTGGTTTGGAAGAGACATTTCATACTCTCATTTGTGAGTCTTCGGGTGTAAGGCTTTTGTTCACGTGCCTAAAGAGCAGAGACAGAAGCTAGATGACAGGGCAGTGACTTGCATTTTTCTGGGTTATGGAGATGCTGACTTTGGGTACAAGTTGTGGGATCCAGAAAAGAAGAAAGTGATAAGGTCTACAGATGTGACCTTTCATGAAGACAAGATTTTGTCAGATTCAGATACGCTTGAGGAACTTGGAGAGTTCCCACTTTATTTGCCTTCTCAGCTAGAAGGTAGTGGTACTAGTGATGATTCTTCTTCAGAGAATGGCTTTGATGAGATTCCTGAGTCAGATGATGACTTACCAGAAGCTGAAGCTGGTGAGGGTTCTGAGCAGGGGGAGCCGGAAGAAATTGAAGAAGAGAATGAGCTCAGAAGATCAAGAAGAGAGCGTCGTCCATCCACCAGATATCCCTCGTCTGAGTATGTTGCAGTTACTGAAGAGGGGGAGCCTGAAAGTTTTCAAGAAGTGCAGAATCACAAAGAAAAAGCTCAGTGGGTAGAAGCCATGAAAGAGGAGTTGAGTTCTTTGAAAAAGAACAACACATATGAGCTTGTGAAACTTCCTAAGGGAAGAAAGGCATTGAGAAACAAATGGGTGTTCAGGCTAAAGACGGATGGAGAGAAACTAGTCAAGTACAAAGCCCGAGTAGTTGAAAGGCTTCAGTCAGAAGAAGGGAGTTGATTTTGATGAGATCTTCTCTCCGGTTGTCAAGATGAGTTCCATCAGGGTGATCCTTGGCTTAGTTGCAAGCATGGATTTGGAACTTGAGCAGTTGGATGTGAAAACTGCATTTCTCCACGGTGATTTAGACGAGGAGATATATATGGAGCAACTAGAAGGGTTTGAAGTAAAAGGAAAAGAGCACTTGGTTTGCAAACTAAAGAAGAGCTTATATGGGTTGAAGCAAGCTCCGAGATAGTGGTACAAAAAGTTTGATAGCTTTATGGTGCATCATGGCTACACCAAGACAAGTGCAGATCACCGTGTTTACTTCAAGCGACAGACAAATGGTAAATTTGTCATTCTTCTTCTCTATGTTGATGACATGCTCATTGTGGGGCAAGATAAGTCTTAGATTGCAGAGTTGAAGCGAGATCTGAGCACTTCATTTGATATGAAAGATTTGGGACCGACACGCCAGATTTTGGGTATGCAGATTACTCGTGATCGGAAAGCCAGGAAGATTTGGGTGTCACAGGAAAAGTATATTGAGAAGGTCCTAAGCAGGTTTCAAATGGAAGGTGCTAAGTCGGTTAGTACTCCTCTTGCTAGCCACTTCAAACTTAGCAAGAATTTTTGTCCATCTACAAGTGAAGAGAAGAAGAAGATGGTCACCATTCCTTATTCATCAGCGGTTGGTAGTTTGATGTATGCGATGGTGTGCACCCGGCTAGATATAGCTCAGGCGGTTGGTGTTGTGAGCAGGTTTCTTTCCAATCCGGATAGAGTTCATTGGGAAGCTGTAAAATGGATCTTCAGGTACTTGAAAGGTACTTCTAAGATGAGATTGTGCTTTGGAGGAGTTGAGCCTGTTCTTGAGGGGTTCACAGGTTCAGATATGGCAGGAGATCTTGATGGTAGAAAGTCGACATCAGGATACTTGTTTACTTTTGCTGGGGGAGCTGTCTCGTGGAAGTCCAAGTTGCAAAAGTGTGTTGCTCTGTCCACGACTGAGGCAGAGTACATTGCCATGACAGAAGCTGGAAAAGAGATGTTTTGGGTGAAAAGATTCCTTCAAGAGTTGGGTTTGAGACAAGGAGAATATGTGGTGAACTGTGACAGTTAGAGCGCTCTATATTTGAGCAAGAATGCTACATATCATTGTCGGGCAAAGCATATTGATGTGAAGTACCATTGGATTCGAGATGCTGTGAGCAATCGTCAGATGTGTTTGAAGAAGATTCACACTGAAAAGAATCCAGCTGACATGTTCACTAAGGTGGTGACTGTTGAGAAGCATCGGTTCTACGCCAAGATGGCGGGACTGGTGCATAACTGAAGTTCTGAGCCGGTGTGGACGTCTTCCTCTTGGGCTGGAGGGGGAGATTGTTGGGCCCAATCCCATGCTCTAGCCCAAGACCCATAAATTGCATCTGAGGCAATTTAGGGTAGCTCCTCACGTGCCACGTATATAATCAAGTATGTGTGTGCGGTGTGTGGAGGTAAGTGAGGGCAGCCGATCAACTCCAAACAAAGAGAGAGAGAGAGAAAGCACAAGAGAAGAAAGATGGAGAAAGAAGAAGATAGAGGACGATTTGGGTGAAGGAGTGATCTTCCTTTGTGAAGCCCGGGTATATTCGCCTAGTCTCTGGATTCGACAGCGGGTGTTTGTCGATAGATTGTTATTTTTGCTTTTACTGTGATTGTCTGTGGGACTAGGAGCTAGTGTACGATCCCCAACAAATTCTACCTTAACATTGACGAATGCTATGTTAGAAAGAAAAATCAGAGTTCAACTGGGAGCAAATATATAAAGTACTATTATTGTAACAATGGAAAAAAGAACTAAAATGCACATTATAAACCATGTATCTGGGAAAGCAATTGGGAGCAAAGATATATCGCATTGGATTCCTTCCAAAAAACTATTAAAAACCTAGACAATAACTTCTAACCAAAAGAAAAAAAAAACTAAACAAGAAAAATTAAAGAAAAAAATGCAAAATTTACCAACTTTACATATAAGAGAAACCCTACAATAACTGAATCCCATGTAAATAATTACTTGACAAGCAAATTATAAAATTTCTTTTAAATGAAAGTTTTCACCACAAAATAACTAGAGGCTATGTTTCTCTAAGTTTCCTATAAACAAGGTACGTTGCCTTCTCTTTAATCAAAAAAAAAGGTACGTTGCCTTCTCAATTTCGAATTTAATTCTCTCAAATAAGAACTGACTTGACATCCAAAATGCATCATGAACGTGGCAATCACAAGAGACGATTAGCAACATTTTTTTTTATTTTCTCAGTTCGGTTTAAGAATAAGTTTAAATTAAATATTATATAGCCTAAATAAGAATCACGGATAAATTGATAATATATACAAAAATTGTTTCATGGATAATTCAGCTAAGTACAATTCAAATCGTTGTGATATTCAGTTAAATACAATTCAAATCGTTGTGATATTCAGGTAAATAAGAATCATAGAATTAACCTAAACAGATTGATATAGATGCATATTCAAATTTAAGATTGACAGTCATCATAAGTTCAGGACATAAAAAATATCCTAAGTTCAAATTGTTAACACAAATATAAAATTATATTCGGTTGGATTATATAACAATTTTAATTACTTTTAATTACTACTACTAAGTAACAAAAATACTTAAGTGGGGTTAGTAAGTTATATATGAATGTCTATGTCAGCAGGCCCATATTGATCGCACATTAATTTGGACATTTAAACTGTCAAAAGGTGTAACATATCTTAGTATAAACGTTAAAGCTTTGCCCAATGAACTATTTTTTGTATCAAAGTTAAAATCATGATTACAGGTCAAAACTATTACCATAATTAAATTAAAATATAAGATGAGAGAGGAACACTAAATGACGATGTTATGGTGGTCAAACCTAGATTTAATATTGTGCGGACTCTTTCATTCTAAAACCGTAGCGTTTCATCAAAAAAAAAAACCGTAGCGTAGTAACTTAATACTAAATGAGAATAATCTACAGATAATAACTCGTTATATATTTAATCGTAATGTTCCCTGCTAGGATGTTTAAAATATATATTAATATTATCATAAAATAGCTTATAGATGTTGAGAAATTGGATACATAAAATAGGCTAAAATATGGATGATATATATAGTTATTTTAAAAACAATTGCCAAAATTGGTTTCAATATTATGATCGGACTTACTATTGATTGTTATTATTTTTCTTATTTAAAGATTGTCTCTTATTTTTTGCTTCGTAGTGAGTGAGTAAAAGTGATATGTTTCAACAATTAAGTGTGCACATAATTGACCTCTTAGCAAAAAAGTTATATTTTTTAAAAAAAATTGTGCAATCAAATTGGATAGAGAAAGTACACATAAACATAATACGCAGGATACAAAAGAATGGTGATCACTTAAGATCGCAACTGACAAATTACCCCCTAACCAAAAAATTGAATCGTTCATTATACCAATCTCAAAGTTATTAATAACTATGATCGGACTCGATATCCAAAGTTTATACATTGACCCGACCATTCTTGCATTCGGACGTGCGATGCACGGTCTAGAATTTTGTTTTAAAAACAATTTTATGGTTAGTCAAAATTAGTTTCAATAATTATAACATTTATACTATTAACTTAAAATAATACCGGTTATTGTCATTGAATCAAAAATAATTCCACCTGCAAAAATCGTAAAAGCATAGCCAAACTATTAACATTAAGATGTGAGGGATGGATGATGAGCTTGTGGTGTCCCCATACTCACCCCTGAGCGCTGACAAGGAAGAAGATGAAGACGGGTTGGCTCTCCTCAATGAATTTCTCCTTAATGATGAAGATGAGGAGAATCATGATGGAGGCTATTACCAAGAAGAGCTGGCTGCTGTCATTGCTAATGAGAAACCTCTTGCTACCCCCATGGATGAGTCCCAATCCCTACAATCCTTCCATTCTCTGACCAACCCTACTTCTGTAGTGGAAAAATTAGGGAAAATGGAGATGCTTGAGCCCCAACAATCACAAACTGAGTCAAGCAAGCGCAAGGGCTGTGAAGGGATGTTTGATACGGCTACCTCACAACTGAAGGGTGGGGAAGCTAAGAAGAAAAAAAGAGAAGAATGATAGAACACCAGCACTACATCCTCTGGTTCTCTAGGCTGTCTAATAACCCTAACTATGATCAACTCTGTTTGCCTACTACTTGCCTAAATGATGTCTTTTGGTTTTTGTCTAGTCTTTTGCAGAAAGTGATGCATGTACCACCATTGTTGAAAACCTGTGAAATGTCATGTAATTGCTCTGGTGGTAGGTCCATGACTATAAGTTTAAATAATGGTAGTAAGTTTAGTGTAATCCTTGGTGATGATGAAGCTTGGCTCCTGTGTAATAGTAGCAGACCTTTGTTGTACTCCTCTTTTTCTATAATATATCAGCACTATGTTTGTTGCTATCCTGCTGTTTGGTGCATTCTTGAATGGCATGGGAAAGTTAATATGAACCGAACAAAAATTTATGCAAAACCAAAACTGAAACATTCTCTTCAAAATGGGGCTGTCAAGAACCAATGGAGTAAAAAATGGCTATATCAGTTGTCTCCTTGTATTAGTTACCAATTTAATAGCATCTTTCCGAAGCACTCCACCAATCTTTGTCTTATTAAGATCTTGGTGAACCAGTATATGAATCTCTATCTTTATTGGTCTAATTCTAGCTATTTTATCCTAAGTAATTACACATGTGTTAATTTCTCTATAAAACCCTTTTGCAGTAATTCAACTAGGCAATTTCTCACAATGAAAATTGTGCCAGATCACAACCAAGTCAAAATGTCAAGGAGGTCTACCCAAAAAATGATAAAATCCACAAGTAGGATAACCAAGGCAAAAAGTAAAACCACACACAAAGGAGGTTGCAAGTGCTTAACAATCATGTGTCAAGATCACGATCCATGGAAACGTATAGTATATTATTTGTCTAAATGTTGTATGAAAACCAGTACACACAATTCTATAATCGTCTATCAAGGGCTACTAGGAAAAAGTAGATCGGGTTTATCAAAATACATAATTGCTTTTGTGACAAACCGCTCTAAAAAATATAATTGCGGATATTACCAAATTAGTAACTCTACCGGGTTAAATCCATCACCCACTACCTTGAATGGATCAACTCAAAAACATTTAACATGGTTTAAACTCCTCATTCATGTCTTTGTTAATACCTATGAATCCACCGGTGCAAGCTCCCAATTGACTAACAGAAATTACCATAAAAAAGGACATATAGAACAAATTGAACGTGTGCAAGGAAAGAAAGATAAAATCCTACCAATTACCCTAATCAAAGAGAGATCCAGAAACGGTTTGTGCTATATAAAATCTAGTTATCATGAAGATCAGTATCTGGAATAGTCGGGGAATAGGTCGAAAGTCCTTTTGGCCAGAGATTGACTCATTTTGTAAGTTTGAAAGAATACAAATAATGGTGATTGTCGAAACAAAAGCAGAGAAGGAACCATCCGATCAAGTTTGGAGACGCTCAGGATTTGATAACTTTGTGTGGTCCCCTGCCGTGGGTAGGGCCGGGGGATATGTGTTTTATGGAAGGAACACCAGCTCATAAATGAAACAATAGAGATTATGATCCAAACACCCCGATACATAATTTTAAAATACTCACATCTCTCAACTCGATATGTAATTGCAATTTGTCTAGTTTATGCACCACCAAATGAAAACAAAAAAGATGATTTCTGGGCAGCCCTAACTCTTGAAATACAAAACTTGAACATCCCGACAATAGTAATGGGAGATCTAAACGAAATACAAGAACCCAGCGATAAAAAAGGCGGGGTTTACCTTGTCGCCAATAGATTCGAGCGATTAACCAAATTCAAAGATGACTGCAACCTACTAGATATACCCACAACTGGAAATAAATACACTTGGAGGAAAAATAAAACAGAAATCGACAATATATACGAAAAATTAGACAGAACTCTAGTAGATAGTCAAATAATTCAATGGTTTCCAAACATCTCAACAAAAAATTATGCTTTCTCGTCATCCGACCATTGCAAGATAGCAATCGAACTGAACAATGGCCAAATATATAAAGCACAACCATTTAAATTTGAAAAAATGTGGATGCAGAGAAAAGACTTCAAAAACATAGTAAAACAGGCCTGGCGAGTGGACTATACGGGATCCTATATGTTTCAACTTGTTAAAAAAACGCAAATGTTCAAGAACCATGCAAAACAATGGAATAAACGCACCCTTGGAAACACCTTTGAACAATTACAGAACCTAGAAAATGAACTACTAAAAATCCAAATCCAAATTCAGAATTCACCTCAACCAGCGGTAATCCAAAAACAATTAAGATTGATAAAGAAGAAAGAATGCATATTAAATTACCATAAAACATATTGGAAACAACGCGCTAAAACAAAGAACATCAAACTCTCAGACACAAACGTTGGGTACTTCCATAAAGTTGCTAGTGGACGCAGAAACAGAAAAATCATAAGGGAGATAAGAACCAATGAGGGTACGCAAATATTTGGCGAAAACAGTATAAGAAATGAAATTAGGACCGACTTCAAAAAACGCTATACTAAAAAACAAATTAACAATCAAATACTGCACGAATACCTAGAGCTAATAACAACTAAGATATCTCCCATAGAGAATAATGACCTTACCAAAGCAGTCTCCAACGAAGAAATACAAAATGCACTACTGCACATTGGTTCCGATAAGTCCCCAGGTCCAGACGGCATGTCAGCTGATTTTTATAAGAAATACTGGGATATCGTAGGACCGTCGGTAATTAAAGCAGTTAAAAGTTTTTTCCACTCAGGTAGAATGTTGAAACAAGTTAACCACACATTTATATCTCTTCTAGCAAAACGTGACAACCCAATATCAACTAACCATTATCGGCCAATCAGCTTGTGCTCAACAATATACAAAATTATTGCGAAGATTATTACAGATAGACTAAAGAGAGTTATGGACAAGATTATACACCCCCTCCAAGGAGCCTTTGTCGCAAAAAGAGCCATACAGGATAATGTCCTTATAGCACATGAAATCTCTCACTCCTTCAAGAGTAAAAAAGATAAGGACGGTTGGATAGCGATCAAACTGGATATGGAAAAAGCCTACGACAGACTTGATTGGGACTTTCTATTTGCAGTAATGGGAAAATTTGGCTTTGATGGCAAATTCATTAGTTGGATAAAGGAATGTGTAACTACAGTGTCCTATTCAATTTTAGTTAATAACAACCCAACTGATCCGTTAGTACCCGAACGAGGACTACGCCAAGGGGACCCTCTGTCTCCTTACCTATTCCTAATCGGGGCTGAAATTCTAGCAAGGAAATTACAACAAACTAGTCTAACGTCGAACAAAACAATAGGATTTCCTCTTTCGCGAAATGGTACAAGAATCCCTTTCCTCTCATTTGCAGATGACATCATAATTTATGCTAAAGCAACCCAACATTCCTGTGTAACAATCAAAACAATAATTGACGAATATTGTGCGATATCAGGACAAAAAGTTAATTATCAAAAATCTGCTTTCCAAACTTCTAAATTGGTATCTAATCAACAAAAGAGAACTATTCAACATACCCTCAATATCTCAACAATGACTAACTTGGAAAAATACTTAGGATGCCCCATCATCAATGGACGAGTGAACAAAGAAACCTTTGAGGAAACAATAGGAAAAACGAAAACGCAATTGACTAAATGGAAAGCCAACTCTCTGTCACAAGAAGGAAGAACAATTCTCATAAGAGCGAATCTTGCAACAAAACCTAACTACATAATGCAAAACTTCATGCTTCCTACAAATGTCCACCAAGAGCTTGACACAATCAATAGATGTTTCTTTTGGAACAAAGACCAACACCATAAACCACTCATAGGGTGGGACAGAATTTGCAGACCCAAATCCCAAGGAGGTTTGGATATTCGCAAAGCTGAACATATGAACAAAGCACTCCAAATGAAACTATTATGGAAGATATTGTTCGAACCAGACAATATTTGGGTCAAAATTATAAAAGAAAAATATCTTAAAGGAGACAACCTTTTTGAACACAGAGTCAAATCCAACACATCATGGCAATGGCGAAATCTAATGAAACTACGTAATAAATTTGAAGAAGGTCTGATTTGACAAGTAGGTAACGGAGAAACTATACGATTCTGGACTGACCGTTGGATAACGAATGAACCTCTAGAAAAGCATGTATCAAACCTGATAACAATCAACAAAGAACAGAAAGTCAGAGATTTTATATCGAACAATAACACATGGAAAGAAGACGATCTAAGAAGAATCTTACCAAATCATATTGTAGAAGATGTGCTATCAACCCCTATCCCAGATAATGTGATCCATGATAGATTATATTGGGCTCCAAGCAAGAATGGATGGTTCTCTACATCATCTGCTATATCCCACATAACAAAAATAGACTCGTACCATGGAAATGATAACAGATGGATATGGAAATTAAATATTATCCCAAAAGTTAAAAACTTCTTATGGAAAATGATTAATAATGGATTACCAACAAAACACCGACTACGGGAAAAACAGATTTCGATACCCGGAGGTTGCCTCATGTGCGCTTGTACATATGAAAGCACAAGACACTTATTCATTGATTGTAGTCATACAAAAGAGATTACAAGACAGATTAACACAAAAACTATGCAATTACTCCAGCAGATCAACACGAATTCACAAAGCCCAAAAATAATCATTGAGGAGTTACGACAAAGAATGACAAATGAAGAATTTTCAGAACTAGCAACAATCTGGTGGGCGGTTTGGTATCAACGAAACAAAATGGCTTTTCAACCAGAGTCAACTGATATAATCCCAGACTTAGCACAATATATAAAAACACAAATTCACAATTGGCTACAAGCAAAGCACTGGAATGAAGAGGATTGTCCCCAAACAAACAACAACACAAACACGCACAAACGACAGAAGAGAAATAAGACTTGGTAGAAGCCGGCTAATGGTTTCTTCAAGATAAATGTGGATGGATCAAGGCTAGTAGATGGAACGGCAACAACTGGATCCATAATAAGGGGAACTCAAGCTGAGATAATTGATATTGCAACAACCAAGTATCGAAAGATCTCGGCTCTCAAAGCCGAGGCATTAGCATTTCGAGACGGACTGAGAAGAGCAAGACAACTAGGATTAAACAAAATTGAAATAGAAGGGGATAACCTAACGGTAATTAAAGCAGTTCAAAATATTGGACGATGTCCATGGGAAATAGAAATTTTAAGATCTGACATAATGGTCTCTTTACTAAAATTCGAAACTGTCAAGATTTCTCATGTGGGTAGATGCTGTAATACTGTGGCCGACCTGATTGCAAAAATGGGCCATAGTCTCCCGAGCACTACCATCTCAACATTACCAGAACTACGTGTTCTCATCCGAAAGGATGCTCTAGGACGCCCCCCGTAAGGCGGCCTCCTAATCTTTACCTTTTCAAAAAAAAAATAAAAAATTAAGATGTGAGGGATTTAACATATATAAATTTTATATTAATTTTTCTTATTTATTTTGTGCAAACATTATTTATATACGAAATACTACCAACTAAAAAATAATGAAAATCCAAAAACATTAGCATAATTGATCTCATTTAAATGAAAAAATAACAACATTGATCAAACGACCCTAAAATAATATTGTAGATACAAATCATATCAAATATCGACAAAGTTTTCTTTGTATAGTTTATGTAACTTTTCACATTATATTAATTTTTACTTTTATTAGGACCTTATATTTCTATAGTGGTTTTTCGATAATTTATTATCTTATCAAAAACTGTCAGATTTTACACTGTAATATCATAAGATGATGAAACTCTTTGGTCTAACTTCTAATACACATACATCATGGATGTAAATTTTGTACACAATGCGGTCATTAAAACAAGATCATATTTTTATGATATACACAATCAATCTCTTTAATTTCTTTCTAAAACAACAATCATTCTGCTGTAAACAAAGCCCGTGCATCGCACGGGCACTAACCCTAGTGATATATAAGAAAGGAATAGAAGAGAAATGATAAAAAAGTTATAGACTAGAATATGAATTTTTTATGTTTACATATGGGTTTTGATAAGAAAATGTGAATTTATTTTATTTTTCTTTTATTTGTTTGAGAGTGAGTATTTCACTTTCCCACTAAATCCCACCAATTTGGCGAGATTCATTTTCTCATCATTTCCTTCTAAATTTTCTTATGAAATCCCACTAAATCTCATATTAAAACTCAACCAAACAAGAAAAAACTAGTATTAGTCTCGTGCCTTAAAGGCACGAATTTGATTTAACTAAAAACTTAGTTTAAATTTTATATTAAGTAATTTACAAGAATAGTATGATATAAAATCTTGTATTATTTTATTTAGTTTGTTTCGTATGAAATTTATTTTAAGAATATAGTATTTCTGCCATAATATATTCTTTTAATCGAATAAAGATTTGTAGGATTATAGTTTTTGTATAAGAATTGAATACTCCTAAGATTTTTAGGGTTTATTTTGATATTTATGGATTATAATTTTAATAATATATTTAGTTGTTGTTGACATATGCTTTTCTATATTATTGTTTTAATCTCCAATTTAGTATGTAGTAACATTAATTAATTATACATTTAAGGAAAACTTGTAGATACAATTTCAAGAATATATACTCTTTCATATTTTACATACATGTGGGGTCTACAATTAAATTAGCCAATTAAATTATTTTAACAAAGATGAGTGATGTAGTCCAACGTGAAGTTGACACGTGTCGTGATAATTATTATTTTTAACTTCCGCTTTAGTATAAAGTTATGATTGTTTCCAACCATTTCCCTTGCCCGAGCCCTCGCCCCTCTCGATACGAGCCTTAGCCGTTGGCCTACAAGGCGTCACCGGTTCGCCGGAGTTCTCACCCAATCGCTCCTCCTCGTCGCATCCTCGTCCTCGCACAGTCGGAAATCACGTTCTCGCCCAGTCGCTGCCTCATCTCTCCGGTCACGCCTCCACTTCTCGTCCTCATCACCAGCCCGTCACTTCTCATCGGCAATGCCTCCGCGTCCTCCTCCTCCTCGCAACTCCTCGCCGTCCACTTCTCACCATCTCCCAAGTCAAATCGTCCGGGAGAAGCTCGCCCACGTACTTGTACATTTTGGAGCCTTGAGAAATGTCAGTCCTGCTTATGTAATCAAACTTCTCCTCGCACAATTTGGAGTGAGGGATCAGAGTAGGGCGACTGAGCATCAACAAAATCAGGTCTGGTTTACCGATGCCTACTTGAGCGTACATCTCAACGATAGGTGTTACGGTCTTTTGGAAGGCGTAGTTCAAGAGCGAAGGGTTTGTAACGATGACCTTGATAAGAATTGTTAACAACTTTTGGGTATTTGCTCAGAGAGACGAGAATCAAATAAACGTAACACACCACAAACTTGTCCACTTCCACCAAAAAAAGGATGAAGATTTTGGATATTGGTGAACAATTATAAAGTTCAACTTCAATAGAGAACCGCAAATGCAATTTATTAAGCAGTTTCCAATTGTTTTTGCAAGACAAGTGATAGAGACCACTCTCACCAGTATCTAGTAAGAGGAACAAATTGCAAGAAACAGTCCGACGACTTTTTTTTGATTGATAATAAACTGAGATGCTTACAACTAATCAAGACCTGCTTAAATAGTAAATTCTAATCCTAAGAGAGCCACTAATCCAATAACGTAAGTTATTGTAGTAGTGCTAGGAAAGTAAAGAAAATGACTATAGAAAAATAGCAATGACTTTGTTAGGGTTGCAATTGTGCATTCCACATGGAGAGTTGGGAGGAAAACAAGACAACTTATAAGTACATGCCAATTGGTTTTGGGATGGAACCCCATGGGCTTATGAGTTGGGTTTGACAATTGGGCTTGTCCCGCCTCTAACAAGTGGTATCAGAGTTGATGGTTCGGCTTAGGGACCGGGAGGGTTTGCCGTTATCGGTTGTGAGGGATTCACAATTGGTGGGGAGATTGTTGGGGTTGCAATTGTGCAGCCCACATGGAGAGTTGGGAGGAAAACAAGATAGCTTATAAGTACATGGGTTACTCCTCTTATTGCCAATTGGTTTTGGGATGGAACCCCATGGGCTTATTGGACCCGTCTCCCCCCTAACAGACTTATTGACTCAATCTTAGACCTAATAAAAAATGATGTCTCCTCCTGACATACGGAACACAAGGCTTGCTCAACCAAGGTTTAGTTAGTACTGTATCATTGCTCACCTCCTAAAAACTCGACTTATCCTCACGGAAAAAGTCAGGATATTACTACTGTAGTAAGTCATACTCCTCCCAACTTGCTTCTTCTAGAGGACGATCCACCCATTTCACAAGGATTTCCAATATCTTAGAATCACCAAATTTCTTTTATTGATGTGCAAGAAAAAACCTCGGGCCTCATATAATACGTGATTGCCGGCGTCGTTGCCACAATCTCGTGTGCGGAAGCCAAAGGAATGAACGAGTGGGATCTAAGGAAGTTTCATCTACTGCCCTTGCTCAAGTTCGCTCGCTCCTAACAATCCGGAGGCTCGCCCTTGGATTGGAAGATTCAACAAGGGTTGAAACCTTGATCATGTGAATGAAGGGACGGTTGGGGGATTTGCGCCTTACCGGCCACCTGCGAAAGGACACACGATGAACAACAAGTTTAGTAGAGTTTAATTCACGAGATGCAAGAACTTTATGTAAATTAATTCTAGAATTTTTCATGTAATTGTTGAATGGAAATTAGAGAAGACGAGAGAGAGGGAAGAGAAGCCGTGAGGTTGTGCGAGAGGGAGAAGCAATTGTTCGAAGAACAATTCTTCTCGTGATGATGATGGACGAGTGATGATGATGGTCGATTGTTGTTGTTGTTGAATCGGTCGAACACACAAAGAGGGGGACGAGAATTTTCTAAGCAAGAACACGAAAAATTGGTTGGATTACTCTCTCAGGCAATCAACTTAATCAAGTTAATTTCTAAGGAATCAAATCTGCTTATTATTAAATGAGAGAATTATTTAAATAGACAACTAAGAAGCCAAGATTCAATCTCTAACAATGATCCTAAGATAGAATCTTGCTTGGGAAAGAAGCTCTCTAATTAACAAGATAAAAGGAAACTAAAAGATAACAAATATCCTAACAACTAACAAACTCTATCTTTCTCCAAAAATAAACCAAGCTTGTGGGCCAAGTAAGGGGTATGCCCGCGTCCCTTTGGATGGCTTGGCCACGCCTTGGACGCGGAGAGGGAGGCCCATGCCGTGTGCGCCGCGTGTGTGCCGTGTGCACACCGTGTGGTTGCCGCGTCCAATGCGTGGGCGTGTGCCCTAGGGCATCTCGGGCACCCTTCGGTCAAGGTGTGAGCTAGCAAGGCCTATCCTTAGAAAAATATAGAGAAAAGAAAGGCAAGTGCCTAAAATAGCAAATAATTTCTAAGTCTAAAAATAAGTTAAAGGATAGGCATGCCCCAAATATCAATTTTGTTCATGAGAGATGAGGGTGGTCCATTATGGCCCATGTGACTCGAGCATAGCTGGGATGCGTGCCAAAAAGACTCTCGTGGCTTTCCTTAGCTTCTTGGCTCGATCTCTAGTGATTGGTCCATCGAAGGGGACTCGGGCTAGGTCCTCGATCTCTTGCGGAGTCATTGGTGCTTGGTCTACATCATCATAGTAAATTCAAACGTATCATTAATAGGCAAGGGCGAAGGGAACTAAAACACGGACTGACTTCGAGCCGGTTTGAGTAGAGAAACGTGAAAAACCGGATGTAATTTCATCCCAGCTGGAAGAGCAAGCTCATATGCTACTGATCCAATGCACTTCAACACTTTATATGTCCCAAAAATTCTTGGTCACAACTTCTGGTTCATCCTTCAGGCCAAGGATTTCTGATAGTAAGGTTATAAGCACAAGAATACCAAGTCACCAACATTAAAACTGACTTCTCTTTGGTGGGAATCAACAACTTTCTTCATTTGATCTTGCACCTTCAACAAATTCTACTTGAGCACCTCAATAATCTCATCACGCGCCATTAGTTGAGCTTCTAAGTCAGGTAAACGTGTTTCACCTCGGACAAATGGTAGGATATGTGGTGGATCTCGCCCATAAGGGATCTTGAAAGGTGTCATGCCAATGGCAGAGTGAAAGCCTGTTTTGAAACTTGAAAGAGAACTTAGCCCAGGGCAGGAAAGCACTCCATTGACAGGGTTTCTCCATGGCAAGACAGCGTGGGTAAGTTTCTAAGCATCGGTCCACTACTTCGGTCTGTCCATCTGATTGAGGATGGTAGGCCGAGCTCATCCTTAGTGCGATTTGGCTTAAACAGATTAGCTCAATCCAGAAAGAGCTTAGAAACACCGAATCCCGGTCTGAAACAATTGACCTTGGAATACAATGCAACCGAACTATATCTTTGTAGAAGAGGTTGACTATTTTCTTTTATGGATATGGGTGTGCAAGGCTAACGAAATATACATACTTGTTGAGACGGCCCACGACCACCAAGATCACATTGAATCCCCCTGATTTTAGCAGCCCAGAAATGAAATCAATGGAGATGTCTTCCCAAAATTTGCTCCGATACAGGTAAAGGGTGGAGGAGACCCGCCGGGGCTAGCGTTTCATATTTAGTACGCTGACAGATATTGCATTCCTGAATGTATCATCGTACATCAACATTTCAGATTGAAATGTTAAAATATCAAATATTCTCAAACGGAGGGAGTATTAATTACACAATCTCGTTTCATTTTTTTTTTTAGGATTGCGTGTTGATATGGAAAAATCTTCTTTTTGTTTTTTCATAAACTCCTTCGGTTAACAAATATACGTGTGTTAGATTTTGACTTATAATTAAGAAGTTAAATTATTTGATTTAAATACCCTCAATCTTATCAGGATCTTTTATTTTCAATTAGATTTAGGTAATCGTTTTCAATTAGTGAGGATAATATAGGAAAAGTGTGCTAAAATATCTAAAATGACAAGTATTTATTAACAACTCAATGAAACTAAAACGAAAAGTTTTTTGACGGAGGTAGTATTGAATACTTGTGTTTCTACAATTAATCCTTCTCCCGACATTTCTCATGGACTAATCACAAGAGATAGAGCTAAGAAATTGAGACAAGCCACAAGAGCTCTTCTAGCAACAAGTTGACGATGAGGAATGAGCCTAAGGATCCTAAGTGGACGACATCCATCACTCATGTTCAAGGCTAACTTGAACAATGCCTATCTTAGGCACTTACTAAATTAAGCAATATTCTATCTTTCTAGAATTTCTTGTTAGAAAAGATAGAGTTGTTTGTCTTGTTTTCTCTTTAAATACTCGAGTCTTTGCTCAATAAAATCAGATTGAAAAACTTAGATTACCTTGATAAAAGTTAATCCTAGGGTTTGAAGATCCAAACAACTTGTGTGATTTGTTCTCATGTAAGACAACTTAAATCATCCTCTCTTCTCACCTTCGAGCATTCAAACATTCTTGCTTCTCTTTTCTTTTGTTATATCATGAATTCATACAAGTTTAATTTCTAGAATTTATTTGAATTAACTTGTGTAATTGTGTGTGGATTCGTAGGTACTAAACCGAGAGAGAGATCTCTCTTATGTTCGTTTAGGGTCCTGCTTCTAAGGTTACAATCCTTGTTGGCTTATCCAATCCAAGGAAGTTCCTTTGTCTTCTCATCTCTCGAATTTCCTCTCTTCTCTCGTGGTGTTTTCACGTGTTGGATCTAGAAGGACTTGCAAAAAAATTTTAGGACCGACGTGGGTGAATCATAGACGAATTGGTGGCATTCAAGCTACTACCATGCAATCACGTATCACAAAGTTCAAATCATACAGATTTGCACAAGGAATGGGTGGTATTACTATTCATACAACAATGTCAAACGTAAGAAAGATCTATCTAACTAGACCACCAATTTTGGTGTGAAATATGTGAAAGATTGATAAGTTATCCCAAGATAAGATACTCCGCTTTAACCTTTCATTTTAACTTCATCAACGGTATACAATATTACACTCTATGCTTGAAATTATACTCTATGCATGTATGCATGCAAATTCAGATTATGAGTTTAACAATTAAATATTTTCATTATTATAAACAACCTTTAAATCTAGCATTATACTTTTTTTATATAGATTCAAATTACAAGTAGATACTAAGGAGAAGACTGGCTCAACGGTCATCATCATGTTTGATAAAACAACAACTTAACTAAGGCTTGAAATGGTTTGAAATGCATACTCAAAATTTTCTGATTGAGTTAAAAATTACACCCTTATGAAGTCATATATGATTCTATATTCGTTTTTCTAGGATGGAGGTGATTCTATCTTATTTATTAATACTTAAAAAAGAAAAAGAACTTATATATTTATTCTATGAGTTTACATTAGACCATTAATATTATTAGAAGAAGAACAAATCTTAAATAATTTATAAAAAATGTCTTTATCTTTATATATCTTATAAATTATGTTATGAAGTCTTTGTTGAATTAGGTGAATTTTGTAGACAATTTTTTTCTTACTAATGTCCGTAGGAAATTTATTATTCTAGCTTAGTATATACTCCAAATTGTACAATCATTACCTCTATATGGTACAAACGTTAAGCTAGTTCGACCCTTATATCATGTACGGACACCTATAATAAATTTGCTAGACACATCGGCAAAAAATGTTATATCTACAAAGTTCACTTATTTGAGCAAATATTTAATAAAAATAATTTATAAAATGTGTAAAGAATGTATGTATAGATTTGCAATCAGATGAGAAACTCTCTTATGGTGTAAAATTAGAACGAATGGGAGCTGTTAGATTCAGAAAATCTAAGGCTAGGATTCGATGTGTGTCCTTTAGCATCTTTAATAATTAGAGAGGTATTTTTGTCTTTTTCCTCCCATTCTCCTCCTCTGACGTGGTATTTTGCCCAGATCCAAAAATCGGATTTCCTCCTCCTTCGCTTCATCGCCTCCATTGCTCGTTACTCCTTCGATTCTCTCTCACGGATGGATTTAGGTACGTTTTCTTAGGGTTTACATCAAAATTGTGTTCTTTAGCTTAAAATCATGTTCGAATTCCCCATGTTTATCCGATTTTTCGACCTCATATGAATCTAGAAGGTTGTATGTAGAACTTGTGTTCTAGGGCTTGTTTTATGGGGGTGAAGAGAATCATAGAATTGATATAAAAAAAAGTGTGAAACAGAGATTGTTTATGTTTTTTACATTGTAATTTGACAATTTCGATTGAATAGAATGGTTGAGAGTGTATGCTTGTCTGGTTACCCACCATGTGTTCGATAAAATGCCTCAACACATGTGCCTTAATCTACATGAACCGTTTTATGGTTTTTTATGAGCCTTTATGAACTATCATGACATTCTTTATGAACCAAAAGAAGAATCATATTTGTACATATATAGTACTCATTATGTTTTTCATGTTGCTTCACACATAGCTTTATGTTTTTTTTAGGTTGTTCATCAAATTCGGGTCATCCTAACATGTCTCATTCATATGGTGATGCTAGTATTGATGTAGTTTCATTGAAGGATCTTCATAATGATACTAGTACTATTGAGGGAGCCCCATTGGATGATGATGGGGACGATAACGATGCCTACATTCTTCACTTATCACAAGAGTGTTCTTATTTCATTCCTACTTAAACGGATGAGTATAAACCTCACACAATGTTTTTGTTATGCGTGTTTGAGGATTAAGTTTTCTTTAATGCATGAATCGGCTAAATTCGTCGTGTCAAGATGAAAGATAAATAATCCAAACAAACAAACTAAGTATAGTAAGCAAGTAAGGGGTCAAACCCAAGAGAACTATGGCTTCTAGTATCAATATAATTATCAACTAAAGATATGGGGGGAAATAAGAGAGATATCTAAACTAAACTAACCTAAGAAAACAAAACAAATAAACAAACAATCAAATATGGGAAACAAGTTTATTCAAAAGATCCACTCTGATATAATCACTCGATCATAGATTCATTCATTGATTTCATTCACACCTATGGTTAATTCCTATCCTGATCATTAACAATCGCAAGTCCACGGTCCAAGCAATTCTATAACCCTAGGCAAGGACGCTTAAACCTAGAATTGGCATAGAGAACAAGGATATGCAGGATATAATATCAAACAATCAAGCTACGAGTCAATTGTAAGATAAAACAATCAATTCTCTTCTTAATCCTAGTTGCATAGACAACAGGTCTAGGTTAAGTTGTTTTCACAGATTAGTTTTGTCCACGGTCCAAACCTAATCAAACAATAGAACATCAATCAATTCAAAAGGTTCATGACTCCTAGAGAAACAATAAACATTCATAAGATAAAGCACAAAAGAATCAATATTAACCAAAGGATAGAAATCAATTACCAAAATCTCATGAGCTCATACATCAGAGCTTCTCCCTTGAACAAACCCAAGGAGACTAGCTCTCCATAACTAAACTAAACTAAAAGAATTGAAAAATAATAATGGATTAATGGATGAAGATGCCTAAAACCTAAGGAGGCTCCTCCTTATATAGACCCAGGGAACATGCTCCACGAGATAGATAAGGAAAGAGGCAAAAGATAGAAAAGGAAACAAGATAGAAAGATTTCGGCTCGCTTCGGATTCGGCATCACCACGGTCGCGTCGTCTCCACCGCGCCCGCTCTTTCACAACAAAAAAGAAAAGGTCATCTCGGCAGCCACCGCGGTCGCGCTTCTCCCACCGCGGTCGCGGTATTGGGACAGAACCACTAGCGTCACTTCGGAGGCTGTTTTGACCCTCTTCGGCTTGGAATCTGACTTTGGTGTAAAAATATGAATTGAAGCTCATCGAGTTAGCTTTCCAATGGAACCGGAATCAGCTCAATCCGACCTTTGTAGCTCCAGATATGGCCTTCGCAAGCAAGTGGTGTCGCGGAGACAGCTTAAAACGCTTTAAAACTCTTGAATCTTGCATCTTGTGTTTTCGGCCTAGATATTACAATTACCACAAACTCTAACCTAAACACACTCAATATAACCCTAAAATACAAGAGTTAACCCATACAAAATAGCCTGAATTAATGCAGTTTTACATTAAATGAATTGTATAATTACACGACGTGGACCTACAAGTGGAACACAATGAACCAAATTCTTTTCTTTTACACAATTTACGCATTTTGTCATATATGAACCGAATGATTCAAATTCATGAACCATTACATTGAATCCAATGGACCAAATAATTAAACTTCATGAACTTAAAAACAATAAATTCAATAATTTTCTTTTATAAATTTACGCATCTTGTCATATATGAACCGAGTGATTCAAATTCTTGAACCATCACGTTGAAGACAATGAACCAAATAATTAAACTTAATGAACCTACAAACAATGAACTCAATACTTTGTATTGCATAATGAACCTTACAAGTGGAACACATTGAACCTTCGCATTCAACAAAATGAACCATATTCAACAAAAGGATCAATCCTTTACATTGCTTAAAGTGTCTAATCTTCTTCAAACTGTATTGGAATTAACTCAACAATTTCAACCAACTCTATTATTGCATGAACTAAGTTCATCTTCGCTCATCGAACATGAGTGAATTCACTCCTACATAAACATCAATGAGATCAAAGCTATGACCTGTAGTATTGTATACAATGAGCCATTAAATTGAATAGCATGCACAATATTCATGTATAGCCAAAAAACCAAAACACGACTAATATGTACCAGAACACATGTACCATAAGTTGAATTAGCCTACGTGGGATTTGAACCTGCATGTATGTGCAAAAGCACATAGCTCTCCCATTTGAGCTAGTAGGCTTACTAAAGATATTCCGTTTACACAATTTTTGCATTTTCTCATATATGATCTGAGTGGTTCAAACTCATGAACCATCACGTCGAAGATAGTGAATCGAAAAATTAAACTTCAAGAACCGTACATTTGAACCTAGAAGCTTTTATTCTTTACACAATGAACCTTTAACTAATTATGCATAACAAGATTTACGCACTTTACAAGTTTTTCTTTCATCAACTAATAGAGTTGAGTCATGAACTACAACATGAAAAGTTATGAAATTAATAGAATAAGAGCAAGAGTTGTCACATAAGCGCATCAAGTGCATCTTATTCAAAAGAATTGAAACTAGTAAGTATGACGTCATTAACCTTTTGTTGTGGGAGATTGAATTTGCCTTTGCCTAGTATCTTGAACATTTTTGTTTTGAATTTCTCTCGTTTGAGAATCTTCACCAATATTGAATTCTTGTAATATACCTAACCAAACAACCACAATAAACATTTATGAAGAGGCAAAAAATCTCAAACAATTCTAACAAAAATCTCAAAACAAATAGTGCAGAAACAACCAAAATCACGAATTTCACAATACACCTAAGCAAATATCACGAATTCCACAATAAACATTTTGCACAAATTTTGCATTTTGTCCTATATGAACCGAGTTATTCAAAGTCATGAATCATCATGTCGAAGATAGTGAACCGAAAAATTAAACCATCAAACAAAGTTCAGGAATCATTGATCCATCAAATTTAACACAACAACAACAAGACCCATCAAACTATCGAATTATCAAATTATCAAGCCATCATAATTTCAAACAAAGTGATTGATTAAACATAATGAACTGACAAGTTGAATACAACGAACCAAACACATTTCATTTATGAACCAATTAAATAAACTTCATGAACCGACAAGTTGAACACACTTTTCGATTATGAACCGATTAATTAAACTTCATGAACCGAGAAGTTGAACACACTTTTCGATTATGAACCAATTAATTAAACTTCATTAACCGACAAGTTCCTAGGAATGAACCAAAAACAACAACAACAACAACATTCAATTGGAAAATCGACAAATCGATAGCTAAACATATGGAGCCACGAAGGCTTTCCCAATCATCAATTAATTTCGATCAAAAGCCAAAATAGACATTAATCGAAGAAAATCGCAAACGAAATCAGACGGATTCGAGCTTCCAACAAGCGAATCCAGAGAGGAACGAGGCTCGGACACAATGAAATCAAACCTTACACTCTGAATTGAAAAAGTGGAAGAACAAGAGTGATAGAGGTAACCACGAAGAAAGCGACGAGGATGACGGCCAGAGCAACAAGAGGGTTGAAGGGGCCAGGTGAAGTTTGCAGAGGAGACGATTGGAAAGCCCTATGGCCTCCGTGTTGTTACTGAAGCTGGTGAGGAGCCAGGTGGAGGCTAGAGCAAGTGAGCGGCCGACGGTTGCGATCGCGAGTTCGAGAGAAAGACGACAACGACGGCGAGTGTGACTTCTAGCAGACGGCAGCGCGAGCGGACGGCGACGCCAAAGGTGTCGGTGAGCGGCGATCGTAAGGGCGTGAGAGGGAAGGGAGAGAAAAATCGCCGAGAGCAATTTGTGAGAGACAATCGCTGAGAGCATAATTGACGGCTAGGGTTTGTGAGAGAAATTGTGAGGTTGTTTTTGTCTTTTTCGGTCAAAAGTATAGTAACAAATTTACCACCAGCTCTTATATTTTTTTTTCCTTTTCCTTTTTTCTCCTTTTAATCTCCACCGTAGTCCGGAGGATCTAATAGTTCTCCTAGTTTTTCATCTTACACTATAGTGGGTATTATTTATGGAAACATACTCCGTATGTATATGTAATATGATCCAAAGTCTAAACTCTCAAAATAAATATATAAGATTTTCAACTAATAATCTTATTAGATTAGGTAAACTCTTTTAAAGTATTTGAAATTCACCTACTCTAATAAATCAATATTATAATAGTTTTTTGATAATATATTAGTATTTGATCCCCATCAAAGAAATTATTTGATACTATATTACCATTTGGTCCCCATCAAAGGTATTGTTTGATAGGTTTAACTTTGTTTAAGGATATTATTTTAGGATTACATAATTTGTTTATGGATATTATTTAACGATATTAGTTAAAATAGTTCTAGAAAAGATCATATTTTGATTAATTTTTTTTATATTCACAAGAAAATATTTTAGTTTAACTAATTTAGTACTTGTAAATAAATTGTATGTGATCTACTTAAGAAAATTTAATGGATTATTTTATTATATTTGTGTCACATGGTGCAAATTTTCGTGAAGATTTGAGTTTTTTTTATAATATAGTTCTATATTTGATCCCATCAAAGATATTATTTGATAATATTTTATTTGTTAGGTTCCGTGACATTGTTTAAAGCTATTATTTAACAACATTAGTCAAAATACTGCTAGAAAAAATCATATTTTTATTAAAATAATATTATTTTATATTGGTCATGTTTTAGTTTAACTAATTTAATAGTTTTACACATTTTTAATCATGTATAAATTATTTCGTAAGTAAGTTGTATGAATTGTATTTAAGAAAATTCAATAGAATATTTTAGCATATTCGTCTATGCCACATTGCATAAGTTTTCGTGAAAACTTGTGTGGTGCTTCATAATATAAGTAGGGTAAATCTTGGGGTGGTAATTTGAATAATCGGTTGGATTTCGGTCGGATAATTCGGTTTCGGGTCATTCGGATGTGAACAGTGACAGATATGGACGGATAATCGGGTACATTCGGGTCGGGTTGGATCGGGTCGCCGTAACACTCCCAAATTATCTCGGGAATGCTACACTCCAGTGACCTTGGATTTGACACCCAAAGCCACCCAAGACTTATACTGTAACACAACAGTAAAAATAATATCCAAAATTCATAAATAGACATAAAAAAATATATTGTCTTACAATCCAAATTAATAGTAAACATGAATCTTAAAACGGAAAATGCGGAAGTAATTGTTAACAAGTGACCCTAACAGTACAAGAATCTCATTTATTCTCAAATAAATTCAAAAGAAAATAACCTTGTAAGAAATACTTCAAGTCTTCAACTCACTCCTCTTGAGACTCCAACGGCTCGAATCTTGATGTGACACGGCGTAAATACGGTTGACACCATCTAACCATGCAAGGAAAGAAAATGGTCGGTTAGTCTTTTGACCGACTAAGCAAATGGATTTTAGAAAAATGGTCATTATGGTTAGACTCATCTACTAGCATTGAATACTAAATGAAAGCAGGTTAATAAGCTAATAATGGAGTATCCCCATCGAAGATAGGAATAAGAAACATGCTAAAGAAGAAAGATAGGACACCACATGAGGTGGTTCCTTAAGCGATATATGAGATTGATGGGGACTTAATATTATTCACACAAGCTTTGCGAAAAACCTCCGTCGGTGGATTGGGTCTACGACTAACTTCACTGCAAAAGAGTTGTACGAATTCAAAGTAGAAAGAAGACTCGGTCAATCGGGAGTAAGAACGGTTTTCCAAGTTGTACTAACCATCCTGGTTTATTAATTATGTGCATCGACACTTGTCTTACTACTTCCAAAACGGTACATTCAAGTTAGTAGCTTTTATTATAACGGATTCGACAATGACCGAGGCAAAACGAACGAGATGTCAAGAGTTCAATAAAGGCACTAGCTAGGTGCAATTACCCCTCATATTCGGATTAGGCGGCACGGTCATGACCAGACACTAGGGTATAGGTCCATCCTAATACAAATATCTTAAAGAGATGTCCAGGGTCCAAACGACACCCTAATACTACGCCAAGTCCAGATCAAGTCTCAATGGAGATGAAACACACAAGGCCACAACATCGAGAACTAAGTCCAAGTTCTAGTGCAGTCTAGCAATATATACATCCTACATATATAATGAGGTCATTAATGTTATAACAATAAATCCTAATTCATTTATTAGCACACAGAGTTCCCAACAATGTTTTAAAAGAATAATGCAAGCGAGAACCGTTCACTTGCCTTGATTTGAAGGCAAAAAGAATAGTTTGGTCAACGAGGTGAATCCTTACGAACAAGATTCGTTTCCTATTTCATTAACAACAAAAAATAAATGATATGAGTTTATTTTGTTTTTTTCGTTATTTAGTAAAAGGTTCGATTCAAAAGGCATGCTAAAGATCTCGTATGCATATACCTATTTTTATTTATACCACATACTCATGTTCTCATAATATATTTTAGTCATTATTTCATTCTTGATTTCAATTTTTTATTCTTACCTATACCTTATAAAAATAGATTTGAAAATTCATACTTTTAAATTTATTAACACTAAGGTAATCATGATAAAATAAAAATTAAGAATTGTATTTTTAGGATTATTCAATAGAAATATCTCCTTCTTAATTAATTATAATCCACTAGTTAAATTACGATAAAACAGATTATAATATAAATAAATTACGTCAATAATGAAAATACATAATTTAATTAGAATTATTTGAATGTGTTAGTTTCCCGTTCGTGATTATTTTAATTTAATTCAAAATGGAATTATTTTCCTTGATACCCTATATTGTTAAAAGTGATTTATTTAGGCATCAAAAATCTAATTAAATATTCGGAAAAATTGTATATAATTCACAAAATATTTTTAATAGAACAAATAAAATTTATGATAATTTATTTATTGAATTAAAATATAATTCAACTTTGTTTCAATAATCAAGGTATTTATTCACTCGAATTTATTAATAAAGAAAACCAACCTTAAAAATTCTGAAAATTTTATAACAATTATAACAATCCATAAAATCGTCATTTAAATATTTTTATGTTTTATAATTAACTATAACTAATTTAAATCGATTTCATAAAACAATTCTATTTTCAGATTTAAAAGAATTTGAATAGAAACAGGGGTTTTACAGTGGTGACAATTAGACCTGTCAATCGGGTCGGGTCGGGCGGGTTCGGATCGGGTCGTTCCGGGTTCGGGTTGAGTTCGGGTTCGGGTCAATCGGGTTACGGGTCAAACTGGGTCGGGTTGCTTCGGGTTTTCGGGTCGGGTCGGATCAACCCAACGGGTCAAGAGTATCAATTTTTTGACCAAAATTTAAATAAAATACTATTCAAATAATAAAATATAATAACAAAATATTATTTTTAAATATTTTAATGATAAATATATCATCATTTTCTAAAATAAATTTTATATATTGTAATATAATTAAAACCTTTGGGTGCACAATTACCCGTCAATTTGTCATTTCATTATATTAGAGTGTATTCTAAAATAAATTCTCCGCCTTATAGATTTCTTGACCCAGCGGGTTCGACCCGACCCTAACCCAGAAATTTTCGGGTTTTCCTGGTTCGGGTTCAAACTGGGTTTCGGGTTTAAATTTTCAGGCTGAAACCCTGAAATTTAGGGTCGGGTCGGGTCGGGTTTAGGGGTCGGGTCAGCTTTTGACAAGTCTATTGACAATGCATTTTCGGATTTAAAATAAGAGTTCATTCAAATGATTAAGTTTAACCGATTCTACCGAAAAATGATTCAAGCGAAATCCGATTCAGTCGAAATTTGAAAAAGCCGACTCAATCCGAAACCGATTTAACCGAAACCCGAATTAAATTGACCGATTTTAACCCGATAACCTGAGTTATCCAACAATTTGAATATTCGACTGTAATAACCCTTTCTTTCGAGAAGGTTATTATTGTAATTTTCCTTGATGAATTTTTTTCTTAAATAAAATTTAAGCTTAATCATTTGATTGAACTCTTATTAACTACTCTAATGTGCTTAATTTTTTTTATATAAAATAAATTATAACCAATATTTGTTTTAATTTTTAAATGAACATAAAACTCACCTAAAAAAGAAGGTAATATTATTTTATTAATCAATAACATTGGCTTTCATTTTTACCAACTAAATTGATTATTTAAACCCAAATAAACACAACTTTGAGCACATGACTACCTAATTTTTAATCTAAAATAATATACTTATTATTTTTGCCTATGAAGTTAATAAAATATTACAATTGGTAAACACATAAAAGTTTAAACAAATAACAATAATTTTTCAAGGATTATTTTTGTAATTCACAAGAAATATCAATTTGAACAAATAGCAACTAAAAAAAATCTAACCATTTTAAAAAGATAAACATGACTTTTATAGAGTACATTTAAGTTATTCTTTTTAAAATGCGTTTTAAAGGCACGCTATAAGAAAATTAAGGGTCTGTTTGGATAGCCAATTATAATGCATTATAATGTATTATGGATTGTTTAATGTATTAAATAATTAAAATGTGTTTGGATGAAAATGATTTGTTGAATTATTCTTTCACCTATCTTCTTCCTTAACCACTGTAACTTCACAACAACCACCCTCACCACTACATCTTGACAGGGGAAGGAAGGTGAAGGGGTATATCGCATATAATGTAAACACATTTTAGCCATAATATATTACTTCAATAAATTCATTTAATGCAAATTAAACTTTAAAGCAAAACAATGCAAAATAAAACATAATGCAATTTAATGCATGTCTATCCAAACAAACCCTAAATTGATCAAAATCCTAAAATACGAAGGAGAAACCCTAGAAATATTAAATATTATAGGTAAAAAGATTATCAAATATTTTTGAAATTAACATCATGTAATCTATCTTCTGCTACTATACCTAGTCATTTCACACTATGCTAACAAAAAGCTAGTATACATGTTATATGTATGTGTATATATATATATAATATTAATTTTATCATTATATCTATTTAATAATATTTTGTCTTTAATGATATATATATAAATAATTTTTAATTTTATCATTATATATATTTAATAAGTGAGCACGATAATTTCTACAAAAGATGTTTTTAACTTATAAATATACACAAAAATGTAATATGATCTTCTATTTCAATTTTTCTCTCGATAATATATATCGGTATATAACATTTGAGTCATTTAGATCTTATTGTTAGGAACACATTGTATCAAAAGTAAATTGAAAAATATTAAACCATAGGCATTACTATTACATTTGATGAGCAGAAATTAAACTAAATAGAAGTGGGCCTCCATTGTATGTCCAACGGGCCGGTCTTCTAACAGGGGTCCATGTTCTTTCACAGCTCGTCAAACCCGTTGATCAAATTCCTTCTCTGCCTCGGGAGAAAGGAACGGCCCGTTGTTCTTTCACAGCCTGTTCAACATCAGACGGCGACTCGGGAGAGAAAGCGTTGGTTCGAACTTGTCTTTCTCAATTGAATTTTGTTTCTCAATTGTGGTTCTTACTTGTCAACTGAAAAAGATCCAAGTTCGTTGTTTTTGTGCCCCTGGCGCTCAAACGACCGCACAGAAATCGGCCGGCGACCAGCAGAAACAACGACGAACAGCAGCACAGCCAAGAAACCGGCCGCCAACCAGCAGACAACCACGACGATCAGAAGCATCCGACCAGAAACCGCCGACCCCCGACTGCACACCACAACGACGACGATCGGCGAACTAATAAGTTATAACTGCCCCCAACCCCAGACGAAGCAGAGAGTTAAAAAAGTCGAGACAGTTAAAAACGTTGAAGCAGGGGCCGTTGTTAATCCATTCGCTCGCTTACACAGTTTTCTACTAACCACGAACCATTGAACCCAAGTCCCATAAGCTTTGTAAGATCTTTACCTTCGTTGAGAATTGATGAGTTAATTATAGTCGTCGTCGAATTTGTAATATTTTTGTTATCTAGAATTGTTGAATTGAATTGATCGATCTATAGGAGGATGATTAATTACCTGATCGAAATGAATATGTTGAGGGTTGAGTTTGTATGCTTTGCATTGCATTTATTGAGTGTTGATTTTTTAAGGATTGGATTTGGATTGTGGTGTGGTCGCTGATTTTAATTAGGATTACTGATTGAACTGAGTAGAATAAGCTTGGGAGGAATCGATTTTGTTTGAACAAAAGAACCAAGTATTAGCTATTAGTAATGAAGTTACCATTGTTCAACAGTTTCAAACTATAAAAATTGTAAGAGGGATTTACCCCTTTTAAGCCTCTGTATATTTTGTAGCGCTTAATGCGCGCCGTATGTGTACACAGATGACAGAGAGATATCATTTATTGACGTTGAAGAATGAAGATTATAATCAAATAACAGTCTTAAATAATTGTGACCAAAATATGGATTTAGATTCTTTGCAAGCTGATCTCAATGCGTTGAGGAAATTGTACGGGCTCTTGCAGATTGATGGTTCTGGTGGCCAAAGTTCACCATGTGAAAGTGTATGTACTTTGATAGTTTCTTCTTTCTTTCTCAATTATTTTCTTAGCTTTCGTACGTAAATGTGTATTGAAGTGCATATTTGAAAGTTCCATGTTTGATGTTGTACCCTTCATTTTGAGTTCACATACAGTTGGATGATGCATCGCGGCTCTTTCTGAAGAAGTTGCTTGATGATGCTGCTGAAAGGGTTTTCGAGACTCATATAAAGGTATTTTACTCATTTTAATGCATTCATTTAGCCTTTAACATTTGAAAATGCTATTTTGGAGTAAGCTTGTATTATATTAAAACTTATATGTTGATATGCAATGAGGGTGAGCTCAATTGCTTTCATTAAAACTTATATGTTGCTTTCATTTGAAAATGCATTCATTTAGCTCTCTTGGGTTTCTTTAGACGATGTTTAAGGTTGATACTATTTGACTGTTTTGTTTTTTTTTTATTTTGTATTGGTCTTTGTAGATAATGGCTGAGAATTGGAGGAGTCTACTTGGTACAAGTTGTTTGGGACAACTCGAAGAATCTAAGGATATTGTAAAACCTTCTCACTTAGATCAAAACATCAAAGAAAGCGTCAATGCGTTCCTCCTTAAAGACGAGCAACCTTTGAGGTTCAGGACGCCTAACGAATCTCCCTCTCTAAACTCACAACTGAGAGGCTTCGCTACAGAGCTACAAGGCAGAAAGAAACGATGTCTTACTTGTGCGCAAGGAAATAGACTAGAGGAAGCCAATAAAACTCATATCAATAAAGCTTCAACCGAAGCTTGTGATTTGAGAATTCTAGATTATGAGTCAGAAGCAAAACAATCCATGGAACCGGGTAATGTTGATTTTAGATCAAGTGATAAAGAATCAGTTACTTCACCTAAGAAAGTGGCAGAAGACCCAACAACAAAGGAGGTTGATAATGCAATAAGGAGGATTGAGTCTCTAATTCCAGCACTCCACCGCTTAGCCAACCCAGTTAGAGCACCTGAAGCGGTAAATCTCGGCTCCTTCAAGAAAACAACTTTAGTTTTTGATTTGGATTCTGTTGGTGAGGCAGTTACCACAAGCAAGCAGACTCATGATATTAGACAGTCCAAGCAGCCAAACCAAGGGAATGAAAAATGTGCGAATTATATGTTCTTGGAGAAGCCGTTGGGTCGGATTCCTAAGGAGCAGATTCAGAGAACTAGTGAGTCATATAGAAATGTAGCAGGTCAGGTTCCATACCACAATCAAGAAATGAGTATTTTGCCAAGTCAATTGAATGAGGATAACATAAACCAGTATCAAAATCATCAAAGAGAGGGAGGAAGGATGACTCCCACTTCAAGATCCTCACTATTACATCCCTTGAAAAAACAAGTTAATATGCAAGATTCCGTTCATAGATCAAATCAAGTGCAATATAAGGGGAGTAGTTTTCGTGAAAAATGCTCATCTTTAAGAAAAAAGACGGGCGGTGAAGAAAATTATTATTATTCGTCTCCACAAGGCGATTATATGTCCCGATTAAATGAATCTGAAGAAACACGTTCAGATTCACCTGCGTCTTCTAGCTGGACAGCAGTGGATACAAGTTCATCCTCATCACCTAGCCGCACAACTCAGACTACCACCGGTTGTAGCAGTGAAAATGAGGAGTCCGAGTCATCACACTATAAGGATGCTGATGATTTTGATTCAAGCAAGACACGATCCGTAACGAGCCAGAGTGGTAGCTCGAAATATGACCCTTCTTTTTCTAGCAGTGTGCGTGATTATGGTGGAGGAGAAGATGATTTGAGCCCCTACGAGGATTACCAATCCAGTCACCATTCTGTTCAACATGGAAAAGCAAGCAAGTTCGGGAGATTGAAGAACAAGCTGGGCTTTATCTTCCATCACCATCACCACCACCACCATCACCGCCATGGAAAGAGCGACGAAGTCCCTCCTGGACCGTGGAAGCGCTTTGGGAAGATGTTTAACCACGTCGAGAAGAAGAGTGAGCCTAAGAATTCGACGGTTGATCCCAGTAAGAAGGGGAAACATGTGGTCAAGAGTAGGCCACATAAGCAACAGATTGGTCACTTCCACGCGCTTGTAGAGGGACTGATGAGACACGTTGGACGCTCAAATAAATCAAAGTTGGGAAGCCGGCGCGGGAAGAAGACGAACTTGTGGCAGAACCGCGTCAAGTTAACGAATAAGGCACGGGTCAAGCTACAAGGAAGAGATAAGAAGCACAAGCTGATTGCTCCCAAGTCGCATTGAAGGTTTGCTCTTTAGACTTTGTTCACTTTCTCTTTTGGGCTTTGATTTTTCACAAAGCATTATGAAGAAAGTACATTGTAAGTATTCAGTAAAAATTGTAATTGTTAGAACAGTACGTATAAGAATATTGCTGGCGCGCATGCCTTTTGCTCTTATCTGAGATCTCTTTTGGGCTTTGGTTTTTCATGTTCAATAAAAACACGAAATTAGCTAGTAACACAACTAACACGCACCCAACAAGAAACGTGATGGATGTTGCATTTCTTTTGATTAATTGAATCTTTGAATCAGCTACGTATACATACAAAGATTTGCTCATCATCAGATAACAGTCTCCATATAATTAACAAGGAGCACAGGACAAGGAAGGATGAAAGTGTGGGTGGTGGCGATAATGATCTTGCTCTTTCTCGATCATCCACCGCAAGTGGAGGAAGTCGTGGACGGAGTAAGGCAGCCTTAGCGGGCCCACCGTTTGGTACCCGTAAAGCTCGCGGGTTTTCTCCAACAGCCTCTCCATTAAAGGGTGGTACAAGGAGGAAATTGGTATCACCAGCTTCTGTAAGTTGTCGTGTTCGTCGCCCAGTCCCACCAGAACCGCCATCGACCCCTTCTTCGCCTTCATCTTCAGTCTTAGCCGTCAATTGGATAAATTTGAATGGGATCAAGAACGACGTACAAACAAAACAAGGCAGAGAATATGTGTATGTAAGGTAAGTAGGTACAGACGAGAGAGTGTGTTGTGTTGAAAGAGAGAGTTGGGCCTTAGATCTTATTCTTATATATGGGCAATTTTTATTGCGCGTCTTAGCCATTTCGTTGTTGTTTTTGTTTTTTTCGAATTAGTATACTTTTTTTTTATTAAAAAATTAATATACTTTTGGGATTAGGTTTGGTGACTTTGTTGTGGAGGTGGTGTCCTACCAAAATGAAAAATGGCCTACGTTATCAATCAAAATCTACACCCACAAGGCAACAAGTTCTAGGTAAGTTTGATCCCTCCTTCACCTTGTTTTTTTGCGTTCCGTCAGGGCACGAATTGTGCGTAAAGGATAAAGCAAATGTATATGGCAGAAACTAGCCACTTGGATCTTTTTTGCTATGCCATTGTTTCGAAGGACTTGCTTCTTGAATGTAGAATTGATTGACTTTATTGATAGGAATTGATAAATTAAAATTGAGTTTAGATGAATGCTTTGAACTATAATTGTTAGTAATACGTATACAAATCCGCCTTTCATAAATCCATGTGCTAAAAAAAATGCAGGATCCTTACTCGTCGGGTTGGCAATTCGGATAATCGGTCCGATAATTTGTTTTGAAGTCATTCGGATGTGAACGGTGATGGATATGGATGAATAATCGGGTACATTTGGGTCTGATTGGATCGGGTCGGATATTCAAATTGTCAAATAGCTTTGACTATCGGGTTAAAATTGGTCAATTTAATTCGGGTTTCGACTGAATCGGTCTCGAGTTGAGTAGACTTTTTCAATTTTTGATTGAATCGGTTTTTGGTTAAATCGGTTTCGGTTGAATAGGTTTTTATTGAATCAAAATTTTGATTAAACTGGGTCTTTATAGAATTGTGTTTGTAGAATTAGGTTTTAATAGTTTGAATCTAATTTTGATTTAACTATATTTTACATAACGTATTTTTTCCTCATTTCAAGCATACATTATCGGTAAGCATATATCAATATAATGATATTAGTATATCTAGATCTTATACATTCTTCATATCATCTACATTGCTAAAAATGTCATATTTTATTTATGTGTATCTATCTCTTTTTTATCCTTACTAGTTGTTGTACCACTCATTCACATTGAAGCGAAATCATGATGTAAAAAATGATTTTAAAGATTTAAAAAGAATTCATAGTGTATAGTTGTTTTATATTATGTTTACATTGTTTCGGGTATCATATATAATTGTCGGGTACGATCGGGTTCTGATTCTATTGGATATCGGGTATAATCGAGTTCAGATTGCTTCGGGTTTCGGATGTAACTTGTGTCGGTTATATTCGGGCTTCAATTTATCACCGGATTGAGCTTTCCGGATGTAATCGGGTTCGGGTCATTCTTAAACGGGTTGTTCATACCTCAGGGTCAGATTCGGTCGGATTGAGTCGGTTTTGGGATTTCATTTTATAATATCATCCCAAGTCTCGATCGGTTCTCGAATCGCCTAATTCAGTCGGCTAGTTTGGATCGAGTCAGGATTTACCACCCCTAGTCTATATATGTAGAAGCCTGTTACTACTATGAATTAACAATACACATTTTTTTTATGCAAGACTCGAGCTAGTGTAAAAAATTCGACTTATACTAATAAATAAATATTATGATCTTAAGGACAAAACTAGTAGATGAAAAAATAAAAACGTAAGGGCCTCATAAAAACCATGTGGGAAAAACAACACAATGTTTACATGAGTGTCCTAATCCCGAAATCCTTATGCACGGATAACCGCACATGCATGGGTTTTTGTTGCGGTATTCATGGCGAGAGGTCGCGGTCCTCATACCTAGCCCTCGGGTTTTGGCTCGCCTTTGATCCTTTAAAGGAATTAAGTCTTGAGACAACTTCCTCTCTTGCACGTGTGTGCGTCTAGCTAATTGGCACATGCGTGTATCGTAATGTCTTCGTCCTTCAATTTGATCATTAAGAAAATATGAGTGTCTTAAGATAATGATTAATGAACAAGGATGATTGGTATAACTTGGAAACGATTTTTGCTTCCGTCTTTGAAAGATTCTGTTTTCCATTCTAAATTCGCACAATACATATGCGGCGAGGATGGTTACAGATCCGATAGGTTGATGGAGACTTTTCAAAATCTTGTTGTCAATTAAATTAAGGTCCCAAAAAAATCTTTCTTAACGGAACCGCTACCTCGTGGTGTCCTATCATCATTCTAGCATGCTTCATTTCTCTTTCGATGTGGGCTTCAACATGGTGGGCTAACGAACGGCTTTCATTCGGATTATTGTCACCCTGATGCCGCTCAATCTCTAAAACCATTTATTCTCATTTGCTAAGCCTTTCATTAGACTAACTCGACCACTTTATTCCCTTGCATAACCGATTGGAGTTTATCATCTCCTATACGAAAATGTCAAGAAGTAAAGGTGTGACACGTGAAGAGTAGAGGCAAGGCTCCATTATTAAAGAAGGAAGGTCTTGAAGAAGTTGTCTGTTTTGAAGGCTCACATTTCTCATTTCTATGAATACTCTATTGTAAAAGTACTTGAAATATTCTTGACATTTTTTTGCCAAAAAAAACCAGTGTAATCACCTTTATGATTTCATAATCTCATTCATGTTAAGTGTATGAGCCTTGGGTGACTTTTGGTGGGAAACTTTGAGTTCGTTGGCAGTAATACCCAGTATTGCAAAAATAGGGGTGTTACAAGGGGTATGGTAGTAATCTAAGGGAGGGATTGAATGGTTCATATTGTGGAGGATACGATTGGTGGTTAAGATTCTGTTGAGCACACCAAATTGGAGAGGATGATGATGAACCTTGCGTATTACGTGACCTAGATTGCATGGTCATCACACTAGCGGGTTTAGTCATAGATGATGTGAAAGCCTCGACTATGAGTTCCAGTTCACGAATGATAAGCATTTCGATCATGTAGTTCTTCACAAGAGATGAGGGAATCCCGATTATGAACACCATCGATGATGTCATGGAAGTTTGAATTGAGAACTTTCAAGACATAATCGATAAAATCTTCTAGGTTGGATTTCTTGTCAAGAGATCATCACAAGATTTAATAATCTACATGAAGTTGGTGATAGAAGACGAACCTTTCCTGACATTCTTAATCTTGTCTTGTCTTTGTGTTGTTTGATGTGCCCCTAGATGTTTTAGCATATTTGTTTTCAAGTAGAGTCCAAGTCGCAAAACAACTTTCAGCTTGAGTAACAAGTGGTGCGATGTTGGAGGATAGGGTTCCTAGCTACATGAGCACCAAAAATAAGTTGGTCTTCGTGTTGCCATTTGACCGATGATGGTTGGATATGGTATGGAGATGGTTGCACCAAGTGGCATGGATTATGGTCAAGGATGATATTTGTCGAGGAATTTGTAGAGATCATAACCAACTAGAATAGATTTGGTTTTGTCCTTCCATTTGGTGTAATTGGTTGGAGTGAGTTTGATGACATTGTTGAATTGAACAACAAAGAGCAGTTTGGTTGGGTCTGCATCATTCGATATAGAATGACTAGAAGAAGCCATTATTTTTTGTTTTGAGGAAAAACGAGACTTTTTGTGTTTGAATTGTTTTGGGTCAAGCTCTAGATACTATATTGAATGTAGAAGTGGCTGATTTTATTAATAGGATTTTGGTCTCTTTAAATAGAGTTAGCATGAATACTTGGACTACAAGATAGAGCAATATCTAATCATACTAAATACAAAATATATGAATACATCCTAATAAGAGATAAATTATTGATAAAAAAAAAGTTAACTAAATAATATCTATATAACATCTCGAATATTACGGGTTATCAAAATGGGCAAACACCCAAAAAACAATGACCAAAACTATACAATTATGTTTTATTTTGTTTTGTTTTTTACTACGTGATATGCAATTCTGTTAAATTACAATAGAAAAAATGTGAAAATAAGCAAAATAGATGAAATTATATGAAAACTCATAACTAGGTTGAAAAAGTGATGCTATGGATGTTAGAAGTAGTTAAAAGTAGTTTTTGGTCCAAAAGTAATATTTTGGATGAAACATTTGTATTGAAAAACGTGAAATTAGATATATGATATGGATGTTAGAATAAAGTAAAATAAAAATTTTGGAAGAAAAAATTGTTTGTTGAGAAACGAACAAGGCTTGAGAAAATATAAAGTTGGTACAAACCATAAATTGAGTAAATTTCGTGTCTTCATTATATCGTAATATTATTTTCTGGCTTAAAAGTAGTATATGTACGTGTTTCATAGTTGTCTCGTTTCATGCTTGGTGTCAAGGTTGTCAAGATCGAGATCCTTGGATCGGATCGGAAGGGGGTAGCAGGATCGGATCGTAGAATCGGATCGTTAGGATCGTAAGATCCTACATTATAACTAAAAAATATACGATAACCTAATATATTGTAAATTTTCTTATATATAAAGTCTGAAATTTTATAAACATTATTAATTTGATGAGTAAAAATAATTTAAGATGAATCGGGTTAATAATTAATGGAAAAGAGACATAAGCATTGATCATAGTAATAATATATAAATATAATGAGAAAGAGTCATGTAGGAAGGATTGTTGTGGTGAGAAATAGGAATAGATCTCCACCGTCCGATCTAACGGATCTAATGGCTCAGATTTAATCAAATTTAACAAAAAAACTCCCCCCCCCCCGCGTCCTTTGTGGAGCCTCCATAAAACAGTATTTTCGGAATTAATTTTTTCATTTCACATTTTCACACTCTCTCTCCTCCCGAACTCTCTCTCTTGCGGAACCGTTCCGACTTCGTCTCCCCCCAAATCTTCACGGTTTTCGCTCGATTTTTCGCTCGTTTCCTGCATTCAAACTGCGATCTCTACACTCAACAATGGTGAGATCGAAGTCGTCTCCCTCAAACACGCGAGGTATGCTCAATTCGAAACCCTAGGTTTCGGTTTTTTTGATTTTTGCTTGTTTCGAACTCTAATTTTTTGATTTTGTGCAATTTCGCTTGTTTTTGCTTGGATTTTCCGTCCAACTGTGTGCTGATTGAGCCGGATCTGGTTGATTTACAAGTGCATACAGTTGGTGCGACGGCCCTAGGCTCTCAAGAGGCCCGTACTTGTGGATCACGATGGCGTGCTCGGTGGTTTCGCTAGTGTTCTTTTCGCTCAAGGCCGAAGTGGACAAGATCTATAGAGTGCAGATCCGAGCTCCTCGTGGCCGGATCTAACCGAGGCGGTGCTCTCATGTGCGCTCTGCCTCTCGTCGCCGGATCTAGTTCAATCCACGATCGTAATTGCACAATCCACGATCGTAATTGCACAATCCACGATCGTAATTGCACAATCCACGATCTAGTTCAGTTTTTGAGCGATTTCTCTGGGATTCTCGTGCGACTCTGCTCTTCAGGTGACGTATACTGTTAGGGGAAGCGACCGTGTTCAGGTTGTTGGTGTGGACCGCAAGAAAGTTCTCGAGACCACCATTACTGCTGGGAGAGCTTCATTGTGCTGAGGTTCTTTGTAGTGTCCAATATTGCCGATCCTTGTGGGATGGAGTGGTTCTCCATCATCTCCACTTCAGAGTATGAAATCGCCTTCTTCTCTCTTCTTAACTTTCAATTGTTTCATAGCTTTATTTCAAAATTCAGATTTGCTGATGTATGTATGTATGTTTGGTATTGTTGTATCCCCCATCTTTACACATCTGGCTGGAAGGACATCTGCGTGGAAGGCACTTTCTGGTGAAATTTTGCAGGTTGCGTTTAATGGGAGGAAGATCAGTAATGGTAGGCATCTCCATTTTTGATACTGCCGTGCAAGCTCCATTTTTGTACAATCCAGTTCATACATTGATGTAGCAGCTCTTTGTTGACTATTTCTTGTTAACAATTGTTTCATAGCAGTTCATACATTGAGTTGAAAAGTGTAGATGAAATGGTAGGCATCTAATTTAATGTCTGTTTTGAATGATCGGTTTTGCTGTTGAATGTGTGATGAATAAGCTGGGATTTCTGTTTGAATTCAATGGATTAATGATATTGTACAATTTCCTGATTTTTGTTATGGGTAAAATCTCTTAGAGTTAAACAAATATGAATGAACAAATTGACCATTGAGTTGCACAAACGTGACCATTGAGTTGCACAAACGTGACCATTGAGTTGCACAAATAGAATTCAACACATTGGCAATAAAGTTGAACAAATATGAATGAACAAATTGAGTTGCACAAACGTGACCATTGAGTTGCACAAACGTGACCATTGAGTTGCACAAATAGAATTCAAAACATTGGCAATAGAGTTGAACAAATATGAATGAACAAATTGGTCATTGAGTTGCACAAACGTGACCATTGAGTTGCACAAACGTGATCATTGAGTTGCACAAATAGAATTCAACACATTGGCAATAGAGTTGAAGAACAAATTGACCATTGAGTTGCACAAACATGAACATTGAGTTGCACAAACTTGACCATTGAGTTGCACAAATAGAATTCAACACATTGGCAATAGAGTTGAAGAACAAATTGAGTTGAATTCAACACATTGACCATAGAGTTGAAGAACAAATTGACCATTGAGTTGCACAAACGTGAACATTGAGTTGCACAAACGTGACCATTGAGTTGCACAAACGTGACCATTGAGTTGCACAAATAAAATTCAACACATTGGCAATAGAGTTGAAGAACAAATTGACCACTGAGTTGCACAAACGTGACCATTGAGTTGCACAAACGTGACCATTGAGTTGCACAAATAGAATTCAACACATTGACAATAGAGTTGAAGAACAAATTGACCACTGAGTTGCACAAACGTGACCATTGAGTTGCACAAACGAAAAAAAAAATCAAAAAAAAATCGGAAAAAAATGGAAAAAAACGGAAAAAAACGAAAACGAAAAAAAACGGGTATAATTCGCGTATTAAAAACGCGTATAAAACGCGAATTATACGCGTATTATACGCCCGTGTGGCTTGTTGGGCTGTTTTCCCTCCGCGTGATGGACGGCCGAGATTCATTCCTATTTCCTACCATAATAATCATTCCTACCGGATCCGGACCCAAATATAATAGTGATTGTTTGGGATCGCAAGAATCGTTTGTAGGATCGTTAGAATCGTCGTAGAATCGTTAGAGTCGTGTGTAAAATCAAAATCCAATTAGAATTTTATGCTAAATCATTTAAGATCCTAGTTTAATAAGATCCTACTTAGGATCGTGGATCGATTTATGACTTTTGAGTTGTAAAATCCTTGAAATCGTAGGATCGAGTCGGAATTATGATAACCTTGCTTGGTGTAATTTTTCTGGTCTTTTGGGTTTTCCCTTTCCCTTTTCGGAGTTAATTTTTGTTTAGGCACAAGTTAAAACCTTGTTGGCTACATTTTAATCAGGTCAGCGATGACTCTGAGGTATATATATAATCTTTTGTAATTATGAGAAGATCAACCTACTACTTGTGCCTGAATGCCGACCAAGCACTATATATCTATCTCCACAGAGAACACTACATTACATTGTTATAATTAGTACTGTACTTCGTAGTGTGATACACGTGTTACCATTCTAGTGTTACATACGTGATTGGTCAAAAGATCAACACTGAAATGTCTTGCCAACTAATCCAAGTAACTGGATAAGTCGCTTGGTGCAACAGCTCACTGGGTGAGCATTCATGGTAGTACCATGAGGTCTCGGGTTTGAAACTTTAGGGTGGCGATTTATCCTATTTATTTAGAGTTGATTAGTAATCAGTTCTCATCTCTTGTATGTAAATGCTCTAGACGAGCTCAAGCAGTCCTTGTGGCAACCTAACTCAAAAAAAAGTAGTTGGATAAGTTTTTACACCAAAAAAATATAGCTTGAAAGTAGTACCCATACCTCTGTGGACACGAGTGCTTAATTAATTAATTAATTTTTGATAGAGGCGTTACTAGATCTTAACATGTCAAAATTAGACAACCTCAATATTACAAGGCCAAACTAAATCATTGCGACGAATTATTTTAAAAAATTCTAACAACAAGGGTTGTTGGACTTGGATTGGATATGACTCACCTACAAATTACTCCCAACTAAAGAATGGAATACCTACAAATTACTCCAACAAAAGAATGGAATTCAGCCTTTGGATATAACTCACCAAATGGACAACTCCAACAAGAACACAAACTTCTCAGATCGGAAGTTGAAAGTATGTGCAGATTGGCTACGAACGGTGCCGGAACTACAACATGCTCAGGGGGTGCTGTAGCCCCCACTGGAATTAAAAAAATAATTATTTTTTTCAAGCATCAATATTTACAGAATGAAATAGGGGGAGTAGAGCACTAACATATCTACTTCTTTCATCTCTTTATCATGCTAAGTAAATGCAAGTGATAAACTAAGATACCTTTGTGTTATATATCATAAACTTGGTAGAAATTTTTTTTTTTTGGGTGTGTAATTAGGACAACAATAGCCACGGTATTACCACTAACGGTGTTCAATTTTTCAAGTTCTCTCCGTAGCTAAGACATCCTCTATTTAAGCAATAAGCAATAGGTTGGAATATGAGTTGATGAATAATTGTTTGAATTACTTATATTGAAATAGAAGTAGTTAAGTGTATTGAAACTTAAGATATTATTGTACATTTTAAAAAAATCGCAAATAGATTAACATCATTGTAGAATCAAAAAAATATAATTTTTCGGTATTTTATATATTTATCCTCCTCTGACCCGAAATCCTGGTTCCACCACTGGCTACGAACGGCAAAGATGGCCAAGTGCAAATAAGAGAAAACCTTGGAGCTAGGAAGTTGAAAGTATTAAAAAATATACGTGTTGAGCAGTGTCGATCCTAACATTTTTAGAGGTCCTAGGCGAATAAAAGTACACGGTCCCTTTTTCATACAATTTTGTAGTAATTTCATAAAATTTTGATAGTTATTACAATATTAAAAATAAGAAAGAATGTAAAAGTATCACAATAATATACCTAAAATTAAATTAAGTATCACGTATGGTTTGATTAACAAAAATAGTACTTTATGAAATTCATATATATAATGGCAGAATACATGTACGCCCCCCCGAACTTGTAACTTTTTTTTAACCAGATTCCTCAACCAAAAAATTTTCTATTAGACCCAACTTACAAAATTTTGTTCGATTAGACCCCTATTGCAGACATGGCATAGCGCGTGTAATACACGACTCTCTTGTGCGACTAAAATATTTTTAAAGCAATAATTAAACAATAATAAAGCAAAAATATTTAATAAGAAAGTATTATTAATATTTATGTATTTTAATAATAAAATATATTATAATTTCAAAAATAAAATTATACATTATTTAAATATACTATATCGGTCAACCCAACGGGTTTCGGATTTCAATCCATTCGGGTTCGGGTTAAAACGGGTTCGGTTCATTTCGGTTTTAAGTTCAGATTTTCGGGATTCATCCCTAAAAAATTTTAATCGGTTCGGGTCGGCTTAGCAGGTTTGATTAAGTTGTGACAACCCTACTAATCAATCATGTAAGAGGAACCCTAGCTCTGTTCGGTAAAAAAGTTAACGCCAATGTAGTGCGACTAAAAATATTATAAAATAATATTTTAATTAAGTAATATTATTTGATGCAAAAAATTTTTTTTTTATTGATACAATATATTATAAAAACATTATTGCATGAGCTGAATCTGTTATTGCGCGTTTCATAGAACGAGTTGGATAAAAAAATTATATATAAATTCATTAAATAGTTTTTTTAAATAGTGCCACGTCATCGCTACATCATCGCCATGTCAGTGCCACATGGTAGTGACATGGCGCTGATGTGGCAGTGACGTGGCGTTCATGTGGCAGTGACGTGGCGCTGACGTGGCTCATGGCGCGTGATAAGGGTCTAATCGAACAAAATTAGTAAGTTCAGGGGTTTCATAGAATATTTTTTTAGTTGAGGGGTCTAGTTGAAAAAAAGTTATAAGTTCGAGGGGCCGTACATGTATTCTGCCTATATATAATCCATATTAAGCCTACTAAAATGTAATCATAAAGGATTTTTAAATAAACGTGAAAATAAAATATAGTGACATGTTTTAATTTATAATCAAGAAAGATAAATTAAATTTATCAAAAGTGAAATAGGGTCATCACTCCTTTAATAACACTCCTTTAACATGATCCGTAACATATGATATTGAGAAAAATTTGTTATTACATATATTAATACGATCTATAATAAAAACATGATTTTGTTCACATATTTCTTCCTATTGTTCACGAGGGATTGGGGTGGGGAGGGTGAATTGGGGGTGATTTTGTGGAGGTTAGGCTCGGTAAAAAAAAAATGAAGTAACTAGGCTCTTCTTCCCCTATAAAACCCCCCAACTCTCTCTTTTTCTCTCTCCTCCTCATTTTTTTTCTCTCCTTCCTCTCTCCTTCCCCTCACTCTCTCCCTCTCCTACACTCCCTCCCTCTCATCTCCATTTTCATTCATCCCCGTCGCCCGCCCGCCCTCCCTCTCCGTCGCCGCCGTCGCCCGCCCGCCCGCCCTCCCTCTCCATCTCCGCCCGCCCTTCCTCTCCGTCGCCGTCGTCGCCCGCCCTCAGGTTCGTCCGCCATCTCTCTCTCTCTCTCTCTCTCTCTCTCTCTCTCTCTCTCTCTCTCCATTCTCTCCCTCTCTTCCCTCTCTCCCAGATCCGGGCTCGTACGAGCCAGATCCAGGCTCCTACGAGCCAGATCTAGGCTCGTACGAGCGAGATCTAGCCGGATCTGGGCTCGTACGAGTTGGACCTAGCCGGATCTGGGCTCGTACGAGCCGGATATCTAGCCGGATCTGGGCTCGTACGAGCCGGATCTAGCCGGATCTGGGCTCGTACGAGCCGGATCTAGCCGGATCTGGGCTCGTACGAGCCGGATCTAGCCGGATCTGGGCTCGTACGAGCGAGATCTAGCCGGATCTGGGCTCGTATGAGCGAGATCTAGCCGGATCTGGGCTCGTTCGAGCCGGATCTAGCCGGATCTAGGCTCGTACGAGCGAGATCTAGCCAGATCTGGGCTCGTACGAGCCGGATCCAACCGGTTGGATTTTTGGGTTTTTGGATTTTTGAGGGTTTTGGATTTTTTGGATGACAAGTTTGTTTTTCGGATTTAAGTGATGACAAGTTTTTTTTGTGGGTTTAGGGGTTTTGAATTTGTGGGTTTTTTGGATGACAAGTTGATTTTAGGGTTTTTGAAACGATTTTATGATTTGGGGTGATGACTGATGACAAGTGATTTTTTATGAGTTTTGAGCAATTTAAATTTGTTCTACGGATCTGACTGATGACAAGTGCGTTTTAAGGTTCTGGGTGATGACAAGTTGTTTTATATGGTTCTGGGTGATGACAAGTTCGTTTTTATGGGTTTTGGCGATGACAAGTCCGTTTTTAATGTTGTTTGGCGATGACAAGTTGTTTTACGGTTCTGGGGGTGATGACAGGTTTGTTTTAAGGTTTTTTGGATGATTTTATGGGTTCGGATATGTTTTTGGATTTTTTGGATGACAACTTTGTGTTTCGGATTTAAGTGATGACAAGTTTTGTTGTGGGTTTAGGGGTTTTGAGTTTGTGGGTTTTTTGGATGACAAGTTCATTTTAGTGTTTTTGGGACGATTTTATGATTTAGGGTGATGACAAGTGATTTTTATAAACCATATACCTACATCCACCCCGCAATTGCCTTTGGACTGAGCCTGATCTTAAGGTTTTTACTTAATATCTATATTGTTTCATTATCTTATTATTTTGTTTGACATTCTTTAATCTTTGATTTATCATTCAAAAATGGAAATAAGTTATCCATAAGATCTACTTGATGGTACATTTTTGTATTTCATCTTAATGGAAAGGTTACATTGTCATTATATTTGGGGTTTGAGATCATTTTGGATGAAGTTTGATACTCTTTATACCTTTTAACTTGATTCTTATGACTTAAGGGATGCTTTTATGTTTCTTTTATGTTCATGGTAGTCATTTTGGTTTAAAACTTGTTGTTTTACGGTATATGTATGAATTTTATATGTTCAATATTCGGATCTTGACAAGATAAACAACCCTATGTGAGCCCTCGAGTCTTGTGTTGTGCACTTGTGCACTCACAAATAAGTGTATCATACATAGAGTCAGTGATGGGCACAAGGAGGGGCATGAGTCTGCCTGTGCCCCTCCTCCTGTCGTATTCGTTATTTGTATATGTGTTGGATGTTGGCTTAAATATAAGTATTTTTATATGGTTAATTGTTCAATTTTTTGATTAATTCAACAAAGTTTCAATTCTAAATAGCATTGACATCATTTTGGTTTTTTATTCACATTTAAAACAATTCTCTCCAAAACATTTATAAAGCAATCATTTTTTTAGCATAAATAAAATGTTATACATAATATAAATCTTTATTGATAAATGAAATGTTATACATAATATAAACCACCCGTTCAATAGGTCATATTCTCCTAAACCACCCTTGATATGCCTATTTACCGAAAACCACCCGTCTAATGCCCTCCGTTAGTTTTTTAGCATAAATGAAATGTTATACATAACATAAATGAAATCTACGTTTTCCACTATCTAGGGCTATCAAAACTTGGCTTGACCCAACCAATTTCAAACTCGACCTGACACCCGAAAAAGAGGGGAGAATCATATATCCGAGATTTTCTAATCCAAACCGGTTTACCCGAATCTAAAATTAACTCGATATCATCTATATCCAAATGTACTAACCTAATATTTGAAGTTACCCGACACAATAACAACAAAAAAAATTTAAGTATCCGGACTCAAGAGCACTTGACCCGAATTAACCTTGAAGTCAATGACCAAATTTTGAACGATCTCAAATATTCTTGTAGAAAAACACAATATCATTTAATCAAATAGTTTAGATACATTAAATATATCCTTATACTCAAATAAATATTTTAATTTAAAAAATAATTAATAATAAGTATTAATATTATTATATCTTTTAATATAAATGCTACATCAAATATTTAGTGTTAAAGGAAATTATAGTATGACAAAAATCATTATTCAAAATACGGTCAAAATCGAAATCCAACTAAACCCGAAATATGACTAACTCGAAAATGGACTCAACTCAAAATCTAGTTGAACCAAAAACTGAATAACTCGACTCAAATTGACCCTAAAAACCCGACTTTACCTGACTAATTAAATACCCGACCTGGAATGGTCCAAACCCGATCTAACATGTTTGATAGATTATATATCTGGATTGAGCTGAACCCAAAATGACGGGACTCATACCCGACCCGACACATTTGATTGACATAGTTAGCCACACCAGTGACCAGACAATAATACACTCTTCGTTTGACTTTGAATCTGTCAAATAAGGTGGAATCCAACTGGATCTCAAATTGGGCTTTGTGTTGAAGTTGAAGGTTGGAATTGCTACCAAGCTGGAGAGCTAAAGTTGAAGGCATGGAACGAGACAACTTTCTCCGGTTCTTTCCTCTGCATTTTGGCGCCATGGAATAGAACCGAGCTAGGGTGCTTTTATTCTAAATAAGTGACCCGATTTATCCTTGAACCGGTCCTTTAAATACCTTGTTTTGAGTTTCTTACGATCAGTTGGATTTGAGATATTTCATTAATTCAATGAAGGCAGCTTAGTTGAGCTGGTTGGCTCACCAAAGTACTCGTTTGTTTCCTTTGCTTTCCGCCGGTTTGTGTGTTGCTCGATCGATCTTGAATTTCTACGCTTTGAGCCCAAGAGTTCGAATACTCCTTAAACAACTCGATCGAGTTGAATTAGCGTAACGAACTCGACAAAGTTAATTAGGCACATATGGTACGAGAAAAGCTAACACCATCCATATGATGATGAATACGTACAAGAAATACCCCATCTTATTAATAAAAAACATAACAAAACACATGACCAAGACGATGCAAGCGTACACCAGGATAAACAAACTCTGCTCCTACACAAACTATGAACCCGGCCCCTCACAAAGCCTCACAATTGGTAGGAACAAAAGTCAAGGTCTCCTTCCTAAGGTCATGCAAGACCAACATGTTCTGCTGCTGAATATTCCCAAACACCGACATCCCGCTCCCGCTGCCGTCCCCCATCGCCAGGCACAGCATGTCGGGGGCCCCCTGGACCTCGGCCGCCACCGCCACCATATAGTTCTCAGGCGGTATCTCCAAATCCGCGTTCTCGAAATGAAACACCATGGTGGGCACCTCCACGTCGGCGGGAACCGTCCCGAACCCGAACCCGAACCCGTTTGCGGCCCCGGTGTCCCCGGCAGGCATCTCAAAGCAGAGGTCCAACCCCGTGTCGGCCACGGACGAGTTATCGGCCAGGTGCAGCTTCACCCGGTTCAGGATCTCGGCCCTGAGGGGCCCGTAGGCGGACCCGTCGAGGTACGTGATGGTGGTGCCGGAGTCGATGATCATGCCCCCGGAGCCGCCGTGGTCGTTGAGCTTGAAGGCCGACTTGGGGATGGGGAGGCGGGCCCCGCCCACGCTGATCCCCTGGAGGCTCACGTAGTAGAAGGACGGCTGAGCCGGGTTCTTGGCGAGCGGGGTCGTGACGGCCCCCGCTGACGCGGACGCGGACTTGTTGGAGAGCGTGGCGTCGGCGAGGGATCCCAGGAGGAGGGTGCCAGCGCCGTTGGAGAGGCAGTAGGAGAACTTGGGGTCCTTGAGCTGGGAGACGAGGGAGAGGGGGCCGCGGCCGAGGCCGACGAGGCCCCCGCCCTGGTCGAAGCCGCCGCCCTGGTTCTCGTGGCCGCAGCCGAAGCCGATGCGGGGGACGGACTTGGAGGCGGAGAAGGTGAGGGTCTCGGTGGCGAGGGTGCCGGAGGTGGTGGAGTAGTCGCCGTACTCGTAGGTGTAGGCGCAGCGCTGGTCGTCGGAGCAGGACGGGATGGGGAGGGCGGAGCAGAGGGCCGCGTCGCAGGGGAGCGGGGCGTACGAGGAGGACTTGGCCGGCCGGAAGATGGGGGACGGCTGCCGGTAGCAGTGCACGCAGGGCTCGCATTGCGTCCAGATGAGGTCGCTGCCCGTGTCCACGATCGCCGACAACGGGAGAGGGGGCGTGCCGATGGAGAGGTTCACCAGGAACTCGCCTTGGCCCGGGTGGACTGTGGCCCTTATTCCCGAGGAGGATGGCGATGCGGTGGCCCTCGTCGTCGACATTGACGTCGTCTCCCTCAGCTGCTCCACCCTGATCATCGATCACAACAAGGTTCATGCAGATGCATGTACGCGTGCAAATGACATCGAGAAGGTTTTATTTACGCAATGTTTGCTTCTAAGTGTGACGGTGGTTACAAATAATTAAGATGTATACTAGCTAGTAGCAATGAATTAGAAACCTGCGATTGGCACGCATGACGGCCCGTCGAATACGCTGGAGTTTGGTGAGGTTTTTGCCATGATCCACATGCTTCAGCTCCACCCGGAACCCGTCGTCGACCTCCGCGGCCGCCTGCTTCCTCTGGTGGTGGCCGCGAAGGGCTTTTCTTGACGTACAAGCAACCGGTCTTATCAGCGAACAAAACTGCAGCAGCACAAGCGCCACTATTGTTATCACAATTGCTAATCTCGACAAGGATTTAGCCATGGGGGCCGATCGATGATTTCAAACTCGCTCTCGATCGATCAAACTAGGTGATCCATTTTTCCAGTGAGACGGTGTGTGAATCTACAAGGGGCATGTAGTGTGAGGGGTTTATATATATATGTGAGGTTGTACGAAGAGATTTGGTTGAATAGGTGCTCCAGAAATGGAGGAAGGCTGAATCTAGGAGGAGTTTGTCATGATCCTACAAATGTGCACATACGTCAAAGTGACCAATAAAAGAAAAAAAGAATGAAATCAATTTGCAACTGAAACTCGAATGAAGGGGGATTATAGCCTAAGAAGGATTGAGAATCACGCAGGTTTTGCCGCTTTGAGTGCATGGTTGTTAGGAAGGTAGTAAGACTCCAATTTTGGAGCACAGCAATCTTTTAACTTGGCTTTCTCAAGATCCTCATCGTCTTTATTTGCTTCCATTCTCTGTTTTTATCAGTTAAGTTTTAGTTTCTTTTTAGGAGGTGTCGCCACTTATAATCTCAATCTTTGTTTAAATTTAAATATCATAACTCCTAATATTTTTTAATCGGTAAATATTTCATATGGTTGAATTATTAATATCCAAATATATGCCTTTGAACAAACAGTGATCTCCCACTATATTCATCTACGTAAATAAGACTTGGCAATGAATTTTTTTTCATTTCCATGATTACATGACGACAATGATTTTCATTACCGGAAAAATACTTATTTTGCAGTAAACTATACTCCTTCTCTTACCTCGTCCTTATACGTAGATCGATCATACATCATAATCATACGCACAAACATATGGGTGTACTACATACGCTGTAATGACGAATGATCCTTCACCTCTATAGTATACAAATTTCCTTAGATGATATCAATTCAAGGCTTTATTAACAAGACAAAGTTGAATGAAACTACGTCCACATTCTATGATTTAATTATACTGCATCGAGATTCTTTTCCCCCGGTTCGGATAGTCTCGAACTCGAAATCTCTAGACAAATGTTAAAGCGATCTAGCGCCAATTACCACTATAACCAAGAGGTACTTGGTTGAAAGAAATTACTTGATTAGTTGGCCCTTTAAACCACGTTAAAGCAACATACATTAGTATATACAAAAAGCTTTCCGTCTCTTCATATATACTCCCTTCGTTTTAAAATACATGACCATTTGGACATTGCACATATATTAAGATAAAAATATTATTCCAATATTACCCCTATATCAAATGTAGAGTTAATCATTTGTTTAGAGAAATATAAAAAAGTGTAATGATTATGATAAAGATAATTATTAGGGGTATAAATGGAAAGAGATGGGAAAAAAATGTGAAATGAACAAGTATTATGAAACAAGAAAAATTGTCAAAATGGTCATGTAATTTGAAACGGAGGGAGTATGTTAAAGAAAAAGGGCGGTTTGCTCTCAAGATGCATACATCCGGTGGCCCAAAATTTTACCAAATCCAAACCAAAGAGCGTTTTCCGTTTTGATCCCCTTTCAATCAAGCGTCAGCCCAGCAGAAGACAACTTGCATATGGCCTCGGAAAAGCACAGGAAGGTGAAGCAAGACAGTGATGCAACTTTTTGCAAGGTGTGAAAAGTTAGAGAATATACCGCACCAACCAAAATTCAATATCCCTTTCATTAAAATATGGGGAAATCTTGATACAAACAAATATTTGGTCGGACGCACATGAAAACTCACACTTTATAAAAAAAAAAAAAGTGAGATGTTTTATGATGCGTTCAATGGATGGATACCCGGTCACTAGCATATTTATCAACGGAAATGAGCGCAAAAGCTCACGTATCACGATGCATGACCCTTCTAAAACACAAATTTTGTTTTGGAACATAGGTTCCCTTCTTGATATCTTCAATTTGACACATTAAAAGCTCAATTTTGACACTTGAGTAAAAAATTGTGTACATTTGAAGTATTAGCATAAAGAAACTACACTGGCTCAAACCTTAAACCTAAACCGGAATGGAATCGAAGGTTGAACCGTCAAACCGGCCGGTTCAAACTCGGTAAAGGTTTAATTATAATATTATTTTAATAATCATAGAAAATTTGAACTTCTTGACTGTTGACGCATCCGAACCTGCACAAGATAACTTCTTATGGCTCGACTCGGTTTGAGTTGTAACCCCGTTAACCCTAACCGGACCAAAGCGACCCGTTAGAGGGTCTATTGCTAGCTTATTGCTTACATAATATTGGTAGTAAGTTGTTGCTTTTTGTCCAGGTAAACCCAAAGCAAACAAATTAGCCTCCTCCCCATATAAATAAATACTGTAGATACTCGCCGTGGTCGTGCCGAGGTAAACGCCTGCGGACACGCGGCTGGAGTAGATTGAATAATATTGATCGAGATGAAGTAGTGATCTGTGTTCTGTATGCTTTTTCAAAGCGTGTGCCGGTCGTGGCGAGTGTCAACAACGCCCAGCCGTTATGCAATTTCCCGCCACTTGCCTCAAATTCTATGCATGTCCGGATCCACCTATACTTTCCCCAACTGCCAAAGCCAAGCTCCCAAGTATGTCATTGCTGAGACCATATGTATACCTCGTCCGCCCTCTTTCCGATTCTTCCAAAGAATCCGTATACGGAAGATTCCTCCACCACGCCCTCACGCGCCGTCCCATCCCCATCACCACATCCGCTTCACCAGGAGACAAGCCTGTATCCGTTGCATCAACATGATTACCCATCCGTATATACAAACGTGAAAGACCTGCTGTCTTGATCTCCAGCAATGGTAAGCTGTAATGGAAAGTTCTGTATGACAGCATCAGTCCACAAGGAGGAAAAGTGGCTTGCAAGAGCTGGATCTGGAACACACTCAGCACACCAAACACATTGTTCTGCGTTTGGACAGTCATCCCACCAGGGCATATTGACTAAAAGCACGGGGTATTATCCAGGAAGATCTGTGTGATCTCTTGCAACAGACATCAGCAAGTGAACTTAAACCATTCACGTTAGGACCAACAGTTGCAAGCATTGATGTTTGATTAACCAAAACAAGGCAGCTGAAGGGCAAGAGAACGTTCAAGTAGAGGACAATAAAGCCGTTTTCGCACAAGAAAGGATCAACATGGAAGAATGCACAAGAATCTATGCTAGCCAGATTACAAATTGCGTATTGGCAAAAGGGAATGTTACCAACACAGAGACTAGGAGATTTTATGAGAATATTGGACTAGTTGACTTTGTCAATAGGTAGGCTGACCCCAGCAATCTTGTAAACCAAAAACATCTTAAAACCTGAATGAACATAACCTGAATTTTGTAACCAAAACACCTTAAAACCTGAATGAATCACAATAGATTTGGTTCCTGGTTCACAAATATGAATTGCCCTACTACAAGGAGATTCATTTCAGATCATATTCAGATGTGCCAGTGTTATAGATGCATAGTGATCGATCTTGCTAATATTCACCACAAAATTTTATTTAGCATTGATTTGTTTTGATTACGATTCGTGCCATGTGTGGATTTATTTTTTGTGAACCACTAATAGTCTCTCTGAAAATGTGGGCAGGGCATTTTATCATCGTGCGCAAATTCACACTAGCTTCTCAGAGAGCAACACTATATTCACCAATACTAAGTTCCCAACAAGTAAACACAACGAGACCCTACAAGGAATTCTATGGCAATACGAACCCAGTGCCATTGATACATGAAAAAGAAAAAGGGCTTGCTTAGGATTAAGAGCTGTGATACCAAATTAAAATACATGCTTAATATTTCAACCAAAAAAAAAAAAAAATACATGCTTAATACATGGATGAAAACTGATTTCAACTTACTCTACAAACCATTCCCAAAAGATGTTTGGTGCCATGATTTAGTTTTGCCGTACAATATCTGGTTGGCGCGTTCTTCTTCCTCTTCAAGCCTCTTCCTGCGAGCAGCCTCTTCCTTCTGCCTTTGTATCAACTCCAGCTCTTTTTGACGCTCCTCCTCCTTTCGCTGGAGTTCTAGTGCCAACAATCTCTGAGACTCCTCCACTCTTCTCTGGTTCTCTTCGAGCACCCTATCTAGCTCCTCCCTCTCCCTCCTCTCTTGTTCCTGTTCAAAATTACAGGTTCATTATCACATTCAGCGTGTTCTTATTTCCAAACCTCAATACATTGTGTTGTATAGACGAAAGTATGATTCCTAAATTGTCTTTGCTTTTCTTTGACTAATAATATGGCACGGGATAAGAATCATTATACAGAACTCTTATCATAAGTCCTAGAATAGAAAGACCAAAGCTTATATTATGTCAGATATACTGTAAGAGTAAATTGAACAAAATAAACAAAAATAGAAGAAGCTGCTGAGCAAATATTAGGATATCAGAGTTTAGATCAAAACAGAACAGATGAAAGATGGAATGGAAAGAGATACTCACAGCTTTCCGCCTTTCCTCCATTAGAGCGTTTTCCTTTTCCCTTTGAAGCTGTGTAGCAATATCATCAAACAGCTTCTTCCTACCATCTTCAGTACGCTTTTGAATTTCTATTTTCACTTCTTCAGAGCTTAACCTGTCTTCTACGTTCTTTCGAATTGCTTCCTCTATCCTCCTTGCAGTCTCTTCTTCTAACAGCTTTAGCTCTATTTCCTGTTGAATCCTGATAGCACACGTACACAAGTCAATGGATCGTACTACAAGGAGCTAATTAGTGTATAATTATAAGACGGCTTCATATCATCACCCTTAGCTTAATCCAAATGCTCAACAGAAAAACTAATAGATTCCAAGGCACGCTGCAAAGTGTGAAGAGCTCTGAAATGATGAACAAACAGCAGCTAATAGGAAGATTTCACCTCGCAGGTTGATGTTAACTTGTTATCAAACCATTGAAAGCATACCTCTAGCAGATGTCTGGTTGACAACAAATGAGATTTTTAACACGGGCAACAGTAGATAAATGAGGCAGCAATACATCATCAAAATAACAAGTGGAACTATAGCAGAAGCTTCCTTCAGAAAAGCCTGTAAAGATCTCAAGATACCTGTAGCATGTTCAGATCTAATCGTAAAACCAGAATATCAAAATTTCACAACAACTAAAAAGGCACGATGCTGATACATTTCTTACGCAAGTCAGGGGTGAGAACTGCAGCATGTAATGAGGAATGGAACGATAAAGCAAATCAGCATGCAGGCTAGAAGTGCAATGAGGCAAAAACTAAAACTTGAAAGTAACACGTCACAAATTAAAATAGGTTATTTAAGTGATTGATGAAAAATTTTAAAACAATACTGAATGCGGTAAATACTCTTTACCAGTGGTACAACATCTAAATGCAGGAAAAACAAGTTCAAACTTAGCTATCAATAGCTATACTCCTTGATGAAGAAAAAGAACAAGGTTCAGTTGATCAATAAATGTCAATCAAGTTTCAGTAAGAATGATCTTCCCTCCCTAGTGAGCATAAACGCAAATCAAATACAGCAGAGGATGATTGGTCAAATTAGCTAAGCAGGTACTGAAACTTAGAAATCCACCTTTTCTTTTCTTCTTCTTCCTTCTTTAGCTTTAGAAGGGCATTCTTCTTTTCCAAAGATGAAACACTAGGACTCTTTGATTTTCGCAAAGGTGAGGATGAGGTGCTCCTAGTCCTGTGTCTCCTATGACGTCGTGGGGTTGGGGAACGACTCTTACGACGCCTTACAGGTGAACGACTTCTACGATGATGAGGGGAGATAGAACGACTTCGTCTCCTGCAATAGAGGAAACAAAAGTGAATTTGTTTTGTGCACAACTATGGACTATCTAAATTACTAAATATTCAGCACTATGATAATTACTACTATGATTAAGGTGGATGCTTTTTAGCATACTTCAAATTCTCCTTTACAACAAATCTTGGAAACAATCAAACTTGAACTAACGCTAGGGTGGTGGCCAGTAATCACATCCTGAACAGAAAATAAAAAGTAACAATATATAAGGAAATGAAAACTGGATATTGCAATTCACCATCATTCCGTTTTCACATACTGTTCTCTTCGGAACTCATTGATGTTTTTGACATTTGGCATGGCTCCTAAGAATCAACATGGACCATTCTTGGAACCACGCATTTGGTATTTTGGGTTAATTTAGTTATCAAAATAGGGTTGAAAACTTGAAACAAATATGGTATCAGGAACTAACCCCCACCTCCCCCTATCATCCACCGTATCCATTCCCAACAGTACAGCCCATCTAAAAACCTCAGTTCGTTCTTCTTCATGAAACTACGGTAGCAAATATCCAATGTCTCCGAATTAAAGCAGCAAAGATGAACACTGCTAATTAAGTTAAAAAAATGCTAGTACAGAGGACAACGCCAAGAAAACGAAGATGAAGACGAAAACTACCAGGAAATACACGCACATGGAGAAGGCACAGATGAAATTGAAGGCTCAATTTGGGAATAAAGTACATGTTTTCAAGGACTCATTCATCCATCCTTTCCCATACTTTCACCCTATAAACAAAGATGAATTCGCTATCCTAAGAAATTGAGACAAATGCCCCCTTTGTGCTATTACTAGACTACATGACACCACAATTAAGCTCCTTGAGGAGTCAGAACAGTAAGATGAGATTCATTCAGCAAGAAAAGCTCCAATGCAGACCCTTATTACAAGCTAGAAACTTAATAAACACCCTTTTCGTTTTTGAAGCAGCTCATAGAGCACATATCCAAAACTAATCAAAAACTTCGTGATCGAAACGAAGAGCACAGCTTGAAACTGATCCAACTATACAAATCAAACTCTGCCAACCCTTCGTTAAATACCAAAAACGCAACATCCAGTTAGAACAGAATCGGAATCAGAACAACATTCATGTTGGATTTCCTTGTGGCCGAGCAGAAACAGAAGAAAACCCAATTGAAAGTGATACCTGCTATACGGTGACCGGCTCCGATCCCGGCGAGTTCTACGACTGTGCCTGTGTCTCACCGGCGACGGAGAATGCCTCCGCCGGTAAGACGGTGAACGCGAAACGCTTCGAGCCATCCGTGAGAAACTTGCTCAAAGCTTAAACCTTTGAAATATAGGACATAAGTCTCGTGAAATTCGATTTGTAAGGTTTGTAATATTTGAAGATTGTGTGACACTGAGGCTGATTGATATTTGATACGTGAACGCCGATTGGGAAAGAAGCCCGAGATTGGCTCATAGGCAAACCCTAACTCTGAACTGGTTCAAGCTGTATGTTTAAAATCGGAATTCCCAATGTGTGCCAAACTTTGATGTGACTAATTAGATTTAGTTGTGAACTAGAATTTTACGTGATTAATCTAAGAAAATTCTATAAAAGTTGTTCAATTAAACATACAGAAAATAAATATTAATCGATAAACAAATCTGCGACAAAATGCAATTTACAACTTAAATCAACTAATTGAATAAAAGAGAATTAGCTACTCATAATTTAAAAATTAGATTAAAGGTTCCAAATTCGGAAGTCATCGAACCGGTTTGGGGCCAATGTTTTCAAATCTTAATTGTTTTCAACGGTGCAACTCTATCTTTTAGTCATGTTTATACACCACCGGCTAATATATTTTATTTTCATGCTTTTGAATGTGCCTAGTACCTTTAGAGAAAGGTTCAGACATCTCGAATTACTTTTCGATGCCACTGTGGCCATGAAGAGAAAGTGGTTTGTTCTTATGTTTTTTTATACTAGATGTAAAATAGATGGTTTGCAAAAGTTTTTAAATGCTTACAATAATTATATGGCTTTAGGTATTAATGATGATATTAATGTTTACAAAATGATTGCTCGTGTTAGATCGCATGTTTTTAAGTTTTATAGTGTATATCATTATAGAAGACATACCTCCATCTTCTTCCTCCTCGTCTCATGGTTTCAGCCCTTCATTTCTAAATACAGTTTCGAATTTAATGCACCATCTTATAAAACACCGAGATACACGAGCTCACATTCGGAGTTCGATACTTATTTAATCGTTATATTTGTGTTTTTGGATGATTTTGATATCGTAAAATGGTGGAAGCAATACAAGAAGACTTTCCCCACATTAGCACAGGCCACTACTCAAATACTTGTCGTTCCCGCCTCAACTGTAGCAATCGAGCAAACTTTTATCCAATTTAGCCATATCTTAGGCGAAAAGAGATCCAACTTGAAGCTTAAGTCTGTGTAAACGATTGGAAAAGAGCGGATCTAAGAAAACAAACTATGGATTACACAGAGATTGATTCCAATGACGACAACATAACAACCACGACAAGCCGCACTCCTTTTGTCGGTTCCGAAGATTCAACTTATATGTAAGTGGGGTTTGCGATTACGGGTTGGATGTCTAATTGTCCAGGTGGCTTTGATTCTTCTATAACCTCGAGAGGATATGTAGATAAATTAGTTTTGTTAAGTTCAAGCCCTTTAACTACACAATTACTTTGTTTTGTAAACCTCTTTTGGGATAAACCGCGGTTGTGGTCAACTAGGCATTAAGTCTCAATAGCTCATTTTGTATAATCGCGATCGTGGCTTGAATAACCATGGTCGTGGCTACCAAATCGAAAAATATAATCAATCATCATAACTATATACTAAAGCGGAGGTTAGAAATAATATTTAGCCCGACATGTGTCACCTTCTCATTGT